>JAMJFZ010002251.1:765833-1379166 GCA_026225945.1 Cricetomys ansorgei
AAACCTCTCTGATGATTCCTAGGAAGCCTGGTTTGTAGCTGTAGATTCTGGGCAAAAGCCTGTTTAATCCTTTTGCCTAATTTAATCCCCAGTCCTAGTCCTGGAGCCCTGGACCTTGTCAGCCTCCATACAATGTAGAACATTTAAACCTCCGTGCAATGTATTCAACCTCTGAGACTTACTGCTGACTGAGCTACTCTGACTAGCTCCTTCTGAACTCAGAGCTGAATTCTGACTCTTCTCCAGGCTGACTGATTCAAACTGATTTTCTGAGCCAGCTTACTGTTTCTGACCAAACTCTTCTGACTCTGGCAGACTGACTGCCTCAGACTGTACTACTCTGCTTGACTTCAAACTGACTCACTCTGCCCATCTGATACTGACTTCTGCTGAGCTTATTTCTGCGTGTTGAGGGAAAGGATACCACCAAGGTCAGGATATACAAGCCGGTTCTCTCCTTTCCCCACGTGGCTCTCAGGGTTTGAACTCCTCAGGTCATGAGACTCGAAGGCTCAGTCACCTTGCTTGCCCCCAAGTCACTTTCTATGGGGTCCCTGACTTTTCCCATGACCCCTGTACCACGTCATCAGGTGGAAAAGGTGGAGGGGAGTTCACACTGGCCGTAAAAGTGGAAGCTAAAGTCAGATTTAAAGATTACCTCAAGGCCTCAATTATCCAGGCTTTAGTTTTATCTGCCAATCGGCCCGGGGTTTTGTTACCCGGGAGTTACTGTATTATCCAAACACAACTGTTGGCAGGAGGGCTCCTGAGCAACAACCCCTTCCTGCCTCCAGCCCTGTCTCTCCCAGCCTAGGGCTTCCTCCCAGCCGCCAGGTCACTGGAGAGCAGCCAGCTCACCCCCGTCCTGAGTGGCAGGAACAAGACCCTCCCAGAAGACTCCACCTAGGTGGCCTGCCAGCCTCCCAGAGGGGTTGTTGGCTAGCTTTTTAAAGAATCAATAAATAGAAACTGTGCTTTCCCTGAGGGGACCAAAATCTATCCTGTGGGGGAAGGTAACACTTCAGGAAAGGGTCTAAGGTGGATAAACAGAAGCAAAGAGCCCGATGGGCTTGGGGATGGCTAAGACTTGTGGCTCCTGGGCACCCTGACCCCTGTCTCGCACATTCCCATGCTGAGCCTGGGGTTCGGCTCAAGCTAGGAGGATTTGGGATTGGTGAGGCCATCACCAAGAGACCTGCCTGATTTGAGAGCCATGATGGGGGCATTTTTTCCCAAGCAGGTCTTTGAGGGCATCTTCAGTCTGGGGTTATAGCCTGGGGTAGCAGTCTAGAGTCCAGCCTGGGGTCACAGCCTAGGAGTCAGTCTGGGGTCACAGCCTGGAGTCCAGCCTGGGGTCACAACTTAGGGTCACAGTCTGGGGTCCAGCCTGGGGTCACAGCCTAACTAGGCTAGCTTCCAGAGAATAACCTAAGCTTGGCCCCAGTGATTGGGGAAGTACCAGACCTGGGGCAGGGGCTTGCTTGGGAGGTCTCCTAACTCAAACCTTCATCAGTGGGTCCTGTGCAAAATGAACACGTGGGCCCCTTGTTCAGGAGCCCCTGAGGGTGGAGGGCTAGCATTAAGTCAAACTTGACCCTTTTGAGCCCTGCGTGACTGTGGAGGTCACACACCCATGCAGCCGGCTGCGTCAGCTTGCTTGGTAGGAGCTGGAGGTGACTGTGCCCGAACAAAGCACATAGTTGGGTTAAAATAACAGAGTCCTGACCTCGCACTTGGGCAGGCCAGGGCTGAGGTTCAGACATCGTAGATTGGTAGAATGGGAAGCCCCAAGGGACATGGCTCGGGCCTCTCATCCCAGTGTCTGGCTACTATTCCCTGCCCTTGCTGTCTCACAGGCTCCACGTGGTCCTCCTTGCTCTGAGCAATTCGTGTCCAGATTTCCTTTTAGCAGAATTCCACTTGTCGTGGGTTGGGGTCATACCCAAGATCTCATCTATCTATCTATCTATCTATCTATCTATCTATCTATCATCTATCTATCTATCCATCCATCTATCTATCATCTATCTATCTATCTATCTATCTATCTATCTATCTATCTATCAATCATCTATCTCCATTTATCTATCTTTAAGTGAGGGTCTTATGTAGCCCAGGATGGCCTTGAATTCACTATGCAGCCAAGGGTAACCTTGAACTTCTGGTCCTCTTGCTTCCTCCTCCCAGGTGCTGGGATTGCAGGCAGGCACTACCACACCTGATTTCCTCTGTGCTGGGGGATCCAACCCAGGGCTTCACGTGTGTGACGAAAGCACTGTGTTAACTGATCCACATCCCCAGCCTCATGGCCTCCTCTAACCTGATCCCGCTGTAGACTCCATTCCTACTTCAGATCACTCTGGGGATAATCTGGAGCGTAGAACCCCATGAGGCCTTTCTTAGAGACGCAGCCCTCACATGGGCCCTGTGGATGGATCCCTTTTGGCTTGGCTCAACACAGCGGATGTTAGCAGACACCTGACCTGCGCCAGCTTTCTCTCTCCCAGGGAGAGCAGATTTGCCGTGGTGGCCTCCTGTCTCCTGGGAACCCTTCTGCAGAAGTCAAGGTGAACTCTCCTGACCTGACAGCTGGCAGACCCGTCACTGGTTTGAGGGCAGGGGTGGGGTGGGGGTGCAGGGTGCCAGAGGTGGCTTTGAGAGAGCACACTCTGTCTGACACCCCTCTGCCCCTCCGAGTGGTAACCAGCTACCACCTTTGACCCACAGGGATGGACTCTGCTTCTTCTCAGCCCTACTGGTCCTCGCTGGGAGCCCCAGGGAGCAGCCACTGCCTGAGGATGACAGCTGATAAGGTCCCTTTCTCCAAAGGATGACACTGAAGAGGGCCACGGCACCACCACCACCACCACCCCACCCCACCCTGCTTGGTGGCTTTGCCACTCAGTCACGGTGGGACACAGAAGCCTTGGGTCCCGGGTAGCCACTTTGTAGCTCTGCTGTGGTTTGGGGGCGTAGGAGTTTAGTGAGCGCTTGGCAAACCAGAGCAGGCGGGCTATGGAGGAACCAGCATCTTGCCTTCCAACCTTCGCCTCATTCCAGGGTATTGGTGACATTAGTACAGCTCAGATCCTCCTGGAGGGGGTACTGAGATTTCATGGATGTCCCCCTCCAGCCCCCATGAAGGGACAGACATGTCTGGGGCCTGATAGGTGGGGTCCCCAGTGCTGTAGGGAGAGGTAGGCTGGGTCTTGGCACTCCACCTGGCACACACCTGGGGCTCCTGTTTTGGCTCAGCCCGAGATGGTGTCATCATCATATTTTCCGAATGAGCATTAACTGCCTCCGAGAAGCAGGGCCAGCTCCAGGCTCCGGCCTTCTCCCTCCCGTGGTGGCTTGTCTTTTCTTTTTTTTTTCTCTTAATGAGTGATGAGCTCAAGAGAGCCAGGTGAGGGATGATGGCTCCCTTAGAAGGGCAAGGCGTTGTCCTGACCCTGATTCGCCACTTTGCTCTTTGGCCAACAAGTATGCACCTTGCTTGTTAAAAGTGTCTAGGGTGCCACCCCTCCTGGGAGGGTGGACCCCTGCCCCCCACCCTTCGTGTTTGGGAGGCTGACTCAGCGGTGAGGTCACCCTTGGCTTGAGTCTCAGACAAGCACCTTCTTGCCTGGCCTGTTGGGTTCCCACTGGTGCTCAGCTCCACCTGGGCTGGCATGTGGGTTGGGACCCTGCACATGTGGTCAGTGAGCAGAGGCAGGTACCTGCCCGTCTGCTGGCCTGGTTTCTTTCCGTGAGTTCTTTCACCAGCGCTGGGGGCCCTGAGGCAGATTCTTGGGCAGACTCTGCGAGGGCACACCTTGCTCAGGGAAGGGAGCCCTCCATTGCCTGGGGAGGGAGGGGGTCTGAAAACTCAAAAAAGGGTGCCTGGATGAGCCTTGAATGGCATACTGAAAGCCACCACGGATGGAGAAGAGAACTGCCAATCACAGGGAACAAAGACCCAGAGATACATTCAGGGAGCGAGAACGGGAGACTGAGGCAGAGAGCAGGGCCGGGCAGTGGACGTCTCTACACCACATCCCAGGGCTCAGACCAGGACACCGGAGCCTTAAGAGGGTTCGAGTCAGAGTGACATGGCTGGGCTCCATTTTTAGGGTATCAGTGCTGGCACAGGGTAGAGAAGCTGGACAGAGGTGTAGACATAGGTGGCAGGAAGCCTTTCTGGAAGCCGTGACAGTGTCCCAGGGCAGGAAGGAGAAGGTTCTGGATCATGGCAGGGCATGGGACTGAGAGGAGAAAATGGCTTCAGCAAGCTCGGGGCCTCAGCCACAGAAAAGACTTTTTCTAGCTGACAGTGTCTTTGTCCCATCTCTGGCTCCAGTGTCACTCCATGAGACTCCTGATTTGCCCAGCGTGTGTCACCCCCTATATGCTACGATCCAAAGTGTGGCCGACCTGCACAGAGGAGGCCCAAAGGGACCTTGTTCTCCAGCTTCTACAGCATGGGGCTGGTTCTGACCCAGAATTTGTAAAGCTTTATCTACAGCATTGCAGCCCTGGGTATTCCCCAGAGCATCATGGGAGAGGGCCTGGTGTCAGGTCCGGGTGCCCCACTTCCCACAGTGAACCTCCGGCAGGTTACAGGCTCTCTGCACTTGCAGGTCTTCCCTGATAGGTCGGGGGGAGACTTAATGAGGTTGGGGTAGCCTACACTACGGGACACGGTGTATTATAGTGTGGTCAAAGCCCTTGCTTTGCCTGTCAATCACCTGGCTGCTGTGAGATGTGCATGTAGTCACAGGGCTCCCCTCTCAGCCCACAGCGGCCTCCATGCAGGGCCAGCTCCGTATGACAGGACCCTGAGTCCTGACCTGTTTGGCACTTTTCTTTGATTCGATCATTCCCGAGCGGCTGTGGTCAAGGCAGACTGTGGTCTCTGCTCATCGGTACTGACTGTGCCTCAGTCCTCGCTGCACACGGGTGGCTGAGAAGACAAGCTCCCCCTCCCTACCACGAAGTGAGTCCCGGTGCCCACTGTGGGAGCGGCCATAGTCAGGATGGCCCTTAGTGTCGCCACCTCTCTATAGACAGGGTGTCCTCTGTCCATTTCCAGAGGCCCATGTGTGGATACATGGATACCCTGGGGAGGGTGAGCCTGGGTTGGCAAGATGCCCCCATAAAGGGTCTTGGGGAAAAGCCCACCAGTATAGACTGTGGGCATCCTGGAGGGTGCCTGCTTTCTTCTGAGGCAGGGAGCCAGGGAGCAGGGAGGCTTTTCTCTGTCCAGGTTGGCATGTGGGAACCCGGACCACCATCAACTTGAGCTGAGAATGTCTTTGGCCTCTCTCTTTGGTCCTTTCTCCCCATCTCTTCTATTTTCCCTTCTTTCCAGGGTCTCATGTCGCCCAGGCTGACCTTGAACTTCAGATCCTCCTGGGCCCACCTTCCCAGTGCACAACATCCAATCTGCGTGCTAAGATGGAACCCTTTGTGCGTGCTAGGCAAGAACTCTACCAACTGAGCTACATCCCTAGCCTTCTTTTTCCTCTCTCCCCTCCCCTCCCCTCCCCTCCCCTCCCCTCCCCTCCCCTCCCCTCCCCTCCCCTCCTCCTCCTTTTTTCCTTTATGTGGTCGGTACTGGGGATTAAACCCAGGGACTCGCACATAGACAAGGGCTTGTACTAGACAAGGGTTCTACTGCTGAGCCGCAGTCCTGGCCTGGATTTTACGTTTTTAAAGGGTCACAAAAGCAAACGAATGAACAAACAAACGTACAGACTAATTAACAGTCAAGACAAGGATAAGCTCAGCAAGCATACAACCCACGAGCCCTCCCCGGGACCTCCACAGGAGAAGCATAGCCAACCCTAGGTCTGGAAGAGAAACCCGCATCGGCACAGTCATAATCGAAACAGCCAAGAGCGTCCCCTTTGGAAGATCATACATTTCCCCTTAGCACGCGGGGCTCCGGGGATCGCTTTCTCTAGCTCTGTCTCACACTTAAAGAGGCTGGGGGCATGGTTCAGTTGACAGAGTGTTTGCCTAGCACGCACATGGGCCTGGGGTCGATCCCCGGCATGGTAGAAATAAAACAAAAAAACACCGCAACCTATGGATTGAGCACCGTGCAAGACTCTCCCTTTTACTTCCCTCCCTCCCTCCCTCCTTCCCTCCCTCCTTCCCTCCCTCCTTCCCTCCCTCCTTCCTTTCTGTCAGGGAAATGTGGGGATGAATGAAGGTCCAGGTACCCAGTGCAGGCCAAGGAACTGTGTTCAACTCTGGGTATGAAAAGCCCTGGAGGGTTCAAGTGGCTACAAGAGGCACGGGGATGGCCTCTGTGGGACAGGAGGCATGGGGCAAGGCGGGCAGCTGGAGACGGTGAGGCTGTTGCAATCCTGCAGGCCCACACCTCCCTGCCCAGACTGCCAAACCAGTGGAGGGAATTGGGAAACTGTGTGGGGCTGGCGCGGGAAGGCACAGGGACATCCCTTCCTTCCTCTTAGTCACAGGATTTAACTTTCTGTACATCTTTCAAGCTTTAGTCATGCCTGAGATAATCCTGACTTTCCTAGCACCCAGGACAACTGAGGCAGGGAGCCAGGGAAGCAGGTAGGCACTGACCTCCGACTACCTTCTGCCAGCCCCCTCCCAGGTCAGCTCTTCCATCCGGCCTGTCTCATTTGGATCCTGGATCGCTAGGGCTTTGGTAAAATACATCGTGGTTAGATCTTAGCCGTATGACCTTGGGCACGTCACTCTACCTCTCTGGACATCAGCCTCCTTGTCCTAAAGTGGGAAATGGGATGCGTTTGTACGTGTGCATATGGATTGGACGCAGACACAATGCTCATGAACCCTGCAGAAGGGGCTGAGGAAGCAGCTAAGCGGGTAAAGCGCTTGCCGCACAAGCCCGAAGATCCGAGTTCAGATCCCCAGGACCCACGTGAAAGGCGGATGTTGTGTCTGTAATCACAGCGCTCCCTCGGAGAGATGGCAGAGACGGGAGACTCTCCTGGCAGCTTATCGATCAGATAGCTTGGGGTATGCAGTGTGGCCCCAAACAATCAGAGAGAGTCTACCTTAAAAACAAGGTAGAAGGTGAGCACCGGCCCATGGGGTTGCCCTCTGACCATGACACCACTTGGCCACACGTGCAAACAAAACACAAGAAATGTGCTAAAAAAGAAAAAGACCAGAGTATACAACAGGCGACCGATGAGACTTGTTGCCTCCCCTTCTAGTCATATAAGGAAGCCCTGTGAGCCACGCTCTGCCCTTCAGGGTTGCTGAGGTAGCTGGGACGAAGCTACGCCCTTGTGATAGACAATTAGATTCACTCATGGACAGTATCACAATATCACATGGCAGATTCTGCCCTGCCCTTGGGAAGGTAGTTTATACCCCACACACCCTTGCGGCTTTCTGAGGTGGCTTGGTGACTATATTCTGGCCACAAGGGACTTCTGGACACTTCATTAATACTGGGACTTACTGAGGATCTTTGACCAGGGGGTCCCCTCCCCCGGGATCCTATTCTTACTGCCACCCCTGTCCTCCTGGCATCTGGGACTCTATCAGCATCCCGGCCATGGTCACCATGGCTACCTTCAGAGTTAGACTGGGAAGGCCCAACCTAATGTTTGCACTGCCTCAGGAGAATTCTAACTACCCCACAGGGTATCAGGAAACTCTCCAGGCAAGAATGAATTTGATTAACTTTAATTAAGAAAGAGGGGGGGCAGGGAGAGAGAAAGAGAGAGAGAGAGAGAGAGCGAGAGAGCACAAGAGCTCCAGTGAGATGGTTCAGTGAGCAAAGGCACTTGCTGCCAAGTCTGACAATTTGAGTTTGATGCCGGACCCACATATTAGAAGGAGGCACCCGGCTTCTTCAAGTTGATTTTTGACCTCATGTACACTGTGACTCATGCATGTGTGCGCATGAGTACACACACACACACACACACACACACAATGTAATGCTAATTTACAAAGATAGTCACCTGGGCTTTTGGTGGGCAGAAAGAGGAAGGAAGTGTCCAAGACTGGAAGCCAGCCTCAGTGTCCCCACGGTCCCAGCTTTCAGGAACCTGGCCCCCTTCAGCACCCTGTGCTCCTGTTCTAGAAGGGGCCGATGACCCCCTGTGTGGTGCCTTCAGTGTTTGGGGCTCTAGTGGGGCTTTATCATATTGCTTTACAATTACTGGGTCATTCGCCTTCCTGCCCCATGGACCGGGCGGTTGTCTCCATGGTAACTGGTCTTCTGGCCCTTCTTGCCTGGACAGCTGACAGTTTGTAGTGCACGGATGTCAGAGCAGACGTGAATTAGGTCACAGCCTCCAGCCTGTCCCTGTGGTTTTCTGCTCCGTGGTGACTCTCTCTGTACATCGGGTGAAAGTCACCCACGTTAAGCTCTCTGTTAGGTGAGCACCAGTTAATTCTCACAGTGGTGATGCCACCATACCTCGGCCAAGTGTCAGCAGCCTTAAATCTCCCTCCTGTCCCTTTGTGGCCTATCTCCACCCTCTGATGGCCTCAGAGCTGATGCTGTCCCCAAACTTGCCTTTTCTTAGAATTCATGTAAATAAATCCCACAGCCTGTGTCTTGGGATCCCAGCTTCTTTCCCTTAGCGCGGTGGTTTTGAGGTTCGCCCACACTGTGCATAGCAAGTATCTGCCATCGTCACTGTGTATCTGTTTTTGATCAACATTGTTCTGCAGAAGGAATTGGGGTGTATCAGTTGGCTGATATATGAACAAGGCTGGGGCTTTATACAAACCTTTGTGGGATGTGTTTTCAATTCCCTCAGGTAGAGACGGTGGAAGCATTTCCTAACTCTCAAAGCTGAAATCTCAAAATCTGAAACTTTGAGATGGCTGGCACAAGGTCGTAAGTGGAAAATTCCACTTGGGTGACCGGTCTCAGTCTGAACACAGGCTCACCAAAAACATGACAGGGAATCACCGCAGAGCTATGTGTGGAAAGTGCATGCAAAATGTAAGGAATCTGTGGTTGAGTCTGGTCCTCTGCCAGAGATGCCTCTCTAGGAGCACACAAAGATTTTTTTTTTTTTTAAATCTCAAAACACTTGAGGTTCTGAGGTTTTCAGATGAGGGGTCTCTGACTTGTAATGGGGTAAGAGTTAGTGACTCACTCTTTAGAAAGCCCACCGGCTGTCTGGTCTCTCTGAGTGGCTGTGGCATTTGCCTCCTCGCTCACAGTGGGAAGGGAACCAGCATCCGACTCTCCATCGGCATCAGTGCTTGGTGTAGTCAGTTCCATTCTGGCTTTTGTCTTAGCCATTCTGACGGCTGTGTGCATGGAAAGGGTGACGTCAGACATCCCAGCTTCGGCCTGGATTTCCCCATTAAGAGTGATGTTAGTTGTAGCTTTCTCACAGACGTCCTTGATTGGGTGAAGAAGTTTGTTCCCTGTGTTCCTGGTGTGAGGAGGGTTTTGACCAAGGAGACGCTGGTTCGTTGAATCTTTTCTTCCTCCCTTCTTTCCTTCCTTCCTTCCTTTCCTTCTTTCTTTCTTCCTTTTTTTTTCTTTTTTGAGACAGGGTTTCTCTGTTGTAACCCTGGCTGTCCTATAACTCACTCTGTAGACCAGGCTGGCCTTGAACTCACAGAGATCTGCCTGCCCCTGCCTCCTGAGTGTTGGGATTAAATGCACGCGCCATCACCACCCAGCAAACAGTGACTTCTTAAGGTGAACTGGGGCTGGCTCCTCTCCCCTGTAACTTCTGCATTCTGTAGATTATGTGGTAGCATTTCTCCCCTAAATGTTGAGCAAGAGTCACTAGTGAAGCCATCCGGACCTTTCTTTTCTTTCTTATTTGTTTTTTGAGACCAGGTCTTGCTCAATAGCCCAAACTAACCCAAACTCACCATCCTCCTGCCTCAGCCTCCCAAGTGCTGTGATTACAAACGTGCGTCACCAACCCCAGCTCAGTGTGTTTCCTCAGTGTGGAATCATCTAGGTCTGCATCCGTTGAGTGGGGCTTTTGTTCTATGTGTCTGTGAGATTCCTCAAAGCCCTCCCCCAGTGACATACTTCCTCCAACAAGGCCACAGCCATTCCAACAAGGTCACACCTCCTAATAGTACCACTCCCTATGAGCTTGTTTGGGGCCATTTTCATTCAAACCACCACAGTAGCTGAGGCTGGACTTGAACTTCTGATCCTCCTGCCTCCGCCTCCCAAGTTCCAGGATTGCAAGCGTACACTGACATGTTTGGTTTCTTTCCTGCTGAGGACTAACCCCAGGGCCTCGAGCGTGCTAGGCAAATGCTCTATTTAATGAGCCACATCCTCGGCCACCTTTACCCAGTTTCTGTTCAGGCAGATTCTCCTTTTATGTATCTAACCATATTCGTAGTAATTAAATTATGACATGGTCATCTATTATACTTACATTCATTTATATCTTATGTATAAAATTATATTAAATTATAATTCACTTCAACTGTTGTCGAGGCTCTGTGTAAGTGCTTTGTAAATGAGATTCACTCAAGACCTTCAACCTTAGAATGTCAAAACTCCCTTGGGGTGAGGCCAGAGAGATGGCTCAGTGGTTAAGAGTACTGTCTGCTCTTGAAGAGGACCCAAGTTCAAATCCCAGCACTTACACGGTGGCTCCCAATCACCTGTAACTCCACTTTCAGGGGATCCAATGCACTCTTTTGAACTAACGTGGGCACACACACGGTGCACAGACATACATGCCGGCAAATCACCCACATACATAAAACAATAAAACATCTCAAGCAAACAAAATTCACTGGACTGAGAAAGTGCCACTCTGTTCAATGACAGACTTATATAGAACCAACCTTGGGATTAGCAAAGGCTGGATCTCTCCTGAGGACGTGTCTTAGCCCAAGATGTCATCATTGCTCATGTCTGTAGGTGACGTCTGTCACACTCACTGAGAAATGTTTAGAATGCCGGGAGTCTTGGAAGAGGAGGAAGGCCCGAGGGTCTCAGCTGCTGCTGACTTCCAGCCCACGCAGTGGCTCGGCAAAAGCTTTGTAGACACCACCTTAGCTGTGATTTTCAAGGAAACAAGACTTTGAATGCACATTCCAGTCTAGACCCTATGGATCCCTTCCCACATGGCTCTGCTTGACTTCGCTGTGACCGAATTCCTTCCTACAACATTCTGGAATACCACTGTCTTGGCGTCTGTTTGCTTGGATATGTGTTCTGCCTCGTGACCAGAGGTCAACAAACGTGACTCCACCAGACCTCAGGCTTGTCACGGTGGCCTCAGGCGAGCAGGGAAATATGGAAGCTCCAACTTCAAGGCTTCCTACAAGAAGCCTGGGCTCCAAGTCACCGCCACCCCCCAGCTTTATCAAACTTAGCTTTGTATAGGGAGTGCCCGGAGAGCTAGGCAAAGCCCAGGCTAGCCTGCTGTGTTCAAGTGGGACCTTAGAAGCTTGATTCCTAGCAAATTCCCAGGCAAAACCTATGCTGTAGGTTCCAGCGACCTAGCTAACTTGCCTTATGGCAGCACAACATCTGTCAGGACAGATTGACAGGCGTGTGAGGCTGTCCAGATCTGACTACCAGCTGCATCAGCCGATACTGCAAAAGGATGGCTGAGAGCTCAGTGAACCACTCACTCTCCTGGCCTTCCAGAAGATTTAGCGATGGGCAAAGATGACAGGGCTCCAGCCCCAGCTGCAGGTGTATACTAAATGTTCCCCTCTCCTCACCTTCTCCCCTCCGCTTCCTTCCCTTTCTGACTGGACCTTGCTATGTAGCTCAGGCTGGTTTTGAACTCACAATCCTCCCGCCTCGGCCTCCGGAGTGCTGGGATCGCAGGCACACACCCCCACACCCAGCTCTGTGTTTGCTTCTCAGTGCATTTTGCTTTGTCTCAGTGCAATGCGTGTGGACGCCATATTCTCCCTGGGGCGGTCTACCTCTGCTTCCTCAGTCTGAGTGTTCCCTCAGGGGAATGTCTTGGGTCAGTGACGGCCTGGCCCTGGTTTCCTTTAGCTGGTCTCTAATGGTTCTATTGCTCTATGGGTTTCCAGGGAAGTGTGAGCCCGTCATTTCCTGGTGACCTTTCTTTAACCCAAGGCTTGGCTGAATCTCTCTAGTCAACTGAGGCAGGTGGTAATGGAGCATGAAGTGGTTAAGTGTGTGGTTGGCCCTTGTTTAAAGCGAGTCTCTTTCCAAGGGAGGGGCTGCCTGCACCACTCAGCACCTAGACAGCCCAGGCTTACTTGCATCTCGAGTTCCCACCATGGGCCAGTGTGTTCCCCTCAGACCTGTTCTCACCTGGCTTCTAAGATGGACAGCAACACCAGGGAAGCCCTCGTAAATGCTGGGGGCTCCAGGGAACCGCCATCCCTGAGAGCTGCACTGGGGTTGAGGTCTCCATAGATCCTGTCTCACTCAGTGCTCCCATGGCCCTACTTCACAGCCCAGAACACTGAGGCAGTGAGCAGCCAGGGAGCTGTCCCAGAGATCAGCAGTGCCAGAAGTCAGGTCTGCTGTTTCCAGAGCCCTGCTGCCTGCCCCAGGTCAGTCCCGCGGATGACCAGAACCTTCCCTGTATTGTGACTGGCACCCTTGTATGCGGGGCCCGTATCTGTCTTGTTTCTTTATCATCTGAAATTTCCGATGCCTCTGCTAACCTGGGCTTAGCACCGCTGGACACAAGACAGCCCTCTCCCCCACCTTATTCTGTGCTGAGGGGCCTCAGGGTGCAGATGGTGTGGGGTGCTTAAATCTTGTTTCAAGAAACTAAATTGAGGACAGAGGAGATTTTATCTTCATCCTCCTAATTCATCTTTTTGTAGAGGGACACCTGAGTCGTCTAAACCACCCTTCCTCTAAACCCACTTGTCTCAAAGAAAACAAAAGTGTAGAAATGGCTCAGACTTGATATTCATGAAAGCCAGCAGAGAAACGGAAGCTTCCGCAGGAGATGTAGCAAGCACCACTTGCCCTCATCCCAACTCACCCTCCTTCCCTCTCACCCTCCTCCCGTTTCACCCCTCTGTCAACTTGTAGCAGTATGCTGCTGTGAGGGCTCAGCAAAGAGACAAAGAGGCATTTTCATAGCTGCAAACTCTGCCAGACCTCAGCAGAGGGAATCCATCCATTGTCACGGCCAAGCACCATACTTGATTGACAGTGGAACCCTGAGCATCTGAGCTCAGGTGTATTTATTAATTCGGAACTCCTTAGGCGTGCTACTGATAGCACGTGCAGATCATAAGCAATCAAATATCCCCCACAGAAACCCAACACCTGCAGACAATACAAAGGTCAAGGCTTATGCACCCCTTTTTCAATAGTACACAAAACAATTTCAAACATACCTAAAAATAAACTTCTCCAACACCCACTCATCCCTCCTCCCCACTTACCACCTCTCCATTCACCCTCCTCCCCACTCACCCTCCTCCCCACTCACCCCTCCTCTTAACTCACCCTCCTCCCCACTCACCCCTCCACCTCACTCAACCTCCTCACCACTCCCTCCCTCCCCCACTCACTCTCCTCCTCACTCACCCCTACCCATTTATCTCCCTCCCCACTCTCCCCTCCCCCTCCACACCCCTTCTCCATCTCTTCTCTGTCCTGTCCGTATTCCCAGGAACGGTCAGTCCTGCTATACATATTTCAGCCCCAGCACCCTCGATGCTCGGTACAAGGTCAAGTGACAAGTCACTACAGGCCAAGCCTGCACAGCAGGCTTATTCTTTGTGAGAGAAATGGAGCCTGGTTTGGGCACCTGCATCTCCTTCAGCCCCGGCAGTGAAAGGGTACCGACTGTCCCAGCTGTGGGCACTTTATTCTCCAGTAGCTTCCCCAGAGTCTTGCTGACCCTCCCTCGGGTTCCACCTGGCAGCCCCATGGGAGCCATGCCTCAGGAAAGTGAGTCCTGGGCTTAGCTACAGACAGGCCGGTGGTAATCTGCTGCTCCAGGATTTGTACCCGAGTATTTTAAATCCCTCGAACTAACTGTGCAGGTGCTCGTCAGACCTCAGCAAGCAGAACTGTCGGGAAGAGTGACTTCAGACATCTGTGGGCGCGTTGCCATCCGTCCACGCCATAACTAGCATGTAATGCCGTTAACAGCGTCACAGCCCCATATTAGATAAAGCAGTGCCATTTCATGACGTTGTTCGAAGCCACTGGTTCACACTGGTTCACACTGGTCGGCTACTGGCTCTGTGTGCTCCTGCCTTTCCTGCCAACCGCAGCCCTGTCAGGACCAGTGATGGTGACGAGAGAGAGATTTTCTTACTGACCTGGGAGATGCCCTGGAGCTTTGGGGGTCCTCAGCTTCCCTGAGAGCTGCACCTCCTCCTTCCCACCGCCTCCTCCATCAGCTCTCCTTCCTCATAACCCTGCCGGCTCTGCCTGCCGTGCCGGGAACCGAACTCAGAGTCACACGCGCTGGGCAAGCGCTGAGCCACTGAGAGCCAGCTCCAGCCTCCACCGTGGAGCCCAGACCCCAGAGTGAGTGCAATCTCAGTCTGCTTTACTCTTTGTTTATAGGTACATCTGACCCTGAGTGCCCTTCCCAACAGAATGAGCACTTAGAAGCTATCATTTTTAACCTTTATCTATGTTGTGTGTCTGTCTGTCTCTCCCTCTTTAGTGCACAGGTCAGAGAACAACTTGCTGGAGTTGGTTCTCTCCTTCCATAACATGGGTTCCAGGATCAAACTCGGTTGTCAGGCTTGGTGGCAAGTGCCTTTACTTGCTGAGCCCTCTCACCAGCCCCAGAATGGACCCTTTTAAAGGGCAAGGGGTAGTAACGTGCGTGTGTGTGTGTGTGTGGTGGAGTGCACATAGGCACGTGTGTCACTGTGTATGTGTGTATACATGTTGGACAAGTGTAAATATGAGCATGCGTGCACACTGTGTGTGAGTGTTTTCCCACTGGAAGCTGCTGGTTTCTCATTGTTCCAGAATTCTGCCTGATACATAGGAGGCTCTCACTAAGCATTTGGGGTTAGAGGGTACAGGGCTGTGTATCCTTCAGGCTCCTTTCCACAGCGGTGACTTCACAGAGAAACGCCCAGAGACGGACTGCATGGGGTCAAGCCCCAGCAGCCAGAGAGAGGCAGTCAGGCAGGAGTTGAACTTGGCTGGGTTTGTGACTCACCCAGGGACCTTTGCACTTCTCAGGGTTGCCAGCTCCCCTCCAAGCCTGACAGATTAAACAGGAGCAGAAAGTTCAGAGGAAATTGACCGCAAGGCAGTGTTTACCAAGAGATGACTTCACCGCCACCTCGGAGAAAGGCTTTGCCGAAAAGAGCTGAAAGAGATGCCTTTGCTGTGAATGAGCCGAGCTGCTGAGCTGGGGCTGACTCACCAGGCAGTTTTCACTTTATAAGGACTTCATGGGCCCCCTCTGGCGTACCTTGTGCCCTGCTCAGGGACAGGATGAGTGGGACGAGCCATAGCCGGATGCTGGGCTTAGCCTGTTGCATGTCCACCCATCCCTGCCCCTCCTGGAACATGCTCTGTCCTGCACAGAGCCTGTCTTTCCAGTGTCACTAGGCCCCACGCAGTACCAGGGCCGAGTTAACACCACCCACCTGAATGTCGGTGGGCCTGGCTGCTGGCTGCTGCAGGGGACACCTGGCCCCTGCAAGACCCTAGAGCCCGTAACCATCTCCCAGATCCCCAGACCCCCACCCCAAGCTTCTGCCACTGCTAGTCCCTAGCTACCACCCTTTCTCTTCCATTCCTCCCCTTCTACGTCATTTGCCTTTGAAGTGCTGAGAGAGCCTACCCACAGTTGGCAGTGTCCTTTGTGGGAATGCAGGGTCAGTGCCTCCCTGTTCCACACTGCTGGGCTCCTGTGAAGGTCGTGAATGGGATACAGGCTGCTTAGCAGGAGGGCCTCCCCGTCTGGTCTGTGCCTGTTCTCTCCCACCCTCCCTCTTCCTTTCAGTGGCCTTACCTGTGTGCACGTGCGTCCATTGACACTCTTGCCCACCAACCCCACCGGAGAGCCTGGGCTGTGTGTGGATTCTGACAGTGTGCCCTGTGCAACGCCCCCTTGAGTCCCGACTGCTGCTCCCAGGGGCTTCTGGAAGCCAATTCATGACCCACCCAGTCAGAGCTAAAGGGGACTCTGCCCAGGTTTCAAGGGACAGGGATGTGTGCCCACACACCTCTGCAGCCATCAGCAGGTGTAATGAGTTCACCTGTGACCCCAGCCTGTCAGAGACTCTCTCCTGTGGGGGAGAGGTTCTCTAAGGGGGAGCCTTGGGAATGTGGGAGGGGGCTTCTTCCTTCCTGGGAGTTCTTAGCACCTGCCTTAAAAGGACGGTAATAACCGGAGGTGACGTCACTTGGAGGGTCTGTGGTGTGTGTTCTGTTTCACAGACCTGGAGAAGAATCTAGCTGAGGCTAGGAAGGGAAAGGAAGGGTGAGTGGAAGCCAGGAGGCTGAGCCCATCCCTGACCATGGCAGTAACTTGCTGTGTAGCCTTGGGTAAATTGCTTGGCCTCTCTGGGTCCCAGGTTTTCCATGCACACGGCAGAGGGTTAGACTAGACAGCCTCTGTGTGTTTCTTCCAGCTCTGAAACTCAGTGCTCCCACAGTCCTAGTACTCAGTACTCTGGGGGCTAGGGGGGAGCACGGGGCAAGGGAAGGTTGGGTTGGGGCTGGTAAAGGAACCAGTTGAAGGGCAACTCTCTGAACACCGACGAGAACTTGGAAAGTGGCTTGAGACGTAAGCGACTCGGCAGAGCAAGGCAGAGCGGCTGCCAATGTTTGAGACAGCAGACTGGTCTCGGTGTCACGACGCCAGGTCGGGAGCGCTCATCCGTGGGATCCTTCCCTATCTGTCCATTCACTCGAGTGTTCCTGGCTTCAAACTTCATTCTTTCCTGGCAAGGCGTGGTGTCTGAGAATATAGACCCCGAAGCAACTTTCCTTGGATTTAAATCTTGGCTCTGCTACTTTTTTTTTTTTTCCCTGTATGATCTCAGCACATACCTCTGTGTGTCTTTTTCTCATCTATAAAGTGCCTGCCCGGGCCATTCTCTGTGTAAATGGCTGCGTCAAGTGCTTCTTGCAGAGCCCAACAGGTACGAGTGGTTTTGTGTTCCTTAACGTTCTGTGCTCTGCCACTGTCTACGCTGTGTGCCTCTTAGTTTTGGGCAGTTTGACACAGACTGGAGTCACGTGGAAAGACAAGCCTCAGCTGGGGAATTGCTCCCGTCGGACTGGCCCGAGGCACGTGTGTCTGTGGGGCATTTTCTTGGAGTGGGAGGCACAGCCCACTGTGATCAATGCCATCTCTGGGCAGGTGGGCCTGGCTTATATAAGAAAGCAGGTGAGCAAACCACTACGGAGCAAGACAGTAAGCAGCACCCCTCCACGGTCTGTGCTTCGAGATCCTGCCTTGAGCTCCTGCCCAGGCGTCCCCTGATGATGGGCTAGAACCTGCAAGCTAAAACAAAACCTTTCTTCTCCAAGTGGGTTTTGGTCAGTGTTTTATCCCAGCAACAGAAAGTAAACAAGGACAGTGACCACGTGGAGTGGCAGGTGCTGGGCTCGGTAGCCACGGGGATTCAGACCCGAAAAGCAATTCCAGCCTTGGTCACAAAGGGCTAAGATGGTGGGCATAGCGTCCTGTGGTTTACCGTGGTGACCAGGCACGCACAGGATAATATGTGAATTCAGAGAAAGGCTGGTGTATCTGGGGAGGCTTCCTGGGGCAGAGGCTACACTTGATCTGAGTTTCAAAAGCTGGGAAGCAGGATGAGGATGGATTGACGGGAGCCTTGAGCTGCTTGTACAAAGGCTTGGTGTGGCTTGTCAGGGGCAGGGCAGGCGGTAGATAAAACTGGGGCAGGAACAGAGTGTGGACCGTGCTGGACACACCAGGACTGATAAAGAGGTGACAATGTCAACTGGGTTCTAGAATGTGCTTGGATCAACAAGAAAGCCCCCACCACAGGGAGATATGCTCATCACTGAGTTACAGCCCCCCCCCCCCATGCTTGTGACAAGACACGTAAGATAGAAAATGGAAAGCTGGCACAGAGGAGGCGTCTAAATAGATTCCTCCATCACCGCTATGTGACTCTTCCTGTGTGTCTCTGGGTGGTTATACCGTTCCTACCTTTTGGTGACTTGGCACGATACTCCAGATACCATTAGGCATGGAAACTGGAGAGAAGTTTCAAAAGTTTTTTTACATTCGCTTTTTATTTGTTTATTTATATAAGTGTGAGAGGGTGCGCATAGACCACAGCATGCGTGTGGTGCCCAGAGGGAGTCAGTTCTCGCCTCCTGTCATGTGGGGTCCAGGGACCGAACTCAGGTCATCAGAGTTGATGGCAAACGCCTTCACTCTGGTTTAAGCCATCTCACTTTGGGAGTAGCTTTTCAGACCTTCTAGGAAACCGAGCAAGAAGCCAGAGTTGACATAGACAGCTGCTGGGCAGAGCCCTCAGCTCAGAGATCTTTCCAGCAGGGGATGAAGGTGGGCTGAGAACATGCTTCTGGACTGGCGTTAGACTCAGGGAGTTGCCTTCAGGTCACTGTGGGGAGGGCCAGAGTGGGAGTCACCGCAGGAGCCAGGGGACGGGTGACATACAAGCTTACTTCTTACCCTAGCCATTTGTGTGTGCTCCTCCCAGGACAGGTGACACACTGCACCGGCCTGGAGTCCCTGCTGACTCATGGCCTATCCTGAGAGGTGTCAGGACTCCAGGCCACCCTCAGCAGTCACCCGACTCCCAGGCAGTGTGTGCGAGGTCTCGCTTTTCACTCCTTGATCCACAGGGACACACGGGTCTCCTCACCTCCGTGTAGAATCAGCACCCGATTTTGATCTTTGAAATTCCCAGGGGCTTCTTTTACAGCCCAGACTTTGAATGTCCCGTGTACTCTTGAGGTGTCCCCTCTTCACGCGGGTGGGGCGCTCAGTGTGTCAGCGAGGTCCAGCTAGGTGACAACGTCTAAATCTGTGGCATCAGTCTGCTTGTGATGAACACGGAAGTTTCCTGAGAACACGGTGGCTCTGTTAGCGTCTCCCTTCAGCTGTGTCGTCTTTACTGTCTCTCGGGAGTTCTGCTACGGGGCATGGATGCGTGAGGAATGTCAGAGCGTCTGTATTCGCTGACCCCTTTCCCACCGATACATGTCCCTATTAATCTCTGATAATTGCTCTCAAGTCACTGGGACATTAATGCAGCCTCTCTGGCTTTCTTTTCACGAGTATTTTGTTTTTACTTGGCATTTTCCCACTTAGCTTTTCTGTGCCTTTATCCTTAGAATAGTTTTCCTGGGGATGGAGAGATGACTCAGTGGTTAAGAGCACGTGTTGCTCTTACAAGGGACCTGGGTTCGGGTCCCAGTGCCCATATGTCCATGGCCATCCATAACTGCAGCTCTAGGGTGCACAGAACACAGACACACATGCAGGCAAGACATCCATACTCATAAAATAAATAATCTTAAAGAAAATTAATTTACTTGTCTTTAGGATTTTTGTTTCTTTTGCGACAGCCCCAGCTAGCCTAGGACTCTTAGCTATCCTCCTGCCTCAGCCCCTCAAGTGCTTGGATTACAGGTATGAACCACCACACCTGATAGTTTTCTTTTTCTTTCTTTTTCTTTTCTTTTCTATTTCTCTTATTTTTTTATTTTATTTATTTATTTATTTTTGTTTTGTGAGACAGGGTTTCTCTGTTGTAACTGTCCAGGAACTCACTCTGTAGACCAGGCTGGCCTCGAACTCACAGAGATCCGCCTGCCTCTGTCTCCCCAAGTGCAGAGATTAAAGGCGTACACCACCACCGCACGACTTGATAGTTTTCTTATGAACTATACAATCAGGTTTTTTCCTCCTTTAATTCATTCTAAAGCCTCTGCCTGTGAATAGGAGAATGCACACAATTTACACGGTTTTTGTGTGTGGTTGTTGGTTTGTTGAGATAGGGTCCTGTAGTCCTGGCTACCCCTGAACCCATTATGTAGCTGAGAGTGATTTTGAACCCTAGATCCTCCTGCCTCGGCCTCCCAAGTGCTGGGATTGCAGGCGTGTGCCACCTAGTTTTATGCGGTGCTGGGGCCAAACCCAGGACTTCCTGCATGTTGGGCAAAGCTGTCTAGCCAAGCGGCGTACATTTGACGCCATCACCGACCTGGCTGGATTTTAGCCCTCCAGCTTGCTATCAGCTGCCTACTTATCTCTTCTTTGTCCCTTCTTTTTTCCTTGCCCTTCTTCTTTGGATTAACTGTTAAAAATACTATGCCAAGTTTGGTGGCTCATGCCTGTAACCAGGATACGTGGCAGGCAGAGGAGGGAGGATCAGAAGTTCAGGGTCATCTTTGGCTACATAGTAAGTTCAAAGTCAGCATGGACTGCCTGTCTCAAACAAGAAAACATTTAGTTTTTGACTTAAAAAAAAATTGGTGCTTGCTTTAAAGGCTACCTCATGACAGTGAAGTGATCCAGCAGATAAGGAACTGGGGGAGACCTGATGTCCCCACACCATTTCCTGAGAGAAAAGAAGGAGGAGGAGGAGAAGCAGGGGGAAGAGGGAAGGGAAAGGAGAGGGAGGAGGAGGAGCAGGAGCAGGAGTGGGGGGAAGGAAGCAGGGGGATGGAGGGAAGAGTGGGGAGAGGAGGAAGCAGGAGAAGGGAGGGAAGGGTGGGGAGAGGAGGATTGGGGAGGAGGAGGGAGAAGGAGGAGGAGGAAGAGGAGGAGGATTGGGGAGAAGGAGGAGGGACAGGAGGAGGGGGAGGAGGAGGATGGAGAAGGAGGAGGAAGAGGAGGAGGAGAGCAAACAGCCAGTGTTTTATTCCACCTTCTAAACATTTAGCAAAGTGTCGCTGTGACCCAAAATACTTTGAAACGACTCTGGGATGGGACACCTAAGAAACAAGTCAGCTTATCTTCATTGGTGCAGCACAAACCCACTGCCACACACAATGGAAGGAACTTAGGCTCCTAATAAATTGGGAACTCTGGAAAAATGGATAGTTTCTGTAGGCACACTAACATACTAAATTGAATGAAGCCTAGAAAACTCCAGCAGGCCAATAACAAGAAACAAGGTCGAATCAGTTAAAAAGAAAAAAGGCTCCACCAAAGACAAACCCAGGACCTGAGGCTTCACTGCTGAATCTGATCAAATCTTTAACAGAAGTAGGCATGGACTTTCATGTAATCCCAGCACCAGGGGGGCTGAGGCAGGAGGATTGCAGCAACTTGAGGGCAACCTCAGCTACATAGTGAGTTCCAGGCTGGTTTCAGAGACATAATAAAAGTTTTTCTATAAGAAAGAAAGGGGCCTGGGGTGGTATGGAAGGCCTTTAATCCCAGCACTCAGGAGGCAGGGCAGGTGGATCTCTGTGAGTTCAAAAGCCATCCTGGTCTACAGAGTGAGTTCCAGGACAGCCAGAGCTACAGAGAAAAAGCTTGTCTTGAAAAATGAAATAGAGGGGGATGAAGAGAGAGAGAGAGAGGGAGAGAGAGAGGGAGGTAAGGAAGGAAGGAAGGAAGGAAGGAAGGAAGGAAGGAAGGAAGGAAGGAAGGAAGAAAGGAAGGAAGGAAGGAAGGAAGAAAATTGTGGTGGTCCAACTCCACCCCAGGTCTGTTCTTCTGGACTGTTGTAATACACTTTGCTTTTAGATACATTGTAACCCTCTGCCAGGCACCGTTACTATTTTGACTTGAAATAGTCATTTTGGAGATTGAAAGCCTGGGTATTAAGTCCCTCAGTATTAACTCACAAATTCACTCTCTTGGACCCGAGTTAGTCTTTTGTGTCCTGAGTTTCCACCCTGGGTCACTTTCCTTTCTTGTTTCTGACAGACAAGTCTGATGGTGACAGACATGCTCAGCTTTGTTTGTTTGTTTGTTTGCTTTGAGACAGGGTCTCTCTATGTCGCCCCAGCTGTCCTGGAAGTCACTACGCAGACCAGGCTGGCCTGGAACTCACAGAGACCGGCCTGCCTCTGTGTTGGGATTGTAGTTGTTCTACACCACGCCAGGCCTCAGCTTTTGTTTTCTTGGGAAAAGCTTTTCTTTTCTGGACCTTGGACCCTGGCTACAGTGTGTTTCTTGAAGCATGATGTGCTCCCTCCCTCCCCCGGCTACCATAGTTTCTAATGAGGAGTCTCTGAATTCTCACCATGGTTATAAATACGTGGTGTGTTGGTTTTTCTCTTTTTCATGCTTTCTTCGTATACTGTGCATGGAGGCACATGCCCGTAACCTCAGCGCTTGGGAAGCTGAGGCAGAAGGATCTTGAGTTCAAGGCCAGTCTAGGCCACATGGTAAGATCTTATCTGGGGGGGGGGGAAATCCAAAAAAACAGCAAAGTTAAATTATTTTTCTATTTTTAGAAGCTCCCTCTTATTTTTTTCTGCTTCCCACTTTTCTCTTCATTACGGTGATCTTTTCCTTTAAATCCTTCAACACTGTTGTAATGACTTCATCCATCGCTCCCATGCCTGGACTCCCTCCTTCTACCTGGTTTTCTCCCGGCAGGGCGTCATGCTTTCTGGTTCCTGGCATGTGTAGAAGCTCTGACCTGGTGATCTCCACCATGGGCCTTCCAGGGTTGGCAGTCTCTACCCTGCCATCTCCCTTTAGTGCTGGGCTTTGTATTCACAGGTACCTGGGTTACCAGCCAATCTGCTCGGTCCTTTCAAAGCCTGGCTTCACAGTCTACAGTGGCTCACCCGGACTGGCCCTCGCTCTGGGGACAACCCAGCTTGCAGCTGAGGCATGAGCTCCATGGAGCCTCCACAGTGGGTCCCCTTGCGCTGCTGGATAGTTCTGCCTCCAACATCTCCTGTCCCTGTGGGACCAAAGAACTGCTCAGCTTGCAGCAATTGTTGCTTTTTGTGCAGCCTCGTGGAGTCCTATTCTTCTTTGAGAGGATGGTGGTCCTATCCGCACAGTTTCCTCCTTTCTAGAACTTTCCACACAGTTCCTAGCAGAAATCCAACCTCCAAACTCTCAATCCAGTAAGACTGCCGTGTGCTCTGTAGGACCCTTGCCTCCCAGTGACGATCTGGGATATGACTCCAGGGAGGAACCATGACTGTCACCGGCTTCTCCAATCTCTTTTCTTCTCTTTCTTTTTTAAAGAAAACTCTTGGTTTTCTTTTCTGTTTATTTTTATTACGTTCGAAACTGTATCATTCATTTGATGTGCATGTGTATGGGAATGTATGAACGGGGATGCATGCCATGACATGCACGTACTCCAAGGACAACTTGCAAGAGTTGATTCTCTCTACTCTCAGTGTGGGTCCTGGGCGTTGAACTCAGATCATCAGTCTTGGTGGCAAGTCCTTTACCCGATGAGCCATCTCACCAGTCTTGATTTTCAATGTTTGGCAACGGATGTTTTGTACATTTTGTTCATTTTTTTTTTCTGGCTTCACACTCAAAACCTTCCTGCTTTTGCTTCTTTCCTTCCTTCCTTCCTTCCTTCCTTCCTTCCTTCAATTCTTCCTTCCTTCCTTCCATTCTTCCTTCCTTCCTTCCTTCCATTCTTCCTTCCTTCCTTCCATTCTTCCTTCCTTCCATTCTTCCTTCCTTCTTTCCTTCCTTCCATTCTTTCTTCCTTCCATTCTTCCTTCCTTTCTTCCTTCCATTCTTCCTTCCTTTCTTCCTTCCATTCTTCCTTCCTTCTTTCCTTCCTTCTTTAGCTTCCTTCCTTCCTTCCTTTCTCTCTCTCTCATTTATTTTACTTCATTTTTTGCATTTTCAAGGCAGGGTCTCACTATGTAGCTCTGGCTGTTCTAGGACTCACTGGATAGATCAGGTTGGTCTTGAACTCACAGAGATCTGCCAGAGATCCACCTGCCTCTGGCTCCCGAGCAATAGGATTAAAGGCATGCGCCACCATGCCCCGCTTTGCTTCAGCTTTCCGAGTGCTGGACTACTGGTATAGTTGTTGCTTCTCCATCACAGACTGAAGCAAAAGGCCAGGAGTTGCTACAGAGTCAAAACTTCAATGGCAAGCCAGATGTCATGGCTTACCCCTTTAATCCCAGCACTCTGGAGTCAGAGGCAAGGGGATCTCTGTGAGTTCTAGGCCAGCTTGGGCTACAGAAATAAAACAACCTAACTTTAGTGGCTCATTTTAAATGCTGCCTTTTTCCATCAAGGCTCCTGTCTGCGCACACACACACACACACACACACACACATGCACGCACACATACAGGATTGAGAGTGCAAATTGGAGGTAGAGGTCTCTGGTTTTAGTGGCATCTGCTAGCCAGGCCTATACCAAGCTCACGGAAAGTGAGGCTGGATTTCCTTGTGCCCTGGCAGTTACCTAACGTGACACCCAGTGAAGGGTGTTCCAGGAGCCTCACTTTCTACTCTGAGTGCTCACTGGCCGGCAGAGTCCCAGGTAGAATCATAGGTGCCCTGTTTTTCCTTATTAGGCGGAGAACAGGGTTTGGCTAAAGGAATCCAGCCTGTCCTGACTTGCCAAATGCGTTATCCTGACACTGAGCTCACAAAACCTTGATCTCAGCACAATGGCAGGGCTGGATCACAGGTGACCAGTGTGTCAGGTGGTCCTCATGAGGGGGTGGCCCCACCTGGGGCTGGGAGTGCAGGCTTCTCGATCTTCCTCCCCCTTCTCCTCCTCTTGTCTGTCCTCTGCCTGTCTCCTTTCTTTCTTTCCTCCCTTCCTCTCTTTCTCTCTCTTCCTTCCTTTCTCTCTTTGGTTCCTCTTCCTCCCTCCCCCTTCTCTTTCCCATCCCCCATCTCTACCCTTAACAAGTCTCACTGTGTACCCCGTGCTTACCTCAAACTCAGCATCCTCCAACCTCAACCCCCTGTGGCTGGGACTACAGCTATGAGCCAGCATACCTGGCTTGCCCCAAAGTGTACTGAAGATGAGAAGTGACTGTGAGCCCCAGCTTTGTCACTTTGAATTGCTGACTCAGTTTCCCCAACTGCAAAATGAAGCTTCGGACAATATGGCGTCTAACTAAGCTCTTTCCTCTTCTGGGGAACAGGGACTGGCACTGATGATGGCTGAATTTAGAGTCTGTGTTCCGGGGCTCATAAAGATTAGGCTTTCTCCATTCTGGACTGAGCACTGGCTCCTTGTGACAGCTGTGGCAGCCTGGGACCGCCTCCCTCCTGGTTCTGATGGCTTGAGCTCATAGCTGAACACATACATACGTATTTCCTGGCTGCTGTTTCTTTCCTTTCCTTTCCTTCCCTTTCCTTTCCTTTCCTTTCCTTTCCTTTCCTTTCCTTTCCTTTCCTTTCCTTTCCTTTCCTTTCCTTTCCTTTCCTTTCCTTTCCTTTCCTTTCCTTTCCTTTCCTTTCCTTTCCTTTCCTTTCCTTTCCTTTCCTTTCCTTTCCTTTCCTTTCCTTTCCTTTCTTTTCCTTTCTGACCCTTTGACACTTTCATGGACTGGGTAGAGGCAGGCTAAGGACTTCTCTCTCCCTAGTTTTTGCTCAAACTAAAATAAGTTCATTTTTCTATTTCTGTCTACATATCATGTCATTTTCCCTTAGTGGAGGCAAGTGTTGGTCCAAGGCCCAGGCCTAATGGCCAGGGACTCAGGGTAATTCTAGGAGTGTAGATGGTTCTGGTGCACCGGCTTTCTGTGGCTCTGCTACCCTGTCCTTCTCCTAGTCTAATGGTCACAGTTGATGTTGTTCCGTGGTCCTGCATTGCGTGGCTCTGTGGGCCTAAAGCATGGAAGGCATTGCTCTCCGGCAGCTCCCATAGCACAGGTGTTCCCTCGATTCCGGCTCCTTGTCTGTGCCAGAGGAGCCCACACCTGCTCCCAGTTCATTGTTCCCAGGGTCATTAACCAGAGTGATTCACTTTAAGGAGCCAAAGGGAAACAGAGGGGCTGGAATGGCTGCCTCGCCGCCTTCTGCCTGAAAGGGTGAATTGTCCGCCTTTCTGAGAAGGCTTTTGTATTATGTCTGCAGAGAGCCTGGCAGGCTGGGCCGGGCCAGGCTGTGGCGGGGCCCAGATACCACAGTCCTGTGCCCACTCTAGAGTGAATTTTGTCTTCCCAGTCATTACTGGACTTCTTTGGTGATGCTGTGGGCCACCAGGAAGGTTGAGCAAGAGGGCAGGCAAGGCCCTTGATGACTGTCCTCCAGGATCCTGGAGCCAGCCCTCCCTGAGCTCCTGTTATATCAACTATGGTGACACCCTTCATCCCGCCTGGTCCCTAGACCAACCATCTACTGAGATCGCTGGAATGTGTTGCTATTTCATTTCCCTCCAAACAAGAGCCTGGGAGGCTGCTTCCTGGCTGGTGAGCCTGTGGACCTGGGAAGACCCCTGCCAGTCACATCCAGGAACTGTGGCTCTCAGCATCTGATACACAGGAGCAAGGTTTGGGCACAGCGTGGTGGTACAACACTAAGCTGGCATGCAGACACCCTGAGTTCAGTTGGCAGCAACACATGCACGTGTGTACGCGCACATGCGCACGCACACACACTCGCACACACACATGGAAACACCCACAAAAGAGCAGTTCCCAGGGGTAGCTGCATGAGAAATGAAGTGTACTGTGAAACCTCGTCTCCTACTTCCTGTGTAACCGTGGACACTTTATTTCCCTCTCTGTGCTGAAGGTTCTTTCATACTCACCACAGAGGGAACCTCCAAGGTATGGAAACCGGATCTGTGGACATGTGACTCCATTTCCAAGGGCACCTGGGTAAGTTGTGTTCCAGGTGACTCTGCCGAAGTCACCCCCAGACTACCCGGAGAAATGTTTAATGTCTGCTTTTCACGGCAGGAACCAACAAGAGAGAATGTGATCTTGGAAGCTCAGGCCTCCATTCACCTGCCTCAGTTCATTCATTCATTCATTTGTTCATCCCAAGCTCAGCCTGTTTGCCAGCTTAAGTTCCAAGTTGGAATTAGAGACTTCATCCCGAGGGGCTGGAGCAATGGCTCAATGGTTAAGAGCACATATTTTTCTTGCAGAGGACCCAAGCACCCACATCACACAGCCCTCAACTGCCTGTAACTCCCAGCCCTGGAGGATCCCACACCCTCTAAAAAATAAGTAAGTTTTACCCTGAGAGAGATTCCACTGAGCCTGAACTCAGAGTGGAATGTAGGAGAGAGGTGGGCGTGGCCTGGCCCGCCTAGCCCTAGCCTTTATGGGGCATCGGTTTTACGCTAGAGTCAACAGCAAACATGTTAGGGTCAAATGTGACCTTCTGAAACAGCTTACCTTGCTGTGCAACCTTGGGCAAATTACTTAGCTTCTCTGATTCTGTTCATCTGTAAAATGGGTATGCGATAGAATCCCCTGGCAAAGGTTGCCCTAAGACTGAGAGTGTAACTCTGGGCGACCAAATACACACTCCAGACATGGTGTTTCTAAGGTGGGGGTTGTGTCTGCTGGTGTGGTGTGACCTGTTTTGAGTCCTTGCTCGGACACTTGTTGGCTGAGGGATGTTGAGTCCTTCCTGACTCGATTTCCTATTCTGTTACCAGGACTCTCGTAAGTATTATGAAGATAAAATTGTTTGAGGTGTACATTATGGGCCTTGGAGAGATGGCTCAACAGTTAAGAGCACTGACTTCTCTTCCGATAGACCCGGGTTCGATTCCCATGGTAGCTCACAACAACCTATGGCTCTAGTTCTGGGGAATCTGACTCCCCCTCCAGACCTCTTTGGGTTCCCACACAGTGGTGAAAGATGTGAGTCCAAGCCAAACACCCATACGCAAAAAATAATTATTTAAAATGCAGGTCATCGGTGAAGTATGTTGGGCCACCCATAACCTCAGTTTCTCAGAAGGCTGAGGCAAGAAGGTAACTGGAACCCAGACAGGGGCTTGAGGCTAGCCTGGGAAACACAGCCAGACTTTACCCCAAAGGAGCAACAATGTCAGCCATTTGGTGCAAAGCCTGGCACATGGCAGGCAGGATGCATGTGTACCAGTAGCATAAAATACTTCTCCGATACCTGAGGTCCAGCCTGCCTGGCATTGTAAACTTCTCAGGAGATGTTTGGCCCCTAGGGAAGGGGCCGAGACAAACTTCTCTTTCATATGCATGTGTACCAAAAAATCTTGTCCTTTCAAAATTCCTATTCTGGCCTGTTAGCATTTGTGTGATAACATGACTTATCTGTGTTTCCAGATGTGTGGGATCCATCTATTAGAGAGTGGGCAAATTGGTTGGGACCATTCTCTGGCTGGAAGAGCCCCATCCCCATAGAGGACAGGTGACCTTGGACAAAGACTCTGATCATGTGACAGATGGGACCTTGGTAGAGGGGTTGGGATTTCTTTATATGGAATGGGCCTGGATGTCCCACACCTGTGGCTCAGCTGATCCACCAGAAAGTCTGGATTCCAGAAACACTAAAAGAGGCACCCTCCTCCACCCCTTGGGTTTCCTGGGAGGGCTTGGTCTGTTTTGACGCCTTGTTGTAGGGTTTCCATGGGACTGCCCAGCCTGGTGATCGCATTGATCTGCTGCACCACCCCTGCGGTCCAGAGGCAGGAAGAGGCCACACCTGCAGCCTGCCTTCCAGGGAGACATAGGAGGACAGAGGTTTGTCTTCCTCTGGGGGGGCAGGGTCATTGGGTGGGGAATGGAAACTGCAGTGGATCCAGGAGTTAAGCTTGGGATACACAAGAGTAGCCATGTTTAGGGCCCCATTAAATGATTGGTTTTCCTTGCTCATAGGGCAGGATTTGGTTCCCTGTGTCTTCCAAATCCCAATGTGTCAAGCTCCCAGGAAGTCTGAGAGTTACATAGCCATGGTATTCAGGCTATCAAAGCATTTACTCATTCCCCCATCCATCCATCCATCCATCCATCATCCATCCATCCATCATCCATCCATCTATCCATCCATCCATCATCCATCCATCCATCCATCATCCATCCATCTATCCATCCATCCATCAACCATCCATCCATCCATCATCCATCCATCCATCATCCATCCATCATCCATCCATCCATCATCCATCCATCCATCCATCATCCATCCATCTATCCATCCATCCATCATCCATCCATCCATCCATCATCCATCCATCCAGAGTTAACTGAGACTGACATATTACAACTAGGCCTAGTATTTTGGGAACTAGCAGGGACTTGGCGACTTCTAGCAGACACAGCATGGAGCATCTGGTCAGTTATAACCCAAACAACAGAGGGCAGTGTCGCAAAGACCCTGTGTGTGTGTGTGTGTGTGTGTATGTTGAAGAGTGTGTGTGTGTTGGCGCGATAGACCCCTTTAACGAGAACTAAGAACCTTTGCTACAGAGAGTGTACGTCATAGGCCCACACGTGGGTCATTTCGCTACGACTTTAAGATGCTCTTGGATTCCCCAAATCCTCAGTTCCCGAACCACAGTCAGCCCTCTGCTGAGATAGCAGTGGCAGAAGGAGCGCTGACTTGTGAGTACTTATGCTCTAGGAATTCAGGAATCACTTCCTGGAAGAAGTCACAGCTGCTCATTCAGCAAGCATGCGTTGAGCACCTACTGCATGCCGCCCATACGTCATTGATAAGAATGGAAACATTCTTATTCCCTGGAACTTACGTCTGGCAGGGGATAAATGAGTCTGTCTGGAGATGATAGGGAAGGTTTTGGGAAGGTCACCTTGAAGTGCCATGCAGGGGTGCTGGGGCCTGATGGGAAGGCAGAAAGCTTAATGAGTTAGGACACAGAAACGTGAGCAAGGGCTGGACCATACAGGCCCTGCCGTCCGAAAGTGTAATTTTACACTAAGAGTCATGGAAAGTCATCTTTCTGACTTTTCATTCTCCTTCTCTCTCCCTCTCTTCCCCCTCCCCACTTCTCACGTAGCCCAAGCTGGCCTTGAACTCACTATGTAGCCAAGGATGATCTTGAACTCTCCATCCTCCTGCCTCCACCTCCCCGAGTTCTTACAGGTGTGTACTACCACGCCCGGTTTATATAGTGCTGCGGATTGAACCCAGAACTTCGTATGTAGGCAAGTGCTCTACCCACTGGGCCACACCCCCCCCAGCCCAACTTTCTAAGTTTAGAATTTTAAATTTGCACCAACAGAAGTGATGGGAACATCGCTGCTTTTCCTGACAATATTTAATAGGTGTAGGGATGTCCCTTAATTATCAATGGTTTATTTTCTACAGAGCTGGAGACGGAGCACATGGCAAAGAGAGTACTCTACTGCCAGGCTCCGTCTCCAGTGGGACTGATTTGTTTCTAACTGCTGTACTGTGGTGAGCCCTTCAGACTCTGGGCCTAGACCCTGCTGTGAGCCTCTGGCTATCGGGAGATCTTCTGAGCTAAACTGAGTCATGAAAAATTAATGACTGCCTGAGAGAGCGGCTTGTTTACAGGGAAGCCAAAGCCCCATGAAGGGATACTTCTTCTCTGGCTAAACCTTTAACTTCACCTGGAGAGCTATTGTCCTAAGCATCTAACTCCACTGGAGAGAGGCTGTCTCCCCTAGGTAAACATCCCGCCTCAGCAGGGAAGTTGTCCTGCTCTGATACCTATCTCATTCAGGATGTTTTACCTATGCACTGTCTCACCCTGTAATTAACACCTTGGTTCTAACCCCTGTAACTGCACGTAGCCCCCCTGATGAAAAGGGTATAAGTTTGGAGAGAAAAATAAAATTTCAGCTCCATTCCATCTGAGCTCAATGATACTGTGTGTGTCTGGCCTACTTCTTTTCCCTCGCGTCTCTTACCCCTCTCCTCATTAGACCCTTCAGTCCCACTCTCCATCCAGGTACTGTCCGACTTGCCAGGCCGGCCCTGGCACTGTACACATGGTGCAGCTTAGGGCAGTCTAACTAAAAAGCCAAAACATGACTTTACAATCTTTCTTTCTTCTTTCTTTCTTTTCTTTTTTTTCTTTTTTTTTTTTTTTGGCTTTTTCCAAACAGGATTTCTCTGTTGTAACTCTGGCTGCCCTGGAACTCTAGTAGAGATCCACCTGCTTCTGCCTCCCGAGTGCTGGGATTAAAGGCGTGCGCTGTCACCACCCGGCCTGACTTTACAATTTTATTATTAATTATGACGATGATGTGTACACATGAATGGAAGTGCCATGACACATGTAGAGGTCAGAGAAGAGCCTTTTCGTGTGGATTCCAGGAACTGAACTCAGGTCATCGGGCTTGTGGGAGAAGTCAGGTTTGCATAGCAAGTGCCTCTCTTTACCCATTCAGCCATCTTGCCAGCTCCTAATTTACTTACTCAGTTTTGCTGTGGGTTGAACCGAATGTGTGTTCCCAACAATTTTGAATTTCATCTTCTGGGCTCTCAGTATGCTGTTTGGGCCTGGCTTGTGATGGTGGGGACACCAGGGTTGGGGGTGGAGATTGGGGGAGGAGCTGCAAGCGGTTGGCTGCGGTGTCCACCATCCCTGCATCACCTGGGAAACCAACCGATGAGACTGCGGCAGCTCTTGGATGCGGCCACATCCTGCTCACCGCAGCTCAGGGGAGGCGTGACTGACAGGCGGGATGGTAGGCACATTTTCTGGATCGTGAGAAGTTGTCACTTGGCTCCCAGAAGTCCCTGGGCTGATTTTTATTCCCACTGGCTGCATCTGGAAGTTCCTCCGCCTTTAAACCCTTGCCAAGAGTTGATTTTGTCAGCCTTTTAAAGTTTTGACGATGTTTTGGGTGTAAAGCGGCAAACTCACTTTAATTTGCGTTTCCCCGATTGCCTGGGAGCGGAACGTCTAATTTTTATGTTTATTGGCGCTGGGAGTTGCCTCTCCCGAGGACTATCTGTTCATATCCCTTGCCCATTTTTTTTTTTTTTCTCTCTACAAGGCTGCCTTTTTCTAATTGACCCGTGGGAGTTGTTTATATATTTGAGTTACTAATCCATTGTGTTCATCATGTTGCAAATGTCTTCTCCCACACTGTTTATGAGAGGGCTCTCAAGAGAGAGAGGAGGGACAAGGTTCCATTTACATCGTTCAAGGTTCCTTCGGCTAGGCATGAGGAAATGGATGGGGGGCGGCGAAACCAGGTGGGAGGTCACCTTGGTGGTCCAATGAGTGTGAGCTACCCTAGAGCGGGGTTGGCCAAAGGGGACGGGAGCAGAGTGATGGTTGTGGGAGCAGCTTGGAGGTGGCGCCCATGGAGCTTGCTGATGGATCGGGAGTGGGTGAGGAGATAGGCGTCGGGTCGGGATGATTCTGGGTTTTGGCCCGAGTAACTGGGTGGATGGCAGTGCCATTGACTGGGATGGGAACTGACAGGCGGAGAAACAGGTTCAGGCTGGGAGTGGAGGGACGGAGACAGGCTGTTTCCATCACAGTGAGTTGGCTATAGCCAGAAGGTACCCAAGCCGTCGTGTCAAGGGGGCAGTCTAAGGAATCAGGCAGGGCTAGTTCAGACATTTGGGTCCTTGACTTGTGAATGGACTTCAAAGTCACCAAACAGGGTAAGCTCAGGGTAAGTGTCTGGTGGAATCGTAGCCAACATTGGGGTTGACAGTGTTAAAGATTTGCCTTGGACACTGCAGGGCACTTGTCACAGGAAATAGAGATTTGATCGACACACCTACTGTATGGAGTAAGGCTTCGCACATAGTAGACCCTTAGTATCTAAATGAAGACAAGGATAACTGGGCCATGAGCTGGAGTTAGGGCTAAGTATTATAGAAACCAGGAGAGGGGAAAGCTCTAAGAAGGCAGGACGGTCAGCTGCGTGGAATGTTGCTAGCAAGGTACACAAGACAGGGGCAGAGGTTATGATGGCCTTGATGAGAACAGTTGAACTTTGAAAGATGGCGGGACTGGGAATAGGGGCGGGTAGGGGTCCTACTTACGAAGCAAAGAGGGAATGCATGGGAATGCACATGGAAAGGCCAGAGAGGGGAGGTTGGCCCAAGCCACTCAGGCTGTGCCAGAGGATGGAGGGTTAGAGCAGGGACCGCGATAGGGCTGTGGAGGGCCGCCTGCTTTTAGGCAGAGAGCGAGGGAGAGGAAGAGTCAGTCACAGAGACTGAGCGAGGGTTGGCAGCAGCATGGTGGCTTCTGAGCTCGGTCCCGTCTCGGCTCAGTTGCTGGAGTCACCGACTTGGTGTCAGTGTAATTCAAGAGCCTACAGACAGAGTTATAATTTAGTCGGGTGTGCTGACTGTAGTCCTAGGACTTGAGAGGCGGAGGCAGAAGGATCACGAGTCCAGGATCACCCCCGGGCTACGCGATGAGCTTGAGACCAGCTTGAGCTACGGAGACTGCGTCTCAATAGGGAAACAAAATATTCTGGGGTCAGACTTCCCATTCAGACTGCCTTCGGAGAAATGATTGCTTTTTGTAATTCAAGGTCTAGGGCTGCTGGTGCTCCTCACTCTACTCCGTCTTGTCACTTGTGTTGGCTTTCTTTTATAAGGGAGGCTAAGGGGGACAAGATGGCCGTCGGTCTAGGGCTTTGGGTCTCTAAGAGGAAGAGCCGGACTCATTGGTGGTCACATGTCATGCCTGAGCCAATGACAAGGAGCCAAGGCGGTTGCTTTGTTCTGATTGGCCAGGCCCAAGTCACATGCTCAAGGGCTAGCGTGAAGAGTCTAAAGGATTAGATTATCTTCTGGAAGACCTAAGTGCCCAGGAGAGACTGGGGTGAAGAGGGGTTGACGGCAGACAAGCTCACAAAATCCAAAGATTACCCCCAGGCTTGTAGATAATATTTTAATTGTTTAATTACATTTCATATATTTATTGTGTGTATGCGCACACGTCATGACATGCAAGTGGAGGTCAGAGGTCAACCTGGGGAAGTCAGTTCTCTTCTTCCACCATGTAGGTCCCAGGATTAAACTCAGGTCATCAGGATTAACGGCAAGCACCTTTGCCCAACCCCCACCCGGAGCCATCTCACAGATCCAGAATATTCTTAAAAAGAACCACCGTAAGGCATGCCCCCACCCCCACCCCGCCCCAATCCAATGCTGTCCAGTAGAAACGAAATGTAAATTCTCTATGAACTGAATTTTCTAGTTGACTATAAACAGAAGCAGGTGGAATTAATTCTGAATTTAACTTACTTGCTCAGTTTCAAATACACACTGGATATGAAACCAACATAAAAATGTTAATATGAGCCCTGTGGTGGTGGCACACACACATGCCTTTGATCCCATGTCTGGTGGATATCTGAGTTTGAGGCCAGCCTGGTGTACGGAGTGAATTCCAGAACAGCCAGAGTTACAACAGAGAAACCCTATCTCGAAAAACCAAACCAAACAAACAAAAAAGAATCCCTATTTTACCAAGGTTGGAATTCTTCTGACTACAAATTTAGCATTCCTTTATTTTATGTTCATCTTGTCTGGGAGCAGTCTCCATCACTGGGTCATAGTGTCTTTTCCAAAGAGTCTGAAAGGGTCTGGGGAACATTCTTTGAGCATCTACTGGGTACTCGGCATGGCATGGGGCTTAGTGAAGGTGGCCCAGCTCCTAACCTCTGACCCAGGCAAGTAAACATTATCACCCAGGTTATGCACTGGGTGGCATGAGGCCCAACATCTAGCTGGCAGACGGTGCTGTGGGTATGAGCCAGTCGTACACCTGGCTAATGGAAACCACCAGCCAGCAGCCTCCCGTGCTGGCTGAGCTAGATAGGACCTTGGGAAAATTCATAGGGAGCCCACGCCTGGCACTGGAGTGAGGCTGTGGCCTGTGGGTATGGAGGTGTTTGGGTAATAGCCCAAAGGCTAGGAGGGGTTGCCGGTGTTGTCGGTGTTTGGAACTGAGAGGGGCTATTGTTGAGCAAAGTCTTGGCTTGTTGGTGTATGAAGTTGGCTCAGGACCATGGGGTGGGGACTGGCTAGGGTGTTCATATCTCATATCGTCTGCTAACATTCCTTCATGGCAGCACCATTCACCTCTGTCTGTCTGTCTGTCTGTCTCCCTCTCTCTCTCACACACATACATATATGGATAAACATGACTATCGACATAATGTGATTTGCAGACACAGTGCAAAGTGAAGAAACTAAATCCTTTGTTCATGAGCTCAGTTTGGGGGGCTGGGAGGTGACTTAGTCAAAGGGCAGGAGGACCTGAACCCATGGAGGAAAGCCGGATGTGGTGAAGCATGGACTCATCCTTGGGGCTTGCTGTTCAGCCAGTCTAGCCTAGTCAGCAAGTTCCAGGCCGGTGAGAGACCCAGTGTCAATGTGGAATGAGGGGTGATACCTGGTGCTTAACCCTGGCTTTCACATGCACAAGCACATGCGTACATGTGCATGCATACATGTGCATGCTCACCTGCACCCTCACCTCCATCCCCCACCCCCAAGTTCAGTTTCAAGATAGCATGGCAGAATGTCAGCCAAGCTCAGGAGCCTTCTGGGCATGGGTCACATGGCTGCTCTGTTCAAAGGCCCTGGAGGCAGCTCTGCACACGCAAACACGGGGTTCCTGCTGTTTGCCTTGGTCTGCTTTCCCCTCCCCGCTCCACCAAGGCCAAATGCTGCGCTTTCTCATGCCAAGTGTTTTCCAGACTTATCTCACGTTATCTCAACACCCGGATGTGGGATGTGGGAGCCAGCTGTCAGGCTGCTTTGCATTATGAAGGAATGAAGCTGTGGAGGAGGACCTGGGACTTGAACCCACGTTGTTTGAGTCCAAGCCTGGGCTTTGCATTTGTACCTACCATCCCCTTAGGAGAAGCTACCTTGTTCTTTGTGTCCCGGCTACCCTCCAACATATTTTCCTCTGAAGTTTTCAATGGTGAGTGGGGTTGATCAATGGTATATAACTTTGCCCTTTGGTTAATCTTCATAATGAGCCCTGACTTCTCCACACACCTTAGGTACCTGTGTCTGTTTCTTGACTTGCTTTGGATTCTCACAGCTGTTGTCCCTCCCCTCTTCTTCTCAGCTCCTTCGTTGGGTACCCCTCATGGGAGCAGTGTGGGCATCTTCTAAGATGTGAGTCACCAGGAGAATAGTCAATGGTTAGGAGGAGATTTTGATGCTGATCTGTTCAGCCATCCAGGCTACCACTGCCATGAGACCTCTTTCCATGTTAAAGACTTTCTTGCCCCCTCCATACCTTCCTACTCTTCTGTCTTTTCTTTCCAGTTCCTAGACAGCCTTTCCTTATCCATCTATCTATCTATCATTCATCCATCTATCATGCAACCAGCCATTCATCTACCCATCCATCATCCATCCATCCATCCATCATCCATCTTCCCATCCATCCATCCATCCATCCACCCACCCATCCACCCATCCATCCATCCTCCCATCCACCCATCTATCCTCCCATCCATCCATCCACCCACCCATCCACCCATCCATCCATCCTCCCATCCACCCATCCATCCTCCCATCCATCCATCCACCTACCCATCCATCCATCCATATTCCCATCCATCCATCCATCTATCCATCCATCCATCCATCCATCCATCCATCCATCCATCCATCCATCCACCTACCCATCCATCCATCCATATTCCCATCCATCCATCCATCTATCCATCCATCCATCCATCCATCCATCCACCACCCACCCATCCACCCACCCACCCACGTGACTGTAGAGGATTTGTCAGAAATTATAAACTAATAACCCTAGCATCCAGCAGTTGGGGATGGCTTAGGAGACCCTGATTGTACATACCATGGGTTCCAGGCACCAGAGGGGATCTCATTACACCACCACATAAACATCTTTCAGGTCAATGGTAAAGAAAAAGCACAAGACTCAGTATACCACACACATTATTATACAAATGATACAAGAAACAGAAACATCCCAAAGGCAGCTGCGGATTGCTTCTTTAAAAAAGGTTTATTTGCATTTTATGTGTAGAAGTGTATTGCCCCTCCCATTCTCTCTCTTTCCCTCTCTCTCCCTCTGTGTGCGTGTGTGTGTGTGTGTGTGTGTGTGTGTGTGTGTGTGTGTGTGTGTACCACATGCATGCAGTACTCCTAGAGGCCACAGGGTGAGTTGCATTCCCCTGGAACTAGGTTACAGGTGGTTGTGAGCCACCATGTGGGTGCTGAATTGAACCTAGGTCTTCTGCAGTAGCATCCAGCGCTCTTAACTGCTGAGCCATCTCTCCAGACCCAAAAGTTGCACACTTCTAAGCACATGCACGCACACACACACACACACACACACACACACACACACAGAACAGTGAAAGCATGTAAAGGAAAAAGCATGTAAACTCTTCCCTGTGGTCACTCATGGGGGTTTTGACATTGACAGATGGTGGGTATAGGTGATGGTGGCCTCATGAATTCTTTTTGACTCTTTTACCACAAGGTTGTCATTCTTCATTATTTGTATAATTAAAGAGCTGGGGATGTGATTCAGTAGTAGAGCACTCGCTTTGTATGTATGACGTCCCGGGCTCCATCCCTAGCACCACACACACATAAAAGTTAAACTGAAATTAATATATAGTGATTGTATATAACTAATGTTGTACCTGTATTAGCATATACACGCATTGTAAATCCTTTGAAAATGGAGCTAGGCAAGATTAATGGGAAAAAGGAGCATCCATGTATCCATCCATTCATCCTTCCATCCATTTACCCAACTACCCACCCACTCACCCATCTACCCTCCCACCCACCAATCCCTCTATCCATCCATTTATTCATTCATCACCCATCTACCCCCCTACCCACCTGTCCATTTACCCATTCTTTTATGTATCATCCTTCCGTCCATTGGCTTCCATTTATCCATCCCAACAAACATCTATCCACCTATTCATTCACCCATCCTTCCATCCATTTACCCAGCCACCTACCCATCCATCCATTCATTAACATGTAATCCTGTAGTTGAACATTGCTGCTGGGGTGGTTCAGCCAGGAAGACAAGGAGACATTTTCATAGATGTAAACCCTGCCAGACCTCAGCAGAGGGAACCACCACCCTGGCCAGTATCATACTCAATCGACAGTGGAACCCCAAGCGTCTCAGCTCAGGTGTTTTATTGATTCAGAACTCCTCAGGTGTTCTACTGACAGCACATGCAGATCATTAGCAATTAAACAACCCCAAATCTAACACCTGCAAACAATACAAAACACCCTAGACAGCCCCTCACCCAACAGTGCATAAAACAATTATTTTACATGTTCAAAAAAAACTTCTGTAACATAATCCATCCACCCATCATCTTCCATTTATCCATCCTATCAAACATTCATCCATCTATCTATTCATCTACCTAACCACCCATCCATCTGCCCATCCATCTATCATCTTCCATTTATCCATCTCTTCATCCATCCATCCTACCCATCCACCAATCCACCCCTTCATCCATCACTCATCCATCCATCAACCATCCATCCGTCCATTCACACACCCATCATATTTCATTTACCCGTACTGTCACCCACCCATCCACAGTCACTGAGCATCTAAGATGTACCAGGTACAGGGTCTGGGTGCTGGCGATACAGAGAGGAATTAGCACGAGTGCTGCCCCTCTGGAGCTTCAAGGATGGCAGGAAGACGGACGTGAAACAACATAGTGTCGTTTCTGATAAGCTCTGTGAAGGCAGAGGAAGGAAAACACCAGATTGTGTTTGAGCCAAAGCCTGCAGGATGCACTTGGGAGATAGAAGCAGGAGGGTCAGGAGTTCAAGGTCATCTTCAGCTACACAACCAGTGGGAGACCAGCCAGGGCTATGTGAGATCATTCTTCAAAGCAAAACAAAAATAAAATCAAGCAGAAGCAACCATGGCACTATACCTCGGATATAACCACTGTGAAAATCTTACTGCATCCGTTTCCAGAGATGTAAAAAGTGGCTGAATTAAACACACGTTTTCCATATATTTTCTTGTGGCTCTCATTCCACATCATTATTCCCTTTATTTCTATTACATTTATTTATTTATTTATTTATCTATATACCCATCTATTTATTTGCTTAATTTGAATGTGTGTGTGTGTGCGCACACGCGCGCTTCCATATGCATGGAGGCCTACTTGTGCTTATGTGGAGATCAGAGGACAAACTGCAGGAGTCCATTCTCTCCTTTTACCACATGGGGCCAGAGAATGGAACTCAGGTTGTCAGGACTGACAACAAGCGCCTTGACAACAACCTGCTGAGCCGTCTCGCCAGCCCCTCAAGTATTCCCTCAGCGGCCCCATACACCTCTTGGACTTACCACTGCGTATTGAAATCCCCTGGAGGCTGACACATAGTTTGTTCCTAGTTTTTCTTGTTATATAATCTTGTTAGTGCATCTTCACACGTTTGTCTCGCTGCTTAAGAGTATTTTATTAGGGAATCCATGCTGGGCTGAAGCAATTTGAAGGGTTCTGGTGCCCCGTGTCTAGTTGTATAATACAAATGGGAAGCTCCTTGCAGACTGAACAGGGCAGGATGTTCTCGTACACCCCATTTGCCTCAGGCTTTTCTGGAAGACCTTCCTTCCACAGGGAGGAACTGTTCTCAGGAATGCTGATGGTATCTCCCATGGGGAGGATCTCAGAGGAAGAAGAGGTGAAACTGTTTGCAATTGGGCACACTGGTACACGCATGCCCCTCCAGCTTCGAGGGCAGGAAGAATGTGAGTTCGAAGCCTTCCTGGGCTACATAGTGAGTTCTAGACTAGCCAGTCAATTTTGTGAGTCCCTGCCTCCAAATAAAAGATAAAAGGGGGTGGGAATGTGGCTCACTGGTAGACAGATTCCCTGGCATGAGCCAGACCTTAGGTCCAATTCTCATGGTGGTGGTGGTGGGGGGGATGGGACTGGGGAGGGGTGTTTGTCTGCATTGGTCTTTAGAGGCAGAGTTGTCCAGGTGACCCCTCCATCCCTAGCCCTCCAAGTAACCCTTTGAAGTCCCTTCTAGAATTGCATTTGAGGTCTTAGGAGCAGCAGAACAAACCATAGAACCAGCATCAAGGTTAACGTCGATTTTGGCTGTAAATGTCAGGACCTCTGGGTAGATCTCCAAAGTCTCAGCGAATCAGTCAGTGACTTCTCTAGAGGATCCACCCTGTCGCAGTGTGGATTCGACACAACTTCGAAGACACTGGGCATTTCTGAGAGGTAAGGGTGAAGTCAAGGGACAGAAAGAAGACTCATACAGTCCAGCACACTGTCTAGAGCTGCCTGGCACTGGATCAGCCCTGCCCCAGAGTTCAGAGTTCAGAGGTAACATATGGCCCAAGGACAGGCCTGTGCAGCACTTCCAGAAATTCTGTACTCTCCTGTATACTCTCTCCATCTTGCTTCCCTCCTCCTCTCTTCCCATTTCTTTCCTTTCCTTTTTTCCCTTTGAGACAGGGTCTTGTGTAGCTCAGTGGTTTCAGATTCACTTTGTAATCAAGAATGACCTTGAACATCTCATTCTCCTGCCTGTATCTCTCAGGATTGCAAGCATGCACCACCATGCCCAGTTTATTCTGTGCTAGGGATCTAACCAAGGGCTTTGTGTGTACCAGACTGGCATTCCCTACCAACTGAGCTAAATCCCCAGCCCCCTGCTGTGCCTTCTAACACTAGGAGCTAATGGATGCGGAGGTGTAATAAACCTCGATGACATTTTCACTTCCATGTTCAGTCACTCAGGGTAGCAGAGATCTTTTAGTACACGCTTTTCCCCACACCCACTGCCATCACCCCCACCAAACATTTGTCGCCCCAATAAGCACAAGCTCCAGCCGTGGAACAGTCTGCATACAGTCTCAAACGACAAGAGAGCCCCTGCATGGAATAAAAAACTAATCCCTGCAGGTGTTACACTTAAGTAATTAGCATTTATTTACGTTTATCTACGAGGCTGCCTCTTTCCTTGCTAGTTGCTCTGTCTCAACATTTTAGACTTTTTATTGGGATAGTACCCCTTCTCCCAGCTGCATCTTACCAGGTCCCCCGGTGAAGGTTCGTTGTCTCATTAGAAACCACACATGGGAGAAGACCAGAAGACAGCTTGTGGAAGTTAAGCCTTTCTTTCCATCGTGTGGGGCCTGGGGATCGAACTCAGGTCATTAGACTTAGCTGCAAGCACCTTTACCTGTCGAGCTATTTCTCTAGCCCCTAGCCATTGATTTTTAATTTTTGATTTGTAAACTTTTCATTCCCCGAGGTTCTGTTTGGTTCGTGGTCATTTTTATAATTTCTTGCTCTGTGTTTGGTTTTGATGTGTTGACTGAATTCTTTCAGTGGAACATAACTTGAAAAGAGGCTGTACTCTTTGGTGACATTTTGTTGCTGAGAATAAGAGAAACGAGCAGCATCCTTCCTGGCAGGAGATAGTGCCCCGCACCCAGGGGTTGGCCTGGCCCTGGGGATGGAAGGGATGACAGTGGTCACCCAGCGTGGGAGAAAGGAGATAGCAGGGGTGAGCTGTCTCTTCTGGATACTTCTGCCTCTTCAGAAGATAGAAGGGAGGTCCTTAATCGAGGCAGGGGAAGGGAAAGAAGCCTTGAGTTGTGAGAGGGGAGGTGTTCCCTGGTTTGGGAATGCATTGGTCTTGTGTGGCTGCGGCAAGGCCCAGAGGAGACTTCGAGGCTGAGAGCCAGGGCAGGTCTGCAGCATGGCGGCTGCTTTCTAAACATAGGTTGGGTCAGCCCATCCCCTGCTTGCTCCCCCTGCTCCAGACTCCTTTGTAAGACATTCCGTGTCCTTGAAGAGCTCCGCTCTCAGGGTCCTCGATTCTGTACCTCTGGCCCGCAGCCCAGAGTGCAATGAGGTTCCCTCTGCCTCTCCAATGTGGCTCTTGCTGCTTCCTGGAACAGGCTTCCCACTCCACACCCTGTGCTGAGCTGCCCTCAAGGTGTTTGACTTCTCAAGACTGTTCTCACCTGTCACAGCTCCCATGCAATGGCAGGGCCATTTCCCAGTCCTCCTCTTCCAGAGGGTTTGGGCTCACCAGGGCATAGCCTGTGCCCTGTGCTGTCTGCAGCCCAGTGTCACGCACCAGGCAGTTGTAGATGCAAGGTCCTTCAGGACGACTCTACCAATGACTTCCAGATAGCTAGACCAGGCCAGCGGCTATTACCCAGAGGGCCGTTGATGGAGTCGCTGGCCTGAGGGAAGAGACGCAAACAGTAGCCAGAAATCTGGCCAAGGATTTAGGTCAAGAGAAAGCAGGCCACCTTCCCAGGAGGAGCTGAGAGAGAAGACTGTGTGCCCAGCCCAGGCTGCAGTGCGTGCCTGGGGACCACCAGCAGCTTACAGGGTGGCCCCATGCTGTGACCCAGGCCTGTATGCTGGGGTGGTTGTCAGGTAGCACAGGCTTCTGCGAAAAGGATGCAGGAAGCTGTGAGGTGCATTTTTGGGGGGTAGAATTCTCTGGGGAATCCTAGGCTTCTTAGTCTCATTTCCTTCTATTGTGGTAAAATAGCCTGACAAAGGCAGCTTGGTGGTGGTGGGGGTGGGGGGAGTTGTTTCAGTTCACAAACCCAGGTTACTTATTGTCCATCTGTGCAGGGAGGTCAAGGCAGCAAGAACTTGAAGGTGCAGATCATGTCAGATCCAGAGTCAGAACAGAGGGAGAGTGAATGCACGTATGCTGTGCTCAGCCCATGTGTTCTCTCTCTCTCTCTCTCTCTCTCTCTCTGTTAATTTTATTTATTTTATGTTTTGCCTATGTGTGTGTCTGTGTGAGGGTGCCAGATCCCATGGAACAGGAGTAACAGACAGTTGTGAGCTGCCACGTGGGTGCTAGGAATTGAACCGGGGTCCTCTGGAAGAGCAGCCAGCACTTGTAACTACTGAGCCATTTCTCCAGCACCCCTCCTCTTTTTCATATAGATATATAGTCCAGGAAAAAGCCTAGGGAATGGTGTTGCCCACTTTTGGGCTGAGTCTTCCCACATCAATTGATATAATCAATTCCCCATAGACATGGCCCCAGCTAACAGCCTGAGGCTGGACCTGTTGTGTCTATTGCATAGGGACAGAAAGGTTTGGAGACTCTCCTTGTCAATTGTAGGAAAAATACTCAGAGGCGTGAACAAGGCATGTGTGTGAATCAGAGTTATTGACTGTACCCACAAGTCTAAGATCACCTTGTGATCACCTTGTAGTCAGTCCCCAGGGCCCCAGGGAGAATGTGATGCCACAGAGCCTGCAGCAACAGTGGTAGAAACACTGGCATCCAGAGCTCTGAACAAGATGGCTGAGCGAGTGCATGCGTGCATGCGTGCCTGCCTGTGTGTGTACAGCCTCAGGGTGCCCGTTGGCCTCTGCTGAGCTCATCTTGATTACTTACTGACAAGTTCACAGCCAGTGCAGACCACCGCTGCTGCTGTTAATACAATCCTGCTCAGGGCTGAGAAGGTGGCTCGGTGCACAAGGGCTTGCTGTGTTTGTGTGAGGACCCAAATTCCAATTTCCAGAACCTATCTAAAGCCAGATGTGGGGGGACAGGCACATCTGTAATCTCAGCAAAGATGGGGGGGACTCGTGGAAGCTCATGGGGCAGCTGGCCTGGCATATGCATCAGGGAAACAAGAGGTCCCGTCTCAAACAAGGTGAAAGGTAAGAACCGACATGAGGCTGACCTCTGACCTCCACATGCACACCTGCACTCATACACACAGGTGCACACACACACACACACACACACAAAGATTTTTCTTTAAATCTTAACCATCAGGAAGGATACAGCTACTGAGACCATAATGCCCTGAGGCTTCAGACATCCTTAAGCAACATCTACAAACTAATAATCAAAATTGCAACAAGAGTGAGTCAGGAGCTTGCAAGACACCGTAGGCCTGGTGGAGAAGGACACCTCTGTGTGACCCCAGCTCCCTCTTCCAGGTGGCTTCGTGAGGTCCCTGACACCCAGACAGAAGACTCAGGCTGTTGGGAATTTTTAGTCCCTAGTGAGAGGAGGCTTGTGAATGCTTGCAGGGCCTTAGTGGCCTCCCCTGAAAAAGGGGACAGTGGCACTTTCTACACAGGAGTACGGATTGAGCCAGAAGGTTCTCTTGTCTGATTCCAGTGCTTCACCTCTTACCTAGAAGGTGTCTCAGATCCTGACCCCGATTGTGACGGAGTGAAGGTGTCAGCTGCTCTCCATCAGCAAGGAACTTCCCGACGAGGGGATTGTAGATTGGCTGCAGGAGGCTACATCTGGTCCTTATGCACATTTTAAAGATTCCATTATATGTATATGAGTGTTTTGCCTATAAGTATGTATGCATACTGAGCCAGGTGCCTGCTGAGGTACAGGTGGGCATTGGGTGCCCTGGAACTGGAGTTACAGGTCGTTAGTTGTGAGCCACCGTGTGGGCACTGGGAACTGAACCTGGGTCCTCCATAAGAGCAGTAAGAGCTTCTAGCTTCTGAGCCATCTCTCCAGTTCCATTACATGTGTTTTATCGGCAGTTAGAGTAAAAATTTACAGAAAGGCTTGTGGGATATTTTGGGGGTAGGGCTTTGCTTACCCCCAACCCCCATTTCTGGGGGCTTTGTCTGGCTTGAGCTTGGAGGACTCTTACGCATGCTCTCTCAACCGCTGTGAGTACATCTGCCCCGCTTGGTTCAGAAAAGTGGTCCCTTGTAGTCATTCACAACTTTGGCTCTTACAACCTCCAATACCTTTCTACCTTCTGGAATGGTCCTGAGTCTTGGGAAGAAGGGGTGCGATATAGATGTCCCATTCGGAGCTAAGTATTCTGAGGTCTCTTATTTTCTACCATTTGACCAGTATTGGGTCTCATTAATCACCATCCCCTGCAAATGAAGCTTCTTTGATGAGGGCTGAGACACGCAGTGACCTACAGGCATCTAAGTCAGTGGTTCTCAACCTTCCTAACGCTGCGGCCCTTTAATACAGTTCCTCGTGTTGTGGTGACCCCCAACCACAAAATTGTTTTCGTTGCTACTTCATAACTGTAATTCTGCTACTGTTCTGTAAATATCTGGTATGCAGACGGTCTTAGGCGACCCCTGTGAAAGGGTCTTTCGACCCGCAAAGGGATCTTGACCCACAGGTTGAGAACCCCTGCTGTGAGCCATCGGGTTGGTTTCTTCTGGGCCGTCATTCCATGATAGCAGTGTAGATAGGTTGTTTCTCATGCGTCCCAGGGATGAGCCAAGGCTTAATGTTGTCACATTGTTGGGGCGCTCTGTGGTTCTCCCGTCTGTCTGGCTAGTGGGTGGGGGCAGATGTGGACTGAGTTAGCCTCTGAAGTGTCTGCAGTTACAAAGCTGCCACCAGGGAGGCCACCTGGCTGACCCAGTGACTTCTGGATGTTGAGTGATTTCCAAGCTTGTGCTGAGGACAGCAGGAGGCCTCTCTGTCATTGGAGCCCTGGTAAACTCAGAGCATAGCTCTTCTTCATGGCAGGGCTGGGCTGCATAAATAGGGCTTCTGATTCACTCTCTTTTCGGGTTACCACCCCTGGGTGTCCCTGTGGCTGGGACCGTTGAGGCACCGTATTTGTACCATAAACCCACTAGGACCTGCCTTGCGTTCCTCTGAGGGCTTTCCTGGAGGTTTGACACAACCACCTAGTAAACCCCAACCCCGGGGGGAGTCAAGTGCGCATGCGCCAGACTGCCTTCTACCCTGAGGAAAGGCAATTCGTGGAGAAGGCAGGAAGGACCCAGCCCCAGTGCAGCAAGGACACCCTACTCTCCCTTCCCTGCAGTTCCCGGATCCCTCGGAGTCTTCCTGACAAAAACCCACTCATTGAAGCCTCCAGGGAGCAGCAGAGTCGTCTGCCTCATGTTCATGTAAGACCTGTCTCCACATCTGGACATTTGCTCTCTGGGTCCCAAAATGAAGAACCTTCTCTCTTCTCCTGGTTGCCTAGCTTCTCCTCTCTCACCATCAGTCTCTTCACCTTAATAATGGGCACGAGGGTCAGTCTTTCCATCTGTCTAATGGGCATGGGGGTCAGTCTCTCCATCTGTCTAACGGGCATAGGGGTCAGTCTCTCCATCTGTTTAATGGGCGTGAGGGTCCTGCCCGCTAATCCGTTAGGAAAGATGATGCCTGCTGGATGCTGAGTACTGCCAGACCCACTGCTGTTGGAACTGATGGAGAGGACAGATGAGACGCTGCCCGTGTAACAGACAGGGGCTCAGCGCCTACTTTCTTCTTGGGCTGTGGGCTGTGCCATCTTTAGATGAGAACACTACTGGGACAGGCAATGTCACCTCTCCTGAGAGGGCTACAGGCTTTCCAGTAAGCTGGATGTAGCTCTGATACCACGCTGCCCCTACCTAGTCACCTCCCAGAGACAATGCACAGTATCAGAGAGCGCTCTCCATTCAACCCCTGAGGCGGAATTGTAGTCCCATTGTTTTGTTTTAGTTCAGTTTGTATATGTGTGTGTACATGTTCCTGTGGGTGTGAGCACGTGTGTGTGTGTGTGTGTGTGTGTGTGTGTAGGTAGGTTAGACATCTCTGTAGGGTGTCTTCCTCTATGTCTTCTCTTCCTCCTCCTCCTCCTCCTCCTCTTTCTTCTCTTTTAGGAGTGTTTTTATTTTGATTTTACTTTATGGGTATGAATGAGTGCTTTGCCTGTGTGTATGTCTGGGTACCATGTGTGTACCTGTTCCTGCAGATACTGGAAGAGAGGTGTCAGATCGCTCGGGACTGGAGTTACAGATGGTAGTGAGCCTCCGTGTGAGTGCTGGAAACTGAACCTAGGTCCTCTGCAAGAACAGCAAATGCTCTTAACCGCTGGTCCATCTCTCTGGCCCCTTCAACTTAGTTTTTGACACAGGACCTTTCAGTGAATCAGAAGCTCAGTGAACCTGGCCAACTCGGCTAGGCTCTGGAGATCTTCCTGTGTGTCCCCATTTCCCATCTTGCTGTTCTGGGGTTTTCGGGTATATGCCTGGCTTTTACATGGCGATGGGCTTCTTGCGCTGTGTGACAGGCACTTTATCAACTGAGCCGTCCTCTCAGCACCATTTCCTGTTTCACCAACGAGGAAACTGAAGCTCCAAGAGGCCCAGTATCCCTGCCCTCCCCAAGGGAAGAACCACCTTATTAAGCACTGGGCTTCAGATGAGTTAACAAACAACAAAGAGGGGTGGTTGTGTTCTCTGGACAGGACCGCGGGAGTGCTGGAAGCCTCTGGAAAGGAATGGGCTAAGGCTGGGTTGATGGGTTGGCTCCGCCCTCCCCAGAGAGCTGTGGGTCAGATGGCATGTGAGAGACGAGGGAGAGGGCGTTGGGGAGGTGATGGACACATGACAGAGAAATATGGCTGCCCAGAGAGGGGGAGGGAGAGGAGGGGGAGTAGGCTATGCTTCAGGACTTTGATGGGCACCCTCACAACCTATGGTGTGGTGTATGATTGAATGGCAGGCTTAGAAAGCTGTCTGGTGTCAGGCAGTGATGGCGCTCACCTTTAATCCCAGCACTGGAGAGACAGGCAGAGGCAGGCAGATCTCTGTGAGTTTGAGGCCAGCCTAGTCTACAGAGTGAGTTCCAGGACAGCCAGGGCTACACAGAGAAACGCTGTTTCGGGGAAAAAAAAAAAAAAAAAAGACTGTTTCTAGGCACTGAACTTGCTAGCGTTCATTGCTGTAGTGGTCCATCTCTGGGGCTGCACTCAAGACAGACAAGTCTCTGAGTTCACCAAAAGCATCTTTGAGAGGGTCTGTAGCAGCATCTAGCACCCCCACGCGAAGGAACAACCCAGGTGCCCCACCCGCAGCAGGATGGAATGAGTCCACCCTGGTGTGTCTATGCCACGTGACACCACCCAGCAAAGGAACGAAATGCTGCCCACCCACCCTGTGTGGGTGAATCTTACACACAGGCTGAGAGAAATGGGCCGGGGACATCCTGCACCAGAACGCGAAGCTCTAGAATGGACTGGAAAGGAACCGAGGGTGAGAACCAAGGGGGAGAAAAGTCCTCACAACTTTGGGAGACTGACAGGGAACAAGAGGGAGTTGTCCTGTGTGTGGGATGTGGTCTGGGGAATAAACGCACGTTTGTAAATTCATTGAGTCGTACACTTAGTACCTACGCGTTTACCAGATGTAAGCTGTGCCTCTGGGAAGAGTCAAAATGAAGAAGCAAGGACTCAAAGAACTGAAGTTATGATAAGCAGGAGCCAGCCAGCCTGGAAGGCTGGGGACTGAGTTCTGGAGGAGGAGGAGGAGGCCCAGAGACAGGAGTACAAGATGGCGTTGCTTCTGAGCTGCGGGTTCATTGACGATGCCATCGTCCCTTGCTTCCCTATGCCTCTTCCTACTCATTTGAAGATTTCTGAAAACACAACTCACTCCTTCACCCGCCCCGCTTAAGGTGTCCTGGAAGGGGCTCTCAGGATGGCTTAGCTGGTAAAGGTGCCTGCGACTAAGCCTACGGACCCGAGTTCTGTCACATGTAGAAGGAGAGAATCGATTCCCGCAAGTTGTTCTCTGACCTCCACATGCACGCAACGCCACATGTACCCACAATTCCTGCTCCTGTGTGGGAGGGGATATAGGCAGAAAAGGAGGGGCTGTCTGGGAGGTCCAGGCTGGATCCAAAGCTGAGCTGTGCCGTGCACTGTGTGTCCTTGGCTAGGTCCTTTCTTCCCGTGTCTGCTTCCCTACCTGTAGGAACCGTCTCTGATGGTGTTTTTGTGAGAGCTGGGGGGTTGGGGTGGGCGGGACACATTCAATGGATGCCTGCCCTGTGTAGGAATGGCAAGACCTTCCCCTGGCTCACAGTTGACCTTGATCTAAAACTAGTGTGACAGAAAGTAAGACAGTGTCTACCACTCCCTCCTCAGGGATGAGGGATCCCTACATCCTGAGCCTGCTCCCTACAGAGACACATCCCTCCCCCCCCCCCGCTACTGCCCCCCATCCCTACTCTGCCATTTGCATATAATGAACACACCGAATTTCTGACCTCCATCAGAGCCCATAGCTCACCCCATCCCAGCTTTCCTTATGCATGCCTGTCATGTCTTCCTTCCCTATCATCTGAGTGGGTCAGTCCTGTGGGAGTCAGGGATGGAGGCCGCTTGCAAGGCCCTCTAGTCCAGCGGTTCTCCATGGAGTTATTCATGTGTCCTCCTGTAGGCCTGACACGGAGTTCATCACCACCCAGGACAGGGTAGAACGGATGCTGGCTCATGACCGCATGTCATGTGTGGACTTGTCCTCACAGCAACCCTACAATCCATCGACACCCTGCTTTACAGAAGTGGTGGCACAGGCCTTTAATCCCAGCACTCGGGAGGCAGAGGCAGGTGGATCTCTGAGTTCAAGGCCGGTCTGGTCTACTACAAAGTGAGTTCCAGGACAGGCAGGGGTACACAGAGAAATCTTGTCTCGAGAAAGAAGAAGAACATGATGATGATGAAGAGGAGGAGGAGGAAGAAGAGGATGAGGGAGAGGAGATAGAAGGGGAGGAAGAGGAGGAAGAGGAGGAGGGGGAAGAAACTAAGGCATGGGGAGGTTGAATACCTTGCCCACGATCACAGTTAATCATCTGTGGTGCCCGGCTTTGGGTCCCCAGCTCCCAACCACACTATGTACAACAGACAGTAGCACCCAGGCTAGCATCCTCCATTGGATAGGAGCCTGAGGCCACCAGGAGCTCACTCAAGACTGCTGACCAAGATCAGCCCTGTCAGGGAAGCCAGCGGGACACTCCGGCGCCCTGACTTTAGTGAGATCCACACCCTTTTCAAGGAAGGTGAAGTCACCCAGAATAATTGTGGAGCTGACAGACAGCTGAAGCCATGTATAGCCCGGAGGTCGCAGGAAAGATGAGGCTGTGCAACGTGCAGCTGAGCCCAAGTGAGTTTTAGTCACCCTTTCTGCCGAGATTTCTTCTTCTTCTTCTTCTTTTTTTTTGGTCGGCTGTTGCTGTTGTTACTGTTTTTTGGAGGGAGGAGCCATTGGAGATCTCCAGAATGGGGCCTGTGCAAGGTAGAGATGAGTTTTCATCTGGCACTGTGAGAACTCGTGGCCACTCCCTCCCCTCAGTACCATGATGGTTTACTGCTCCATTTCATTTCACTGGAGAAGAAACCTGATTGGAATGTTCTAAAAACTAAGCTTCAGATGCATCCATCTCTATCTGGACTGCAGGTCACGACGGGCAATTGATCTTGGGGTTGGGCATTGAATGTCTGCATGAAGGGAAACTCCCAGGTACCCAGGCCACTGGAAGGCTGTTGGTCCCCTAGCTGGTGGACTATTTGGTATTTTCCTCTCTCGCCTTATGCACAAGAGCAAGGCACACGGCTCGTTGCTGGTTCCGCACTGGCGAATAAGTGGCACCCCAGCTTTTTCGTCTGTGGGCATCGCATCTGTGCAGCTCTGTTGGAGCCTTTCAATCTCAAGTACCGTTTCTGTGGTTCTCTTCAGATCCGGCCTCTGTCAGCAAACCCCCCTTCCCCAACACACACACCCTACCTTCGACTCAGGAAGACCTAGTGTCCCCTCCAGCACCCTCCTCAGCTTCCACTGAAGGTCTGAGCCCAAGCAAGTGTCCATCCACGGTCATGGGATGTCTGAGCCCCTCGGTGCTCAGGACAGGGCTGTCCCTCCCAAAGAGGGTTTCATACCCTACTAGGGCAACTTGGTAGGACAGAGCTTCTCTGGAAAGGCCTGTAGGGAGCTACTGCAGAGGTGTGGCTCCTTAACCCTTTCTGTGCCACGGGCTTCTCAGACATCTGGTGAAGCCCACATTAGTCCCTGCTCTGAATGATGTGTAAGAATGCATTATGAGGGTTGCATGTCTTTAACCTCAGCATTCCGGATGCAGAACAGACGGGTCTCTGGAAGTCTAAGGACAGCCTGATCTATATATAGAGAGTTCCAGGATAGCCTGGGCTACATAGAGGGACCCTGCTGTCTCAACAAACAAACAAAAGAATGCATTACAATGTAGCTTTTGGAAGAGTGCTTGCCTAGCCTGCACAAGGCCTATGTCCTCTGCCTGTAATCTCAGCATTTGGAAGATAGAAGTCAGAAGATCAGAAGTTCAAGGCCAGCCTGGGCTACATGATACCCTGTCTCCAAAATGAACAAAATCCATATCATTTTTTTTTTTGTTTTTGTTTGTTTGTTTTTTGCATCCTGACAAAATTCGTGCAGTGAAAAGAGTTTAAAATGCAAGTCACCAAAGTAATTGCAAAGCCAATTCATAGCATCGTGATAAATCCATTCATTTGTTACCACATTGAATGATGGGGCTGGGGAGATGGCTCAGCAGGTAAAGCCCTTGCTGCACAAGTGTGAGGTCCAAAACCTCCAGGGCTAGCTAGCGTGGCATACAGAGCATCTAACAGGAGACCCTGTCTCAAGTAAGATGGAAGGCAAGGACAAACATGTGAAGTTCTAGTATGTGTGTGCTTGCACACCACACACACACACACACACACACACACACATAGGTGATTTTTTTTTTTAATGAGACCTAGGGCTGAGGATGTGGCTTAAGTAGTAGAGGGCTTGCCTAGCAACTGGGTGCCCTGACTTCCATCCCAAACACTACTTCAGAAAGCAAGCAAACAGATATAGCAGATAGCCCAATGTGACATTCAGAATGTTGGTAACTTAGCATCTCAGGATATTTACAGCAGCTATCGTGATGCAGAATAACCGGTTTCTATGAATGACCGAATCTCAGGGACTCAATTCAGAATCAAAGGAAATGCCGAGTAGCATTCAAAGACCAGCAACCATAGAGGTGGAACTTGGGTCCAGTCCCCTGGAATTCCATCCTCAGTGCACATGGGAGCCCAAGAGCCCCACTTCAAGGCAGAGGAAAGCATTAAAGGCTATGAGATCTAAGAGTTAAGGGAATGTCGGAGCTCATAGGCAAGTCCATTTGGCAGGGAGCAAAGAACGGTGAGAGAGGGAAGGCAAGGTGACCAAACATGATACACAGCAGTAACATCAGAGGCACAATACCACCCCAGAGCAAGCTTCTGTCTCCTCTGCCACAAGAAACACCAAGGCATTGTTCCTGTAAGACAGGGTACTTGTCCACAAGCTTACACTCAGAGAGACAAGACAATTACACAAGTTAGTAGCGAGACAGAATGGCAATGGGGGGGGGGGAGGAAAGATGATGCTTGGAAGAATCTAGAACATACCACATGGCTGGTTAAGAGCTGACCATGTAAGCCGCAGGCACTCGAGGGTGGGGCCCCTCTCTTATGTGGGTTGTGGTGAGGACCAAAGGCCCGCAGCTTGGATGGCTGGTTAGAGCATGCTTTAAGATGGTGGTGACTGTTCAGGTGTCAGTGACCTTCTCTGTACAGTGGGGATAATACTTAAGTAGGCACCTACTGTATGCTAATGCTTCCAGTAGGTGCAGGAGACACTGACTTTAGGGTGGTAGGTGTGAAGACATCGGAAAGGATTAATGGATGAATGAATGAATGAATGGATGTGTCTTCCACGCTGCAGTCGGGAGAAATGACAGATAGACCCTCAGCTCTGGGCTCAGCTACATCGCAGCCTGTGACAGTGTGGTGGTGGGAGGTGGTGAGTCGGGGCTGTGAGGTCAAGCATGTTGGGAGGGCCATTGCTTGCTCTTCCCAGGCCTACCTCGCGTCCCTGCATCTCTGTTTGCCAGTGAACCAAAGGGCTCAAGGGTGCAAGCAGAGCGGAGAAGCCCCAGATCCACTGGATGGGGACGGGAGGGCTACCTGGGCAGCCCGAGGCTGCAGTAAGGGAGCAGGCGCTCGTGCATCTTTGCCCGCTGTGCTCCCTGACCTTTGCAGGCCGCAGTCACCAGTATGCGTGGGAATCTGGGGCAGGGAAATTTGGGGCTCGGAGGGAGGGCCGAGCAGGAAGTCAAGCCCCTTAGCAGACTGGTGGGAGAGGGCTTCCTAGGAGGGGAAGCGAGCGAACCCAGGCCGCTCGTCTCTCTTTAAGAGGCTGCAGCTCCCTGCTCTGCCGCGCTCCCCGCTGCAGCTTCTGCGTTAATTATCCCGAACCCTGCTAGGCCTGCAGCGCCCCACGCAGGCGAGGGCTTTCCGGGCCGTTACTGGGAGGAGCCTGAGCTGCAGCAGCCGAATGGGGCCTCGCAGACAAGTGGCGCAGCTCGTGGGTGGGAGGAGTCCAAGGGCCTGTGGGCGTGGCTGGGGCTGCAGGGCTTGGGAGCGGAGTCTCAGCGGGTGAAATCGCTGCATTGGGGGGAGGGGGCGTGGCCTGTGCCCGCAGAGGGCGGTCCAGGAGAGGGGCGTGGCCTTCACCTATAGAGGGCGGGTCAGGCAGGGGCGTGGCCTTCGCCTGCAGAGGGCGGCCAGGCAGGGGGTGTGGTCTGTGTCTGCAGAGGGCGGGCCCTAGAGGCGTGGCTTGTGCCTGCAGAGGGCGGGGCCCGCCGCAGAGGGGCAGCGCTGGCCGAGAGTCCTCTACGCGCCGCTGCTGCGGCCGGTCCACAGCAGTTCTGACAGTTGCGGCGCAGGCACGGAGCCCCTCGTCAGCCCCACGTAGCCACCGCGACCTCCAACTCGTCCCGCCGTCTCTTCCGGCGCTGCGGAGTCTCATCTGGAGCGCATCTGGCACCTCCCCCCCGACCGCGCTGGATCCCGCGCCCGCCCTGGCCCGGCCGCGCCGGGAAACCGGCCCGGAGCTGGAGCCGCATCTGGAGCCGCGGGCCCGGGGCCCTGAGCCGCGCAGCCGGCGCATGGTCAACTCGCTGCTGTTCGGGGAGATGGCCTTGGCCTTCGGCTGCCCGCCGGGGGGCGGCGGTTGCGCGGGTGGCGGCGGCGGCGGCGGGGCTGGGCCGGGGCCCTCGCCGGTAACGGCGGCGCTACGGGACGATCTGGGTTCCAACATCCACCTCCTTAAGGGGCTCAACGTGCGCTTCCGCTGCTTCCTGGCCAAGGTGCACGAGCTGGAGCGGCGCAACCGGCTGCTGGAGAAGCAGCTGGAGCAGCAGCAGAGCGAGCGCGAACGGCGGCTGCGCTACAAGACCTTCTCCCGAGAGCAGGCCGTGCAGACCGGGCCCGATCTGCTGCGGCCGGCGGCTTCGGGCGGCGGGCAGGCCCTCGGCGCAGCCACCGGCGTCAACGCCAACGCAGTGGCCCTGGGCGGCCTGCCCCCCGGCGGCGGCTCGCACCCGCAGCACTACGGCCGCCTGCCCGGGACCATATGGAGCTACACGCAGGTACGGCGCACAGGCGGCGGCGGCGTGGAAACGGTACAGGGCCCCGGCGTGTCGTGGGTGCACCCGGACGGCGTGGGCGTGCAGATTGACACCATCACGCCAGAGATCCGCGCGCTCTACAACGTGCTGGCCAAGGTGAAGCGCGAGCGTGACGAGTACAAACGGAGGTGAGTGGGCGCCCCTCCTCCGCCGCTCCTGGGACGGGCAGCGGGGCCTGGCAGGTGGGCTTCGAACTGCTGAGAGGACTCATTCATTTAAATCTTAACACTAGCGCAGGGCGCACGCAGGATACCTGGGCGCCGACCCCGGGGGCCGGGCACATTGTTTCCCAGGGACGCAATAACCAGCGGACTCGTGGTGATCTCATTCTGTCCACATGACAATGCGGTGTGAGGCAGACTCGTTCCCATACTGCAGATGAGGAAACTGAGGCGAAGAGATACTTGACTTGCCCAAGGCGTCTGGGCTAATCCATGGTGAAAGTCAAGATTTGATCCATTGATTGGCGTCCTGGATGGTGTGTCTCCCAGCCTAGGTATTTCGAAACCCAAAGATGGTGGTAGATTCCCTTTCCATAGCAGGTGTAAAGAAAAACTCCCAACTAGCTCGTTGTGATTTTTTTGCCCTTGAATTTAATGAGCTCATGTGTGAAGATGGATGGATCAGACCCTAGGGCCCCAGGATCCATAAGGCCCAGATGCCTTGGTAACAGAATCAGAACCAGCCACTAGCTTTTAAAAATTCATCTTCCATTTCACACTCTCCCAAGTCTCATGATTTCTTGAGGTCCCATAAACTCAGCCTTACAAACCCCCCAAGGAAGAGATTCCCATGGGTTAGAATACTAGGGACCCCAGATCATGGGGTCCGCTGGAGGTCAGGGGCAGACTGTCTGCAAGATGGTCAATGTGTTCCTTGCAGCCCGGATTCCCTGGCTACAATACTGACATGCTGTCTGCCTGCAGCCTGGCTGATAATACTGTCTGCTCAGCTTTCTGGTGTGTGTGTGTGTGTGTGTGTGTGTGTGTGTGTGTGTGTGTGTGTGTAGGGCTCAGGTCTGTATGGGGGAGGGGCCTTCTGGTCTTAGGCTCCTATCTCAGACATGTGAAACTCCGCTTTTGTTGTCCTGACTGTTAGGAGTGGGGCTATTCCTTCCATTGCTACAGTGTGCCCTATATCATCTGCAGGGGACTGTCAGCCACTTGGAAGCCTGTTCCCTCATCGGGGGGAAAATGGGATAGAAAATCCCAGCCACTCTGGGGAGAGTGGTATGAGACTCATGTTGGAAGGTGTAAAGTAACCAGTTACTACCTGTGATAAGCAGGGAGTTAGAAATTCCTGGCGTCCCCTTTGCCCATGCAGGGCTCGGCTTGCTGGGTAATGCTTTTTTCTCTGGCCTTGGGGAAATGTCCTGTACCAATCACAGGGAAGCCACCCTTGGTGGTCATCTCCATCAGGGCAGACTAGGGAAATAGACACTTGCTTTCGAGCAGGGATGGGCTGGCCCTCCAGTCTGCCACCTTTGGCTGTGTAGTCATGACACAGGCTTGCGCTGTATTGTTTAATTGTGTGTGTATGTGTGTGCTTTTGGCTCGGCTACCAAGGTGATGGGAAGACTGTGCCCAGGCTTAGAGGGAGATGGGTTGGCATTGAGCAATGGGCTGTTCAGGTTGCACCCAGGGTGTGGGGTGTGATGTCAGCTTCTGGCACTGTCCGGGAAAGAGCCGGCCCTGCTGAGACAGGTGGGGTGTGGTCGTCTCTCTTCCCGCCTTCCTAGGAGGCTCATGCACACCTTCCTTTCCTTCGTTGTCTTATGAATTGGAAAGACATATCTTCTCTGAAGTTGATTCAAAGCTTTGGATTTTTCCAAAGTGAGTATTTTGCCTCCCTCAGGCCTCAGTTTCCCTACCTGTAAAGCGAAGAGGTTGGACAGCACTGTGCTCCTTGATGTCCTAGGCTTTCTCAGTGATACTTGAGAGGAAGCTCCTTGGGTAGTTAATGAAAATACAGCAAGGGCCCATGAGATGGCTCAGCAGGTAAAAGGGGCTTGCTGCCAAGCCTGACGACCGTAGTTCTAACCCTGGGGCCCGTATGGTGGATGGAGAGAACCTATTCCTGCAAGTTGTCCTCTGACCTCTACACATTTGCAGTGGTGTGTACTTACACACAAGACACACACATACATACACATAAATTAATGTAAAAAGAAAACTCGGTACATCACAATGTTAGTCATGAAAGTTCTTTGCTTTTACATTAATGTTGATGTACTTGATCCCACCAGCTTGCTAACTTTTTAATAGCTGGCTTCAAGTTAAAGCCTCTTTCTTTGGAGAATATTGCCTGCTGACCAACGATTCCTGGCTGCTTACGCGATTCCTGGTACTACTCACTTACCTGTGTGTGATGAGATGCTTTTGATTTTCTGCTAATAGCCCCATCAGTTGCATCTACTGAACCTAGAACAGGTAACTTATGTATTTGAGTTCTACAATATAAATATATACAACACAACAATCTGTCCTCACTTGCTGCTGTATTGGAGTTTCTCCTAAGAGTTTTCTTTCTGGAGGAAGGTAAGCAGACAGTTAACTTCAAAAAAGAAGGAAGGAAGGAAGGAAGGAAGGAAGGAAGGAAGGAAGGAAAGAAAGAAGAAAGAAAGAAAGAAAGAAAGAAAGAAAGAAGGAAAGAAAGAAGGATTAAAAAGAAAAATCTCTGGGCTACAGATAGATCTGAGAGGGGTGGCCTAGGCTTGCCAGTACATGAATCTGCATTTGGGTTGGGGTTGAAACTCCATGACAGATCACTTACCTAGTACGCAGGAGATATTGTCTTGCAATAAGTAAATAAATCTGAGTTGCCAGCCCACCTCTGGTGCTTTGACTGTTAAGACAGGTGACAGCACAGGAGATGAAACCAAGGTAGTTGCCTGCCTGGTCTGTAGACTTCCAAAGGTTTCACAGTTCTTGGGGTTGCCTAGTGTGGAAATCTAGTATTGAGTTCTGGAGAGGTCCTAGCTTCAGAAGGAAGGGCTCAGAGTTCTCCAGCATCAATTTGGAGGACCACAGAGACTCTGCTCTCTTTCCTAAATGGTAAGCTGGGTGTATATAGTCTGTTGTTCTTTAAGTTGCAGGCCTTTGGGGTCGCAGCTCACGATTGGTTCCTATTCACATGCACCTGTAGTTCATGATTTTGCTGAGGTAGAATCGGTCCATCTTCAAACCACCCACTTTAAGTACTGTAATGATTTTTAAAGACTTTAGAGCAGTGTACTCATCTCCAGGGTCCAGTTTTAGGGCACTTGTATCTCCCCCCCAAACTCCTTTCCATTTTCCATCTATTTGCAAACAGCACTAACCCGCAGTCACTAACCTGCCCATCTGCCTTCTCTGGATAACTCAGAATCACAGGGATCCTCTGATATGCAGTCTTCCATATCTGGTTTCTTTCATACAGGTAGTGTTTTAGGGATTCTTTATGTTATATTTGCGTAGATCTGCAGAATATCCCTCATTATTGCTAATCACACTTTGGATGGGAAAGCCCTGTTTATCTCTCCCTTCACCTTACATAGTCTTGTGTTCCAAGTTTTAATTCACCCAAGTGCTGTCTGATGTGGTCTATCTTCAGCAAATGGCCGGCCATTCTTTACACACACCAACTCAAAGCAGAGCTTCTGGCCCTGGGTGTCCCCGCCCTGGCTCTGCTCATGGCTTCTTTGGTTTCCTTTCGGCTCAACCTGCTCTTTACCACGTGGGAAGTGTGGTCACCGAGACTGTACAGAGCGCAAAGTTGTGAAGCGTTGATCTGGAAACCAAAACAAACAGTCCTTTCTGTCGCCACCCAGTGCCACCAAGATCTCTTGTTCTGAGTTTGCAAGTTGGGGGCTATCCCTGGGAGAGTCCTGCCAAATCATCTGAACTTTAAATACATGGGTTTTCTGAACTGGCCTCCAAGAGCCTCGGGTTCCTTTGGGTGATCCCTGCGCCTGTGTCATGGCTGATCTTTTTGCCTCTTCAGATGACTGTGTTTACTGTGTCTCCTGTGTTCTGGGTATTCCATCCTGCCTCTGCTTGAATAACCAGTATCCATACCATGTGTGCTTCTAGGATTTACCCCTCTCTTTTCCTGGAGGAGGAGGCTGGGTTACTTTGTGGTTGTCAAGCAAAAGTTTTGCGTGGGACCCACTGGCTGCAGCAGGGAAGTTGTCACTGCTGTTCCAGAAAGTAGCAATTACTGGTGGAGTCAGCCCAGCAGCTGGTGGGGCAGGGGGACTTTCTAGCATCAGGTTCAAAGCGCCTTTAGCTCTGTAGGCCCAGTGTGATTAAGGGCTGTCTCACTGCAGGTAGACAGGCAGAGTTTATGTGCTCCTGGCTGGCTTTGTCCTCGGTGCCCGGGGTGAGTGGAGGGCCGCCTGAGGGTCTCAGGGACCTGTGTGGTCTTTTGTCTTGGTGGCTTTCAAGTGGGCCCTTCAGATTCCCAGATCCCATAGCAAGGCACCTGATAGGTGATTCTGGGGACAGTGGGAATTTGACTCAGGCCAACCACAGGCTTCTTTTCCACGATTCTAAAGGATACTCTGTACGGAAACAGGTTTGCTATTGATCAAGAAAAGTAACTGCCAGTTTAACTATGTGTGCTTTCCCTTTTGAGGTGGGGAAACTGAGGCCTGGGTGGGGCCTGCCATCCACAGCTGGCTTGGGGCACTTAGAGTTCTCACCCTACCTGACAGGGTACCCATGTCTGCCTCCAGCAGGGGCTTCTCGAATGTTTCCCACCTTTTCATGTGGCTGTATTCAGAATCTTTTTTAAAAAGCTCCTTCCGAGGACAGGAGGGACTTTTGTCACAGCTATTTCTGACTGGGAGACGGAAGGGGCTGGGCCGTGAGCTAGAATGGAGAGCTCCAAAAAGGGATGGTAAGTGGGCAGCTGGAGTGTCCCTGCCTTTCCCAGCATGCCCCAGGGAGGCCCTCCAGCAGGTAGGCACTGGCCCTGGAATGCCCGAAGCCCCAGAGACTGCCTTGAAAGATTGTTACCAGACCACTGACACTTAATTTCTGAAGCTTGTAACAAAAGGAATTTTTAATTCTGATTTCCCAGTGAGGCTGGGAAAAGGGTTTGAATCCTGACTCTGCCCTTGTGCATGACTGTAGACAAGTCTCTTGGCCTCTCTGAGCTTGCCGCTTTGTACGGAGGGATGCTGGGAAGGCATAACTTAGTTCTTTTGTGAAGGCCTCCGTGGCTTGGGAAGCTCTGAGGCTGTCGTTCACTGTAGCCCACAAAGTCGGCTCCTTAATTTATGGGGCCTTCTGGGCACAGCCCTGGGCTGCCCAACAAATCCATTTCAGGACACATTGCCTCTCTCTGTGTCCCATGGAAGGCGCCAGAGATGGTGCTGGGGGTGGAGGGAAGCCGGGCCGCCTCTTTGTGCTGCCAAAGGGCAGTTTGGCCATTCTCAGTAGTGATTTGCGCCTCCGGAACTCGCGACACTCCCACCAGCCCTTTGTCTTAACCGCCTTAAAGGAACCCACACCCCCACACCCCGCTTCCAGGACCTCAGTTCACTGGAGAACCGGGTTACTGAGTCTCTTGGCCAGCTAGGCGTCTCCCTGGGGACAGATTTGGGAAGGAATCTCAGAGCCTTGAGCCAGAGGGCAGGGAGCTAGCTTCGAAGGTCCCAGAAAAGAAGGGACGCCAGGGGACAGCTGACTCTGAAGATTCCTTCCTTCTCAGAGGAATGCAGGCGAGGCTTTCGCCCGGCCCTACCGGATGCATGCCTACCCACCCCCAACCCCCCAGCCACTGTGCACAGTCACATGCACATGTGCACAAACGCAGTCACACATGCAAGCGTGCACCTGGTCTCTGGCTTTGGGTCTGCAGCTTGAATCTCCACACGTGTCCTGTCATGTTGCTGTTGAAGGACACGGAAGGGTAGAGCAGACTCTAGCAGAATCTTGCACGCATCCTTTGCTGCAACCAGACTCCGCGGCTTCCAGCAGCATTGATCTAAACCCCGCTAGGTCAGACTCTGCCCGGCTTTTGTTGGCATCGGGGAGACGCAGCCCGACTGGCATCTGTGCAGTTTCATGTCACGGGTGGGTGGAGGCCTGAGGCAGGACCGCCCTCTGTCTGGCTATACTCAGGAGTAAAGGTGTGAGCCCGTAGTGTTCCCGCACTTTCTTCCCGTAGCCCCCACGCTCTGAACCCTAATTGCCCAGGATGTGTCTGCTCCCCAATGCGCTTGAGCTCCGCCGCTCCCAGCTTTCTTCTGGTGCTCACAGAGCTCAGACAGGCCGGCCAGAGTCCACACTGAGTAAATATTTGTGCAGTCTGGGAAGACTGCAAGCCTGGCTGCTGGATGCTACTAGGCATCCAGAGACAGGGAGGTCAGATGACGCAGGCTCGGCATCTAGGGGTCTGGCACTCTGGGAGGAAGGGTCAGCATCTGGAGTCAGAAGAGCCGGCTTCAGGCCCAGCACAGCTCTGTGAGCTGGCGTGCTGCCCAGGCCTGCACAACAGTGAAAGGCTGTGCGAGTCTGGGCTAGGCGCTGAACCTCTCCCAATCTCAGTGTCCTCATCACTGGAATGGGAAGGCTGCCCATTGTGGTGCCACACACCTGTCATCCCAGCACAAGGGAGGCTGAGGCAGGAGGATCTCCATGTGTTTGAGGCCAGCATGGGCTACATAGTGGGTTCCAGGATGGCTAGGGCTACAGTGTAAACTTGCTTAAAAAAAAACTAAATCAGTTGGACCAACTGGGGAAGCTAAGCTCTGTGCCCAGGATGTGGGAGGAGTCATGAGCTCATTTGGCTACAGAAGTCTAGAGCTATGTGGGAGGAGTTTGCTGGCAGTGTGGGAGCTGGGCTGGCTCTGTGTGGGCAGAGGCTGAGCCCAGAGTGCCTTCCTGGGAACCGGGCAGGAGTTTAGGGTGGTGCACACTTCTGGGCATGCCGTCCTGGGAGGCTCAGGGAAGGTCTGGGCCAGATGAGAGGCTGGCTGCTGAGCTTGGGTTAGCCAGGTCAGGGGAGCACCCTCCTGCCCAGGCCAGGGGAGCACCCTCCTGTCCAGGCCAGGGGAGCACCCTCCTGCCCAGGCCAGGGGAGCACCATCCTGTCCATGTCAGGGGAGTACCCTCCTGTCCAGGTCAGGGGAGCATCCTCCTGTCCAGGTTAGGGGAGCACCCTCCTGTCCATGAAGGGACTGGTGCTTGCTTCCTGGACAGGATGTGGTTTCTCACACAGTCCCTGGTATAAGAGAGGATAACTCAGCACAAACACCGCAAAAGCATCTGGTCCTCTGGAGGGTTGTAGCCTGGCCGAGCCCCCAGATGGTGGCATGGGCCACCTGAGCCCCATGGAGTCCAGTCCTTGCACAGACCTCCCTGTGATGAGAGCTTTACCTTGCCCATCTGGGAACGGGCGAGATGGGCTTGTCTGTGCCTGTGAACTCTGTGCTCCCTTTGTGACTTTCCTAGAGGGTCTGGATTTGATGAGGGCCATTTTCTCTCTTATACCTCAGGCTGTCTCTCTATCAACACTTGAGAGGCTGAGACAGGAGGATTGCTGAGAGTTTGAGGCCAGATGGCACTACAAAATGAATTCAGTAGTGAGTTCAAGGCCAGCCTGGGATTCATGGTGAAACTCTGTCTTGACAGGAAGAGGACCTGTCAAAATGGCTTGGGTAGGTCTCCTGGGAGTTCCACTAGGCCCTCGAGACCCCAAGCGTTGTGTTTCTCCCTATGCCACCTGACCCAGGAGAGGAGGCAGGAGCAGGAGCTTCTCCAATGCCTGCCACAATATTGCCACGGTGGGTGGCAGAACAGGAGGCAGAGGCTGGGCTGGGAAGACTTCCGTAGTCACTTTGCAGTGATGATGTCTTAGGTAGCAAATTAGTCACTGGCAGTGGCAGGCAGCTGAGGCTCTAAGCCACCGCACAGGCCATCCAGTGGACTGCTCTTCAGAGAGGACTCTGTGGGAGTGGGGAGGAGCTCCAGATGAGGGGCTCAAGGCTGGGTGAGCAGGGCTGTCTGGGTTGCCTGTGAGATGCTTGCTTAGTGCTCTTACCACGTGGGCACGCATTAGTACACACCTCCTCATGGCTCCCGAATAGACTCAGCCCCATACAGCTGTGAGAGACAATAACAGTTTAGCTGGAAGGCATGGGGCCCCTCAGTGTGCGTTGAAGCCGGGCTGACTGTGCATCCCAGGCTCTCAGTGAATACTCCTGCTGTCCCTAGTTCTGAGGTGTCCCTAAGGCAATGCCTTGAAGGTCTTATCTGTTTACAACAAGCAGGAAGGAGCAGGGTGCATTTGGGGGGCAGCACAGGAGCTGGGGACCCTCTCACTTTTTGCTTCTGGTCAGTACTGTGAACTTTGCCCGGGTGTCAAGAACAGGTCACCATCTTCTCTTGTCTCTTGCTGGGGACCATGAGGCTGGTGGGTGTGATTGAGAAGTCAGAGCTCTGTTATACCCATGACAGCCACTGAGCAGGTACCATGAACTTCACCTGAGAACCGGGGGACTTCTCTTCTGGAGCCCAGAGTCTGGGGCGCAGGCAGATGTGTCTCGCGGTGTGATGGGGTCATGTGACACTGCTTTGTGCCAAGTGCCTTTCAAACCAAACAGTGCCCATGCATAGGAGCCCGATAAACATTTCTTAGTCAATTAAATAAACAAATATGTATTCAGCATTCAGTATACAGTATACAATACACAGCTCTTTTTGGGGCTCCGTTGAGAGAGGGTCACACACATCGAATTCACAGAACCTTACTCGTAACAACCCTAGGAGGTGGGTACCATCTTCAGCTCAGTTTCAGCATCTCTAAACTGAGAGAAGGGAGCCTACAGCAAACAGCTCTCCTATTCCAGACCTCAGCTTTCCCTTCTGCGAAAGGGATGAGCAGTCTGACCTCAGGAGGCTGTGTGTGTGGATTAGCTGCAGTGATACCTGGAAATCTGCCTTGTGTGTCTGAGTCACTGAAAGTGCTGGGTCCCACTTGTGGCCTCCTCTGACCTTCTCTGACCTCCATTGCCACCCGGGATACCCCAAGCTCCAAGGCACACTTCTCCTCGCTCCTCCCATCATGCCTCCCCTGGACCCTGAGAGCAGCTGCTAAAGGAGGCTGCTCAGAGCAGAGCATTTGCAGAAGCCATGTGGGGAACGAGGGGCCTGCGGGTGCTTGCGCTGCTGATGGGCTGAGAGACCTCGGTCGAGTCTCTGCCTCTCTGAGGCTCCATTTCTTTTCCTGGGGAATGTGGCTGGTCACACACGCTTCGTGGACTTCGAGAGGAGCCTCGGGGATGATGGCGCTCAGGCCCTCGCAGCTGCTCTGGTTCCTCCTCCGAGGCTGGGGCTGAAGAGATGAACCAGGTGGGCCCGGGGTGGTGGCTGTGCAGTGCCCCTCCTGATTGGCAGGAACTGCCCGAGAGACGAGGGCTCTGTGTGCTTACTTTGTGCACTCTGATGTCAGAGGTGCAGGTTTGCACGGCCCCTGCCCTGTCCATCTGTCCCTTGGTGGGAAGAGGTTCCTGCAGTGGACACATTGCCTTATGGTCATTTTTGTTATTCGGTTTATTTAAGGCAGTTCTTGGCTCCCTGCCAGTGAAGAGGAGCGAGCTGCTGCTCTAAGACCTTGTGAAATCCCCTGCCATTCAGACTGTCCCCCGAGCAGGGACAACACAGCTTCCCAGGGCCCACTGGGAACCCCCTTTCTGCCCTGTGCCCCTGCGATACTGGGCCAAAGGCCATCTTGCCAGAGTCAGGGCAAAGTGGAAGTTCTGCAAAATCAGAAAGTCCTGGAACTCTGGCTTGGACCTTGGTGAAGCCCTGGGATATTTCCCAAACCCCGGATCCCAGGAATTATCCCAGCACAGTGTAGGGACAGACAAGGAAGGCTCCCCGGAGGAGGCAGCACTCGGGTTACATTTTGAAGAGAAGCTGCGGAAGAAGGGGCTCTAGGAGGAGAGCGACGTGTGCTGAGGCCTGGATGGGGGGCTGCCTCCAGGCCACAGGCTGGGGTTGCTGCTCCTTGCTCTTTTTCCTTCAAAGTTCTTCGTGAGACACACTCTTGGTTTCCCTGTCCCTTTTCTCATCTTCTCTACTGCTCTTTCCGGTTCTGGTTCCAGTACTGGTCTCTGTTCTTCATGGCTGGCGTTCCTGCCCCTGTCTGAGGCAGGGCTGGGAGCGAACAGGGCTTTTGTTCTGTATCCCTCAGCTAGACGCCAGGCCTGATGGGTAGCTCTTGAGGCTGAGGCTTTGGGAAGGGGTGTGTGTGTGTATGTGTGTGTGTATGTGTGTGTGTGTATCTGTGTGTGTGTGTGTGTATCTCTGTGTGTGCGTGTGTATCTGTGTGTGTATCTCTGTGTGTGCGTATCTGTGTGTGTGTGTATCTGTGTGTGTATGTGTGTGTATGTGTGTGTGTGTGTATCTGTGTGTATCTGTGTGTGTGTATGTGTGTGTGTGTATCTGTGTGTGTGTGTGTATCTGTGTGTGTGCGTGTGTATCTGTGTGTGTATCTCTGTGTGTGCGTATCTGTGTGTGTGTGTATCTATGTGTGTGTATCTGTGTGTATATGTGTGTGTGTGTATGTGTGTGTATCTGTGTGTGTGTATCTGTGTGTGTGTATCTGTGTGTGTGTATCTCTGTGTGTGTGTGTATCTGTGTGTGTGTGTGTATCTGTGTGTGTATGTGTGTGTGTGTGTATCTGTGTGTGTGTGTGTGTGTGTCTGTGTCCAAAGCCTCTGTATATACCCTGAACCCTCAAGGTCAGCCCCCTACCCCGTGCAGTAGGCTGTGATGTTTATATGATGGGGTACAGCATGTTGACCACCAGATCTCAGAAGTTGTTGCTGGCCTTTGGGGGCCTAGGATCATATGCAGTGAGAGTGGGGACCACTTGCTTGACCTCTCCTGATCCCTGTGTCTACTCCCATAGTTCACTGGGGCTCCGGCCACTCTTCATGGTCCTGTCACTCACCTTCTTCCAGCCAAATTCTTCCCCTGACATCCCTGTGGGCAGGGGTGCCTGCTGTCTCCTGCTGTCTCTCTTCTTCCTCCTCCTCCTCCTCCTCCTCCTCCTCCTCCTCTTACTACAACAACTACTACTACTGCGACTCCCACCACTGCTACTTGAGTTAGGGTCTCAGGTAGGCCATGATGGTATCAAACACTCTACTACTGACAATGACCTTGAACTCCTGGTCCTCCTACCGTCAATCCCAGGTGCTGAGATTGTTAGGTGTACACCACCACACTGGTTTATATGGTGCTGGGGATTGAACCCCGTGCATGCTGCATGCTGAGTAAGTATTCTACCAACTAAGCTACATCCCTACCGTGCAGGGGCGCCTGCTGTCTTTCAAGAAAGACCAGAGAGTTGTCCTTCAGTGCTTCCTCTGTGCCCCGCTCATGTCCGTCCCTATGCGAGAGCAGCAGCTACCTCGAGGTCACCCAGAGAGGGTTTGGGCCCAGGGCTCCTGTGAAGCCCCTGGGGGCTGCTGGTAAAAGGCTTGAAGGATTTTGGAAAATACCCAGTAGCTAGCTGGAGACATGCTGGGGTATGCATGGAGGAGTTTGGGGGATCCAGGATGGCATGAGGAGGGGTGGAGCGGCCTCAGCCCGGACCCCGTCCCTTGACTGAATGTCCTGGAAACATCTGAGGTCGCTCACAGGGATCACCTGCTTATAACTCAGGATACTGAACCAGACTCGGCCTCACTTTGGAGTCTTGAGGTATTATTGACTGATCCCGCATTCCGAGCTGCCTGCCACATGCATAGCAACATTGTTTCTGTGGCTCAGTTTCCTCTTGCATGAAGTGGAGTGGAGATACCAACAGGGCCCAGGTCTGGAGTCCTAGGTCTTTGCCCTCTGCTCTAGGGCAGGCACCAGGATTGTGGCTTGGGATATGGCTGAACTTCCCAATCCCCTGAAACTGTATTCCCAGAACCCCCCTCTTTCTGCCCCGGGGGTGTGCCTGATGGAAGGTACTTTTGCCTTCGTAGATACCTTCCTCTGAACGTCTTACTGTTCTTGGCAGTGGGGCTACTCCTGGCTTTAAAGACAACTCACTGAAAGTGCCAGGACTTAACCCATCAGTAAGTCCTGGCTGAGGTGTGAGCCGGCTGTGACCGGAGGAGCACCGCTCACCTGGTGCAAGTTCAAGGCCTTCAAGGTGGCTCCTTCCTGAGCTCTAAGGCACAATTAAACTGTGGGGACTTAGAGACACTGCCTTGGTCTCTCTTCTTTGGGGTCATCATTGACCTGTGAGTTGGGCTTTCAAACAGGGTGGGAGCCCCAGCTCAGGTTCAAGCTACTGGGGTTCAGCTCCCTACCCCCTCTCCCACCGGAAGCCTCGGTCTTTCTATCTCAGAGGTGGGAATGACCCCTTGGACACAGGTCGTCACAGGATGCTGTTGCAGAGTGTGCACTCATGCTAAGTGGCGCTGGCCCTCTGTCCTTGGCCCTCCCCAGCCCCCACAAGGTGGGAACCGAACTACTTCCTCCTGCTTCCAAAGCAGACTGGCCTTTGTGTTCTGACATTTCCTCTCGCTAGCATGGCCAGAGAAGAGGAGGTCATGTCCGCCCTCCTCTCCAGCACTCTGTCTGCGGGGTGACCAGGAGGGCGTGGCTGGACATTTAAGGCACAGGCTGCCAGGTGGTGAGAATGGGGGAGTGTCTCTGTCCCTGCCTCCCGGGGGGATCTTGGAATGTCATGGGCCCTTCTCTGTGTGACTGTTGAAGCACCAGAGGCCCCAGAGCTGGCTGGCTGTGAGGGAGGTGAGCCAGTTTACCCAGAGGACTCGCTCTCTTACCCTCGGCTCACTCTACTAGGCGGAGAAATGGGTTCATATTCCTAGCCCTGTACCTGGGGTAGAGAGGCAGGAGTCTGATCACAGGGTTCCATCTGGGCCCTTAGAGAGCAGGCGGGTGGCCTCCTGGGACCTCATGGAAGGCCTCTCCCAGGCCAGGGCAGAGAGTGACATTGAAGCCTGGCTCCTGTTGTTTTCCAGTGCTGACGTCAGCGCTGAGGTTTAGGGTTTCTTCTCAGACAAAGGCTGCTTTGTAGCTTTGGGTGAGCTGAGCCCAGGAATCTCTCCAGGTGGGAGGCCAGGTGGAGGAGGAGCAGAAGCCCTCAGAGGCCTGGCTGCCCTCAGATTCACCATTCCGTTTTGTTCCCTTTCCCAGGAACAGCCGTGTGCTGCTTCAGACGCACTCTCTTCCCACCGGCATGCTACTGGGGAGGTAGCTGGGCTCTCACCCATTTCACAGATGGAAAAACTGAGTCTTGGAAATGCAACAAATGAGTATCTTAGCCAGAGAAGGGCAGATCTGGCAGTGGGCTCTTCCCTCCGTCCTTCCTTCCCTCCCTCCCTCCCTTCCTCTCTCCTTCCTTCCTTCTTCTGGACTCCTGTGCTTGGTTCTTTGGCTTGGTCTTGGGGGACAGCCCCTATGTGGATTGAAGGCTTTCCCAATGTCTGTCAAATCAGAGCAAGAAGAAGCCTTACAGGCTGTTGAATGCCCCTCTCCGTTTTCCCAGAGAGCAGACAGTGACTATCCAAGGTTGCACAGTAAGTTCATGGCAGAGCCAGGATTCGAGCCGGCCCTGGGTCTCACCTTCTTGCCGGGGTGACAGGCAGCTCTCATCCTTCGCTGGCGGCTGCCTTAACTAGGCCCCCCGCCCCCCCCACTCCTTGATGTTCAGCCTCTGTTTTGAGACACATTGAGAGAGAGACACTAGCAAACAGCCCTGGGCCAGAGCCCAGATCCTCTTCCGGCTGTGAGAGGCCTTCCTTACCCAGAACATCCAGCTGGTGGGGCTCCCGAGGGCCAGCTTTTCTTCGCTGGACTGGTTTGAGGGTCCAGAGTGTAATAATTCTGTATACGCGTGGGGGCGATGGACGGAGTTTAGACGCATGGACACTGGCAAGTTTTAGCAAACGCTTATTTCTTATGGGGGAGGGGGAGGGAGGCTGAGTCTGGGGTAGAACAGGACCCTGTAGACAGAGAGAAAGGGAGGGAGGGGAGAGTGGAGGGGGTGGGACAGAGAGAGGGAAACCCCCAAAGCCCACTGGGGGTTATATGGGAATCAGTACAAGTTCCCTGCTGGTGGCATAAGACAGGCCGCTGGGGGCAGGTACGGGGCGGAGGGGCGGGGACAGTTCCACAACACAGAGGTCTTTTGATCCTTTTACCCCAGGCTAGAAACACTGAAAATCCTCAATCACACTGCTCCTACTGATGCCTTCCTGCAGTCTTTACCCCTGGGAAGTGCTTCCTGGTCTCTAGCCTTAGACCCGAATGCTTCGTTCTCCTCTGTTTGGTTTTCTACAGAACAAGGAGGGGTTCCTTTGAGCATCACTGCCAGGGCCAGTGGCCACTCAAGGCAGCTCCACGCCCTACTCATCCAGGCCTTAGCCTCTCTTCCCTCTGGTCCTTCTGTCCTGAGGGCCTCCCTTGGCCCAGTCACAAGCTAGAGAATGCTCAGCAGGAGGATCTGCCTGGGCTTCAGGATCCTGCTGGGTCCTGAGAGGAAGACATATTCCTTCCTCTGGGCTCAGGAATCCCTCTAAGCTAGAATTGCCACGCCCCTGGCCCGGGCCCACCCTTCTTGGCGGGGAAACTGAGGCTCAGGGAGATGAGCTGTGTGGCTGCGGCTGCTCACTGACACAGCAGAGTTGGGTGCCTGCGTTCATCAGTGGCCATCTCTGGACAGAGCCTGGGGTTCCCAGCTTGAGCGTGTGGGTGGGGGTGGGGTATCCCGGAAGGGAAGAAGCCAGTACCTTGTAGCTCTGTCAGCACCCCCACAGATCCCTGATGCTCCAGGACTCCCCACCTCCTATGTGTCAGGAGGCCTGAGGTTCGTCTACCCTAGACCCTCCCTGGGCCCCAGGGAGGCCCCTTCAGCTTCTCAGGCCACCCATCTAGGGTGAGTTAGTGGTCAAAGGATGAGCCCTTGTGGCAGGGCGGGAAGGAGTTAAGCAGTTCTGCCTGCCAGGGCTAGGTTCCCAGCTGGTGTCCTGGCCCCACAGGCCAGCCGGCCATCTGGCAGACAGATGCCATACTGTATCCCATCTGTCCCAAGGCAAAGTCACCAGGAGGAGACCCGCCTGGTTCCTTTGTGAGCCTTTGGGCAAGTCTAGTCCTCACTGCCTGTCCCTGTGAGTCTAGGCCACTTGAGAAGGGCCCTGTCCACCGGCTGGCCTCTGGCCAATCTCCCTGATGCCCAGGGTAGCTGCTGTATGGTGTCCACAAAGTGAGAGAGTCAACTTCCTGGAAAGATGGACCCAGAGAGGTACAGGGACAGGCCCAGAGTCACACAGTGAGTCAGTGCAGGCAAGGTGGGGCCTGTGCCCTTGCTAGGCTCTCTGCTCTCTCTTGTGGCTCCAGCTCATAAGCTTATTCACCAAGCAAACATCACTTGAGGGCCTACTGTGTGCCTGGTAATTGGAACTCAGGGTACCAGACAGTGCCCCAGTCCCAGTGTTAGGGAACAGGGACCCTGAGAATAAAGGCTGCAAGGGAGAAAGGACACACTGCACACATCTGGCACACACCCAGGGCCTGATTCTGTCACAGCCCTCTCAGCAGCCTGCCCTGGTCACAAGCCAGTGTTGTTACCCCCATTCTACAGATAAGGAAACTGAGGCGCACAGAAATGAATTCATTTTTTGCTAGATCACTGGCTGGGGAGTGACTGAGTTAGGTCATCGTTGCTGGTTTGTCTGATGTCAAAGCATTTAGGGACAAATATAGTCTCTCTCATCCCTGCTATTACCCGGACTCCGTATCTTTCTGTATTGGAGCATCTCCCGTCGGACATTTGGCCAAGTCCAAGCTGGGGGTCGTGAAGCTGGAGGAATTGATCTCAGAGTGGAGATAGCCCAGTCAGTATCTCAGAGTGGAGATAGCCCAGCCAGTAAAGTACTTGCCTTGCAAGTGTGGGGACATGAGTTCAAGCCCTGGGGCCCATGCGTGCTTGTAATCCCAGAGGTAGGGAGGCGGGGAAGGGATCTGTGGAGCTTGCTAGTGGGCCAGCCTACCCTAAGTAAGTGGCTGGCTCTAGGTTTAGTGAGAGATGCTGTCTCCAAAGAAAAAGAGGAAAAGGGAAGGAAAAGAGGTCAGCGGCAGCTAAGGAATGACCTCTGGCTTCCACGTGCATATGCATGATGTACATGTACCCTAGACACACGGACATGCACATACACACACGCACACACACACACACACGCATGCATATGCATGATGTATGAGTACCCCAGACACACGGACATATACATACACACACCCACCACATACACACATGCATGCTCACGCATGCACGTACTTACACGCCCACACATACACATGCACACATACACTCACACGTATGTGCACACACACATGCATACTCGTACATACACGTACACATATGCACACACACACGCATGTGCACGATGTACAAGTACCCCAGACACACGGACATACACACGCGCCGCGCGCGCGCGCGTATATGCATGCGCATACGTATACGCCCACACACACACATGCACGTGCACGTGTGCGGGCATGCACATGCAAAAGAGTCCCCATTGGGTAGATAAGGGGAGCTATTGCTTCGCTTGGTGGAGGGGAATGCTTGCTGCTTTGCCCTGGGAAGCACGTGGAGGGGGGGCTCTGTTCTGTAATAGAAGCCACACAGGGCCACACAGGCCACGCAGTCCACAGTGGGGCCCTTACTACTCTACATTTGAAATTTTAGTGTTGAACCTGAAACCAGTCTTTTCTGATCTTGGGAAAACTGAGGCACATACTTCTCAGTCTTCTCCCTTCTGGTAAACCACCTGACCAAGAAAACTAGTCCACGCTCGGGGATCAGAGAGACCAGGTTCAGATCCAGTCTTGGCCCTGCACAGGACATAGAAGCAGGGAAGTCTGCAAGCGCCTCAGAGCCACTCAGGAGTCCAGTCCTGGCTCTTCCGCTTCCTGGCTCTGTGACCTTGGTATTTCCTGGGCCTCCCTTCTTGCCTTTAGAGCTAGCACGGTAGTAATTCCTACCTCATAAAGTACCTGTGAGGCCACAGTGAGCCACTGGTGCCCAGTCATGATGCGAACCAGTGTGAGCATGTGGCCTTGTGAGCCTCAGTTTCCCCACCCACCAGCCAAATGCAGATAAGGACATGGGAGACTCTAAAAAGACACTGCACCAGGGACTATGACAACGCCGAAGGTTCTCTAGGCCTCTGCTCCGACTCATACCCTCCATCTTCAGGGAACTGATAGCACAGAGACCTGGGTCTCACAGAGAGGGGACAGTGACCCTGTATGTATTGGGAGGTGTGGTTTTCAGTACCTACCTCCATCCTCTCTGGTTCACACCCAGTTGAGTGCCAGGGTTGCCACAACCCAAGTTTGCTAATAAGAAACAAGTCTCCCCCCATTGAGCGGGTGTTGAGTCACTCAACTCCTCTCCCTGTTTGGGCTAGCCCAGTCTAATTACGGGTCCCAGCACAGCCTGGAGCCAGCCTCTTCCCAGCCATTTAGGGTGATGACGGGAAGGTGCACGCAGGCCCTCCCTGCTGCAACCCTTCTGCGGTTGCATCAACCCCATGGGTAATTGGCAGTTCCCTCTCACTCTTCCGCCTTCCTCCTGGAGATGGCCCAGTGGCAGGGCAGGAAGTGTGCGCATGCTGGTATGTCCTCCCTGCCTCTGAGCCCCGCCCCGAGTCCTCACCCCCTGTGACATCATAGCTTCCTGTAGTCCAGGCTTTCCTGCTGGCCCTCCTGGGGAGCTGCTTTGTGCTTGGCTATTCTCACTTAATCCAAGCAGGGTCTCTCCCACTTTACAGATCAGCAGACTGAGGCCTGGGCAGGTGACCTGACACAAAGCCTGATGGGACCCAGTCCTTGCTTGGCCATGGACCCTTCATCGTCCAGACCTCAGATGATGATAAACTCGGGGTCTGAGGCAGTACTGGCTCTGATGGGACATCACCCGAGCTTCTGCCCTGTGCTGCTGGCACTCACCTGCTGCCACTCAGCCGTTGGCAATAAACAACGGAGAGACCCAAGGTGCATATTAACTTTCCAGAATAGCCTTGGGACTTGCTGCTTCCCTCGAGGCTGTAAACATGTCCCTGGGTGGGGCCCACACCCTGCTGAGCACAGGCCCTTGGAGCCTCCCGCCTCTGGGCCTGGGTATCCAGAGACATGGTGCCCAGGCCCTCCGTTGGTTTCTGACACTGGGGGCAGGCAGGGGGAAAGTCACCGAGGGCTTGGCCAGGCTGGGGCACCGAGGCAGAGTCCTGTAGATAGACAGTTGTGGTTCCAACTTTTCCAAGGTTGGGTAGGCCCAGGCTTCAAGGTGGACAGGAGAGAGTATGGCAGGACTGTCTTGGGCTGTGGAGATTGGACAACTGGTGAGAGGCCACGCCCCTGACATCCACAGGGAATCAGAACCTGGACTGGACCGCTCAGGAATGGGCCTGGAGGTGATAGCTGATAGGCCCTTTTTATCCAGTAAACTCTTGTGTGACTGCTGTGTACCTGGCTCTGGGCTGGGCTGGACACTGGGCTGGACACCGAGTTGCAGCCATGACCTTGAGAGAGGTCTGATAGTGTAAACACCAAGTTAAGTGGGGGAGACGTTTAGGAAATCCTCGGGGCCCGTGAGTGACTCTAACCTTGTACACAAGAAGGGGCTTGGCCTGGGAGGCAGAGGAGGCTTCCTGGAGGAGGTGGTGTATGATCTGAGTCCTGAGTTGGTATTAGATAAAAGAGAGAGATAACAAAGGGAGTGTGTCTGTGTGTGTGTGTAAAACCATCTAGACCAGCGGTTCTCAACCTGTGGGTCGCCACTCCTTTGGGGGTCAAACAACCCTTTCACAAGTGTCGCCTAAGACCACCTGCATATCAGATATTTACGTTACAATTCATAACAGTAGCAAAATTACAGTTGTGAGGTAGCAATGAAAATAATTTTATGGCTGGGGGTCGCCCCAACACGAGGAACTAACTGTATTAAAGGGTCGCAGCGTTAGGAAGGTTGAGAACCACTAAGCTAGACAGAGATCAACTCACATGCAAAGGCCAGAGGTGAGTGGGGTCAGGGGTGATGGGATTGTGGGAGCTGGGGAATGGGGCTCTGGCCTTTTCTCAGCTCCCAGGGCAACTGGGAGCCTGTGGTGTGGAGTGAATGACTGCGGGGCTAACAGGCAGCGCATGGATGTTTGTTTGCAGACTCGTTCTGTGCCGTGTGACTTTGCTCGCTAGGACAGGGATGACATCGGGGGACCCTTACTGCGCGGTGTCGCACCTAAGCGGACCTCGTAGGGTGAGCCGGGGAAGGCGTGGGGCCTGTTAACAGACACTTTCAGGAAGGAGGATTTGGGGAGGTTCTTGAATTGTTTTCTGTTTGGCTCCCCTGAATTCTTTTTCTTCTTCTGTCTGTTCCGAGTCATCGTAAAACACCCCAGCAGTTTAAAACAATGGGGAGAAAATGAGCCAGCAGGGCACTGGCTGCCCGGCATGCCATTCTGGATTATGGGATGTGAGTGTCTTGCTGCCACTTCAAATGGGTTTTGTTTCATTTTTACTAATGGGTTCCAGGTGTCCCCGACACTGGGAAGCAGGACAGACAGGGACACTGGACAACAGTGGCTTGTAAAACAGTCAGGACCTCAGCTTGACACCGAAGCCGGAGACCCATGCTCCTCTGGGGCCCACTTTGCCCGCAGATCCAGCAGCTGGCCGTGAGAACACTTTTCTTGAGACAGGGTCTCTCTATGTAGCTCTGGCTCTCCTGAAGCTTGCTACGTAGACCAGGCTGGACTCAAACTCACAGAGACCCCCCCTGGCTTCAGAGTGCTGGGACTAAAGGTGAGGGCCACCATGCCCAGCCTCGAGAGTGCTCTTGGGCACCTTGTGCCTGACCCCAGCAGGCCCTCTTCCTTCTATCCTACTTGGTCCCATGGAGGTCCTGGCTGGGTCAGACCTCAGAGGGCAGGACAAAGACCGCTAATTCTTGGGGTGTGTTGAGGGTGTGGGGGAGGCAGATGTTAGTCCGAAGAACATTTGATGGCATTAGAACCTGGCTTCTTTTCCTCTGCTGCCCATCCCTGTGTGCTGCTGGTCCCCTACCCAGGTCAGTGACACCTAGATCACTGTCACCGCCATCGCCACGATGATTATACAGCCAGAAGCTTGGGGGCCACATAGCCTGGATGCTGTCTGTCACTTATAGTGTTGCTGAAGTATGCTCAGTCTGAGTGACTGTCATGAGGGTGTCCTGAGGCAAAGGAGGAGTGGTCTGCATGCCCCATGGCATGCCAGGCTCTGTTCTGGGCTCCTTTGGTTCAGTATGCCGTGACATAGTTGTAAATAGCGCTGACGTCCAGAGAGGGTAGGTAACTTGCTCAATGCCACACAGCTGCAATTAGATGAGATCCAGGACCTCAAGCTCTAGGGCCCCTCCTTTCCGTATACTCTCTGATTTGATCTTGAGGGCTGATGTCCCAGCTAATTCTAAGACTTCGGGGTTCACTGGATAACCGTGTGGTTGTGGGAGTTTGTCCAGGGACCACAGAAGTTGGTTTCTGCATGCTCTAGTTGGTGACAGGAATGAACCCGATCTGACCTCGTGCTGTCACCGAGAGGTGAGAGATTTGCTGGATAGGGGCAGAGGCCAACCAGACATTGCTGACCACCTCGGGGCTCAAAGGAGTAGGGGCCAGCTAGGGTTATCATGTTTTGTCTTTGTCCCTCCCTCCCCGTGGCTTCCCACAGACAGCCTAGAGGCCGGCAACTGCCGTTTGTCGCTGGCCGACAGGTGATGGTCACAGTCTGAGCAGTTAGCGGCAAGTGGTCGGAACTACCTGTGGAAGAAGGAGACTTAGGCAGGACCCTGTGCGTGCTGCCACCTAGGGAGAGGAGGCCCAGGGGTGTCCTTTGAAGTCGGGCCCTGAGCCGGGCACTGTCCAGAACAACGCTGCCGGTCACCTAGGGCCATGCCCAGGGTATGCAAAGAGCACTCTGATGCAATACCTAGAGAGATCCCCTGCTCCCACTCCCCGCCAACAACAGGGTCTCATGTAGCCTAGACTAGCTTTGAATTCCTTAGGTAGCTGAGGCCGACCTTGAACTTCTGACCCTCCCGGTTCTACCCGTGTCGTGCTGGAATTACAGGTGTGTACCACCATGTCTGGTTTTTGTGGGGCTAGAGATAGAGCCCAGGTTCCTGTGAGAGCCAGGTAAGCCTTCTGCCAACTGAGCTCCATCCCCAGACCCTAGGGATTCTTGATGGTGCTATTATAGCCCAGGGTCCAGAAGAGGCTTGCCCAGATTATGCAGTGAATTAGCCACAGCCAGGACTCCAGGATCTCCTGATTCCTACCACTGTATCCACCTCTGCACAGAGAGCTTCCCCGTGGCTCGAGGCCGTGCCTACCCTCTCCCCAGCAGCCCCTTGGGATGGTTCAGGCTGTGTCCGGCGGCCGTTGGCAGTGTGCACGGGTGGATGGCTGTGCTGTGCTGGGTATGGGGGGGTTCCTTAAAACCCAGCCCCATTACCGGCCTGCTGTCTGGGCTCTGGCCTCCACCAGCTATTACCGCCCGCCTGTAATGGGATCGGCCGCCTGGGTTAAGTGTTCACATTAAATTAATACCTCCTCCGTGGAGACAATCAGCTGGCATTTAATTTGTGTTTCCTTCCGAGTGGTGGAGTACAGCTGGGCACAGCCCTAGTGGGCACGTCTGTGTGGCAGCGTCCCCTTCTCAGGAGCCGGACTCTGTGGAGGTGGTGAGGTGGGGTGGCACTCGGTGGGTACAGGTGGCAGTGGGGGACTCCCTACAGGGCAGGTGGCTTGAGGTCCCTGGCTGTCGTCTTCAAGGAAGAAAATGTGCTCACGGTCGGTCCAGGGCAGAGGAAGCCAGGAGGGAAGAGAATAGTGGCTCATGGTTTGTGGCTCAGCCTTTAGCTTCCTGGGGGACAGGCTGGTGGCTGGTGGTGCTGGGCTCTGCCATTGTGCCCCTCCCCCTCCTCCCCATTTCTGTATTCTGCGGCAAACACAGAGGGGGTGTGGTGCAGAAGGGGGCTGGTGTGGACTGAGGACTTAGACTCAGTCAAAGTTGAGCCCCTTTGGAGGGTGCAGGAAAGCCCGTGAGGCTCTGGGTTTTCCTCAGGAGAGCCAACCCCGGGTTGTGCAGCCCAGGGCTCCTCTGTTGATCTCTGTTGAAAACCCTTGTCTAGCACAGAAGGGCAGCTGGACCTCCACTCTGCTGGGACACCCCCCCACCCACCCCCACCCCCATCAGCTGCCTGTACGCAGCCCTGCTACAGGGCAGTGGGATGAACTCCTGCTCCTGAGTAGGGTGGAGCAGAGAAGGCATGGGCAGACCATAGGGAAGGAAGCTACTGTCCACCCCCACAGTCCCCCACCCAGACCCAGGTTCCAGGCTTGGGCTCCAGGCCCACGCTTGGCTCAGAATGAAGTTTTCCACTGATGGCTCCGGCCCAGCCTCACCTGTGGTTGTTTCACCTGAGTGAGTTGTAGGCCTGGGTGTGCCTTCTGCAAGGCGAGACCGGGCAGGGACCATTCCTGAAGGTACCCCGAGGCTCCTGCTCAGCTCCCTGAATGCCTGACCTGCTCTTGGAGCTCGACTGAGCTGAGCTGCTGGTGTACTTCTCTGCCGTGTCTCAGGGCTGGGGTTTAAGGGTCTTCACCCTCCTGCTCTTCATGAAGAGTGGTTTCCACAACTATCCCCAGAAATGGGAGATGTTTCTACCTCACTGGTTGGAAACCAACACCCAGAAAGGGCGATTTATGTACCTACCTGGGGTCTCACAGCTGGGGGATGTGGGGACAGGAGTTGAAATGTTACCAAACTTGGAGCTATGGTCTATACCCCAAAGAAGCCACATCCAGCCACCCATCCTTGAGAAGCCAACTGAAACAGCAAAATTAATAGTACAAAGAAGGGAGAGGTATTCCATGTGGCCACATGGGGAAGAGGGACAAAGAGATCTATTGACCGCCCTCCCCATGCAAGTCAATCTTCAGGTCCTGAAGTGAGGTTAAGTGTTTAACTAGGGGGCCGTGGGCTTGAACATCTATCCAGGCCTGGACAGAGTGTGGCCCTGCCCATCACTGACCCATTCTTGCCTGGCTTAACTTTTATCCAGTAAGGTGGTCTGACAGTTGTCAGAACGGTGTGGAATCGTTTTCCAGGAGACAAGGTCCCCCTCTGGCTGTGGCCTTTCCTTGTCCCATTATGAGATTCCTGGGGGAAATTCCCATTTCTCACGGCCCATTGTGTCTATAGTCCGATAGTCAGATTGAGGGTCCCTACCGCCTCTTTAGAATGACTTCGTTTTTTGCTGCCACACTACTTCTGTCTCTACAGTCTGGAGACTGCAGAACTGGGGGGGGGGCGGGGGGAGACGACTCCAGGACTGACTCCCCACGGGCCCCAGGTTGTCTGTGGTGCTCTGATTATCTGCAGGGGCCCCACCCACTTTCTTCCTGGGGTGCTGAGCCTTTCTCTGACGGCACAGGATATGAAAGCCCCGTGAGTCAGCCCCTCTGCTGGCTGCTTCAGCTTGGACTTCCGCCTCTCCGTAGCCAGGCTTCGTAGGCTCCTTCCTGCGTCTGTGTGTCATTTTGAGCTGATGGAAGAGGGGGAGCCACTGACCCTGGTTCAGGCAGCCAGGACTGGGCTGGCTTTGAAGCTGCCTCTTACCCCCAGAGGCCTGCTGAGACTTCTCATCTGTCACGTGGTCCCAGCACTGGCTGCTCAGGAATGCTGAGAGACCACATCTGGCTGTGACGGGGCTGCCACCTCCCCCTTCAGCTGCCAGGCTCCCACATGTGCCTCTTCCGCTTTGGTGGTGGTGGAGCCCGGGCTCTCAGAGGCTACTTTGTGGAGTCATTTCCTCTCTCTGCATTGATTGCCCTGATGTCCCTGCCTCCCATCCTGGCCTTGAAGGGTTGTAAGCAGTGGGAGGGGAGGGTTTCTCTTTCTCCTGCGGGCTTTCTGTCCTGCATGTGCACCCCCAGTCCTCTTGGGAGGGGTGCTAGAGCCTAGTGGACAGAGAGTTGTGCTGGGAACTTGGCTGTGGATTCCCAGGCTGGGAAGCAAAGATAAGAAGCAAGGGGCAGGACTTAGGCTGTGGGAAGGGGTGTGAGTGTGAATCATTTCATCATCCATCCATCCATCCATCCATCCATCTTCTCATCCACCCATCTAATCCATGTGTCCATCCCATTCCATTCAGTAAGGGTCAGAGAGATGGTTCAGCAGGTAAAGGCGATGAGTTCAATCCCAGGACCCCACATAGTGGAAGGAGAGAACTGACTTCTATTCCATTCAATGAGTATCCCACTCCTTACCAGTAGGAAGACTGGCCCCCAACTTTAGACCCAGCTCTCCCTTTGCACCTCCATCCCCAGACCAGAGATGTTGTTTTTTCATCCCTCCTTGCTACCTTTAGCCAGGGCACAGGGTACTCAGAGCAAGGAGAGGTAGGTGCCCTCGGACCCTGGCATGGTGAAGAGGATGGAGGTGACTTCGAGGCTGGACACTCTCCCTGGCCTCATGGGCCTGGCTCCCTTAGGGGAGAGCTGTGAGCCATGCACACGATGTCCAGGCCACCTGGGAAGACCTATTTAAGACCTGGCTGCCTTAAATCTTTGGAGTTTGGAGAGGAAAAAACATTGTGGAGATTAAAGAGGATGCAGTGGAGAAAAAAAATGATACCTGGGGTAGTCCAGCAGACGGGAGAAGGTTCTAGGAGGCAGAGGAGGAGGAAGGAACAGCCTAACACTTACCCAGAAGCTAAGCCTGCTTCCTCATCTTCAACATGGGTGCAGTCCTTGGGGGAGTAAGGGGGCCCGACACGGGCATACACCTTCCTCTCCAGTTCTTGCATCCTTTGCATCCTTCATCCCACACTTAAGAGAAGTTGGAGGAGTCAGGCGGTGATAGTACACACCTTTAATCCCAGCACTCACACTCGGGAGACAGAGGCAGGCGGATCCCCCTGTGATTTCCAGGCCAGCCTGGTCTACATAGTGAGTTTCAGGACAGCCAGGGCTACACAGGGAAAGCCCTGTCTCAAAAACAAGCAAGCGAACAAACCAACAAAAAGAAGTTGGAAGGATTGAGTGTCAGGACAACATAGAACTGCCCAGCCTTCTGCCTCACAAGTGGTCTCTTGGAGGTGGCCACCCGGTCCAGCTGGGAGCCACACCCTGACAGGAGTGAAGGGAACAAAAGCTTTCAGGAATGCGTGTCCACCAAGCCCCTGGCCCGAAGCTTTTAAGTGCGTGTCCCTCCTAGTGGCAGGCTGCCCTGTGCTTTCCTGCTGCCTGTTCCTGTGTTTGCAGGTTCCTTACCTGGCTGAGCCTCTCTCTGTGGGCAGCCCTGGACAGGGCCAGGATGGTGTCTGGGGAACAGGTGCTGGAACTTCAGCCAGCCACTCAGTTGACAAGTTTCTGGTGAAGCTGGAGAAGATAGATCACCTACCTGTCTTTTCCCTTAACGCACAGGCAGCCGGCGGCTGAAGGGCAGAGGTTTTCTGCACCGTCAACACGGCAGCCGGCTGTGCCAGATTTTCCTGCCGACACCTCTGGGAGGGACGTCTCTTGAGGGCAGTGGGCTCAATCTGTGCAGCCAGCTGCTGTCCACATTCAGGGTCTGTCTTTTGTCTCCTAGGGGCGGGGCGGAGAGAGCCAACTGCACAGCTAACCCAGCTTAGGAAGTGAAAGTTCCGTGAAGATAAATCTGGAAATAAAAGGCCACCAGTGCAAACCCATCATCATCATTGGGGTGCAGCCTGGGGAACACCGTGGAACTGGGTGCAGGGCACAGGGTAGGGGAGAGGGGACGGGAGGTGGAGGTGCTGGTTAGTGCGCGCACACTAAATGCCGTCTGCAAGCTAGCATCACCCGGGAGCTGTCTGCCTCGCACAGACTTGCTGAGTTGGGTTCTGAGATTCTCCTGCAGGATCTATGCTGAGCCGGGTTTGAGTCCCAGTCTCCTATTACCAGCTAGCTGTGCGTCTTTAGGAAAGTTGCTTCATCTCTCTGAACCCCAGCTCCTTCATCTGCAAAGTAGTTTTTGGATAAAAATGGGAGAGGATTCATAATTCGCGTGAAAGCCGATGTGTATGAGAGGGAATGAGACCCAGACGTCTAGCATCTGCCGACAAATGGCTGCTGTTGTTGTCTGGGGTCCCAAAGGCGTGCCTCAGTTCGTGCTCTGGGTTGATGTGGGGTAAGCCTGACTTCTGGTTAGATGGATAACACAGAAGAAAGGTTAGGGGTGTTCTGCTGCATTCCAGGGGTGTCTGGGGGACCAGTGGTGTGCCACTCTCCCTCTCGCCTTGAAGCTCTGCTTGTTGTTGGCATGTGAGGGCTTGACCCCAGAAGCCAGCTGCAGCCAGCACCACACTTACTCTCCCTTGTGCCTTCTCTGCCCTCCCCCATCAGAACAGTGTGGCCAGGAGCGATGATTCAGCTTGGACCCGTGTCCTGGGCCTTCACCTCCCTTGAGGAAAGCCTTAGATGCCCCGGCTGCTAACAGGGATGAGGGTAGCCTGGCACCCCCTTCGCGATGGCCCTACCCTCCTCAAAGAGAGATGGCCCCGGTTCCCAATTCTGCCTCATTCCTGACATACTGTGTAACCTTGAGCAAACTGCAACCTAGGTCTCAGTTTCCCTCTCTATAAGGGGACGGGGGGGGGTCATCTAGGGAGATGGCCCCATTCATGTGAACCCCCAAGGTCCCTTCTATGTCCTCTGTGCTCTATAGGTCCAGACTCAGGGACAATATGGCCCTGCCATGCAGCTGGTAAAGATGGAAGTTGACCCATGTCCCCTGGGAGCCTGGCAGGGCTGGCTTGTATGGAGAGAGGAGGAATTTTCCTCCGTGTGCAAACAGTATCCGTTTTCTCTTGTTTCCAAAAGCTGGTGATGTAACCAGCCCTTCATCCAGTCCTTCCTTCTGGCCTATTTTTAGCCTGGCCCCATAGCATCTGAAAAGTCTTCAGACCTCCTTGCTCAGCGACCATGTAGGGAGGGCAGCACGGGATGAGGAAAGACAGAAGCCTGTCTGTCTGTCCCAAGACGGAGGAGGGCTGGCACAGGCTGCCGGCTCCTCCAGGCAGGAACACTGCTTAGCCTCCAAGGCTAAGTCCTGGCTCCCCCTGCCCTTGCCAAACACTGGTCTCTCAGCCATGCTTCATTTATCTGCCCTGAGGACAGATGCCCTGGAGACGATGGTGGCATTCATCCACACACTGCTGGAGGCCTGAGTCCCATCCTGTAAACCTCTCTATCTAGAGGGAAGCTGGTGGTGTTACCTTGTTAGTGTCCTCCTGGGGTGTCACAGCCCCCTGGAGCTGCCCCTCCTCCCCATTGTGTGGTTAATGTTGGGGTACACCTTGGATCCCACATGCTTAGCTCTTGCATTTTCGTCTTCAGCTTCAACCAACGGGTGTGTAAATGAAATGGTATGCATAAAGTTGTCTGCTTCAGAGGCTTGTTGCCTCAAAGGTGACATTTGCAAGCACCTAGTGAAGCACCTTCTGGTTAGCACCAGTTCGGGGTCTTGTTGCTCCTCTTACCTCTAGGCTGGAAGGTTCTGGAGGGCAGGCAGGTTTTCCTAGGGACCTTCCCTGCTTCAGCGGATGATGAGAGTGGGAACTGGGGGGATCAGCAGGAAGAGACCCTCTGACCATTTGTTCTTCTTGCTGTTGCAGATGGGAGGAAGAGCTGGCCAAGCGCATGAACCTCCAGACCATGGTGGACACGCTGCAGGAGGTAAGAGTCTGCAGAGTCCCCAGCCACAGAGGTTTGCAGGTTGGCTGTGGGGCTGTGATGGGAAAAGCTGGGCAGAGAGACCTAGCAGAGCCCCTGCCCTGGTCACTCTCTGTGCCTCAGCCAAGCATTACAGGGCAGAGAGCTCGGGCACAGGACGTAGGCAATGTGGGTCTTACTGGATGCCCGGGGCCAGCTACCTGCCTCTCTGGCCTCTCCACTCCCTACCTGCTGCTTAGGCGAGGTGGCTGTCAGGTCCTTTTGGCCTTCCAACCGCAGGTTCCTCAAATTAGGACTGATGTCTTGGAGAGAGCTGGGCACACGTCACCCGGTTCCCCCCTCAGCCCAAGGCAGGCTCTGTGGCACACCTGAGGACATTCCCCTTGTTGCTCTCTCTGGCTGCTCTGCATCTGGGGCTGCAACACTCACGTACCATTTATGGGGAACCCCGAGCAGCGCACTCTGTCTTCAGCCTGTTTTCTTCCTCTGTCACATGGGCGAAGACCGGCAACTCCGTGAGAAGGCGGTGCAGAGTTAGTTTAATTTTTTTTTTTAACAGCTGGGCATGGTGGCTCATACCTATAATTACTTGAGAGGCGGAGGCGGGAAGATGAGGAACTCAAGGCCAGCAAGGGCTGCATAGTGGGTTCAAGGCAGTTTGGGTTTCACGAGACCCTGATTCAGCAAAACGAAACAGTTTGCTTTTAAATTGGGCCGGAGGTGTGTCTCAGCGGTTGAGCACATCGCCTGTCTTACTCGAAGCTCCCAAGTCTGATCGCTAGCACCAAGAAAAAAAAATTTTGTTTAGTAAGAATTAATTAATTCTAGAATTAATTAAAAATTAAAATCATTTTCTGTCGTTTAAAGTGTTTATTTTCTAAGGAAGTGAGAGGCACAGCTCAGCTGGTGGGATGCCTGCCTGCAGGAATGCCTGCCTAGGTGCACAAGGCCCTGGGTTCCCAGAGTAAGCAGGTTGTGGTGGGAACCTGTAACCCCAGAGACCGGAGGATCAGTTCAAGGTTGAGCCAGGCATGGCAGCGCTCACCTTTAATCCCAGCGCTCGGGAGGCAGAGGCAGGCAGATCTCTGAGTTCGAGGCCAGCCTGGTCTACAGAGCAAGTTTCAGGACAGCCAGGGCTACAACAGAGAAACTCTGTCTTGAGAAACAAACAACAACAGCAAAAGAAGTTTAAGGTCATCCTCAGCCACATAGGGAATTTGTTCTCAACAAAGGAAAAATGTATAGGAGAGAGACAAATGTCCTCTTTTTTTCTTTAAAGTTGTTTTTTTTACAACATATTCACAGTCAGATGTTGGAAAAGTCCATAAAATCACAAAGGATCAAAATTACGTGCTGTTCCACCTCCTGGCTTGTCAGTTTTTGTTTTGTTTTTGTGGGGCCTCTCAGCCTTTTCTGCACAAACACCCCGACATCCCAACCCACACCTTCAGGTGCCTGTGTTCGACCGACAGACTTGAAGTCATCATTTTCAAGGCCAAAGCTGGGCAGACTTTGGCACTTGGTGGATTGGGGGTTGACCTTGTATTTTTAGGCACCGGGGATCCTGGTGGCCTCAACCTACCCTTTGCTCCTGATAGCTGCTGCTCAGTTTTCTTTGCCATAAACGACCCCCTGAATGTGTTGGAGCAGTCGGCACCACTCGGCAGCCAGGCTTCGTTAGACACTGAGTGTCCAGGGCTCCAGACCCAGGTGCCCACCCTTCTCGTCCCCTCTAAAGATTGCCTGTCTCGTCCGTCCGCAGGCAGCGCAAGAAGCCGAGGCCATCCAGGAGGAGATGAACGAGAAGATCGAACGGCTCAAGGCCGAGCTGGTGGTGTTCAAAGGGCTCATGAGTGACGTAAGTGCCTTGGCCGTCACCCTGGGCATCGCGACCTCCCTATACCCATCATGCAAACGCTTCATTCACTCCGAGGCTCGAGCTCGGCTTCTAGTTACAGTCGTGGCTGGCTGGTTTGTTCCGGTGAGGGATGCATCGGGGACCAGGTGCCTCCCCGCCCTCCCCACATGGCTTCCCTGTGTCTGAATTAGAGATGCTTTAACCTGCTGCTTAACCCATCGCCCTCCTCGGGCCCCTGACATCTGTGTGTGTTGCTCGCTCGACTCTCCCCAGATCGCCATGTGGCAGGCCTCGCGTCTGCAGAGCACTGGCGACTGTGTGGTCTGGGCCGGACTAACCCAAGAGACTTCAGACTCAGGGCACCCACCCTCCAGTGTGGTGTCCTTGTTAAGTTGGGAATGGCTGGTGTGTGCGTCTTCTTGGCCATCTGGGGCCCCTCTGAGCGACCGGCCATGGGTGGAAACAGCTGTCAGCAGCATAGGCCTCCCTTGACTCTGGGACCTGGGTGTCTTGCTGTGAGGCAGTGGGTGGTATGCCAAGAGAGCACTGGAAAGGAGAAGGGGCCTGAATCTGGTGACTCAGCGTGGCTCGGCTCCTGGCTCTCGGGGACATGCAATTGAGTGTGGATGGAGGAAGCCGTGGAGGCCACCTGGCTGGCTCTCACTCCGTGCAGAGGGAACCCTCGCTTTTTCTGTGTGTGACCCCCGCTGTCATCTGTGACAGGAATCTAGAGAGGGAGCTACCGAGGCAGACATGCTATGGGGGACAGTGGGGCATGAAGGTGGGAACAGAAGGGGAGTCTGTGCATTATTTATTTATTTATTTATTTATGTGCTGGGGAATTAAACCCAGGATTGTGGCCTTGTTAGGCACGTGGCCTCTCACCTAGCTGCACCCCAGCCTTGAGAGGGTGCCTTCAACAGTCAGAGCGAACTTGCTTGTCCTTCTGCTCCAACTAAGCCGACATTGCTGCCCCCTGCAGCCCCGAGGGGGACCAGCACACACAGGCTCACATCTTCCCTCCCGACGTCCCCCACCCCCCCTTCCCTACCAACCCTCCACCCTCACCAAAGGCTCCGCACCCCGCCTCCCAACCGACTCCGGGGGCTTCCCCACCCCTAGGGGTCTCCCCGCTCCCCAGACGGAGGCCCCTCATGCTTGCTCCGCCCCTCGCTCACATAACCCCTGCTGTCCTCCCTGCAGCCCATGACAGACCTGGACACAAAGATCCAAGAAAAGGCTATGAAGGTGGACATGGACATCTGTCGCCGAATCGATATCACGGCTAAGCTGTGCGATGTCGCGCAGCAGCGGAACTCGGAAGACGTGTCCAAGATCTTCCAGGTGACCAGGGCCGCTCACCAGTCTCCACCCTGACCTCTTAGGGCTAGCTCTGACCTCCACCACCAAGCCCTGTCGACTCCTCTCTCCCTCCACATTTCACTCAAACCCCCCACCCCCATCCTGAGAGGTAGTCAGTCACCTCACCCTCTGATCTCCCCAGGGAAAAACACAGACTTGGGGATTTGTAGTTTACAAATTTTGTAGTTCACAGCCGAGGAGACTGAGGCCTGTGGGGACAATAGGATGTACCAAGGAAGGCTGCGGTAGAGCCAGGCCGGAACCCAGATCTCCTACTCCCCCTGGGATGTGTCCTTGTGACCATTGCTTCTCATGCAGCCTCTTTCCCTGAGACTGTGCATTGTTTCCATGGTGGGGGAGCCCTGGCCGGGCAATGGAGAGCCCTGACAACTGGGCTTTGGGATTCTAGAAGAGAAGCTATTGGCTTTTGCCCAGTTCTGATTCTCCCAAAGGGTCTCTGTACAATCATCCCCTCCCCCGATTCTCGCTCCCCCTATTTCCCATGTAAGAAAGAAGGCATTGGTCGATTGGCACCAATGGGCAGTTCTGGAGAGGGCCTGGGTGTGGTCCTGCTGACAGAGGGCACATGTCATTCTTAGAAGTTTTGGGTCATAGATTGATCGGCTTGTGCTTTAGCTCAGGGCAGTGCAGTGTGTTGTTGCTTTCTGTGTGTGACTCTGGACGTAACTGGGGGAGCCCGGGGCCTCCCCCAGCCCTTCCTCCATCTCATGCCTTCTTGCTGCCTCCTGAGGGACTGATCCCTGCAGGGAGCAGCCCTCATTCGCTCGCTCAGGTCTTGTCTGCTTGGAGCAGAAGCTTTGGTGAACCCTCCGTGCCTCTGCATGTGAGAAGAAGGTTCTAGAAGCATGCAGCTATTTTTGACCTTTGTCAGGGTTTCTTGGTCTCTATGGCTGTCTCTGAGACATCCCAGGTGATGGTGCCCTGGTCTGGCCTACCCTTTGTTCCAAATCATGGGGCCGCTTTTCCGGTGATGGGCAAGCTGAGCTGGCCAATCACCAGGCCTCCCAAGGCAGGACTTGGTCCCTGTGTCTGTGCTCTCCACCCCGCATGTCGCACGCCTCACGCTTCCTGCTAACGCTGCCTGCTTCTTAGAGGACCTACGCAGCTCCCTGCGGTGGTGGCTGGCCCCAGCCATACTCCATCTATTCATTGGGACACTGGTTCCTTTTCGGGCTCACCCTACTCTCCGCTCCAGCCAGGCATCCCAGTTACCTTGGTCTCTTCCTTCCCCGTCCAGGTGGTCCCTAAGAAGAAAGATCGTAAGGTGGCTTCGGATGAAGACATCTCCGAGCAGGATGGGGAGGTGAATCGGTTCTCCGATGAGGAGGTTGGCTCCATGAACATCACGGATGAGATGAAGCGCATGTTTAACCAACTGTGAGTACCCAGGTTGCCCCGTAAGGGACCTACCAGGCTGAGAAGAGCCCCAGATATGATGTGTTCTGGAAGAGTTTGGATTCTTTGTGTGTGAATGCGCCAATGCCAGAGCTCAGTCCTGGGTGTCACGTGTCAGGTGCTATCCACCTTGTTTCTTGGAGGTTTGCTCCTGGGCTTGCGGCTTGCTGGTTAGACTAGGCTGGCCGGCCAGTGAGCCCCAGGGATATACCTGTTTCCCTTTCCCCGAGTGCTGGGATTGCAAGTGTATACTACCAGACTTGGATGGCCTCTGCCTCCTGAGTGCTGGGATTAAAGGCGTGCACCACCACCTTCCGACTGGCTGGATTCATTTTTAAACAGAGAGTTTGGGAAGCTTCCTGTTTTATGTCTCTCTTTGGAGCCTCGAGACCAAGTATCATGTGGCACCGTCCATGGCTGCCATATTTGGAAGTGTGACATAAAGCGCCTTCATGTCACCTGTTACCCTCTCAGTAGCATTTCCAACCGTGTGTCACACAGGCCCATTTTTTTTTTTTTCAGTCTCTCTTGGTGGGCTGGTGAATGGACCCACATATGGCCCATATGAGGAGCCTTGATAGTCACCAAGTGTCCTTCAGGAACTGACACTTGGCTGACTCCAGACCTTCGTCAAGCAGGCAGGGTCATCATTAACCTTTTGGAGGCTCTGAGGGGGCTCGGCACATAGCAAGTTTGAGGCTAGCCTGGGCTACATGAGCCCCTATCTCAACAATAAAACCAAAACAGGTGGGGGTAGGGGGATGCCCTCCCACCAGCAGAAGGTTAGAACATGAGAGCTGGAGGGAGACTCAAGTTGAAAGATGAACTAAGAGTCGGAGTGACCTTGGCTTTATCGATAGCAAATGTCAGTGCTGTTTGAAGGGAGGTATCGGGTATCAGGTGAGGAACTCCCAGCTCCACGCTTCTCTAAGCACCCAGCTAAGCTAAAGAGGGGCCAGACAGGAACAGAGGTGCGGCAGACAGAAGACAGACATCTCTTCCAAGCAGGAAGGTGGCCGAGTGAGCAAATCACTTAGCCCTGGAAGTGGGCCTGGCTCTTTCCTACTGTGTGACCTGTAAGTGTTTCCCTCATCAGTAGCTGAGTTGGGGGTGCCTTTGGCGGGGATTCCTTGGGTGTGGAAAAAGCATTGAGCTTTGAGTAATGGAGATGTGGTCCCTCATGTGGTGGACACTGGAGTGTTGACAGGGTTCAGTGTCTAATTAGATTTGTCTGGCTTTAAAGTTGCTTAAATTAAAAAAAATAAAAAAATAAAAAAAATAAAATATATATATACATATACATACATACATATATATCTCCTGTACCCCTATCCTGTTGCCCTAGCTGGGTGTTAATGACTCTTTCTTCCCACCTGATATCTATCTCTGTGAGTCCATGGTCCAGCCTGTGGTTACCCCCACTCCCACCTCCCCCCCCCCCCCCCGCCCCCACTCCCACCCCCACCCTCACCCTCAGGCAGTTCTAGTGAGGCCTTTGAATGACACACCCGTGTCAGAACCCTGTTTTGTTTTGATCCAAATCAGTAGCTTGGGCTTCAGACCAGGGCGGAGAGGAGGAATTTCAATGTCTTTCCAAAGTCCAAGGGAGGGGGTGGGGACTCTTTCCGACTCCGCTCTCAGCCATCTCGCTTGCTGTCTGATCTGGCTAGCCATCCTTCAGCGGGGCTTTCTTTCAGATCTCAGACGACGCCAGAAAGGAAGTGAAGTCAGTAGTGTACTATGTGATGTGCTGATGGGTGGACCCCAGGGGCTCAGAATCGCCTCCTTCTCCAATATCCGCCCCCAGCCAAGTTTAGTTCCTGACTCACGGGCGCCACCTACAGGCTACTACAAGAATTGCCGTTGGGCAGGGGAACCAGCCTGGGTTACCTCTAGGGGGCGCTCTATGAAGCTCTTAAATCAGAAAGCCCTCAATGTTGCTGCCGTTTGGTCCCTCACTCATCTTTGTTGGATGGTGTAGAGCAGAGCTCTAGAGGAGCTAGGAAAGAATGGAGAAGGGGGAAGCATAGTGAGAGAACCCTGGATGGATGTCTGCAGACCCTCCCGTGTCACTGATGTGACATAAACTCGGAGCCCAGCATGAAGGCACAAGCCTGTGATCCCAGGCTTTTGTTTGTTTCTTTGTTTTTGAGACAGGGTTGCTCTCTGGCCTAGAACTCACTCTGTAGACCAGGCTGGCCTCACACTCAGAGATCCACCTGCCTCTGCCTCCGGAGTGCTGGGATTAGAGGTGCAGGCCACTACATCCAGCAGATTGTTATTTTAAGGGGCCCCAGCTGGAGTAATCTATATATCTTGGGAACCACTCCATATTGGACAAAACAATGTATAATTAATCTCTTTCTTTCCCATTCCAACCCAAATAAAAGGCTCTAAATTCACTGACTTGAGATTTTTAATTCAAATCCATTGTCAGCATCTATCCATTTTTAGAAAGACACCCAATGTTCCTTGACTCTCAGTTTGCTGACCTGTAAAATGGAACTAATAACCATGCTAACCTCCAAGTTTGAGGCTGGCCTTCGTTGTTTCAGAAGCTATAGGGAACCAGGAGATCAGGGTCTCAGCCCTGCCCCTGATACGCTAGTGGTGGCTTTGGACAAGCACGTTTCCTTCTTAGCTGTGGTCTCCTCATTTGGAAAAAGTGCCGACTATGGTTGGACTGCCTTGCTTAGCACTGAGGGGGGCATCCATTTTCCCTTAGACCAGAAGGGTGTCTAAAGAGGGGGGAGGGAGACATGCACATACACAGAAAGACAGACAGACACACACAGAGGGACTCAGAGACACATACACAGGACAGAGAGAGAGAGAGAGAGACATACACAGAGAGACAAAGAGAGACACACCCAGAGAGAGGGACAGAGAAAGACACACACACACATACATACACACACACACACAGACACAGACAGAGAGACAGAAAGAAACACACACACAGAGAAGGACAGACACACACACACACACACACACACACACACACACGTTTTGAGAAGATTTTTAAAAAGATGTATTTTATTTACGCACACGACTGTTTTGCCTGCATGTGTGTCTGTGCGCCGTGCACATACTGTGCCCGTAGAGTCTAGAAGAAGGAAGGTGTCTGTCCCTTGAAACCAATGTTAAGAGACTGTTTTAAGCTGCCACGTGAGTGCTGGGAACTGACCTGCAGGAACAGCCAGGCTCTTCACTGCCTCAGCTCCAGCCCTGGGGGGGGAATTTTTTGAGACAAGGTTTTATACTGTGGCTCAAGCTAATTGGAACTCACTCGGCAGCCCAGGCTGACCTTGAACTCACTGGGTAGCCCAGGCTGACCTTGAACTCACTCAGCAGCCCAGGCTGACCTTGAACTCACTCTGACCTTGAACTCAGCCCAGGCTGACCTTGAACTCACTCGGCAGCCCAGGCTGACCTTGACCTTGAGCCTCATGTCTCACCCTCCTAACTTCTGGGATTGTAGACATTCACCATTCACTACTCCTGACCTAAACCTAGACTTCTAGCTGCACAGACGCCTTCTGAGTTTAGAAAGACTAACGCTCTTTTTGAATAAGACAATCGACCCGTTGGCCACCACCCCATCTTTTTGGAGATTCCCCCTTATGGGTGCACACTCACCTCTGAAGGTGCCCCTTTCCGTCTTCTGTACCCATCCCGGAAGCCTGGCTTCTGTTCAGCGTGCCCTCTGGTGTCACCCGTAGGCGGGAGACCTTTGATTTCGATGACGACTGCGACAGTCTGACATGGGAAGAGAATGAAGACACATTGCTGCTGTGGGAGGATTTCACCAACTGTAACCCGACCATCGATCTGCAGGGCGAGGTGAGCCCGAGACCTGCCTTCGCTGGGGGTGCCTCTTTCCCATGATCCCTCATCTTTGCCCCTTTCATGAAGCCTCTGCCCCCCCACCCCCAGCTGAACTGTCCCTTCTGTCTCCCCAGCAAGAAGAAAACTTGGGCAACTTGATCCACGAGACTGAATCCTTCTTCAAGACCAGAGACAAGGAGTACCAGGAGACGATAGGGCAGATCGAGGTAAGAGCTCGGACCGCGGAGCCTGCTACGGAGCCTGCTGGAGGCCGCATAGTTGAGATCCTGGGGAGCAAGTGTCCATGCAAGTTCAGGCTTGCAAAATAGGGCAAGTAAGGGGGGGGGGAGCAGGTGTCAGAAACCTGGCATGACAAACCTGTCCTTATTGGGGTGTTGGTTTCTTAATCTGTAAAGCTGGGCAGTCATTCCTGCGTCCCCTAAAGAGGCTGAGGCAGGAGAGTGCCAATAATAGGCTTCCCAATGCCTAGCATCATTTGGCGTCACTCAGAAGTCAGCACTGGCTATTCTGGGTTATCCTTACTTCCTCCTCTGCTGTAGGGACTGGGTACCCAAGCAGAGGAAGAAACAATGTCCAGAGAGGCCAAGTCACTTGCCCATGGTTTCCCAGTCAGGAAGCAGTGTTCAGGCCAGCGTGCTTGGCCATTGCGATACAAAGATAGTGTTCTTTCTGTGTTGGAGAATGAGAAGCCCAGAGTCCTGCCTCCTCCCTGAAGGAGCAGGTGTGGCGGTAAAGAAGGCCCAGAGATGTGAGGAGTTTCCTATTCCAGTCCGTAGCAAGTTCCCCAGAGATGCTGAGTACAGGGAAGTCCCCTGCATCAGATGAGGCTTTAGCCAGACAGACTAACTCTGGGGTTGCTAAGCAACCATCCCTTCTTGGACTGGAAGCATGTCTAAAGAATATTGACTGGTCTGCAGAGATTAAGAAAGGTTGATACCCTCAAGGCCCACAGTGTCCAGGGATGGCTGGATGGCGCCATCACCGAGGAATGGAGGAGGGCGGTTGCTGTGGGTGGTAACCTGTGAGAGGTCCCCCTCACCCTCTTTATTCCTATTGGCTCCTTCCAGCTGGAGCTGGCCACAGCCAAGAGCGACATGAACCGACATCTGCATGAGTATATGGAGATGTGCAGCATGAAACGAGGCCTGGACGTGCAGATGGAGACCTGCCGCCGGCTCATCAAAGGCTCTGCAGACAGGTGTGGCCCGTGCTCCTTGGGGCTTCCAGGGTGGGGGCCTTAGAGAGACCTCCTGGGGCTGCATCATGTAGCTTCACTATGTTTTCACTTTCCCAACTATCTGTCTGTTTCTTCTTCCACCCACCCATCCATCCACCCACCCATCCACCCATCTACCCATCTATCCATCCATCCATCCATCCATCCATCCATCCATCCATCCATCCACTCATCCACCCATCCACCAACCCATCCATCCATCCATCCATCCACCCACCCACCCACCCACCCACCCATCCATCCATCCACCCACCCATCCATCCATCCATCCATCCACTCATCTACCCATCTACCAACTCATCCATCCATCCATCCATCCAAAACCCCAATATAAGCATGCCTAATATGTGCTAGGTGACTCATGTACCTAATCTTACAGAACTCATGTAAAAAAAAAAAAACCCAAAAAGCAGTGACACAACAGAGAGTTGTCAAAGGCCCACTTTGTGCAAGACCATTTGAGTTAGCTTTCTATTGCTGTGAAGAAGCATCATGACCAAGTTGGAGAGGAAGGGTTTATTCTGCTTGACAGTTCCACATCATAGTTGCAGGAAGTCAAGGCAGGAACCCAGAATCAGGACCCAAGCAGAGGCCATGAAAGAATGCTGCTTACTGGCTTGCTTTCCTTGGCTTGCTTAGCCTGCTTCTGCATACCATCCAGGACCACCTGTCCAGGGGTGGCATCACCCCTAGTGGGCTTGGCTCTCTCTCACATCAACCATTAATTAAGAAAATGTCCCTCAGGTTTGCCTATAGGCGTTTTCTCAGCTAAGGTTCCTTCTTCCCAGGTGGTGTTGGCTTGTGTTGAGCTGACAAAAAGCTAACCAGCACAGGGTCTGATGACAGAAAGTCAGAGCCTCTGCCCTTGGGGTGTGTAGACCCCACAATCTGTTGAGGTGGGGTTGGAGGAGGTGGGTAGGGCATACCTCACCGTTGCCGATTCGGCTTCTGTTGTGTCAATCCAGCCCACACGGGTCTGTCCCTACGAGACCAGCATATCAGGTGTGGAACGCAAAGGCAGGCTGACCCCCTTCAGGATATTCAACCCTGTTGGGGGACAGACACGTAGATGATAGGTTGGGAGTGCTTGGCACAAAGCTCAGGTTCCTTTCCTTGTACCAGGTGGCGCTGTGTAAGAGGGAGCCATGGCTGTATGGGAAGTGTGGTGGGTAGGAGAGGCTTGGCTTCACCTGTCCGGCCTTCTGCTCACGGAAGCCCCTAGAACCCACTGATGCCGTAGGCAAGTGGGACTGCTTGTCAGAGACCCTTCAGGCACCGTGACCAAGCCCAAACTGAACCGGGGTCCATTCCTGCAGTGTGTGCCTTCTCCCGTGTGCTCTAAGTTATCGGGGGCTCACCGAGTACCACTCTGTACTCAGACTAAGAATGTTGGGCGGTTACAGCATGAAGAACCAAGCTGGACCCATGCTACTCCCCACCCCCAGGGAAGCCACACACTAGACTAAGCAGTGACTGGGGCTGGAGTCCCAAGGAGTCCCAAGAACATAGGCAGTTCACAGAACTGGAAGAACATGTAGCCTGGGCAGGGACCATGGCAGGAGCCCCTCAGGATATATCAACCCAGGGCTTCATACACATTAGACTAATGTTCTGCTCACCCCAGCCCCTGAAGGTAGGTTTTTACTGGTGTGGCTGCCCAGAGTCGCTGGCCCTGGGCTGTCAGGGGCCGGGGGCTGCTCTCTGAAGCATCCCCCCCCCATTTCTTCCACACTTGACAGGAATTCACCGTCCCCCAGCTCCGTGGCCAGCAGCGACTCAGGAAGTACAGACGAGACCCAGGACGACCTGGAGCGGGAGGCGGACGTGGAGCCCATGGTCAGCTGATGACGGAGGCCCTGCACACCTTGGGCTCCAGTCCTCGCCACACAGACTTCGGTCCTCCCTCCTCCGGGGGCCCGGCGGGACCGCTGCTTCCTTCCCACACCCCCCACCCCCCACCCACGGAATGGTGCTGTCGATTTTCTATCGTCCCCACATCACAAATGCGGACTTCCGTGCGACGACGCAGTGCAAGTGTGCCTTCTCCCTTAAGCTGAGCCACTTTGAGCTCCAAAGAATCCTTCCTGGCAGGGTTTTTTTTTATACAAAACTCTAACGTGAGGGTGAGGTCTGGGGTGTGGCATCATTTGGTTTTCCTCCCTCCCACCTGCACCTCTGATTGGACATGAGCTTTTGCCCTCCCTCCCTCCCTCCCTCCCTCCGTCCTGCCCCTGACTAGAAGTCGGTGGTCCCTTGTGGGGAATCTGCCTTCCCTAGGAAGGAGGCTGTTTACCTCCAAACCTGGGTGAGGACACCTCAGTACTTTCTCACCCACTAAAAGAGAGAGGTGGATGGGATGGAGGGAGGGAAGACCAAATTTCTTGTCTTTTTCTTTTGGATCTAGTGGCGATGTGTTGGGACAAGGCACTGTGGGGGAAGGTAGAGCTTCACTGTGTTTAAACTATGCAAAAAAACAAAAACTAAAAGCAGCTTGCCTTATAGATTGGGGATGGCAGGCCCTCTCTCAGACTCCTGGGAACTGGGAGGGAGGCCAAGGTTAGCGTGAGACCCTCACAGCCTCTGAGGGTGAGCACCGGATTTGGGGGTAGTCCCATTCAGATTGTTGGTGAGGCCTGCATTCTGTCAACGGGCCTGCCGGACTGTTGGGTTTCTTGGGGACCTCTGTGGGGTGGGGCGGGTGGGGTGGGTGGGGCGGTGGTCTTTTATTCTCCTGATGACTTGATGTTCTTCCCGCCTCTCCAGCCACCTGCCAGGTCCCACATTTGTAATTTCTCTGTGAGAAAGTATGAAGAGGCCAGGCCTGGTACCCACTCCGTCCGCCACGGCGCCATCTCAGCCCTTCGTTGTCCCTCTGGCTGGAAGGAAGCCTTGTGAGGGAAGAGAAGGGGGAGGGGGTGAGGCTGCTGGCAGGCTGGCGGTAGCCAGAGTAGAAGCCCCAAGCGAGGACTGTCTTCGTTCTCATATATAGACTTTTCCATACCCACTTGGCTGGATTCTTGGGGAGTCACTCTGAGTCAGTGTTTCCCCAAGGCTCCAACGGGCCTGAGTCGAGGGACCATGAGATAGACCATCCATCTAGTCTCAGCTGGGAACTCGCCTAGCGAGCGGGTTTTATTTTTACTTCATTTGTTCTTATTTTGTTGTCCACTCTAGTGATTTTGATGGCCTATGTTGTTTTTTGTTGACCCAGCAGCTCCCTCCGGAGGCCAAAGGAACAAAATGTACCCGGGGACCAGAACCCACAGCAGGCACACTGAGGCCTGCGTGTGGAAAGGCAGGGGACTCTGGGCTGGAGCCACAGTGGTACACCGGTTCTCTCCAGCTTCCCTTTATCTCTCTCTGTGGTTGGCCCTGTCTGTCCTGCGTTTAGAACCAGTGTATATAATAGTCATGTGTATGTATAGAGAAGAGAGAGGATGTGTTTGTGGACGACTTCTTAATGTAAGTTATCAGAATTTGGTGGCCTTCCTCCTGCGTGTTTTCCATGGTGGGGGTGGGGTAGGGCATCCCACTGGGTCCCCGTGCAGCCTGGCTGCAAGGAATTGCTTATCATCTCTTGATGGTCAAACAGTCCCTTTCGATGTATCCTTGGAGGGACAATGGTTTGGGGAGAGACAGCCCTTTCCTCACCCAACCCTTCTTTTAAAGGTTACAGGGTTCATAAGCTCCCGGTTGTTATTATTATTGTGTGTTATTGATATTATTGTTTTGTTTTTATTTTAACCAAAGGGTATCAGAGCCAGATGAGCCTGGACCTTAGCTGCTGTAAAGATTTCCGTTTCCGTGAGGGCAGGGAGATGGCTGCCCCTGTGGGTCTCCTCAGCCGAGGCTGGGGAAGGTGTCCATCCGGTGGTAGAGTCTGAGAGTTGGGCAGGCTGAGCAGAAGCCGGCTCTCAGTTGTTCTTCAAGGTGGTGGGGTTCTTCGAGGTGGGGTGACACATATCTCTAGAGTTAGATAGTGAGGCAACAGTATAAACATTCGGGGTGATGAAGGTCACCCCCCGGCAGTTGGTGTTCTGCGGGGGTCATTTTCTGTTTTCCCAACTGTATACATAGGTCATTTGTCTAGGGCGTATGAGAAAGACAGGCTCCAGAGGGTTCCTTCCTGCTGGCTTTCAGAGTCCGCTTTCCCCTGGGGAGTGAGGCTCTGAGGCAGGAGGAAGAGGGGAGACAGCAAGGGTATGGTGGGTGGGCTTGCCTCCCGGGCTGGTTCTGGGTCTGGGCCTGGCCTCCTTTTGTTTTTTTTTTTAGTTCATGCAGTGGGTCCTGCTTGTCCCCTCGCTGTGAGCCCACAGCTTGCCAAGAAAGACCTCACCGCTTGCCGGGGCAGTGCCTGCCCAGCCTGGACGAAGTCGTCCATCTTTGTAAACATGTACATACTTACTTTGAGTTTTCTATCTCTGAGCCTGGTGTCATATTGACACTGGTGGCCCAGGGCTTCTCAGACAAGCTCTCCATGCTGCCCTCGGTCTCGCTCCTAGTATGGGAGGACACACACACAGGCACAGCAGCAGGGCAGGTAGCATCCTTGCAGGTCCTTGGTTGGTTGTGAAACACACACACACACACACACACACCCCTCACACTCCTCTAAGACTCCAAAGGAGAAAATCGGGAGTAAGTTTTGTCTCCCGAGGCAGTGTGTCTGGAAGGCCTGTCTGCTTTGGGCTCTGCTCTTGGGGGGAGCAGGGGGGGGGTGGAGCTCAGATGACCTATGGAGAGTCAAAACCACTTTGACTTTGGGGTGGGAGGAGAGGGAATGGGCTAAGGGGGAAGACAAGGTGTAACTTAAGCTAAATGTATTCTATTTATAAAGCAAGAGACTCTATTTTTATGAAAGGAAAGGGTTTTTAATCTAGGGTAGGCAGTCCTGGTGGCCCAGCATTTTGCTATGGAGGAGACGCACAACTCTAGTTGCTTCGGGGTGTGTAGGAATCAGTACCCTCCTCCCCGCTCCCCACTCATTGGACATCCACACACAGCTGGGGCAGGAAGGAATGGCTTCCTTCTTTCCTCAGCCCTCAGTTCCTTGGGAGGAGTCTTGGAAGGGAGCTGTGGGGGTGGGGAGTTGGGTGGGGAAAATGGACTGCAGGAAACTGAGGTGGGGGAAGGGGTGGTTCAGAGGCAGGTTCTAATTAGTTACCCCAGGTCCCCTCTGGCAACTCCCATTCATTCCCACTCAGGTGTGTGGGGTGCAGAGTTGGAAAGCAGTGTGGGCTTGGGGAACTCAGGACTTCTTCCGGGCCTGGGACTTAACTGTGTCTGAAGTTGTCAGGCACCTGGAGCAAACGCAGAAGGGACCCAGGATGCTCAGAGCTCAGCCCTGGCTGTGTCTACTCCAGGCCAAGGTTGAGCTTGCAGTCTGTTCCGTGGATATAAGACCAGGGCACTTGTGGGGAAGGGAGGTCCTCTAACCTGGGGCCTCCCTCTGGGACCCCAAGCTCAGCTTTTGAAAGGTACCCACCTAGAAGGAGGAGCGGGGAGGGGTCTGAGCAAAGTCAGACCACTCTCTCTGGAAGGGGATTTTCCATGAGTGAAAATTTGCAGGCCCAGTGAGGGCTGTGTGTGAGTCTTATGGAAACCCCTCCCCTTTCCCGTTCCCTCCCAAGCTCTCAAAGAAACGTGGTGAATTCCCCACAATGACCCCTTTATGCACACTGTAGCATCTACCTGGTTTTTAGTCCCACCCTACCCCACGGTTGCTGTGTCTGTCAGCTGGGTCTAAAAATCACTGGGAGGGGTTTGTACTCACTAAAAGACTACTGACCCTACCAGAAAAACCAACCTGTTTACTGTACTGTTGTAAATACCGTGCCCTTTATATCCTGTATATTGGCTTCTTTTAAATAAAGTAAAATGTCTTAGATGGTGTGTGCTTCTTTTTGTTGTGGTGATCAAGGGAGGGATAAGAAGACTAAAGCAAACTTATTAACCCAAAGGGAACTCATGCACACCACTTATTTGTACCTCACAATAAGATCTTCCAGGAGGAGATGAGGCAGGATTTTTCAGAAGGGAAGAGAACCAGAGAGATTCCAGGCTAATTGTCACTGTCTGGTCTGAAGTTGAGTTCCCACCAGCTACAAAGCCCCCATCTCACAAACCTCCCCAGAGTGTCTACACGAATCACCTGCTGGGCTCTGGATTTGATACTGTCCACTGTTTTAACTACTTTTAATTAATGACCACATTCAAAGGGTATGAGCTCAGCAAGAAAGACAAGGAGACATTTTCACAGATACAAATCCTGCCAGACCTTAGCAGAGGGAACTGCATGCCCATGGCAAGTGCCATCCTGGACAATAGAACCTCCGTGTCTGATCTCAGGTTTTTTTATTGATACAAAAATTCTGCTTCCTCATCCAAAGGCCTGTTAGCATAACGAAGGAAACTTGTAGCTTACCCTCATCCCACAACCCTTTAGCAGCAGAACTGTGTCACCTTTACGGTGGGGGAGCTCAAAGCCTTGTTGCCTGACACTGTGGGAGAGGGACTACAAGAGTTTCTCCACACCAACTTTGAAGGCTTCAGCAGCCCTTCCCCAACAATGTACAAGAAAAAAAACCCAATAGCTTCAAAGTTACATGAGCATAAACTTTCCCGACAAAAGGTGATATTGCTCTGCTGTGAACTATCTTTTTCTAAGGATGAAGAGAAACTGCTACTTGGTCATATTTGTGTAGTGCCCCTTTCCTACTAAACACCCTTTGCTCAGATTTCCCAAAGTCTGTTTAATGGTATAATTGGGAGGAAAGGGAGGTGACAGGGGTGTCCAAGGTGGATATTATCATCCTATTTCACAGAAGAGGAAACTGAGGCCCAGAGAGACTGTATTGGCTAGTTTTTATGTCAACTTCACACTAGCTGGAGGCATCTGGGAGGAGGGAACCAAAACTGAAAAAAATGTTTCCATGAGCTCAGGCCGTGAGCAAGCCTGTGGGGCATTTCCTTAATTAGTGATTGGCGTGGGAGGGCTCAGCCCACTGTGGGTGGTGCCACCCCTAGGCTGGTGGTCTTGGATTCTACAGAAAGCAGGCTAAGCAAGCCAGTAAAGCAGCACTCCTTCATGGCTTCTGCATCAGCTCCTGCCTCGACCTACCACTCCACCCTGACCTCCTTCAATGATGAAGTGCCAAACAAACCCTTTCCTCCCCAACTTGATTTTGCTCAGGGTGTTTCATCACAGCAATAGCAACCCTAACTAAGACACAGGCTAATTTGCCCAGTGTGGTATCAAACTAGAATTGGATAGAAGTGACCACAGTAAATGCCCTGGTCACACTCCCAGAGACATATAAACAGATAATTAGAATAAAGTAAGAAAACCCATATCAGTATCTAGGAATATAGTGATTCCCCGCCCCCCCCCCCCCAAAGCTTCATCCTAAGAGAAACCTGTCCCATTGTCCCCACACTGCCTCCAACAGGGCTCTGTATAGTCCTGGCTGTCCTGGAACTCACTCTGTAGACCAGGCAGGCCTCGAACTCACAGAGATCCGCCTGCCTCTGTCTCTGAGTGCTGGGATTAAAGGTGTGTCACCACGCCTGGGCCAGAAGCAGTTTTAATATTCACCAAACAACTCGTGCAGAAAACTGAAAATTTTATCCGGGGGCAGAGGGAGAGAAGCAGGAACAACTGGTTTTTTTGAGGCCAGAGGCTTGGCGGAGGGGGGGGGAGGAAGGGGGGGGGTGGGAGAAGAAAAACGCTAAGTATAGGTCTGCTAGGGTTTTATCTCATACTGATTGATCCCAATCTGGAAGGAAGCAGGCCCTGGCAGCTGGCTTGGCCCTGCGCCAGGCTGGGAGGCTGAGGGCAGCCCAAGCTCCACCCAGGGTGGCAGTCCGCGGGGTGGCGGCGGGGAGCTGGTCTTGGTGTGACCCCGCGGGCTCTAGCAGGGCGGAGGTCTGCAGATGGCCAGCCTTCAGGCGGCCAAAGGCCAGGGACCCCTGCTGCACCTGTCGCGTGGACCTGGTCCCACCACCCCTGAGCACGTGTTCCATGAGGGATGTGTAATTGGCTCCTGCAACTCTCCAGCGGATGCAACTTTCCTGTCCCTCTGATTAGCCTGGAGACTTCCAGGCGTGACTCTGATAGGCTGGTAAGGCTTACGCCCTCTCTCTCATTGGGTCATACCATAAGGAGAGGAGGCAAGGAGAAGAGAGCATTTATTTTAGGACATATCTGCCGGGTTCCCCTGCCCTAGGTTCACAGCAGCCTTTGAGATGCTAGTTAAGGCTGATGTTTATAGACAGGAGCGGGTGCATGCAGAGGGGCCCTGATGCAGGAGGACCCGGCGATGCTGCGCTCCCCCCAAGAGGTGGTGCGCTCCGGGTGCGGCTGGTCCAGCCCCCAGGGTGGATTTAGCTACCAACTACAGTGCAGGACTCAGACTCTCCGCGATGCTGCTGCTGCCTGCGCTACGCCGAGCCCTGCTGTCCTGCTCCTGGAGGGGCTCAGGGTGAGTGAGCCCCTCTGCTGTCTGAGTCCTGAGAGCGGCGGGCCTCCCGTGCTGCAGTCACCTCCCGGCTCCCCAAGGCTCCCCAAAGCGCGGAGTCGCGTCCTGCAGAGCCACCCTCCCATGGAGACCCCGCGGTCCCTCCCTGGGTCTCCCTAGATGGTCACGTTCCGTTAGCCAAGGGACCCCCCGAGCTTGCTGTCTGCTGCTGTCAAGGGTGATGCCCTGACTCGTGCCCGACGCCCCCTTCCTTAGTATTCCAAATGTGTTGATTCCCTCAGTCCCGGGATGTCTCTTAGCTTTTCCCTTGCCTGCCCTGAGTTCACGTGTTGAATCTTACTGATACTCCTAGCGTACCTCTCAATCTCACGCCCTTTTAAGTTGAATACTGCGCAGATAATATCAACTCCTTTTGATTTTCGGTGGGTGCCATAATGACATTTATAAGGTGTGGTGCTGGGCTCTGAGTGGCCAGCGGCTCATTTTGAGATTTGCATACGTATATTAAGGTAAGTTCGTTAAAAAGTGTTTGTTAGCACTCCAGAGGCAGAGACACGCTGATCTCTTGAGGGTTCAAGGCTAGGCTGGCTTGGTCTGTGAAGTGAATGTAAAACCAGCCAGGGCTACATTAAGAAACACCCCCCCCCACACACACACACCCATACCCCCTCTCCCATCTCCAAAAGAGGTGTGGTTTCTACTACTGTCACTTTTGTTCATATTTCTCATTGCGAGGCATAAGGTATAGTCATCACAATGAAACTGATAAACCCCGGGGCTGCTCTTCAAATCAGCCGGCACCTTAGCACCCTCAGTGACCTGTTCTAAGATCCTGCCCCAGTGGGGCTGCAGTCTCGGGTAGGATTTCATGTTTCTGTCTGCCTTTTTGAGTTACACAACACCCTGCACCTCTGCTGTAGTTACCGTTTGCTGGCTCTGTGGCCTGTGACCCACTGTGTCTTCCTCTACTGAGTTGTGACCTTTCTGAGTTAATCAGTGACCCTTTCCCTCCCCCCATGGGACAGTATGGGTGAGTTTCAACCCTGCTGTGTGTTGTAGGGGATGGCAAGCTGAAGACATGGGATGGGGGGGTGGTTGCTTCTCATTCAAACTGAGATGTCAATCCTTCAAGTTCTTCCTGCCCACTTCAGACCCTGGATGGCAGAGTCTTCTAGTAGATTCCCAAGTTTACCTTGTACCTCTTCATGTGCCAGTGTGCTCCTAAGTACACCGCAGGCGAGGAGACCTGGGTGGGGGTATGCAGTGAATGGGCTCCAGGGAGTTTTTAGCTTAGTGCAGGGGGGAAAAGGTGTGGGCATAAGACCCTCTGGTCGCTGATAAAAAGCAACCCGTGTTGTGAAGCAGTTCTGAGCAGTACTATAATTTAGCGAGTTAACAAGTTTGATGGACATTCCCCCCCCCCCCCCACCGAACCTAGAAACTCATCCGGTCTCCATTTGCAGCTGGGGAACTCTCTGGCCGTTCAAGCAGATGGAATTGCTTGCATCTGGTCTAGATTCAGATCTCCACTCTTCAGTGTGTGGCTCCTGAGCTGGTGGGAAGAGTATTCTGCAACCAGTTGCTGCCTGTTTTTTGTACAGTGCGGCTGGCCTGGCAGGATGCCAAGATAGGTTTCTCAACATCAGCAGCATTCCTTCACGTTAGAGGCAGATACTTGGGGGCTGCTCTGCCCTGCAGAATTCTTAGGAGCACCTCCAGCCTGTGCCCCCTGGTGCCAGTGGCTTCTTCAGTCAGGAGAGTAAGAATCTTCAGATGTTTTCTTGTCACCTGTCGTCCCTGGTTGAGAGGCACAATCCTAGGACAGCTGTGGCGCTGGGTCAGGCATTCCTTGTTTTTGCTTTGAGTCTGAGTCCCTCTGTGTAGTCCTGCCTGTTCCGGAACTCACTCTGTAGACCAGGCTGGCCTCGAGCTCAGAGATAAATTCGCCTGTCTCTGCCTCCTGAGTGCGGGGATTAAAGGCGTGTGCACACCGTAACCCACCCGGTGGCTTCTCCTCCTTTCGCCTTCATTTTTTTTTATGTGTACTTGTGCGCCTGCAAGTTTATGTGCATCGTGTGCGTGCAGGTGTCTGCAGAGCCGTGAAGATGATGGACGTCAGGGGGAGAAAAACCCCTTCCCACACGCAGGTGCGAACTCTTTAACTCAGAAGTTTAAATGTGGAGGTCTCTGAATGAAGCATTCACTCTTTAAAAAACAAAACCCAACTTTTTTTTTTTTAATGTGTATGCATGTGAGCCTGAGTGTGTTTATGTCTGTCACACGAGTGCAGAAACTTCTGGGGGTTAGACTAGGGCATCGGATCCTCTGGGACTGGAGTTACAGGTAAGTGAGCTCCTGGAAAACTGTGGGTGCTGGAAACTGAAGTCAGGTCCTCTGGAAGAGCAGTAAGCACTCTTAACCACGGAGCCATCTCTCCAGCCCCATGGGATGCTAATTCTGTAAACCCCCCTCCCCTGCACCCCATCTCTGGCCCTGTCTCTGCAGAATTGAGGATTGAACTCACCGGCTCATGCATTCTAGGCACATTGAATTATATCCCTAACCCTCAACTTGTGTTTTTTTTTTTGTTTTTTAATTTCCAAACTACATTTATTTATTTTATTTATTTGTGTGTATACGAGTGCCTGTGGAAGTCAAAGGGCAACTTGCAGGAGCCGGTTCTTTCCACCCTGTGGGTCCTGGGGATTGAACCCTGGTCATTTGGTCTTGGTGGAAAGAGTCATGTCTCCAGCCCACTCATCTCATGTTGTTAATGGATTTGCGGACTCTCATCTGATGCCCCCCCCCGCCCCCGTTTGATGCCACTTTTTGGATTTTCAGCTCAAGAGAATGACTCATCACGGGGTCAGGTAGCCTGCCGTGCCCTGGGCCCTCTACTTTCCCCTACCCAGGAGCCTCCCCTGCCACCCTAATTACGCCTAATTGAGTGACAAGGAGGATTTGCCTTATCAGGCTCCAGATAACAGCTGGGAAACAGGAGGCTGAAGGAAGCCAGATAGGTTCTTTGACTTTCTTCTTGACCTGGCGTTTAGCTAGCAGGAGAGTATAGGCCCACAAATTCAGTCCTGGAGGTTTGGCATCGGCTCTCACATCCCGTGTGCATTCACTATTTTCTGAGCTTTCTCTCTGGTGGTGCTTTTGCACCGGGCATGGTGGCATGGACACAGACTGCTTCAGGGAGTTTGCTTTAAGAGCAGATGCTCAGGTTCCGTCGGGAAACTCTGGCTTGGCTTTGAGATAATGGGGGGGGGGTCCTTCTGTGAGGGGCATGTTGGGAGGTCGGAGGAAAGGATGGGGCAGCCAGGCTTCTGCGGGGCATGTGGTGATGGGGTAGGAGCCTGAGGGCTCCCGAGAATCTTCATTTCAGAAGAAGTGGTTTTCAGTTGCATCTCCCTTGATCCGGTTTTCATGTTTAAGTCTGGGTCTTGGGCCTGCCAAGATAGCTCAGCAGGGAAAGACGCTTGCTGCCAAGCCTGACAACCTGAGTTTGGTTCTCAGGACCCGCACGTGGTGGAAGGAGAGAAGTTGTTTTCTGATCTCCACATGATGCCCACATGTGTGTTGTGATGGGGGAGGGGGAGAACTGTGCCCTGTAGGCAATCATGGATCCCTCTCATCCAGTTGTGATCCCTTAAGTTGTAATGGAGGGGCTGCTGGAGGTGTGACTCATCAGATGAGCACTTTCCTGACTGGCACGAAGCCCCTGGCGTGACCTCCCCTGGTGTAAACCCAGTGTGGAGATGCACACCTGTAATCCTAGCAGGCATCTGAGGAGGTGGAGGCAGGGAAGCCACAAGTTCAAGCTCAGCTTCCTCTATATAATGAGTTTGGAGCTAGTCTGGGCTACACTGTGAAATGTTGTCTGATAATAAAATAAAATAAAATAAAATAGTTTGCTGCCTGCAAAACAGCGTACCGTGTGGTAGTGTTGTGGATGTCCTGCTTACAGCATTCCCTGGTTTAAAAAGGTCCCTCCTGATCGGCTTACAGCTGTGAGGTTTCTGTATGGATGTTCTACGGTGCATTCATAATGACCAAGGTACCTAGCTGTGTGTTTCTCAGAACAGGTCCCCGGTGCTGGCGGGGCAGGGTTGCGCGCGTAGCCTTGGTTATGGCACAGGCAGCCTGGAGAGAGTGGAGGAGGCACTGTTGCCCCGACGATACTTTGAACCTTGGACCAGGTGGAGCTGGTGCCCTCTACCTCCCCTGTGGAGTGCTGACTTTGCTGGCCCAGGCTCTTTCTGCCGCTAGTGGGAGAGGGGGCTTGGACCTGGTAGAACAGCTTACTGGCTCAGACCCTAGCTAGGGGTTCCCTGGGTGGGGGGTTGTGTCAGGTTGCTAGGGAAACCTGAGTTGGGTGCCTCTCCACAGCAGGGGTGTTGGGGTGGGAGGTGATGCGGGGGGTGGGGGTGGGGGGGTGATTGAGAGCTTCGTCAAGTCTGCACCCTGGAGCCAGGCACCTGCTGAGTAAGTCCTGGGAATGTGTGAAGAGTAAACAACCCAGTGGGTGGATTAACTCCGTGTTGTTGCTGTGGGGTAATTGTGCTGACTACTTGAATGAATGAATAAATGAAGAATGAATGAATGAGGAAAACCATCCTGCCTAGACAGTCCTTGGGGATCTTCCTAGAGGCCCCAAGTCTCGTGGAATGAGCCTCCTCCAGCTTCATCTAAGCCAGCTGATGGGTGCCCGTTAGATCAAGATGGACCACTAGCAAAGAGGGAAAGAACCTGTCGGAAGAGAAGCCTGTTATTTTTGGCCTCCTTTGACTCAGGCTCAACTTTTCCTTTTGAACTCATCTGAGGGCCTGGACACATCCCAGGGCCAGGAGAAGCCCCTGTGAGCCCAGTCACAGTGGGCTTCGGCCCTGGAGAAGATGGAGGGAGCTCTGTGGGGTTTCTGTTCCTGGCATTGCTTTGGAGGGTGGTAGGGAAGAGAGGCCTGATGCAGGTGGGGTACGTGCTGACTTTCCCACCAGAGCGGAGTCTGTCCTGAGTGGGATCCTGGTGGAGGTGGGGGGCTTTGGAAACTTCCTGGGCCTTGGTAAGTCTGTCCAGAGCCAGTGAGGGAGGAATGACCGGCATGTTCATGCACAGCTGGGGGTGGCCTGGAAGGCACACTAGTGTTCTGGCTGTTCCGCTGAGGAAGCAGGAGGGGAGTAGATGCGTTGTGCTGGCAAGAGGGATCTTGACCTGTGCTTTGTCAAGATGGCAGTGTCTGACATGGTGGGTGGTAGACTCTGTCCATAGCCAGGGAAGGAACCACGGGGTAGACCTTCACTCTCCTACTGTCAGCCCCTGGAACTGTCTGCCACCTCTCTCCCTGGTCCCAGGAATAAAGGAGGTGGGGGCGGGGTGGATTTCCCTAGCTGTGCCTTCTTGTAGCTGTCCAGTCTCCACAGTAACCCTGGGAGATGGCCTTACTGTTTTGTCCTGGAACCGAAGGCCAATGGGAGGCAGGGCTGGGTCCCAGGCAGTCTCTGCCTTAGGTCTCAGCCTACCTACTCCTCTTTGGCCAGACAAGGGTGGGACCAAGGAACATGACTTGGCCTTTGGGTGTGACTGTGGGGAGGAGAACGGACACCCCCCACCTTCTTGTCCTCAACCCTATAGGCCTCTTTGTGCCTTTATTTATCCTTCCACTCTGCTCTTCCCTCCTCCTGGAATGTGGCCTCTGGCCCACACTCACTCCATTGTGGGTCTCTCCTCCCCCCCCCCCCCCCCCCCCCCCCCCCCCCCCCCCCCGCCGCCTCCAGGCCTCTCTGCCTAGGCCTCTGGGTCCTCACACTCCTTCCCATGATAAAAAGAGAAACACATAGCCCCAACTCCCACAGCCTGGCCACTCTGTCCTGTTGTGCACGATTACGCTGACAAGAGCAGCAGCTGCTGATGGCGTCATCTGAGACTCAGATAGGACAAAGCACAGAGAGCTCTTCATTTTGCTTAAGCACAGTCCAGGCCACCGAGTACCCACAAAATAGCGCTTATAGAGGGGTTGCCTTTCTGCCCATCGGTAGCACCACTCCCGTTTCCCAGACAACACCCAGCCCAGAGCACTCCCTGGCTTTCTGGACTGTGCTCCCAGATCACCCAGCCAGAGCCCCAGTCGTGTGGTAACCTTCCCCAGCGTCTTGCACAGGGTGCCTGACTTTGTCTGGAATCAAATTTAGGTTTCCTCTAATTTTGCCCGAATGACTTGCTCTGCCGGGGAAGGCTGGCAAGATCTCCCAGGGGGCTGTGCTCTCTGAGTATTGCCAAAAAAGAGATGTCCCCAGAACTGTCCCCATTTACAGAAGAGACCGAGGCCTGAGTTCCATGTCGCACATCTGGGAAGGGGAAGAGCTTGGTCTTTTGCTTTGGAATGATGGACCTCCCCGCCAAGTGCTGTCTCTGATCCTCTCCACCAGCCCCGCCATTTGCACTCCCAGACAAGGAACAAGGTGGAGGTCACTAATTGACTAAGTCATGGGAACCTGACATTGGTTCCCAAAAGCAGCCCAGCCAGCTGCTGCACCCAGCACCCAGGCTAGCCCACCAAGTTCATGGTCCATATTTTATGTCCTTGTCCACCTCATGCCAGCTCTCTGCTGAGGACATCCCTGCCTCACACTGAGCGACTCAGCTCCCACAGGCTACCCGTTCAGTATAGAGAAAGCCCAACCCTACAAGTCATGTGCACGAAGACACGCAGCGGTAGAATTATGATTTCTAAGTCTTAGACCCAAAGCCGTATAGACCCCGTCCTGTATTCGCTCTGCTTTCAGTCTTGTGGGCCAGCCCCGGACTACCCTTGGAAACAGAGGGACTGGCACGGTGGTGGCTGACCTGTATGCCCTTCTTGTCCCATGCTTTGTACGCAGGCTGCGGTGGAAGCACGCCTCCTCTCTGAAGGTGGCCAATGAGCCCATCTTAGCATTCACGAAGGGCAGTCCCGAGCGGGATGCACTGCAGAAGGTAACGGGGTGGGGAATCCCCAGGGTATGTGACATGTGACAGAGAGAGGCAGGGAGTGCTCATCCACATTTCTGTCCCTCTCCCCAGGCTCTGAAGGACCTGAAGGGCCGGACAGAAGCCGTTCCCTGCGTTGTGGGGGACGAGGAGGTGTGGACGTCTGATGTGCGTTACCAGCTGTCGGTAGGTCAGATAGGGGCAGGGCTCAGTGTCACCTTGTACCCAGACCTCTCTCTCTGGAAGCTCACAGGCCTGGAGCTGTGGTCTCTGCTGTAGGGGTCATTATCCCCTCCCAGATTCTGAATTCCTTGATGCCTAAAACTTTTAGAGGCAAAGGAGTACTAGGCCTGCTCCCAAGTCATGTCCACTGCAAGGAGCCCAGGAAGGGTGTGTGTCTACATGATGGTTTCTTGCTACCGGGCAGTTGCAAGCTGGGGGGCTGCAGAGAGCTGGGTTCGGCCGTCTAGAAACCAGCATGCGCCCCTGAGAAGCGGGAGACTCATGATCTCCCAGTTTGGGTTTGGGAACAGTAAAGGGCTGGCCTTTTTGCCAACCAGTCTACTTAGAACTCCAAGAGCACTGTGTACGGCATCCAACTGGAAAGGACTAACCTACCTTTCTCTGCAGTTCCATTAGCTTTGTGACCCTGAGCACAGGATGCCTGCGGAGATCAGAGGACAACTCTGTGGAGTTCTCTCCTTCCACCTTTACATGGGTTCTGGGGATTGAACTCAGATCGCCAAGCCTGAGTGGCAAGTGCCTTTACCCACCGAGCCATGTCACTGGCCCATTGGAAGAACTTTTAACCAAGCCAAGTGCACAGCTTCTAGGCATCGAGAGCTGGGGAGGAGGAGGGAGCCCCCGTGACCCAGTGCCGGAGGGGGATGAGCTGGGATTCAGGCATGGCCAACAGACCACACGGAGGCCACGCTTTCCCTGAAAGGCAGAGTGGTCTGTGGTTTTAGCCTTACTTATGAACCGTGACACCCCCCTCTCCACCTCTTTCAGCCCTTTAACCATGGACACAAGGTGGCCAAGTTCTGTTATGCAGACAAGGTGAGTCCCCGGTGACCGTGGCTGCCCCACCAGTCTGGGTACACCTCCTTGCCTCTCTTCTTGACCCTGGGGAGTCTCTGGGATGAGTCTGCAACAGAACCAGAAGTAGAACAGGTTAACTCAAGCCAAACTCTGGCTGCGTTGGTCAGAGTGGGGACAGCACCGAACATCCCCACTAACATGTCTACCGTTCCGAGCTCTGCGGAGGTCTGTTGGGGGAGGAGGTGCGTCCTGTAAGACTGAGTCAGACAAGTTAGAGACGAAGATGGAAAGCCAGGCAGAGATTTGTATACGAGAGTATGTGGGAGGGGCTGATGGCTGCCGTCACAGGGTAATGAGGGCCACTGGGGTCTGGGTCACCTGCAGCTAATGTGTGTCAAGCTGTGTTTCTGATTTCAAGACCTGACCACAGGTTTCAAAGGTGTGGTACTGCCTTAGTTAAACCGTGGGAGAAAGTGGAGCAGGAACTTCTTTTTGTATCACCTGACTAACCTGGCAGGAGCCTAAGACCTCAGGATGGCAGCAGGACAGGGTCTGTGGCCAGGATGGGGGTGGGGGTGGGGGCTTCTGCTGGTGGCTGGTGTCCTCCGAGTCCCTCCTCTGTGCACTGGGGCCCTTCCTGCTGTGTAAGGCAGAAGGTAGTCCTTCACCTCTCTCTCTCCAGGCCTTGCTCAACAAAGCCATCGAAGCCTCCTTGGCTGCCAGGAAAGAATGGGACCTGAAGCCCGTGGCAGACCGGGCTCAGGTCTTCCTGAAGGCGGCAGACATACTGAGCGGGCCACGAAGGGCCGAGGTCCTTGCCAAGACCATGGTGGGACAGGTGAGGATTGACAGGTCCATTCTTGCCACTGGACATTAGCTGAACAGCTTCTGCGTGCCAGGAGCTGTGGAGATGTTCTCCAGAAACAAGGCCCAGGAGTCAGGATAGAACATAAGTTACTGGACTAGGTGGATTGTGCTGGGCCCACGTGTCCTGCCGTGGACCCCTCACCTTCCTCCCCTTCATGCCTGGGCCAAGCCTTCATCATTTCAGGACCACCAGTTGCCCAAGTAGAAGCGGCCCTTTCTGATATTGCTGTGTGACACTGCCATTTGCAGATTTGTTGGGCTGTCGCATAGCTTGGGACACATGGGCTCACAGCTGCAGGGTAGACCTTGCTGCCAGTCTCCCTGCCTTCAGCTCAGCCAGGTCCCTGCGACCTTCGACGGAGCTTTTCAAACACCCTCAAAGTTGCTCCTGACTCAGGGACCATCAGGGTCTCTCCCAAGTTCTCAGCCAACACCCAGAACCCCTTGTCTACCCACCCACTGTCTGGTTCCTGGGTCACTTTTCCCTGCCAGGCTGTTCTGCCCATGGTGGAATGAGTTTGGATGCAGCGGGAGTCCGTGGGAAGTGCAGGCCTCCTCTGGCTCTGCCCAGTGTCCCCTCCTTAGTATTGGCTCTGACCATCTGGCCCAGCTCCATCCTCCTCTATGGGGCTTCCTGGCATTCCAGGCCCAGAAGGGCCATTCTGCTCCATTCTGGGTGTTCTGTTCCTTGTTGGTTACAGTTAAAGCCCAGGTAGCAGCCGGGGTGTTGGGTGTATGTGTTCACTGCCTGTGCGAGATGCCTCTTGTCAAAGAAATCTCCTGAGAAACGGAATTTGAGAAATGGGCTTTGGCAAGTGAATACTGTACTGCACTGGGGCAGGAGCCAGGGAGAAAGGCTCAGTCTGGTCTCCAGGAGCTCTCTGCTTAAGGAACCGCTCACCTGAATTCTTCAGCACGCACAGGAATCAAAACCCTGGGCTGCCTGTTGAGTCCCACCTGCTCACCTGTCTCTACGGTGAGAGCGCCCTCTGCTGCGTGGAGGCGGGATGGCAGCTCCCCGTCTGCCTTTCAGAGTGGAGCCTGGGATGTGATGGATGTATGGGCTGTCACACTGGGGTCCCTTTTTATGTGGCTTGAGATTCAAGGGATTCTAGGCAGCACTCTGCAAATCTCAGCCTTCTAGACTGTACACTCTAATGGTGTGCCAAAGAATTACTAAGCGTGTCGCTCTGCAGATGGTCAGTAGATGCTTTTCTGGTCCAGTGTGCATTAGTCTGCCTGAGAATCAGGACCTTTCCCTCCTCAGTCCCGGAGGCCAGGCCTGGTCAGCCCACTGAAGGCTTCTGGTCCCTTCTTGGGGCTGGCTCTGGCCTGTCTGCTGTCATGGAACCTGGGCCCCCTCACAGGGCAAGACCGTGATCCAAGCGGAGGTGGATGCGGCCGCAGAGCTCATCGACTTCTTTCGGTTCAACGCCAAGTTCGCCATGGAGCTGGAGGGGGAACAGCCCGTCAGTGTGCCACCCAGCACCAATCGCATGGTGTACCGGGGGCTGGAGGTACTGCAGGGCAGGCCAGTGGGCTACGGGGCTGCTGGGAGCCTCAAACTCTGCCTCACCATCTCCCTCTTCCTCAGGGCTTCGTGGCAGCCATCTCACCCTTCAACTTCACTGCAATCGGAGGCAACCTGTCTGGTGCACCGGCCTTGATGGTAAGGACAGGAGCGGGGTTAAGTGGGGGGGGGGGGCGGATAGGCAGGGTGGGATGGGACACGGGCAGTTAGTCGTGCCCCAGGTCTTATACAAACACAGACCACCGGCCCTCGGTGGTGGGAGAGTTACAGATGGTGGAAACGGGCTGTGTACCTGCTCTGGCCTCCAGGCTGTCACTCTGTAGGCCAGGCTGGCTTTGAACTCACAGAGATCCACCTGCCTCTGCCGTCCAAGTGCTGGGATCAAAGGTGTGCGCCATCCACTGCCCTGCCCAGCCCTTGGTTTATATATTTAGCCTTGTTCATCTGTGGGAAACCTGTGAGCAGACCCCGAGCTCAGAGGCACAGTTTCCCTCTTTGTCGAGCAGGAGCAATGGGGTGTGTGTGTGTGGGGGGGGTACACATCATCAGATTGCCAAGACTGAGCGAGCCCTGGGTCCGACGGCTGCTGATTGAAGTGGTGACCTGGAGAGTGGCAGCCATCGACATGTGTGCTGAGGATATCATTTAATCAAAAAAAGCAGCGAGAGCCGGGCGGTGGTGGCGCATGCCTTTGATCCCAGCACTCGGGAGGCAGAGGCAGGTGGATCTCTGTGAGTTTGAGGCCAGCCTGGTCTACAGAGTGAGTTCCAGGACAGCCGGAGTTACAACAGAGAAACCCTGTCTTGAAAAAAAAAAAAAAAAACAAGTGACCCCTGAGACGTACAGCAGGGACTTACCCGTCAAGGCTGCCCGGCTAGTTGGCAGTGGGACAGATGGGAATTTGGAGGCTAGGTATCTTGTCAGGGCTAGATGTCCAAAACTCGGAAATGAAAGCCACAAGCTCTATTGCCATTGCTGAGTGAAGGTGCATATGCCCATGGGAGCTCCCAGTCTGACGTGGGGGATCCAGGCCAGTCCTCAACAGCCCGGGCAGGAGGAGGGCTGGTGTTGGCCCATCAGCCTAGACCTTAGGCAGGCACGTGCACCCCATGTTCGTCCTGTGTGCATGCACAGGGACAGCCTCGTGCTTCATTGAGCGGGCCCTCCTGGTGCCTCCTGGTGCCTCCTAGGTGCACGTGCCCCGACCCAGCACACGCGCAGACACGTGCAGAGTCCCTGAGTACTCGCCCAGCCACACCTAGGAGTGTCCCGGAACACCGAGAACAGAACAGCTCTAGCCTGGAGTGAGGCCCGGGCTGATAGGAAAAGGCCAGGGTTGGAGGTAAAGGCTGGGGCCTCCAACAGCGCAGACATTACACTAGTGGCCTGAGGCTGGGGACATGGTGGTTCCAGGTCCGGGTGACCATGCCATCAGGTGCAGTGGGGTCTGCAGTTGGTGTGGTTGGTATCCCTCCAGCTTGCGAGTCATGGTCACGCCTTTATTGGTAGGGCAACGTGGTCCTGTGGAAGCCCAGTGACACTGCCATGCTGGCTAGCTATGCCGTCTACCGCATCCTCCGGGAGGCCGGTTTGCCCCCCAACATAATCCAGTTTGTGCCGGCTGATGGGCCGACATTCGGGGACACGGTCACCAGCTCAGAGCACCTCTGTGGCATCAACTTCACAGGCAGTGTGCCGTAAGTCCCTGGGGTGGGGCGGAGAGGGACGGGGCACAGGGGTGCAGGGAAATGGTGCCACTACCCGGGACTGTGAACCCAGAGGTCACGTGCTGATCTTACCCACTTTCCCTGTGACCGTGGTTGAGCCACTGCGCATCTCTGAACCTAGTTATCATCTTTTCCACCTGTCACCTGAGAGTGGCGGTCCCTGTCTTGCTGAGTATTTGGAAGGATGGGAAAGGACAGAGAGCACTGTGTGGGCTGGGACACAGCCTGTGGCTGGTAGCAGCCTTTCACCACCAGGGCATGAATGGGTGAGCTGGAAACAGCAGATACTGAGCCTGCTTCTTTGGGAAAGCACCCAAGTGTACGATTGGCCAGGCAGAGGTGAGGAGGCGGGAACAGGGATATAGGAAGGGGAAGGACATGAAAGGGCCTGCAGGCCAAGCCTGTGATGTGCTGTGGGGCATGTCCCCTGGGCCTGGAGGGTGGAGTTGGGGGGGCTGGACACCCACTCACTGACTCAGGGGGGTGTCTTCCAACCCCTGCAGCACAAGGTGCCAAGTCTGGATCCAAGTAAACAAGGAGGTTGAGGTTCCCTGATCCCCATGATCCCCATCCCCTACCACAGCCTCCCTTGGTCCCACCTCTCAGATTTAGCCCAATGGCTCCTAGGAGCCTTTTGAATCTGCAGAGGTGTCTGGGCTGTATGCTGAAGGCGGCAGGAGACATGGAAGGTTCTAGGGGATGATAGAAGCACAGTTGTGTCTCAGGCTGGCATTGCCCATTGGACTTGGGGAGTGGCTGGCTTTATTCCTAATAGCCTTTGGCCTGGCTGTGTCTAATTGGTACCGTTTTACTTTAAAACTGATATGGTTTGTGCTCCGGTCCCCCTGGGCCTGCCTGTCTCACGGAACCATTAGCTGGAGGTGGACAATACTTTCTAGGTCCTCAGTCCTACCCCGGGCCCTGGGTCTGTAAAACCCGAATCTGCCCATTGCTGGTTCTGGGGGTCTCTGTGTCTGTACTCTGTCCTGGGAACTGACTGGAGCTGCTCCAGAAGGCATGGTCAGGAGGGTGTGGGCTCTGGGCACTGGGATAATGGCCACGGACCAGGCAGGGGTGTCAGAACCTAGAACAGAGCAGCTAGAGCAGTGTGCGTGTGCTGAGCCAGCAGCAGTCTGCAGGGCTGGGGTCTGAGTCCAGGGCGTTCTGGCCTTGTTCACCGGGATAGGTGCTGTCAGAGCATCTGGGGGACATTGAGTCCCATGTAGGTCATTGACTGAGGAGTCTCTGGACATTTAGATGGGGTGACTGGGACATCCCAGTATCCCACTTTGCATCTATAGCTCTTACCATGGGGCACCTGCAGAGGTTCCTCCGGACCTTCCCCTCTTGGGTCGCTGGTGTGGGTGGCAGCCCGAGGAGGCCTTTCCCCTGAGACCTGCTCTGCTAGTGCTTGGGTCTCTGCCTGTTAGCGGGCGGAGCGGGCCCTGTTTGCCACGCTCTGGCAAGCTGCTAGGCCGAAGGTAGGAAAGTCATAAATTACCGTTAGCTGCTGCGGCTGGGTGATTAGCATTTTTATTGTTTTGTGGTGTTGAGGTTGGTCACAGTGAAGCTGGGGGAGGAGGCTGTGTCTCTGGGGCGGCAGGTCAGGGCATGGCCTGGTTTGGTCCGTCTGACCAGGCACTGGGCCGGATGCCCCTCATAGCCACAGGGGTGTGGATTCTTTGTCAAGTACTGCGGTGTGCCCAGCGTGATCCTGAGTTCTGACTCATACTGGATTCTCCTCACGTGGAGTTTATTCTTATTGCTAGGTGAGGTGCAGACATGGAGGCCCAGAGACGTTAAGTCATGAGCCCAGGATCACCCAGCCCTGTGTCAGAGCTAGGACCGGCAATTTCTGTTTTCATTGCTGGGCCTTCCATGTGCTGCCTTGTCCCCCACCCCCCATCATACCGCCACCACCCAGTTAGTTCTTGGTACCACGATGACCCCTGTCCACCTCCTCTGGTGTGGTCCTTTAGCCTCTTTCTAGCAAGGCTTTTCAACATTCACTGTACTCTTTGGTTCCAGCACCTTCAAACACCTGTGGAAGCAGGTAGCCCAGAATCTGGACCGTTTCCGTACCTTCCCACGTCTGACCGGAGGTGAGCCCCACCCCTCACACACTCCTAGGGAACCCCCTTCCTGGGCCAATAAGAGAGAACTGGAGATAGAGTGGGATGGCCAGGATCTTCTCATGACTCTGGGAGCCAACATTGGAGACTTCTCTATCTGCCTCTGCAGTGGCAGGGGGCTGCTGTGGCGGATGGCACAGGTCTGAGCAGGGGAGGGAGTGTGTGTGTGTGTGTGTGTGTGTGTGTGTGTGTGTGTGTGTGTGTGTATGTATGTATGGTGTGTGGCATGTGTGTAGTGTGTGTTTAGGGGAACAAGAGAGGAAGAAGCTGGCTGAGAGGCCAGCAAGAACGCATTCTGTGATCACAAAAACTTGATACATGTGTGAAACATTATACACGTATGAAACATAGCCAGTGGAGTCTTCTGCAGGGCTTCCAATCTTTAGTACTCCATTTATATTCTCCTCTCTGGGCTGCAGAGCCCCATTTCGTAAAGCCCCATGGACCGAGAGTTCTGTAGAACACACTTCGGGAAAGTGCGGAGACATCAAGGAGCTCTGTCTGGGGCCCGCTTGGCAATAGAAGCTGTGGCCGATGCTTCAGCCTTCTAAGCCCTGGTGTGAAATGGGGCCTCGGGAAGGCCCTTTCTGAGCTGGCTGAGCTCTGGTGTGCCCGGGTTGGCAGTAGCTTTGACTTTTCCATCCCTCATTCCTCCGTCCCTGCCCGAATGGTGGAGCACAGGGGAGGGCGTGGCCCTTCCCTCTCAGGGCTGTGGCCCAACCTGGAGCCAGTGGTTTCACCACTTTGCCTCAGTTTACTCATCTTTGAGGGGGGGGGGTGGTCCTTGAGACCTGGAGAGATACCTCAGGATGCTTCCTCCAGCACTTGGCAGGCGGTGTGAGCTTTTGGCTGCTGTTACCTGTTGTTTCTGAGCAGGTGAACTGAGGCTGGAGAGTTCTGTGACCTGTCTGAAGGTCTTCCCTGAGGGAATAGGTGGGCTTGTCCGGGGGTTTTCAGGAAAGCCTGGTCTACCTTTAGGAATGGGTGGGCTCTTGGAAGCTTGGCTTGTTGTACTCCCCCCCTCGTGTTGGCGATTTGGTTTTCCCATCTGTGACGAGTTGGTGCCAATGCCCTCTGCCCTCCTGCCTTCCCCGGCCTCCTTTCTGGGGCGCGGAGCAGATCTGGCTTGTGGCTGCCCAAGATGCTCTGACCTAACTGCTTTCTCTCCTTGTCGGCTGCCGACTGTGGGGCTAGGGATTGGTGTGGGTGGTGGTTTGGGCCGCAGCCAGCCACCTCCAGTCATGTTCACACCCTGTGCTCCGTAGAGTGTGGCGGGAAGAATTTCCATTTTGTGCACAGCTCTGCCGACGTGGACAGCGTGGTGAGCGGGACGCTGCGCTCGGCCTTCGAGTATGGCGGTCAGAAGTGCTCAGCCTGCTCGCGCCTCTACGTGCCCCAGTCGCTGTGGCCGCAGATCAAAGGGCGACTGCTGGAGGAGCACAGCAGGATCAAAGTGGGCGACGTGAGTGGCACCCGCTGCGCCCAGCAGGAGGCTGATGGGATTGGGCGGCAGCTCTCTCCAGCTCTTTGAGCTCCTCCTCCCTGGGGCCCTCTCTGGCTCTCTGAGGCAGGGCTCTTCCCTAAGGGGCTCTGTGCATGTGGGGTGGGCTGCTGGCGGGGAAGGGGCTCCCTTTGTCACCAGCCTCATCTCTCCCTCTCTTGTCCTTAGCCTACAGAGGACTTTGGGACCTTCTTCTCCGCAGTGATTGATGCCAAGGTAGAGGGGTGGGGTACAGCAGGGACCTGTGCTGGGCGAGGATCTGGGACAGAGAGGGCGCAGGTTGGTTAGCGTGGCTTGTAACCAGGCGTGGCTGGCTTCCCGGACAGGAATTGCTCTCGTCTGAACACCCTGGAGCCAGGCTCAGCATACCCCTGAAGTACATGCGTGCATATGCTCATGTACGCATGCATTCATGCACGCATGCACTCATGTGCGCGCGCGCGCGCGCGCGCACACACACACACATACGTAGAGGCAGGCCCACACATGTGCACTTGGGAGCACATCTCTGGGACCATTGTGTAGGTGGCCATGAAAACACATGTAGCCACGTGCATGTGATTATAGCTCCCTGTATGCGTAAATGCAGACACATAGCTATGTACGCACCTTTCTACATGTTTATCTCGGAGTATGTTGACATGTAAGCACACGTACTACATAACATACGTTTACCTACGTGTCCATGTGCACAGATTGCACATACACAGCATACACACTTACACACACACACCATACATATACACAACACACATATATATGCCACACAAGTGCACTTACATAACACACACACACACACACACTCAGACACCGACACATGCTACATATACAGGCATGTGCTCTTCTCTGAGTGCCTGCCACGGCTTAGCTATGGCTTGCTTTTATCTTCAGTACACCCAACCCTCCCCCCTTTTCTAGAGCTCAGGCCAGCCCTTCAGGAAGAGGTATTTTGGGGTGATTGTAGGGGCTGCTGTCTCTGACACCCTCCTGCTTGCCTGCCATAGTCCTTCGCCCGCATCAAGAAGTGGCTGGAGCATGCACGTTCCTCGCCCAGCCTCAGCATCCTGGCCGGGGGCCAGTGCAACGAGTCGGTGGGTTACTACGTAGAGCCATGCATCATTGAGAGCAAGGACCCACAGGACTCCATCATGAAGGAGGTGACTGCAGTGAGCTGTCCCCGGACACAGCCCTTATGCTGCTTTCTAATGCTATCTGGTTTCATGGGTGAGAAGGGGTAGCCTGGCAGGAAGGGCTCACGGCTGGAGCAAGCAGACCAGGCTCTCGCATCAGCAGCTCAGGCCTGTCCAAGACAGTCCTTGTCGCTGTTGCTGCTGGCTGTGGCTTGCTACTCCATTGCAGAGGCTGCCACAGCCACTGTGGGATTATGGCAGCTGTGGGTTCACTGGCTCACTAGAGTCTGGCCATGGCTGATGCCTGAGATGGGGTGGCAGTCCTGGCTTCCTTACTTTCCAGGAGAGGAAATGGCAGGGAGGTCAGAAAGTGCTGGATCTTCTGCCAGGATCTGGCTCTTCTGTCAGGAAGCAAGGCACACTGAGTCCAGAGGGAACCTGGAGGAATCAGCCCGTCTCTGCCCTGCTGCTCCAGGCTGTTGTGTGGGCTGAGGCCTGGGATGGTGGAGACATCACAGGGACTGACCCCTCCCTCCTCTCCCAGGAGATCTTTGGTCCTGTGCTGACAGTGTACGTGTATCCTGATGACCAGTACAGAGAGACCCTGCAGCTGGTCGACAGCACCACCAGCTATGGCCTCACGGGGGCAGTGTTCGCCAAGGATAAGTGAGTGGCCTCAGCCTGGGGAGCAGTGCGGGTGTGCCCTCCCTGCTAACCCCTCCTCTTCTTTCCCTCTCTGCTCCCCTTCCCTCAGTCCTCTCCTCTGCTTCCTATCTACAGGCAGGCGTCCCCACACAGGGACACACACACACACACACACACACACACACACACACACACACACACACACACAGCCACCTGGCTTGTTAGAGACATAGCTATCAGGGCCCTCTGGTGTCCTGTGTCTGAATCTCTAGGGACCAGCTTCCCTAGACCTGCCGGGACCCCATTGAGCTAGGCGACCCCTTCTGCCCCATGCTGTAGTAGAGGCAGATTGAATCTGAGTCCTGCCACCGTAATCTCGAATCTGCATTTTCCTTCCTCTGGTGTGTCTGTCTCTGAGAGAGTGGTTGTGGGATTGGAGGCCGGGAGGAGGCATGGGGTCCAGGTGTTTACTCAGCTTCGGTGACATGACCGAGTTGGACCGGGAACACCCCTCCCCACCCCCCGCCCCCAAAGCTGTGGCCTAATCCTCTGTGCTCTCCACCCAGTGGCCCCAGAGTGCAGTTGCACCCCAGAGGCAGAGCCTTGGAGACTAACTTGTCCACGGCCCACTGTAGCAGCTGGCCAATGTCCTGTGCCGACCATGGCTGCTCGCTCAGCTAGGAAGCCAGTGTACGGCTGCCCGCGGTGGGGGGGTACTGGAGGCTGGACCTGGGGCCGGGGGCCCCTCTGACCACTGTCCTGTTTCCTAGGACAATTGTCCAGGAGACCACGAGGATGCTGAGGAATGCTGCCGGCAACTTCTACATCAACGACAAGTCTACTGGGGCCGTGGTAGGCCAGCAGCCCTTTGGGGGGTCCCGGGCCTCTGGTGAGTCCTGGTCAGAGGACATAGATCATTACCTCGAGGGTGTGGATAGGAGAACAGCCCCCTGTGGGGTGTATGATTGTTCAAACACAGAGTCCTTTCAGGAGCTCTAGAAGCTAGGAGGCCATTCTTCTGTACCTGAGGGGAAACTGAGGAAGGGGGGAGGACTGTGAATGTTATCTTCAATGCCCACGCTTCTACCACCAGGATCAAAATCACCTGAGTCCAGTGCTCTCTAAGTCATAGATGGAGAAGCCTGAGCGCAGGATGGGCAATGAATTGCCAGACGCTACTGCCCCCTAGTGGCAGCCTGGGCCTGAACACTTGTTAGTGAGGAACGTAACCTGTCTCTGTGTGTGAGAGACTAAAAATATTCGAAGCCCTTTCTTCTAGGTCTTTTGAAATGTGTGGCATAATTGTTACCATATTCACCCTATGGTGCCGAACGTAGGTAGCACCCCTGGGCTTGGTCCTGACTTAACTCAGTGTCCCCCCAACTCGCCACTCCTTTCTGCAATTCCCAGCCTCTGGTAGCCATCCTCATCGGCAGCTCCTGTGAGATCAGCTATCTCATTTAGCTCGCACAAGAGCGATAGCGTCCACGTTCGTGTTTCTGAGCCTGGCTCATTTCGTACAGCATTAATGGTTCCTAGTTCCCTTTCCGTGACCGAGTAATATTCCGCGGTGTCTGTGTACCACAGTTTTTCAACCACTCATTGGTCAGTGGACCTCTCGGCTGTTCCCTTCTCTTGGTAGTTGTTAATAGAACGGAAGTGAACGTTGATGCACAGATGTCTAATCAAGATGCTGGTTTCATTTCTTTTCCTGGCTAAATACCCAGGAGGGATTGCTGTAGTTTTTAAAGAGCAATTTCCAAAGCGTTTCCCATGATTCTGTACTGACTTACCTTCCCATGTGCAAGGCTTCCCTTTTCTCCATACCCTTCTTAGTGTCTCTTCTCTCTCTCTCTCTCTCTCGCCCTCTCTCTCTGTATGTGTGATTAGTTTCTTTGTTGACTTCTTTTCTGGATAATTGCCCTTTACTGGAAGTGGGGTGTTTACAGTTTCTGCCCTTGTATTAGCGTCTGTCTCTCCTTTTGTCTGTTGGTATTTGCTTTCCGTGTTTTGGTGTTCTGGTATTGGTGCAGCTGTTAGTTTGAGTTCCTGACTCAACTGCTTTGTTTATAACCTCCCCCGCCAATCTGCCCCCCCCCACCTCCCCCTCCCGCTTTAGAGTCTACTTTATGTGCTGTGAGCTACTCCTTTGCCTTTGAGATTCCATTTACATCTTCGTCCTGTGTCCTCAAGGGTGAAGTGAGTTCTTGTAAACAAAGTATAATTGAGTCTTATTTTTTTTTAAATATGGATATGTGTGTGTGTGTGTGTGTATATATAGTATATATGTATGTATGTACATTGTATATATGTAGTATATATGTATGTATGTACATTGTATATATGAATTATATATGTATGTATGTACATTGTATATATGTATTATGTATGTATGTATGTACATTGTATATATGTATTATATATGTATGTATGTACATTGTATATATGAATTATATATGTATGTATGTACATTGTATATATGAATTATATATGTATGTATGTACATTGTATATATGTATTATATATGTATGTACATTGTATATATGTATTATATATGTATGTATGTACATTGTATATATGTATTATATATATGCATGTACATTGTATATATGTATTATATATGTATGTATGTACATTGTATATATGTATTGTATATATGTATGTATAGATATATATACATTGATATATATATACATTGATATATATACATAGATATATATATACATTGGCTAGGTATGTGTATACACACACACACACACACATATTGGCTAGGTATGATGAACGTGCCTTTAGTGCCAACTCTTAGAAGGCAGAGGTAGATAGTTCTCTGTGCATTCAAGGCCACTGTGGTCTATGTAGAGAGCTTCAGGCCAACCAAGCTGCGTAGTGAGACCCTGTCTTAAAACGTTTGACTTAGCTCATTAGTGTGCGTGCGTGCGTGCATGTGTGTGCCACGGTGTACATATGGAGTCACAGAACAAATTGTTGGAGTCGGCTCACGAAGACCAAATTCAGGACATCAGGCTCGATGGCAAACACTTTTACTTGTTAAGTCATCCTAACGGCCCAAGTTTTGTTTTTTTTCCGTTTTTGAGACGGGGCATATTATTATAGCCATGGCTGTAGACCAGGCTGGCCTTGAATTCACATAGATCCACTTGCCTCCCAAGTGCTGGGATTAAAGGTGTGCACCACTACATCTGGCCTAGCATCTTTTTTTTTTTTTTTTTGGTAAGGTAATTAAAAAATGTATGTGTATGAGCAGCAGGCCACATGTATGTAGGTACTTGAAGAATCCAGAAGATGTCAGATCCCTGGAGCTGGAGTTACTGGAGGTTGTGAACCACCTTATGTAGGTGCTGGGAACCAAACTCTGGTCCTCGGAAAGACCAGGAAGAGCTCTTAACTGCAGAGCTCTCTCTCCAGACTGGGTCTTTTTCTTTTTTTAAATCCATTCACTTGGTATGATTTTTAATTGCAGAATTTAACCCATTTACGTTTAAGCTTACTGATAGGTAAGGCTTGCTTTTAGTTTTACTATAATTCTTTCTTCCTCTCTTACCAACTTCCTTTGTGGTCAAGTGATTCACTTAAGTATTGTATTTTGATTCCTGCCTTGGACTGTCTATCTCTCCTTTACTTCTGAAGAGCAGCTTGGATGGGCAGTGTTGTTTTCCATTGGTGCGTTCTCACTTTGATACTGGGAGCCTTCGCATGGCCTCTGGCTATGCACACTTGACCTCCGATCATGCACACTTGACCTCTGGCTATGCACAATGCACACTTGACCTCTGGCCATGCACACTTGACCTCTTGGCCATACACACTTGACCTCTGACTATGCACACTTGACCTCTGGCTATGCACAATGCACACTTGACTTCTGGCCATGCACACTTGACTTCTGGCCATGCGCACTTGACCTCTGGCCATACACAATGCACACTTGACCTCTAACCATGCACACTTGACCTCTGGCCATACACACTTGACCTCTGGCCATATGCACTTGACCTCTGGCTATGCACAATGCACACTTCTGGCCATGCTCACTTGACCTCTGGCTATGCACAATGCACACTTGACCTCTGGCCATGCACACTTGACTTCTGGCCATGCGCACTTGACCTCTGGTCATATGCACTTGACCTCTGGTCATATGCACTTGACCTCTGGCCATGCACATTTGACCTCTGGCCATGCACATTTGACCTCTGGCTATGCACAATGCACACTTGACCTCTGGCCATATGCACTTGACCTCTGGCCATATGCACTTGACCTCTGGCTATGCACAATGCACACTTGACCTCTGGCCAGCTGTGCACACTTGCCCTGGTATGCTTACCCAGCCCTGAGGCTGTGAGTGTGTTTAGTTTCTACTTCCCTGGGCCTCTCAGCAGGGTGTGTTGAAGACAGAGCCACCATTCACCCTTCTGTCATGTCCCTCCTCCATCTGTCCCTGTGCTGCCCTGTTCGCTCTGCTGTCCCCCCTCACCTCTCTCCTGCTGCCAAGAACCACTGTGCCATTTCTGAGAAAAACAACACTCTTTCCACAGGAACCAATGACAAAGCAGGGGGCCCCCACTACCTCCTTCGCTGGACATCGCCCCAGGTCATCAAGGAAACTCACGAGCCCCTGGGGGACTGGCAGTACTCCTACATGCAGTGAGCCCTGCCCAGCACCTGTACCGTCCACCTGTCTGTCCATCCAGATGACTGACATCTCTGCATTGACCCCCTGCTCCCCACCAGCTCCTCCCGGACTCTCTACAGCTGAACTTGACTCTGCCCTGGCCCCTGGACTGTACCCTGACTCTCCTTTCCTTGGCATCTGGTGCCCAGACTTTGTCTTTGGGTCATACTGGGGAGTAACAGCCAGTTCACCCTGACATCTCCTCTGTCTCGGAACACCCTGGTGCCTGGCAGGTTCTCCACTGTCTGCTTTGCTCTCTCCTCATCCTGGGCCTGATGGCTCAGAGACCCTCAGAATGGAGAGGGACACGCTCGGGGTCCCGTGGGGGGAAGGAGACATCTCTGGCGCCCTGTAGCCTCACCACTCAAAGATTCCTGACTTGCCTCCTCACCTCGAGTCCGGTGAGATAGGGCCTCAGTCACGTGGCCACAGGGGTACCAGGTGTCTTTGCCCCTGGATCCGTGCTAGCTCCTCCTGCAGGCACTTGCACCCAGCCATATGCCTTAGACCTATGTGCCTTCCTCCAGGGCGTCTGCATGGCCCCAAGCCTTCGTCCCTCCTGGCCACCAACTGGGAGTGGCCAGTACTGGTCAGCCCACCAAGCCGATGCTGGGAAACCTCAAGGTGGGCCTTCACCCCATTCTCTCGCCGGATGCAGCCAGCCCACCGGTGGCCAGGGCAAGCTCCTGCTTGAGTCCTGGATGATGCAGTTATTTTAAGTGGCTTGAGAGCGTGTCGGGTTCCCTTCAAGGGCATTTGCACAGAGGTCCACATCTCCAAGGGTCACCCCATGTCACCATGGCCCATAGTCAGGGCCTAGTTCCAGCACCAGGCCAGCTCTGAGCTCTTCTTCCTTTCAGGGTCTGCGTTGTCTCCCAGGGGCCGGGGCTGGGCTGCAAGTGTCCAGTTCTTTTAGTTCTATACTGTGACGGGCGTGGAGCACACGCGCTGCCACCCAGGAAAACGCCCGCTACCTAGTCAAAGTGGTGTTGGCTGTGGAGGGAGGTGAGGGCTGACTGGGTCCTCTTCCCAAGTCTAACTCATAGCCAGTGGCTTGTCACGTGATTCAGCGTGATGCCATTGGTGGGACAAGGGGGCTCTGAGACTGGGGAGTCTTCGCTGGAGGTGACTCCAGAGCCCCCTGGCTGGCTTAGATCATGGTTTTCTCTCTCCCACCAAGGTGGTCACTGAAAATTTATGCAAATTCTCCAACCTTCCGCCTCCCCAGCCCTACAACGGCGACGACTCCCTCATGTACACAGAGGATCAAGAGAGCTAATCCATGTGGATTTTGGACAGTATGAGACAGATGATCAGAAATATCACCCGTTTACCCATTGCTGTGGTGGTTAATTTCATGCATCAATTTCGCTGGGCCACAGTCCTCAGAGACCTTGGTCAACCATTGTAGAAGTGTCTATGAAGGTGCTTTTTGGATGAGATTAAAGTTTAAATAAGCAGGATTTAAAATTTGTGTATGTATATGTGTGTTTGTATGCACGTGTGTACAGGTGCCCACAGAGACCAGAAGGGGGCGTTGGAGCAGTTGGGGCTGGTGTTACAGGCGTTTCTGAGGTGTGCAGTGTAGGCACTCAGCTCCAAACTCCGGTCGTCTGGTAGAACAGTGAATGCTCTGTACAGATGAGCCCTCTTTCAGCCCCGGATCCTTGTTTTGAAACACGGTCTTGCTCTATACCCCAGATTAGCCTTGAGTCCTGATGTCTCAGCCTCCCAAGTGCTAGGGTTTACAGGCGTGCGTCTCCTGTAAGAAGCACAGCCGAGTTTTCGTAGCGTGAGTAGGCCCCGTCCCATCAGTTGAATGCTTAATCAGATCAGTGGATGAGCTCGCCCTGGCAGGGCATTTGCCAGCAGACTACCCTGTGGAGAGAGTTTCTCCTGGTTTTCTGGCTGCCCCCCTCTCCCCCTCCCTCCGTCCCTCTCCTCATACCTCCCTCCTCCTTTGCCCTTTCTGCACCCCATGGAGTCTGCGTCCTTGGAGAACCTTGACTATTACACAAATCGCCTCCTCACTCTCAGTCCCCCCCACACCCCCAGCCAGTACCGCTGTACTCTCTCTTTACAGATGGGGAAACTGAGGCGGGGCTGTCATAGCACTTCCCAGGAGAGTGGTATTGCTGGGATGTGAACCCAGCTCTGTCTCTGCTGTGTCTGTGTGTCCACACCTGGTGATGGCGATGCACCACCTCGGGGAGACCCGCTCAGCTGGCCCTCAGAGCAACCACTGACCCCCACAGGAAGGAGCCAGTGAGTGGCCGTGCTCGTGGGCAGAGCTTCGGGCTCAAGCTAATTGGCCACGGTAGCTCCGTTCCAGGTGGCGGTAACCTGGGTGCCCTGACTGACTCACAGATGGGAAGGATGGCATTTATAGCGCTCTTAATGTTTTTGGATGAATGGTGCCAATTACTCAAGGGCACACTGAGAGCCTTTACAATACTGAACATGGACCCCAGTGGCCTCTTGCACATGACGGGCAGGTACTCAATCACTGAGCTACACCCCAGTCCTCTGAAGCTCCTTCCTCCCAGTGACCATACCAGGCTATTATCTGGTGTCTGTGGCAAGGCTAGTGGAGGTTAGGGGTCGGGGGATGGGGACAATGGAGGGCAGATTCAAACCCAAGTCTGGGTGCCTATAGCCTGTATTCTCAGCAGTCTGCTCTGTGAGGTCACTGGCTCCTGGGCTCTTCCGTCACTCACTGTATGGCCCTTCCATGATATCTCCTTTTTAACTGGGGGAGGGGAGGACTCCAGGCCGTCAGTCACACTGTTCTCTTAGACTGAGGCTGCTGGCTCTCCTGAGGCTTGTTTGCATGCTCATCACTCTTAAGTCCCCATGTCCGCGGTCACCCACAGAGCCCCTTAATTTCCCTGCTGTGGCCAGGGGCCCAGCCGCAGCCCTGGGCCCCGAACAGGAACCATTTGACTGTGGCCGGACGTCCCTGCTGCCGCCGCCCCACACACCGTCACTCAAGCGTACCATCTAAGGAAATGAGGGACCATCTGCTGACTCCTGGACACAGGGCGACCCGAGCTTCAGCAGGATGGGGCAGAGGGGTGACAGGGGACGCACCTCCTCTCTTCCCCCGGTTCTGTCTCCATTTCCTTAGTTCATGCATCAGACCGGGGTCACTGGCATCCGGTGTGTTCAGATTCGACGCCAGGATGGCCGTGAGCACAGGCTGTGTGTCCCGCCCCGGACTGGGGCTTTAGAGAATTTAGCATTGGGCTGGCAAGATGACTCTGGGTAAAGGTGCTTGCCACCAAGCCTCATGACCTGAGTTTGATTCCAGAGACCCACATGGTGGAAAGTGAGAACCCACTCTGGCAACATGTCCTCTGACCTCCATGCACTTCACCCCGGCACATGTGTGGGTCCGAGTGCGTGCGCACACACAATAAATACAGTAAAAAGCTGGTCTCACCCTTCTTAGCAGCTCATAAAGTGCATCGTGTTCCACCCATTTTTCTGATGAGGACACTGAGGGACAGGTGGGTGACAGGATGCCAGCACAACAGGAAATGATGGCCTGAGCTTCAAGTTTACATCCCTGGATGCTGACCCGTGGTACGTAACGACAGTTTCTTGTCCAGACTGGACCGGTGGTGGAGTCACAGCCCTGACCCTCCTCCAACCTCAAGTTTGACACTTCCCAGCAAAAAAACAACGAAAAGTTCTGCGGTGGCAGCCTGCAGAGTGGGACACTTGGTAAATGGAGATCACTCAGCCTCGGTATCTCTGTCCTGGAGGCTACGCACCCGGTGGGAATGGGATCCCGTTTACGGGCCCCGTGATCCTGCCAGTTAGTCTAGACCATGGCAGCCTGTGAGGGTGGTGGGGTCATTTTATCCGACTTTTGCAGGTGAGAAGGAGGGCTCTTGGAGGTGGAGAGGGACACGTCGATTTGGTGAGGAGGGGGGAGCAATCCTCTCCTCCCCACCCAGAAGTACCCTGAGTCTGCGGAGGCCTAAGTTCCCCACTCCTTACCTCTTTAGATTTTTTCTTTTAAGGCTTTTTTTGAGCCAGGATCTCCTGTAGCCCAGGCTGACCTCAAACTTCCTCTCCCAGTTTGCTTGCAGTCGCTGTGATAAAATACTGAGCAAAAGCAACTTGGGGAGGAAACGATCCTTTTCAGCTTGTAGGTTATATATAGTCCATCGTGGAGGGTTATAGGTTATATACTGTGGAGGGGTGTTGGGGCAGGAACCCGGGGGCAGGAACAGAAGCAGAGGCTGTGGAGGAGTGCTGCTTACTGGCTTGCTCAGTTTGCTTTCTTGTACCATCCAGGACTGCCTGCTCGGTGAGCTGAAGCCCCCTAAATCAGTCAATCAGAAAATGCCTCTGGAGATCTGCCCAGTGCAATGGAGGCAATTCCACAGTCGCGGTCCCTTTCCCCAGATGACGCTGGCTCCTGTCAACTTGACAAAAATTAACCTGGCTAGCCACAGCTCTCGAGTGCTGGGATGTCAGCCCTACACCACCGCATCCAGCCTCTCTCTAGCATCCCATGAGGCCCGCTGAGGGGCTGTGGAGGCCGAGCCCATGGGGAAGCAGTGCAGACCTCGCCAGCACTCCCTGTGTCTGAACACGCTAGGGCCAACACCTCTGCCTCCTAAGCAGCTCAGAGCCCAGTGTGTCCAGGAGGAGGGTAGGTGCAGAGACCAGAACTGAAGAGAGAAAAGAGGGTATAGGGGTCATGAGGGTACAGAGTAGAAGGTGATGGGGAATAGAGCTTGGGTAGCCATTACTTCCTACCCCAGCCCCATCTAGCCATTGAAGGGGTGGGCAGCCTGGACTACATACCAGCTGGCATGCTTATGTCTTCTCTTATGTGCCAAGGGAGACACCAAATCAATGGACCAGGCTGGTCTCACTGTGCCCATGGTCATCCTCTCAATCCCCCTCCTCGTGCTTTCCTTATGTGCTTTGCATGTCTACCGTGGCTGGCTGTCACCTTCACAACCAGTGGCCATGCAGGTATCAGGCAGAAGGCTGGGTGTGGCCACATCATGAAGAAGCCTTGCCCTTCAACACTGTGCAGGCCCCACTGGGCCCCAGCATCTGAGTGTCCTGCTCCAGCCTCTCTTCCTTCCCCAGAGCCCTTTGGGGTGTCCACCTGTCCCAGGCAGGATTGTCACTATGTAAATGTCTGTGCAAATGCTTCAGTGTGGAACTGCCAGCCGGCTCCACAGGGAGGCAGGGGCATCTCCTGTTACTTCGCTGTCATGGGGCCCCACGCGAGGACACTCCACTTGCTGTCTCTCCTGCTGCATGCCTTGCCTGAGCCAGTTGAGCTGGTAGAAAACCCCGAGTTCCACCTGCCCGGGGACTACCTCCTGGGTGGCCTCTTTACCCTCCATGCCAACGCGAAGACCCTGTCCCACCTCAACTACCTGCAGGTGCCCAAATGCAATGAGTAAGTCTCCATTTGAAGCTATAGATGGTGGTGGGCTTGGGTGGGGCAGGGTGTCAAGGCGGGAGAAAGTATAGTCCTGGGGAGGTCAGGCCAGGGCCCAGAATGCATCTCCTCACTCATTGCCAACCCCCTTGATCGTAGAATCCGGTCTCCTAGTTTCCAGTGCTCTGGCCCCCTGCACGATCTATGTTGCTGAAATTTCAAGCAGTTGTGTTTGTAACCCTGAGACATGGATTGCCCCTGTATTACACCCTTCGAAAAGACAGAATGTTTGAGCTCACAGGGTCGCCATCAAAGCCATCCTCAGCCACTTTGACAAGTTGTCGGGGGCGGGGGGCCCTGTAAGACCATGTCAAAGCCTTGTGTAGACGCCAGGCTCTGCCTTGACAGGTGGAAGGTGGTGTTTGGGTAGCAGGCTGGGTCACTGGGCACCGGAGGGCAGCTTTCCAGTTTCTCTGGGGAGACGGACTGCTTCCGGGCTTGGAGAGTCCTTCTTCCCCCTCTCTGAGCCCTTTGGCTGACAGCACCACTTGGAGATGGAGTACACACTACAGCCATCCTGACCTTTGCTCAGGAGGTGGAGCATTCTGGGAGATGGGGAAGAGGGACAGAGGAAAGGCTGGGGGGTTGACTGTGGGAATCCACCACTTAGATGACAACGAGGGAGATGCTATGTGGACTGGAGGCTGGCGAGGGGGGTGGGGGCGGCACCAGTGTTGACACCAAGCACAGTTCGAGGTTTCCTGATGCCTGCGGATGCCATGACGTCATCATGCCGTGATCACGATGAGGTCTGTGAAGACTGATGTCATCATCATTCATGTGACGATGGCAGAAACGTTGGCGGCGACACCAATAATGTTGAGTGCAGCCACACCGGTGCTAGTTAAAATGGACATAAGGGGCCATGGTGGTGATGGCGGTGGTGGCGCCGATGGGAATGGTGACCGTGTTAGTAGTTTTAGCAATGGTGGTAGTGATAGTAACTGTGTTAATAGTTATGATGATGGTGGTTTTGGTGTTGGTGGTGATGATGGTAGTGGTAATGGTAATGGTGGTGGTGGTGGTGATAGTGGTGATGGCGGTGGTGGTGACGGGGGCCGCGGGAGGTGACGGTGACAGCGAGGATGGTAACGATGGAGGAGGTGGTCAGGGGTGGAGGTCACAGGGATCACGGTGTAGTCACAGGAAGGGTGGTGACAGGAGGTAGTAAGTACCAGAGGCTTCTGGAGTGCCCCTCGTCAAGCTGTCCCGGGTGGGGAATGAGGCAGTGGTCTGTCCTAGTCCGTCCCCTCCCCGGGGGACCCGGCCCTCACACCGTGCGGCCCTGCAGGTACGACATGAAGGTGCTGGGCTACAACCTAATGCAGGCCATGCGCTTCGCCGTGGAGGAGGTCAACAACCGCAGCACTCTGCTACCCGGCGTGTTGCTCGGCTACGAGATCGTGGACGTGTGCTACCTCTCCAACAATGTCCAGCCCGGGCTCTACTTCCTGGCGCAGGATGACGAGTTCCTGCCCATCCTCAAAGACTACAGCCACTACAGGCCCCATGTGGTGGCAGTCATCGGCCCAGACAACTCTGAGTCCGCTATCACCATGGCCAACCTCCTCTCCCATTTCCTCGTGCCACAGGTGATGTCTGGGAGGTGTGTCTGGGGTGGGGGTCAGAAGGGCAGCTGTGCAGATGGTCAGAAGCCCTTCCCTGTCAGGCATGGTGGGAACACAAGCAGGGACAGACAGCAATTCAGGCTTAGGCAGACTGACTTACTGGGAAGCCTGTGGCAATTCTCTTCACCCTTGACCCTCAGTTTCCCCATTTGTAAAGTGGGCCGATGAAGCCCATCCTAGGACTGTCTGTGAGCTGAAGTGGCCAATGGGAAGGAGTTTTTAACATTCAGTAGGTGGTCTGCAATGCTGTCCTCACCACAAAATGCATCTTTCTCAGGATCGATGTGCACATAAACCCAAACACACATGTTCACACATGACCATACATACACACACATCCCAAAGTGCTGTTACTCTGACTGTAATTATCTTTTACATTTGGGGGTGGGTGGGACATGAGACAGGGTCTCTCTGTATAGCCCTGGATGTTCTACAATTCACTATATAGACTAGGCTGACTTTGAACTCACAGAGATCCACCTGCCTCTGCCACCCAAGTGCTGGGATTAGAGGAATGCACTGCCATGCCTGGCATCTTGTAAATTTTTTAAAATTACATTTTCATTCACTTATTGGGAGATAATGCATGCACGTGTCACACATGCACACGTATGGAGGTCAGAGAATGGCCTGTGGGGGTTGGTTCTCTCCTTCTACCAAAGTAGATCTTGGAGACTGAATTCACCCTCAGGCTTGGCAGCAAATGGCTTTACCTCCTCAGCCATCTTGAGAGGCTCAGACCTCTATTGACCTGTCACCATCCATGTGGGTGAGAGTGTCAAGTTCAAGACAGATGCAGAATATTAGTTAAAAATCATATTGGCACACAGTAGGCTAGCACATCTATTGGTATTGATGCAGCAGCTTTCTACCTTATAAAGTACCCAGAGCAGGGACGGACACATAGTAGGTGCTAAATATGTGCTAACATTTTGATGTGTGGTGAGTGTTCCAGGATTGAGTTCATCCCTTTATTCATGTAACAACTATTTCTTGAGCACCTACTGTGTGCCAGGGATTGTTTTAGATGCTGGGGAAACAGCTTGGAAGCAGGCGCAAATCCCTGCCTGCCTGCAGCCTGTCTCCTGCAGGCAGACGATACATATAAAGAAATGAGTGCTACAGAATGTTAGAAGTGTTGTAGGTAAAAGGCAAAAGGTAGATGGGTAGGGGTAGAATGTTGTGAGTGGAGACTGAGGGAGGCTCGAGAGAACTGGACTCTTCAACAGGGTTGTCCAGAGACAAAGGCTCACGGGCTCAGTGGCAAGGACTGGGAGGAGAGCTCTGAGCATCTGGGAGGGGAGAGTTTGGGGAAGAAGCTTGGCAGGTACATGGGCTCACAGAGCAGGGTGGGCAGAGCCAGGGCCTGGAGGAAAGTAGGAGGAAGGGAGGGATGCAAAGGCCAGGGGGTGGTAGCTGGAAAGGAGAGGGGATCTCGGTGACGGGTCTGGATGACCTTAGGGGACATCTCACATCTGAACGAGTTGGTTGGTGACCGTGTGGTGTGTGAGACAGAAGGTCAAGGACACCACCGAAGCTTTGGGCCTGAAAGCTGGAAGGGAAGGATTCCCTACAGACAGGTGGAAAGATGGTGGGTGGACTCAGAGTCTGAGGCTGGAAAGGTCAAGTTTGAGATGGGAGTTGCACACGTCCAGATGTAAGCCTGAGGCTCAGGAGGGAGGTTGGGGCCAGGGCTGGACAGTGCAGTTGCTGGTTCTGAAACGACGTTCGTTTAAGTGGCTGGATGAGACTTGTAGGGAAGGAAGGGGGTGGTGGAAAAGAAACGAGCTGGGAGCCTGCGTTTAGGGGTGTGCTGAGGCTATGAGGTCATGCAGAGGGAAGGAAGCATGAAAGGAGACAGGGTAGCCAGTGAGTGGGGACAAGCCTGGTGTGGGGTCAAGGAGGACACCTGGCCAATGATGGGGCTGGGACACTGGTACAGTGCTCAGGACACACAGTAGGAGCTCAGTTGGGGTTACTAAGTAGTGGGAAGGAGACAGATGTGTATCACCTAGCCAGGATGTGACACATGATAGGTGCTCAGTCAGGGGCACTAAGTAACGAGGAGACTGATATGGGTCAGCTAGCCAAGGCATGGTGCATAGTAGGGTCTCATGTTTCCAAGGTGGCCCTAATGAAGATAGTATAAAACAGCCCTAGGCATGTATGTGTCCCCGAGTGACACCAGGGTGATGATGTCAGGCGGTGCGCCACCCCCTACCCCCCAACTAATACCTCATTCCGGCAGATCACATACAGCGCCATCTCCGACAGGCTGCAGAACAAGCGGTACTTCCCTGCCATGCTGCGTACGGTGCCCAGCGCCAGCCATCACATCGAGGCCATGGTGCAGCTGATGGTTCACTTTCGCTGGAACTGGATCGTGGTGCTGGTGAGCAACGACGACTATGGCCGGGAGAACGGCCAACTGTTGAGCCAGCGTGTGATCAGCACAGGCGACATCTGTATCGCTTTCCAGGAGGTCCTGCCCAAGCCCGATTCCAGCAAGGATATGTGGTCCGAGGAGCAGGACCACCTCAACAACATCCTGGGCAAGCTTCAACGGACCACGGCGCGCGTGGTGGTGGTGTTCTCGCCGGAGCTGGCCCTGCACAACTTTTTCCGTGAAGTGCTACACTGGAACTTCACGGATTTCGTGTGGATCGCCTCCGAGTCCTGGGCTATCGACCCGGTTCTGCACAACTTCACAGAGCTGCGCCACACGGGCACGTTCCTGGGTATCACCATCCAGAGGGTGTCCATCCCCGGCTTTAGCGAGTTCCGAGTGCGCCATGCCAAGGTAGAGCATCCCATGCCCAACAGGACCAATGTGCGGGCCACCTGCAACCAGGACTGTGATGCCTGCTTGAATATCACCGAGTCCTACAACAACATCCTTATGCTTTCCGGGGAGCGTGTGGTCTACGGCGTGTACTCGGCGGTCTACGCAGTGGCCCATGCCCTGCACAGATACCTGCGTTGCAACCAGACCCAGTGCACCAAGAAATCAGTCTACCCATGGCGGGTAAGGGCAGGGACTGACTCCATTACCATGCTCAGGGACTCAGGGTCTGGGCGGAGGAGTATGGAATGCCAGAGAGCATCCCCTACCTCCAGATGCCCAGCAAGCACAAGGGTCTGAGTTCAAATCCCCAGCACCCGTGTAAAGAGCTGGACTTGGTGGCATGTGCCTATAACCCCAGTGGCAGGTGGAGACAGGAGGATTGAGGGCTTTCTAATTGCCAACGGAGCACCAGGTTCAGTGAGAGACCCTGCCTCAAGGGAATAAAGTGAAGAGCAGTAGAGCAGGACACCTGACATCCTCCTCTGGACTCTGTGGGTGCACGGGCACGTCCCCCGCCATGTACATGCACTATACACATATACACCCCCTACGTGGACATACCAACACAACTCTGTTCTATTTCAGTCCTGCTTCACTGCCCCACATCCTCAGAACCTAGCCCCACTGCTCTGAGTGCTTAATGTTTTGCAATGTGTGGTTCTTTGAAGGGCATTTGGCTGCCAGCTGGGTTTGACTCGTGAGTGCTGAGACCTGGGTAGCCCGTGTCCCTGTTCTGAGCGCTGTGCGCTGTCATGTGCCGCTTGCCGTGTGCCCACCAGAGTGGGCACGATACTCTTTCACACTTAGGGAGACTGAGGCACAGGGAGACAAAGTCACAAAGACAGCTAAGGGCAGAGCTAGGACTGCATTTCAGTCCCGGGCTGCTCTGTTCTGAGCGCATTCTAGCTAGCAACAGTTTGGGGAGATGGACTCAGAAAGAGCTGATTCTAAGGTGTGGGGAAGCAGGAAGGGCTGGGTGCAGGGCAGTTCCAGATGATGTTCTGCAGTCGAGAGAGCCTCTGAGAGATGCCCTAGGTGATTTCTAGGGAGAAGGAGGTAAGGAAACAGTTTTCTCAGCTACTGTTCTCAGCTTCCTTCTTTTTGCTTAATATTTTATTTATATGAGTGTTTGCGCATCTGTTGGGTATATGCACCACATGTGTGCAGTACCTAATGAGGCCAGAAGAGGGCACTGGATCCCCTGGAACTGGAGTTATGGGCGGTTGTAAGCAGTAATGTGGGTGCTATGAATCAAACCCAGGTCCTCCTGAAGAGCACTCAGTGCTCCTAACTGCTGAGCTGTCTCTCCACAGCCTCCATTCTAAGTTTCTAATGTGACTCCGATTTCAGAGGGGTTAAGTCACAGGGCCAAAGCTTCACAGAGAGTGTCAGGGCTGAAGTCTAGCTCCAGGCACATCAGGTTCCAGAGTTAGCACCTGCAGACCGCTGCTCCCCTAGCCCTTGGTGCTCCCCGTTTGACAAATGTTGAGGCTTGTGTGGGGGTGGTGGTTGTGGTGGTGGTGGTTGTAGATTCTTGAATGTCTGGTCCTTTCTCTGATGCCAGCTCTGCTTCCATTCCTCTGACCCCTCCAGATACTCCAGGAGATCTGGCGTGTCAACTTCACCCTCCTGGGCAACCAGCTCTTCTTTGACCAAAACGGGGACATGCCGTTGCTCTTGGACATCGTCCAGTGGCAGTGGGACCTGAGCCAGAACCCCTTCGAAAGCATTTTCTCCTACTCCCCCATCCAGCAGAGGCTGACCTACATCAACAGCGTGTCTTGGCACACCCCCAACAACACGGTCAGCTCGGAGGGTGATGCCTAGGGGCTTGTCAGGGAGGGATCCCCTGAGATGCACTAGCAATAGCTGACAGGGTCTCCATTTGGGGCATAGGGTCTGGGGTCCTGTCTTTCCTTGTCAACTGAGAACTATGGAGTTTAAGACACTCTAGCTCCAGGATATGGGGGAGGGGGAGACCAGGGGCCTCTGCTCACAGCCCTGTGCTGAAGTGCAACGTGGCTCCCGTATCAGTCCGAGGTCATGATGCTGTCACCACATACCTGAGAAGAGGCAGCTTAAGAAATGAAGGGTGTATTTGGCTCACAGTTTGAGGGTTCACAGTCCATCATGGTGGGAAGGCGTGGCGGCAGAAGCATGAGACGGCTGGTCACATCACACCCAGTCAGGAAGCAGGGAGAGATGAACACTGGTGCTCGGCTAGCTTTCTCCTTTTTCTTCAGTCCAGGACCCCAGGCTATGGGATGGTGCTGCCCATACCCAGGGTGGATCTTCTGCCCTCTGCTAACCTTCTAGAGACACTTTCTCAGACACACCCAGAGGTGCATTTTCACGGGAATTCTAAATTTCATCAAGTTGATAAGAGTACCCATCCCAGGTTTATGGACTAGAACACTGAAGGCACAGAGAGGTTGTGTAATTCCCCTACTTCCACACAGCTCGTCTGTGGTTGAGGCTTTCTCTACACAGCCTTCCAACTATAGCCAGCCATTCAATGTTGAATTTGTGGAGTGAGTCACATTGGTGACTTTTTCTGTTTTCTTGAGCTAGAAGTTCTTTGTCTCGGGTTCTGGAGGCATAAGCAGTGGGAGAGGTGAGGCTGGTCCCCACAGAGGCCCTGAACCTGCTTGGCCTCTCTCCTGGTGTTTGCAGCTTGTGGGCACTTCCTGGCTCTCCTTGGCTGGTGGATGCTCCACGAGTTTCTTTGTGCTCTGGTCAGTGTCCAGATGTCACCTCTGTGAGAGAACACAGGTTCTCTTGGATGAGGGGTCCTTCCTTTCCTTCATTATATATGCAACGATCTCATATGAAATCAGGCCATATAGTTAGGTCACAGGCATTAAGACCTCAGGGGTCTTAGTTAGTCTGGGTTCCCACTGAAATGCAGAGCCTGAGGCAAGGGTCATGTGTGATAGATTATTGCAGACATGGCCCCACCCAAAAAAAATACCAGGACTGGGAGATGGGATATCATGCAAGAGGGAAGAGGAAAAGGCCAGGGAATGTCCTCAAGCCAGACACTGCTGTGAACCACTGAAGCGCCATCTTCCTGTTACCTCCCAAGGGCTTGCCTTAGAGCTGTGTTCCAAGGGAGTGAGATGGGCAGCATGGATTGGCTGGATCCTATCACCCAGTGGCCACAGGTCACTCTGCAGAGTGCTAAGCCTTTGTATTTCCAGGTCCCACATGGCTGAGTGCCTAGCAGCTCCTGGTGGACATCTTACATCACAATGGCACGGCCTGGTACCCGAGGCAAGTGCTGGCATGTGCTGGCTGCATGCGATTGTCCTGCTTGAGCCCAGAGGGCCACAGAGCCTTTAGGATATTAGGTAGTCCTGTCTGTGCAAAAGGAGCATCTTGTGGGCACGTGACAAGGTGGCGATGATCCCTCTCTTCTGCCTCCATTCTGTCATCTTTCTCCATTGATTGGTGTTGGTTGCAGGTGCTGCAGAAGAGAGAGAAACTCACCGAGATGCTAAGCCCTGAAATAAAGGAGCAGAGGGGATAGCCCTTTGCAGACTGACCACTTCTTGCTTGCTCCAAGTATTTTTATTCAGTAATTACAGAGGGTCAGTTAGGGCTGGGAAAGGTTCCAACTACCATAGGTCACGTTACACTTGCAGCCCGTAAGAGTGAACAACTCACACAAATCTCAGTCCCTTTTGATTATGGCTGGCCATAATCAAAAGTAAGAACTTCAGGTTTGCCAGGAGTATCTTAGGACCAAGGTCTACGAAGCTGCATACTCTCAGGTAGCACCAAGTGCAAGCATTACAGAGAATCAACAATTCTTCAAGGTTCAAGCAGTCTCCAAACAATTTCTCAGCCTCTACTGAATTGACCAGACATAGCAGAGGCTTTGCTGAAACATTTCACTACAAAGACAGGCACACAGGCCTTACATTTCACTATAAAGCCAGATACAAAGGCTTTAAATATATATATATATATATATATATATATATATATATATATATCTCCCTACATTCCACTTCACTATTCACTAGCATGTGGTTGCTCTGCGTGACTACCTGGGAATGATGGTAGGTCTCCATCCTAGGGTCCCCCAGCCGCCTGATTGTAAATGTACCTTAGCAGTTACCCCCAAGGCAGAGGCATAGGGCTGTCCTCAGGTGCACAGCAGTGTACCCTGCGTGCCCCATTCAGCTTCTTGTGAGACCCCAAGCCCTCTCCTTTCTGTGATTATAGCAGTACACTACAATCTTTTACCCTCAATTTAGGGAAAGAGAAAGGAAGGATAGACATCTTCATCACTTTTGCAAGTGGCCTTGATATAGAATTAGAGAAAGGTAGAAATCTTCACAGCTTCCTTTAGGCTGTCCCGAGCTTGAAGAGGACTAGCTGACAGTGAGTCAGACTAACGCCTCATCTCACGGTCTGTAAACTCAATCCCTCCAACCCTTTCGTTCTTTTAAGAAATAACACATTAATGATGACAACCCAACCAAGGAACCACCAACCAACACCCATGACTCTCAGGGCTTCAGACCTTTTATACCCTAAGCCAAAAGTTCCCATAAACCCACGCGGCACACTATTCCCCAAAATAAGCTACACATGCCAGAACAATTGCACCTAACCGAATTATAGTCACCTGCATCAAGCATTGCAAATCCGGCTCATAAACAACTACCACAGCTGGGTAGGAACACAAAACCAATCCAAACGCCATTTTGCGTTTTTAAAGAAACCAAAAGAACAAAATCTTCTTCCAAGTGTTCCACTACATGTGATCTTCTCATTCGCTGGAGGGAAGACCTCAGGGGAAACAGCCTGTTTGCCATGGACACACCTCCCCACTGGGGACCAGTGACTCTGAGACCTCTACTCTTACATCTAGTGAATGGCAGTGATTTGAGGCCCTTTATTATTATCTGTTTGTGAACTCTGTGGTGATAGCATTTGCTAAGCAAGTGTTCTACCTAGCCACCTAGCCACATGCTTCGCTTCCTCCTCCTCTTCCTCTCCCCTCTTTCCTTCTTCATTTCCCCTGCCTCCCTCCTCCCCTCCCCTCCTTCCTTCCTCTCTGTCTTGTTGACAGGGTCTCTAACTCAAGCTAGTCTCAAATACATTATGTATCTGAAAAGGAAATTGAATATCCGATCCTCCTGCCTCCACCTCCCGAGTGCTGGGCTTGCAGGTGTGTCCTACCACCTCTTGGTTACAGGGGACTGGGTTCAAACCCAGGGATCCATGTATCCTGGGCAATCACTCCACCAACTGAGCTGTGTCTCCAGTTCTCCCCTTTGGTTTCCTTAGATAGAATCTCACTATGTAGCCAGGAGCAGCCAGGGCTCTGAGCCTCTGAGCAGTCTTTCCTTCCCCTCCTTCTGTTACTCTGTGCTCTGCTTCAGCTGGGCAGAGTGTCCCGTTAGAGCGTGTTCTTTCATGGTATTGGTCAACGTTTCCACTTTGTGGTGGGTCCTCTGTTTAGTTGTCTGTATTAATTGAGAATATGATGTAGACATGTCTGCCTGTTATTATTGGATACTGCACATTCCTGGTTTTCCTTCAGCTCTTTCTTGCTTTATATATTTTGAGTCTCTCTTGTTAGGGGAGCGTGTGTTTATACTTACGCTCTATGTGGTTGCTGTGTCAGAAACTATTATGTCCTATATGGGTCCTGTTTTGGGTCTCTTATAATATCACTGGGTTTCTCTAGAGATCCTATCTTTTGTTTTATTTATTTATATATATATATATATTTAAATCTAAGTAAACATTCAGCTTTAGTTAGGCAATCATCCTCTCAGCTAAGTTTTCTTACTGATCCCTCTCTCTGGGGGTAATTTCTGCTACCAGTTAGTGGGACATGCTATGTCAGCAGTTCTCAACCTGTGGGTCACGACCCATTTGGGGTGTTGGGGGGTGTCAAAGGACCCTTTCACAGGGGTCGCCTAAGACCATCTGCATATCAGATATTTACATTATGATTCATAACAGTAGCAAAATTAGTTATGAAGTAGCAACAGAAATAATGGTTGGGGGCTCAGCACAGCATGAGGAACTGTATTTTTTATTTTATTTTATTTTTTTTTTGGTTTCTCAAGACAGGGTTTCTCTGTTATACCTCTGGCTGTCTTGGAAGTCACTTTGTAGACCAGGCTGGCCTCTAACTCACAGAGATCTGCCTGCCTCTGCCTCCCCAGTGCTGGGATCAAAGGCGTGCGCCACCACCGCCTGGCTGAGGATCTGTATTAGAGGGTCACAGTGTTAGGAAGGTTGAGAACCACTGCTCCACCTGTTCCTGAACACCCTCTGGGTGCACGGACTGGAGGTTTGGCGGCCATGCTGGGCCCCATGGCCCAGTTCCCTGGGTATCTGAGTCGCCAATTCCCAGTTTGCTCTTCTGTCTTCTCACAGTGAGGAATTCAGGTTCTCCGTGACCGAAGTTGGAAGCCAGCCACCCTCCGTTTCTGTCAAAGCCCCAGTGACAGATGCTCTCCTCTCTAGCGCTTTTGCTTTGGCGTTCTTCGTGGTATTGATGACTGTCCATCTTATTCATGAAAATACTAATGTCATTAGAGCAGGGGTTCTGCATTGCTGGCTTCACTCTGTACTCCAGCATCTTCCACCAGTCCCCAAGTTTGTGCACACGTGTATGAGGGGTACATGTGTATACATGTACATGTGGCGGCCAGAGAGTAACCTCTGCAGTCTGCAAATGCCCATCTTTTTTCCTTTTTTCAAGACAGGGTTTCTCTGTTGGAACTCTGGAACTCACTCTGTAGACCAGGCTGGCCTCGAACTCACAGAGCTCTGCCTGCCTCTGCCTCTGAGTGCTGGGATTAAAGGCATGTGCCACCAACCACCTAAGACCCAGTTCTAACGGGAGTTCAGACAGGGCCAGGCTACCCTCTCCTGAGCACCCTGCTAGGTGGTGAGAGCAGGGGCCGCCCAGAGGGTGCCGAAAGAGGGCTCAGGGTCTCTTGCCGTCATCCCTCCAGATCCCCGTGTCCATGTGTTCCAAGAGCTGCTGGCCTGGACAAAGGAAGAAGCCTGTGGGGCTCCACACCTGCTGCTTTGAGTGCATAGACTGCCCGCCCGGCACCTACCTCAACCGCTCTGCAGGTACGGCTCCCACCACACCTGCTCTGCCCTTTCCCAGCAGACCTCAGTTCTGCTCACGGCTCAGCACCCCTACCCTGACCTGGAGTTCTCAGGGACCCCTTCCCTTTGCCAGGGTCTCTGGGGCCTCCCCAGGGAATGCAAGTATCCAAAGGACAGAGACCAGGCCTGGTCCCTCTTGTGGCTTCCCGAGAAGCAAAAATCCCCAGTTGCAGGTTTCTATGTGGGACTCGGGGATCGGTCCTCACACTGTGTGCCAAACACTTAATCCGCTGAGCCATCTCCCTAGTCTCTGTCGACTGAATTCTTGCTTGAAAGACTCTCTCTCTTCCTAGAACACTGGCTTCCAGTGTTTAAGCTCATGTTAGTGTTTAGCACAGTTCAGGGTGGAGTGAAAAGCTTTCTCATGACCTCATTAAAACTTAATTGATTTCACCTCTGAATAAAAGCACTTGCCGAGACCCTAACAGCACTCAGGGCCCTAAGTCCTGATCAAGACTGTCGAAGGCTTCTGCTGGCCTGTCTGTTACAGTTGTCAGTGGCCTGCGGAGAGGGGACAGGTTTTACTGGCCTCCAGGGCTCTCCATCTTTGCTACCTGCCATAGTGTCTGACTCCCAGTGCTTACTACGGGGCTGGGGAGACACGGATGGTAAAGGACTTACCTCGCAAACACAAGGACGTGGTTTTGATCCCCAGAACCCATCTGAAATAGAACCAGGCATGGTGGCATGCACTTGGAACCAGTGCTGGGGAGGTTGAGAAAAATGGATCATTGGGGTTCACTGAGCGGCCCGTTTAGCTGATTTGTTGATCCAGGCAAGTGAGAGATCTAGTCCAGAGAGAGAGAGAGAGAGAGAGAGAGAGAGATTTGAGGAATATACTAATGTTGTCCTCTGGCCTGAATATACACACACACACATGCACGCACACCCCTTCAAACACCGCCCCCCCCCCCCACCAAATGCTAACTGAATGAGGTCCTTGAAGATGTGGTTGTAGGTCTTTCCCACTAGAAGGCGATATCTTGGCAGAGAGGAGTTAGAGCTGCTGAGTTCTGAGCAAGGAGACCTGGGTTTGAATCCTTGTTTGGTAACTGACTGGCTGTGTGACTGAGAAAACGACTTAACACAGCTGGTCCTGGCTTGTCTGTGAGATGAGGCTGCTGGGAAGCTTTGCTGAGCCATGGGGGAAGGAGCTCCTTTGGCCTCTCTCTGGCTCTGGGCCCGGAGCACAGAGGACTCAGGGGCTCTCAGGTAGGGTCCAGCTAATGGAGTTGCTGTGGGCTCTTGCAGATGAATTTAACTGTTTCCCCTGCCCGGGTTCCATGTGGTCCCACAAGAATGACATCACTTGCTTCAAGCAGCGGCTGGCCTTCTTGGAGTGGCACGAAGCTCCCACCATTGTGGTGGCCATACTGGCCACCCTGGGCTTCTTCAGCACACTGGCCATTCTGCTTATCTTCTGGAGACATTTCCCGACACCCATGGTGCGCTCGGCTGGCGGCCCCATGTGCTTCCTGATGCTGGTGCCACTGTTGCTGGCGTTTGGGATGGTGCCCGTGTACGTCGGACCACCCACCATCTTCACGTGTTTCTGCCGCCAGGCTTTCTTCACAGTCTGCTTCTCCATCTGCCTCTCCTGCATCACCGTGCGCTCCTTCCAGATCGTGTGCATCTTCAAGATGGCCAGACGCCTGCCCCGTGCCTACGGCTTCTGGGTGCGTTACCATGGCACCTACGTCTTCGTGGCCTTCATCACGGCCATCAAGGCGGCGCTGGTGGCGGCCAACATGCTGGTCACCACCATCAACCCCACTGGCCGGACCGACCCCGACGACCCCAATACCATGATCCTCTCGTGCCACCCTAACTACCGCAATGGGCTGCTGTTCAACACCAGCATGGACTTGCTGCTGTCCCTGATGGGCTTCAGCTTCGCTTACATGGGCAAGGAACTGCCCACCAACTACAACGAGGCCAAGTTCATCACGCTCAGCATGATCTTCTCCTTCACCTCCTCCATCTCCCTCTGTACCTTCATGTCCGTCCACGATGGGGTGCTGGTCACCATCATGGACGTCCTGGTCACTGTCTTCAACTTCCTGGCCATCAGCTTGGGATACTTTGGTCCCAAGTGTTACATGATCCTCTTCTACCCCGAGCGCAACACCCCTGCTTACTTCAATAGCATGATCCAGGGCTACACCATGAGGAAAAGCTAGCCCTGCCCACCAGCCTCAGGGGCAGAGCCTCCCCCACCCCCTGCCGCCTCACTAGTGGCCGTTTTTACCTATTTAGTGCTTGAAAGTACCCACCCTGCACTCTTTCCCCGTGAGCTGTTTCCCTGGCCCTGAGCTACCACTCACTTCTGGAAGAAACCACCCAAGGTGACCTATGGGATCCAAGGATGGTCTGATCTGTAAGCTTACCACTGCCATCTGGTGGTCACAGTGAGCACCTGCAGGCTGTGGCCCATGCCGTCCAGCTTGCTCCAGGCTGTAAGGCCAACAGTAGGGTCCAACGTGTTCCCTGGCTGTCCCGTGGTTCTGTGTTTCATTTCAGTTTCTGGAAAGCACAGACTGCGTCTTCTGTGTCCTAATGGACAGCCTGGCTTGTGGGCACTTCATTGTTGCTTACGAATAAACTTCCCTTGGGTGAAATCAACGTCCTATCTTGATTTCAGAGGTTCTCTGAGGAAGGGCCCGTGGACTCGGTCTGGGTCATGGTCTCTCCATGATGGGTGACCTTGGGCCAACTTGTCCTTGCACCTACACTTGCCACCTCTGGGATGGGAATGATAGATGCCAATGTTGACATTTGGGGACTGAAGAAATGGAAGATATTACGGGCTTGGCAGGAAGGAAGCAGAGATGAATCATCCTTTAGGAAGAGATATGGGGAGAGTCACCGCATGGTTGCCATAGCCAGCCATGATGGGAGCCTGGAGCAGGGGAGGAGAGCCTTTGGGTCCTAAGAGGAGCTTCCTTAAGAGAGATAGCCACCACAGATAGCACGACAAGGGGCTGCAAGAGAGTAAGCCTTCGCTTCTATGGAACAAAGGGAGCTCCTTGTTCCGGGGTGTGTGTGTGGAGGGACACGTTCTCCACTACGTTACCGAGGCTACTTGCCAAGAGTCCCAGGGCAGAAGAACTTCACTAGTCAAAAGTGAAGTTATAATTCAAGGTTGTTTGGGGCCTGGGCTTGTCACTGCAAGGAGAAGGGAGTCTCCAGGTCATAGCAGGCTTGCTGATCAATGCTCTGTCCAGAGAGAATGTGAGGAGGCATGGCCTGATTTCTGTGTGTGAGAGAGAGGTGGTGGGGGGGGGGGGTTAAGGGTCTATAACCTTACAGGAATCCATGATGTAGGGCATTAAGGTAAAAATGTACACAGCTGGTGCTCAATAAATGCCAATCACTATAGATTTACCTGCCTCTAAACCATTGGGGACATTGTAAAGTTTGTGCTTGTGTGTGTATGTCTATATGACCATTTGTGTGTGAGTGCACATGTGTGTGCTGGTGTACCTACACATGTGTGTACATGCCTGTGGAGACCAGAGCACAACATTAGCTGTCGTTCCTCGGGAACAATAAGGTGACAGAGAGACGTGATCTCTTACGAGCCTGAAACTTGCTGATGGGCTAGGCTGTCGCCCAGTGAGCTCCAGGGGTCTGCCTGTTCTGTCTAGAGCACACGCTGCCATGCCTGGTGTGGTGATTTAAATGAGAACAGCCCCTGCTTAGTTAGGGGCCGTTAGTTCTCTTAGTTCTGTTGCTTCTATGAAACACCATGACCCAAAAAGCAAGTTGGGGAGGAGAGAGCATATTAGGCTTACACTTCTACGTTGCTGTTTATCATGGAAGGAAGTCAGGACAGGAACTCAAGCAGGGCAGGAACCTGGAGGCAGGAACTGATGCAGAGGCCATGGAGGAGTGCTGCTTACTGGCTTGCTTCCCATGGCTTGCTCATCCTGCTCCTTTTTAGAATGCAAGACCACCAGCTCAGAGATGGCACCACCCACAATGGACTTGATTCGCCCTCATCAATCACTAATTAAGACAGTTTTCTACAGGCTTGCCTACAGCTCAATCTAATGGAGGCGTTTTCTCAATTGAGGCTGCCTTCTCTTTGATGATTCTAGCTTGTGTCAGCTTGGCATGAAACTAGCCAGTACAACTGACTCCTTGTCAACTTGACACACACACACACACACAGCACTTTTCAATTAAAACCTTTCCTTTAAAAAAAACAAACAAAAAAAGCCAGGCAGTGGTGGTACACATCTTTAATCCCAGAACTTGAGAGGCAGAGGCAGGTGGATCTCTGTGAGTTCCTGGCCAGCCTGGTCTACAGAGTGAGTTCCAGGACAGCCAGAGTTACAACAGAGAAACCCTGTCTCGAAAAACCAAACCAAACCAAAACTTTCCTTTCTCATTTATCCCCAAGATGGCACATTAATATTAATATCACAATATAAAACATAAATAACTTTAAAAGTCCCACAGTACTTACAAATTGAAACACACTAAAACTGCAGTCTCTTTAAGCTATCCAATCTCTTTAAAAATCCAAAATCTCTTTTAAAAGTTCAAAGTCTTTCAGCTGTGGGCTCCTGTAAAAATCAAAATTAAATTGAATACCTTCTCACTTCAAGAGGGAAGAACCAGGGCACAGCCACAATCAAGTCAGAGCAAAACCAAACTCCAACTGTGTGAATAACACAATGTCCAATGTCTGGAATCCACTCACGAGCTTCTGGGCTTCTCCAAAGGGCTCCGCCCTCTGCAGCACACAGCTTGGCTTCTAAGCTCTGGCTGGCTTCACTCTACTGCTGCTGCTGTTCTTGGCGGTCATCCCATGGTCTGCTATATCTCCAGACTGCTGGGCTCTTCTGCTGCAACGGGGCTGCACTTTCACCAGTAGCCTCTCATGGGCTCTCTTCATGGTGCCAAGCCTCAGCTGCTCGGCATGACCCCTTCAATCTGGGCCATCAATCGCTACCAAGGCTACACCTTCGACCATGGCCCCTCCTGGCTTCTCACCGTGCCAAGCCTCAGCTGCTCTCCATGACCCCTTCATTCCTTCAAAACCAGCACCACCTGGGTGACTCTTACACTAACTACCAAGTTCAGCTGCTAGCGCGAGGTACAACTTTGGCCACCCCTGGAACACAGCTTCTGTGTGCGGACTCTGAGGAAACACTTCCCAGAAGATTTCACCTCAGCGATGGCAGTCTCTTCTTAATCACCACTAATTTCTCAGCTCCAGCTGACCGGCACCATCAACTGCCCCAGCAACTCAAAGGTTTCACTTTAGCGGTTCTGATCTCCTGTTCATCACAGCAGACTCTTCAGCCCTAGCTGACCAGACACCACAGATGCTTCACACAAATGGCCCGGGAGAGTCTTTGCTTCCCTCTGAAACTTCACAAGCACATGGCTCTCCCAGTTAGTGCTCTCTGCCTTGTGGTTGTCAGCTATTGCTCCAGCGCCATGTCTGCCTGCCTGCTGCCATGATTTTCACCACGGTGGCCATAGCTTCTACTACCCCTTGGAATCATGAAACCCCAAATGAATTTAATTATGCTTCCTTTAATAAGTTGCCTTGCTCATGATGTCCTTAGCACAGCAATAGGAGAGTAAATAAGACACTTGGGTTTTTCATTTAACGTAGGTTCTCGGGCTCTCATGCTTGTGTAGCAAGCTTAGCAACTGAGCCATTCCCCAGCCCATACTTTCTTTATGTCCACATTTCAAGGGTCTTCTGTACTGGGGCCTACAGTGCCAGTCCCTGTGGGAAATCCACCTTCCTTAAACTGTTCCCTAGTCTTGCTCACTACAGAGAACAAGGCTCACAAGCCTCAGTGTCCCCGGGGCTGGTATGTTGTGCCCACCTTTGTACTGCCCGCACTTCGGGGGGGCATTGTGCCGAAGGCATAGTTCTGCCAGGTGTACCCCTATTCCATGGTGGGCTCCAGGCAGGGTCCTCTGACCTCCCTGTGTCTAGGGCTCAGGCCTGATCCCTCGATGCTCACCAAGGAGGCAGAGCCTCAGTGTGAGGCTCCAGAGAGCCCCAGTTCAGAGGCACGCAGACCTCAGATGAGAGTGCAGGCATCGGACTGTCAGTGCTTGGGCAGGACAGAGGGACAAGCTTCCTGGAGGATCGCCACTGGAGGACATGTGGGAGGCTTTTCAAAGCCCCTCTGGGAGTGATCGCAGTTCCCAGCAGTAGGGAGGTGGGGCCAGGTATGGATGGCATAAAGATGGGAACACAGACCGGAGGGCAGCACAGCTGGGGCCCGGGGCAAGGCTCAGCTCTGGTGCTCTGGGCCAAGTGACCCTGCCAGTGTTCTGGACACAGTGGTACAACCTGACCTTCTGCTCTGTCACCTCAGAAGCCATCCTAACACCCTTGTTCCATACCCAGCTGTGTCTCCCCACAGTCCTCGGTGTGGGACTTGTGTAGGTGCTGGAGACGGTTAGGGGAAGACCCCGGATCAGGCAGCCTTTTCCAGAGGAACCAAACAGAGCTATAGAACATGAGCATAACATGATTATTAGAGGACACTCCTTGGCCTGAGGCTGAGTAGTCCCGCTACAGTCACCTGCAGACAGAGATCTGGGGAACAGGTCTGGGGAACACAGCTGCTCAGACCAAGAAGGACCGATGTTGCAGCCCCAGTCTGAGGCCCAAGGCCCTGGCGCCTCTGGCGAATGCTGGTCCACCTTCAAGTTCAAAGGCTAAGGGGATGGAGTCTGAGGATGTCTGTTGCAACAGAAGCACACTCTAAGGAATGGCTAAAACATTAGCTTCTCTCTTCCATGCTTCATCCTGCCAGGCTCACAGGGAAGGTCTTCCCCACGCAGTACACTGGCTGGCCCACATGCCAATCATCTCAGGAAACGCCCAGAATTATGCTTTACCAACTTCCTTGGTGGTTCTTAATGCAATCTGACCAACAATGGAAGCTGTCAGTGGACACCAAGGATGTGGGTTTTTCCCCAGAAGTGAAGTCTTTTCTGGAATGTTGCTTTCCATCTCCATTACTTCCCAGTGGAGCCCAGAGCCTAGACAGGGACCTGGCTTAGCCCTGAGCTTTCAAAGAACAATGTGTAGGGCCTGGGCCTGGGCATGGCTGTGTCCCATCTACACCCCCTGCCTGAGGGACCAGATTGTAGGAGCTTAGGGAGGTTTAATCTCTTAATTCTTCTAGGCCTTGGCTTAATTTTTTTTTTTTTTTGAAAAGGAGCTAATGGCCTCATCTCTGGGTTCTGCTGGAGGACCACCATTATCGAGAAAATCCCAGAACCTCAGTGATCTCAGATCTCAGAGGATACATGCTTGACGTCCAGCCTAGTGTGCTGGCGCATGCTCACCAATCTCTGCGGGCCTCCCAGCACAGTGCCCCATGTCAATAGAGAGGTCTAGCAGACGCCAGGGTCCCACAGAGACCTTGGGACCCCGGAGGGCAACAGCCATCCAGGATCTACCCACCTCCAGTGCTGTCTTGGGGTGTAAACAACAGTCAGAGCCTCTCCTGCCTCAGGTCTCCAATCCTAGGATGGGGACACTCAGTTGGAATGTCGAGGGTGTCTAGGGTGGCCAGGCAAGGGGAGGTCAGGTTCCAGGATGGGGAAAGTGGCTGGCTGTCCTTCCAATGATGATGTATATAGGCCATCTGCTTCCAGTTAGCAGCTCCAGGCGCCTAATTGGCAGATCAAACTATCTGATGTTCCACGTTAGATAAGTTGTTAACGCACGCTACGGACGCTGACACTTTCTGGAAGGATTCCAAGCCCCTTCCGCTGGCCAGCAGGAGCAGGGTGTTAATAAGAACCAGATCCCTGTGCACAGAAGTGTGAAGAGGTGTGCTCCTGTGAACAGCTTTGGAGCGCCTAGGCGGATGTAGCCACGGCCGCCAAGGAAGGGAGCCGAGGAGGAGCTGCTGAGACTTTAACCTTGGACTTCAATCCAGAGGAGACGGGAGCTCTCAGAGAGGACTCTGACACAAACTCCAGGGACAACCGAGGACTTCGAGGGAACCCTGGGTTCTTCCCTGACGGAATCATGAATAGAGTGTGGCAGGTCTGAAGCATGGGGACCTTGGTTTCCACGGTTTCTGGGACTTGCGGGGCTCTGGGTAAGTGGCCGCAGCTTCATCACCTGGGAAAACAGAGAACAACCCTGCCACACCTGAGGGACAAATTGTCTCAGGTCCCTACATGCCTGAGACACAGTGGGCCCGGGAGTGGTCCTTATCTGCCAAGAGTTACTTCTGAAGTCAGTGTCACAGAAGCCTCAAAGAGTCACAGTGCCCCCCACCCCAGAGTGACGTGAGTGTCTTCTATCAAAGTGACAGTGTCCCCCTCAGAGAGTCACAGTGTTCCCTCACACAGTCCCAGGGTTCTGCTCACAGAGTCAGAGCGTCCCCCTTTCAGAATTACGAGGTCTTCCTCCGGGAGTTGTAGTCATCCCTAGAGTCGCAGTGTAGCCTCATGCAGTCAGTGTTCAACCTCAGAGTCGCCGTCCCCTCACAGAACCACACTGTCCCTCCAGAGTCACTGTTTTCCCCTCTCAGAGTCAGAGTATCGAATCACAGACTCGCAATGTCCCCCCACAAGTGTTTCCTTGTACCGGCTAGTTTTAACGTCCACTTGACACAAGCTAGAATCACCAGAGAGAAGGGAGCCTCAGTAGAAAAAATGCCTTCATAAAAACAGGCTGTAGAGCATTTTCTTAATTGCTGATTGATGTGGGAGGTCCCAGTTCATTATGGGTGGTGCCATTCCCTGGGATGGTGGTCCTGGGTTCTATAAGAAAGCAGGCTGAGCGAGCCATGGAAACAAGCCAGTAAGCAGCACTTCTCCACGGCTTCTGCATCGGCTCCTGTGTCCAGGTTCCTGCCCTGCCTGAGTTCTTGTCCTAACTTCCTGTGATGTGGAAGCATAAGCTGAATAAGTCCTTTCCTTTCCAAGTTTCTTTGGTCATGATGTTTCATCACAGCAATAGTAACACTAACCGAGAGAAGTTGGTACCAGGAGTGGGGTATTGCTGCGAAGGACCTGACCATGTTTTGAGGAGGATTGTGGGAGACTTTGGAACTTTGTGCTAGAAGAGCCATTGAGTGTTGAGAGCTCAGTGTACTGTCCTGTTGGAATCTGGAAGAGTGTTGAAAGCAATGCAGATGATGGAGGTCTGGCTTGTGAAATTTCAGAGGGAAGCAAAGACTCTACCGGACCACTTGTGTGAAGCATCTGTGGTGTCTGGTCAGCTAGGGCTGAAGAGTCTGCTGTGATGAACAGGAGATCAGAACCGCTAAAGTGAAACCTTTGAGTTGCTGGGGCAGTTGATGGTGCCGGTCAGCTGGAGCTGAGAAATTAGTGGTGATTAAGAAGAGACCGCCATCGCTGAGGTGAAATCTTCTGGGAAGTGTTTCCTCAGAGTCCGCACACAGAAGCTGTGTTCCAGGGGTGGCCAAAGTTGTACCTCACGCTAGCAGCTGAACTTGGTAGTTAGTGTAAGAGTCACCCAGGTGGTGCTGGTTTTGAAGGAATGAAGGGGTCATGGAGAGCAGCTGAGGCTTGGCACGGTGAGAAGCCAGGAGGGGCCATGGTCGAAGGTGTAGCCTTGGTAGCGGTTGATGGCCCAGATTGAAGGGGTCATGCCGAGCAGCTGAGGCTTGGCACCATGAAGAGAGCCCATGAGAGGCTACTGGTGAAAGTGCAGCCCCGTTGCAGCAGAAGAGCCCAGCAGTCTGGAGATATAGCAGACCGTGGGATGACCGCCAAGAACAGCAGCAGCAGTAGAGTGAAGCCAGCCAGAGCTTAGAAGCCAAGCTGTGTGCTGCAGAGGGCGGAGCCCTTTGGAGAAGCCCAGAAGCTCGTGAGTGGATTCCAGACATTGGACATTGTGTTATTCACACAGTTGGAGTTTGGTTTTGCTCTGACTTGATTGTGGCTGTGCCCTGGTTCTTCCCTCTTGAAGTGAGAAGGTATTCAATTTAATTTTGATTTTTACAGGAGCCCACAGCTGAAAGACTTTGAACTTTTAAAAGAGATTTTGGATTTTTAAAGAGATTGGATAGCTTAAAGAGACTGCAGTTTTAGTGTGTTTCAATTTGTAAGTACTGTGGGACTTTTAAAGTTATTTATGTTTTATATTGTTGTATTAATATTAATGTGCCATCTTGGGGATAAATGAGAAAGGAAAGTTTTGGTTTGGTTTGGTTTTTCGAGACAGGGTTTCTCTGTTGTAACTCTGGCTGTCCTGGAACTCACTCTGTAGACCAGGCTGGCCAGGAACTCACAGAGATCCACCTGCCTCTGCCTCCTGAGTTCTGGGATTAAAGGCAGAGACCACCACTGCCTGGCTTTTTTAAAATTTGTTTGAGTTTTGAAAGGAAAGGTTTTAATAGAAAAGCAATGTGTGTGTGTGTCAAGTTGACAAGGAGTCAGTTGTACTGGCTAGTTTCATGCCAACCTGATACAAGCTAGAATCATCAAAGAGAAGGCAGCCTCAATTGAGAAAACGCCTCTGTTAGATTGAGCTGTAGGCAAGCCTGTAGAGCAATTTCTTAGTTAGTGATTGATGGGGAAGAATCAAGTCCATTGTGGGTGGTGCCATCTCTGAGCAGGTGGTCCTGGGTTCTATAAGAAAGCAGGCTAAACGAGCCATGGGAAGCAAGCCAGTAAACAGCAATCCTCCATGGTCTTTTCACCAGCTCCTGTCTCCAGTTCCTGCCCTGCTTAAGTTCCTGTCCTGACTTCCATGATGAACAGTGATGTGGAGCAGAAGGAAAATAAACCCTTTCCTCTGTAGGTTTGGTTGGTTATTGTGTTTCAACAGAGCAATAGAAACCCTAACAAAGACCTTCTTCACGGAGTCAGGGTGTCCCCACAGGGTCACAGTGTCCTCACAGAGTCACGGTGTCCCCACGGAGTCTCGGTGTCTCTCAGAGTAAACTCTTCCATAAGCCACTTTTGGTCATGGTGTTCATCACAGCAACAGGAAGCAACCACACAGCCACCTGTTTGCAAGGAAGGCCTCCCCGGGTCCCTAATTATTTTTGTGGTGGGTGGAATGAAGGCCTTCTGCTGGACAAGGGGGCTTTTGACTTGTTCATATGGCTTTTTTACTAACAGACATTTGAGTTTCCAGTATGGATTTCAATTTTTCCAATATTTGCTTTATCTCACACTTTCATCCGTGCATACAACGTATTTTGATTACATTTCTCAGCCCCCTCTCACCTGCCCACGCCTCAACCAAAGGGAAGGAGGTGAGAGCTTTGAGCTGGGCCTTTGGCTCTTGGGATAGGGCTTTTCATAGCTCTTCCCCAGCCTCAGTGTCCCCCTCTGTCAGATGGCCGTTATATTTAGTTACTTTTCTTGTTGCTATGGCTGAATACCCAAGGGCATACTTAATACTTAAGTGGGAGGAGGCTCTATTTGGCTCACGGTTTAGGGAGGACGCAGTCCATCAGGGTGGGGTAGTTATGGCGACAGGAGAATTCGGCGGCTGGTCACATCGCATCTGCAGTCAGGACCCAGGGAGAGATGGATGTTGGTGCTCAGCTCCTCTTTATACCCGAGTCCAGGATCCCAGCCCATGGGATGGTGCCACCCACATTCAACGCGGGTTTTCTTTCCCAGTCCACTTAAAGGTCTCTAGAGACACGTCCAGAGGAGTGCTTTCATGCTGTTTCCGAACCAGTCACATTGACAACGAGGACGAACCCTTCCAGGCCCGTTGGACTGGGCTGTCTCTGGGGTGTCTGGTGGGAGCCCCAAACACAGGCTATCTGCCTGGGCTGGCTCTCAGGTTCCCCACCCCAGGGCCTCCCTACCCCCTAACTGCCAGTCACATGAGCCATGTGTGCCCGCCAGTCAGTGCTTGCCCGTCGGAAGAGCAGGACTCAGCCTGAGAGTGTGGAACAGAGCTTGAACTTGAGAAATGTGTTTTGAGTGAAATCCCATGACTTCCTTCCCTAGGCAGCCTCTGGACTCTGGGCCTCAGTTTCTCCAGCCGTGAGGGGTGGATGGTCCATGACTTGGATAGAGCTCTTCCTAGGTGGCGCTCATGATAAAACTCATTAAATGTCATGGGCCCAGGGTGTCCCTGAAGCCTCGACTGGTTCTCAGGGTCAGGCCTTGACCTCTGGGGTCCTTCTGGGAAATGGACTCCACCAGACCCCACGTGTTCCCTGAAGGGCCATCCCAGAAGCTGACAGCAGATGGCGATGTTGGACTCATTCTTGGGCCTCTCGGTCTCTCTTCCCCAGGGTCCCCCAGAATGGCTCTGTAGGGCTGGAACAGACAGACAGACAGACGGACAGCAGGACATGGAGACACATGGAAGAACGTGCAAGCTGCTGTCTTTTAAAGGGCAGTGCAAATGTGCAGCCTAGTCAGGTCCACATAGCACACAAGTGTTTACATGTCACTGTGGCGTCACGGCCTCTGCCAGACTTGATATGTATGTAAGGCAGCAAGGGCAGGGATAAACAGAAAGGTTGTGTTGTTTTGGTGGGATGTATGGGCACACGAGTGCTTGCACCTGTGTCTGGATGTGTGCACGGGAGGGTGTGTGTGTGGAAGGACACTTGTGCCGGGGCCCTCTGTGTGAATGATTTAGGTGTATGGAGAGATGATATGGCTATGGCTGCCTGTGTGTGTACATGCATGCAACTAATGTATGTGCTTGTATTTATCTTTATATGTGCTTCGTGTGTGTGTGTGTGTGTGTGTGTGTGTGTGTGTGTGTGTGTATTTATCACATGTCCCTGGCAACCCTTTGCTAGATGGTGACAATCATCCAAGACCCTGATCCACCCCCATCACTGTGACACCAGCAAATCCCTCTCCACCCAGAGCCTCAGTTTCCCTGTCTGTACAAGGACATCAGGTATACACACCACATAAATGTATAAGAACAAGATGCTAAATAGGAGGCTCAGAGCACTTACTGCTCTTGCAGAGGGCTTGGGTTGGATTCTATCACCCACATGGCGGCTCACAACTGTCTATAACTCCACTTCCAGGGGATCCAATGCCATCTCTCCTGGCCTCCACAGGCTCCTGCATGCGTGTGGTGCACATATATAACATGCAGGCAAAGCACACGTAGACATATTAAAAAAAAATTAAACACAAGATGTGAGAACAAACGGCTTGAGGAACAAGACAATGTGAAGGTCAGGGTTGACCCGCCACTGACCTCTGTGTAGGAGAACGGCCACTCCAGGCTGGCCCAGTGCCTAGGCATCCATTCAGGTGGGGCAGGTGCAACAGTCCTCCAGAATCAGCAGGGGACAGCGCTATGGGTGACAGTACATTTATGTGGTGTGTATACCTGATGTCCTTGTACAGACAGGGAAACTGAGGCTTTGGGTGGAGAGGGATTTGCTGGTGTCATGGTGATGGGGGTGGATCAGGGTCTTGGATGAAAGTCCCGCCCTGAGACTCACCCCGAAATCACCACTACCAAGTTCAAGCTAGTGGAGGGACACTGCTGGGACCATCCTCCCCAAGAGCAGGTGAGCAGCAGCTGGCCTGTGTGAGAGACAGGGCGGCAAAGGGAAATCGGCTCCTTCCTGAGGGTGTTGTTGGTGCTGAGGCTGTGGGATGAGGTGTGTGTGGGGGGGGGCACAGTTCTGGGGAGAACATCTTCCTTCCAGGCAGAACCATGGGTGGGAGGCAGGAGATGGATGCAGCACGGCTTAGCCCTACTACAAAGTGTGTATGTGTGTGTGAGAGAGGGGTGGGGGGAGTACTCTACAGGGAGGTGGGGAATCTTGGCAAGAATGATCCAGATCTGATTTGAGCCTTAAAGCCCAGCATGGTGGCATATGCCTCTCAGTCTGCCCATCAGGAGGCTAAGGCAAGAGGGTCTTGAGTTCAAGGCCAGCCAGTTGAAATAGGTAGGGAGACCCTGTCTCAAAAGAAACAAGAAAACAAAAGACTGGATGCAATTAGGAGCATGTTCTGAGGGGTCTGATGGTTCTGCAGATGATGTCCAGCAGGCAGCAGGGATTCTGAAAAGCAATGGAGTTTGGGGCCCAGCTCTGCTGCATGGAGATGATTTGAACTCCCAGTACTCCAAGATTTCTCTGGTCTGTCCCTTCGGCATATTCCTGCCCTAGCCAGGCTCCTTCTAAGGCCTCTTTGCCACTGCTGTGCTTGGCAGGGGGCATCTCAAGGGTAGACCCTCTGCCAGGCTCAAGGTTGAAAGCCCAGGTCTCCCCTTCAGGGACAGATGACATCAATCAAAATGTGGTTCTGAGAGCCTCCGTGTCTCTCTCTGTGAAGCAAGAGAAGGATGCTTCTCAGAGCATCACGGGTGATGGGGAGGCAGTGGGGACTCATGCGATGTGCACAGCCCTGGGCAGGTCAATAGGGCTGTGAGCTCCGACCATCACTTTCATGACGTTCGCCAGTTACTTAGCCAGGCCTGTGAAATCTCTAACCTCTCTCAACTGTGCTGTCTCCCTCTCTAGCGCCCCCAGGATGGGGTGAGCTCATGAAACACAGGACATCCCTGAAGAGGGTGAACAGGCGTCACCCCAGCTGCACCATAGAAAAGTGGCTTCTGCAAGGCAATGAGGGGTCAGGTTAGCATAAAACCCCCTCTGCCACCTACAACCCCCCCCCCCACATCTGTTCTCTCTGCAGCGCCTCCCTTTACTGTGCTCCAGGGAGCAGCATTGGAAAGGCTCCCAGCATTCCTTGCTGTCTCCTCTGCATGCTACAATGTGAGTTGAAGCACCTTGCATCTTGGGTACAGCTTCCCTCCCTCTCTGCCCTCCTGTCCCCTGAGTGCTGAGCTGGCCACATGAGCGAGAGCCCAGGAATGCCCAGGGCTCTATATGCGCCCCAGCTCCTAGCTCCCATACCCCAGCCCTGCACAGACAACTGCTCCTGTTGGGGGGCGGCATTAAGGCTCCTTTCATCTCCCACCCGACCTCTGCCTCTCTCCCAGTGTTCACACAGTGCTTGGTGGCTGCTGGGTGAGAGTTGCAGATCACGGGTTTGACATTTCAGCATCTGTGTGTCTCTGTGCCAGGCAGGCACTGGCCCAAGCAATCGATTCTCCCTGCTTGGTTGCCGAGCGCCATCTAGAGCATCGCTTTGCACCCATCGTCCCTCCAGGCTGCTTCCTCTAGGCCTCATGTGGGGCTGCTGGTACCCTGTGCTCTATGGCAGGAAGAGCCCCTGCTTCCTACTGTGATCCCCCATGAGGCTCAGAGGCCAGACTTGGCTTCTGGTCTTTATTTGTCATCCCTGGGTTCTCTTGTACTAGTCAACGCCATGTTGCTTCCGGATCTTCAGGGCCTTTGCGCATGCTTTGCCCTTCACGAGCACCTCCCAGTGGTCCCAGCATCTTCCTCTCCTGCACTAGACTGCTTCCACTTTGTGTTCCGGTCGCAGCCAAACCTCTTCCCTCCCATTGGGAGCACAATGCGAGGGGAAGCAGGGAAACACGGTGCAGCATGGCATCCATAGGGCTCAGGTACAAGCGGGATCCACCATTAACAGTGTGTGGCCGTGGCCCCGAGGCTGTGACCGCTGCTGAGGACGGAGCGTGGCAGCCTCGGCGACACAGGAGCTGGAGACAGCAGTGTTCTTGGGAGCTTTTCTGGCTGCGGGGATAGTTGACTGTGATGAAGGGATGCTGATGACACATGGGTGTTGACAGGGCTTAAGAGTTCAGTCTGGGAGCTGGGGAGATGACTCAGCAGTTAGAAGCTCCGGTTGTTCTTCCAGGGTTCCTGAGATCTAGTCCCAGCAATCACATGGTGGCTCTCAGCCAAGAATATTGGGGTCTGATGTCCTCTCCTGGCATACGTGTGTACAGAGCACTCATAGACATAAATAAATAAATAAGTCTTATGAAAAAAGGAATTCAATCTGTCAGGTAACCCCATGCGCCCCTGGGTCTGTTTCCCCTCCCCTTTCCTCCCCTCCCTCCCCTCCCTTCCCAGCCTTCACTCCCTCTTTCTTCTTTTCTTTCTGAGTTGGAGTCTCATGTATCCCAGGATGGCCCCAAACTTACTATGACCTTGAACTTCTGATCCTCCTGCCTCCAGCTCCCAAGAGCTGAGAGTTTAGACATTTGCCACCACACCCTATGCAGTGCCAAGGGCAGAACCAGGGCCCAGTGCATGCTAGGCAAGCACTCTGCCAACTATGCTATGGAAAGATATGCCCGCCCGACCCCAGCCTGTGCTTTGGGCCACAAAACTGTGAGCAAATGTCGGTATAGTAGGAATCACAAATAAAGAATTCACACACGCAGAATTAAACAAAGGGCGTGTGATCAGGTGTGGCCCCCACTTGTGTAAGAACAGAGCTTCATGAGTGTGGAAGAGGGGTGCGGGGTGGAGCATCCAGGATGGGCTTCCTGCAGGCTCAGGAGAGCTGACGTGACTTCACAGGAAGACAAACCTGTCTTAAGTCTTGGCTTGGGTCTAACCTCAGCTCCTGAGCCTCTGTGTGTCTCTAGGCTGGCTCCATTCCGAGAAACATCCAAGAGCTCCCCAGGCCTCTAAGGCTCTTGGTTCCCTCCCACTTTTCAGATGAGTTCCAAGAGCCCCTTTACCAAGCAGGTGACAGTCTCACAGAGGGCACCTGGGAAGTCCGAGAGGCAGGCACACTGAGGCGTATTTCAGGATATCGTGGCTCCACCAAGAAGACTAAGAGGCATAATCACAGGTGCAAACCCTGTCAGACCTCAGCAGAGGGAACCACCGTCATGGCCAGCACCGTACTGGACAGTGGAACCCTGAGCATCTGAGCTCAGGTGTTTTATATACCTGATCCTTCAGGTATTCTACTGACAGCATATGCAGATCATTAGAAATCACGCCCCCCACCCCATAAATCCAGCACCTGCAGACAATACAAAATGCCAAGACCTAGACAGCTCCTTACCCAATGGTGCACAAAACATTTTAAACATATCTAAAGATAAATTTCTACAACAACTATCTGGTGTCATTTCCACCTTCCCAGCCGCATGCTACAGCACACCTGTGCCTTCCCACGTGCATGCTACAGTGTGCCTGCCTGGGCCTGTATCTCTGGGAGCATGGCTGATCTTAGGGCGGCCCCTTTGCGCCCCCAGACATTTCCACTTGCAGCCTCCACACCAGCATCTCCCATTCTGATATCTGTGTGCAGGAAGTGAGTGGCCAACAGAGAGGGCAGTGCGGTCTCCGGTGCCACATGGCTAGAGGAGGCAGAGAAGCCGTCTGGAAAGACAAGGAAGGGCTGTTATGTGATCCTGACCATGGATGGCTGGGGAGACCTCAGTGGAGTAGCCGCAAGCTGGGCAGGTGAAGGCAGGGAAGTTGGGAGGAAATGGACCACTGTAAGCAGACATGCCAGTGTAATTAAGCCTGTTGACTTCGGAGCCAGAAGGCCTGGGTTTGAATCCTAGCCATGCCACGTGGTAGCTGTGTGACCTTAGGCTACCCGTTCACCCTCTCTGAGCCTCAGCTTCCTGTCTGCAGAATGGAGTTGGTAATGGAGTTGAGGCTTCTCGTGTGGCTTGAGTGTACACAAGAGTGGTTGCTGTGATGTGCCTGCACCCCTTGTACCAGACTTGTAGAGGGAGTGACCCCGCTTTACAGGCAAAGGAAGTGAGAAGGGAGAAGAGGCAGATCCAGCTGGGGTCTGTGCCCAGCCTGGCTGGCTCCATGCCTGCCCAGCCCCCTTGGCAGGGAAGTGAGGAGGGGGCTGGAGGGCTGTGTGTTGGGGGGAAGCAGCCAGCCTGACATAAGGCCCTCAAGAATGTGGTCTGCTTCCTTCCAGGCCCCTGGGAGCTTGGTAATCCTGGATGTGGGGAGACAGCTGCTTGGCCAGCCGAGGGGCTGCTTGGGGGATGGCCCCCTCTTCTTGCCTTTTCCTGCAGGGTGGGGGCTGTGGCTATTAACCCTGGCTGGGCCGGAGCTGGGAGGTGGGACACCAGGTAGGGGGCAGCAGGCAAGGGTGGCAGGTAGTTGGCCGGGTCTGAAGTGGATCTCTTGTCAGAACCCTGCCCGGCCCTGCCCGGCCCTGCCTGGGCTGCCCATTCCCTGATGTGGCCAGCTGGGGAGGTGCCAGGTGACTATGCTTCTGAGCATGACGGTGGGGGGTGACTTAGTTTTTCAATTATCTACCACCTATCTATCTATCTACCATCTATCTATTACCTACCTATCTATCACCTATCTATCACCTATCTATTATCTATCTATCTATCTATCTATCTATCATCTATCTTTGTGTGGGGGGCATGTGTTCTACACACAGCATTTGAATTGAAGGTTAGAGGACAACTCCGCAGTTTGTTCTCTCCTTTGACCGCGCAGATCCTAGGGATCCTGGCCTGGTGGATCAGGCTTGGTGGTCATCACCTCTACTTGATGAAGCATCTTGCTGGCCCATGGAGGGAGGACTTTTAGCAAAGTCACAGTTGCAAGGATCCTCTAACCTCAATCCCTTTGCTGCACAGAAGAGGAAACCGAGGCCCGAATGGGGATAGCCACTGGCTCAAGGTCACTCAAAGCTGTACCGAGCTGGGAGTCAGCTTCAGCTTCCAGTGTGCAGAGCTGGAAGCTTCTAGGCGCCCCAAATGTGCCTGCCCTTGATGTCTCCTGATGGAGCGCCGTTCTGTGTGGCCGAGCTCACAGCGTGGCGCTTACACAGGGTCACGTGATGCCCACACAGGGTCACGCGGCCTACACAGGGTCAGTTGCTGCCACCCTCCAATACTGAAGCATGTGGCTGCCAGTGATGGGGGTTTTAACTGCACAGTTGGTACTTTCACAGCCGCTGTCCAGGGCTCCGTGGCTCCCGAGCGTCCACGCACATGAATTCTCTCTCTCCAGACATGGACATGGACTCCGAGCTTCGGGGTGCCTTGCCTGGTTGCACCGGAACAGCATGTGCCGGTTTTCATAGGTGTCTCCTCAACAAGGAATCCTAACACCGGGTCCTCCTAAGGCCTAGAGTCTCCCATTGGCTCTGTGGCGGTCACACCCCTTACTCTCTGTACCCTCACATCAGAGGTGAGCGGACAATGTCTCTCTGAGGATCTGTGGGAACTGGATGCCCTCTCTTACCTGGACACCTGTGGCTTTCTTGGTTGCCACTGCCCCCATTTGTGTGCTTCTGTCCACTGCCCACGACACAGGCCAGGGGCTCCTGTGGGAGTCTCATATCGCTTAGCAACTTAAGGCCTTTAAATGGCTCCAGTACTTAGGCTACCCTGTAATACCCCTTCTGACCCGACCCTGCACCAGGTCTCTGGACTCATCCCCTCTTTCTCGGCATTCACTGGCTCTCTGGTTGCTTCAGACACAAAACTCCTCCTCTCTCTCTGCCTCCAACCCCAGGACCTTTGCACACGCCGTTGCCCCTTCTTCCTGGAGCGTATTACCCCACCTCCGGATGGCTGCCTCCCTGTGGCTGAGCCAGCGCTGGCTGAGCACCTGGAGGCCCATGTCTCCTTGCTGGTCTTCACTTTTTTCCACAGTGCTCACTGGTATCTGCAATCATCTCGTTCGTCTCTTTTGTTTCTAAGCTTATCGTCTGCCTCAGCGGCCTGAGACGAGAATGTTCTGAGGCTACTGAAGCCCTAGTTCCTAAGGCAAGCCAGAGCAGTGCAGACCAGGTGCCGGGTAAGGAAGTGATGAGCTAAGCACATGACCAAGAATGGCGGGAAGGCCGACTCTGCTGTGGGACTGCAGCCTCCATCCCTTCCAGCTGGCAGCTGGCAGAGGACGCTAGGGCCCAGACCCCTGGTGCACCGTGGATCATGCTTCCGGACTCCTTGTTTGGGGTGACGGTCCCGCTGTTTTTCCTGGGCTGTCCACGCGCTCTGGAGCTCCTGTGGACTGGGACTGTGGGTGTTCACAGAGGCAAAGGTGGACTCCTTGCTGGATGCCACAGCAGGCATGCGTAGGCACAGAGCAGGGCCGGGGAGATGGCTCGGTGGGAGAGCCATCCCTGTCAAGCAAGAGGACCTGGGTTTGGGTCTCTGGCTTCCACGGAAGAGCCAGGTGGGGTTGTGCCCCAGCCCCGGGATCGGGGACAGGTGGAGCTCATTGGCCAGCCAGACAAGCCAATCACTGAGCTCCAGTCTCAGTGAGAGACTCTAGCTAAAAATAAATAAATAAATAAATAAATAAATAGGCAGAGAATGGTAGCCAATAAATGAACGTCAATAAATGGCCTCCACAGAAAACGTGCATGTGCTGCGTACACACACAGACACGCACGCACGCACACACGCACGTGCGAGCAATGCATAACTATAAGGTCTCACCTCCAAGTGTAGGGCCCTGTGAGACGATTCAGTGAATAAAAGTGCTTGCTGCACAAGCCGGAAGACCTGAGTTCGATCCCTGGAACCCACTCCACCATGTTGCCCACTGACTTCCGCACATGCGCTCTGGCACTTGCTCGCCCCGCATCGTGTACTCCTACAACTAAAGAGCAAAACAAAATGGGGGCCTGTGACTTTGTAGCCATTCCCTCCAACCGAAAGAAACCCTCCCTCCTGCAAGAGGAGGGAGACTCCTAAGATTCCCCAAGCCCAGAAAGTTCTGGGACTCTCCAGCCCCCCACCCCTCCCCAGACTGCATAAGCAGCAGCTGTCAGGAGGAAGAGACTCTTCGGTGGAGCTGCCCGGAGCATGCGCAGGAAGGAGCAGGTTGCAGTCCTCCTGACTTGTCACTGGGGGGTGGGGTGGGGTGGGGGTTCAACAACGCTGCTGTCTGTCTGTCTGTGGGGCATCCGTGCTCCTGTAAGTCACCCCAATAAACTCACTGGTTCACTAAGCCAGATCTGGGTGTGTTGGCTCCTTTTGTCTGTCGGGAGGCCTGGGGGTGGGGGATGGGGGTGGGAGGATGGGGGTTGGGGGGGCTGGGTTGATGTCTGTCCCCCAGGAAAAGTCGTGTGCAGGACGCCTGTGGTAAGGGAGATAAGCAGTGGACACTAACGCCGGCGCAGGGCCGTTACTGCAGGTGACAGGGCTTTGCCCATGGTGTCACTTCTGCTCCTCGACACAACAGCCCGTTTGTTGGAAGATAGGGTGAACTTCCAGAAACACCCGTTTTACCAGAAGAGGGTGAGTGGGTGAGGGGACTGGCCTTCAAGGCGCCCAGCTGACAGTGGCTGAGCTGGAATCAGATCCAGGTCCGGATGGTTGGAGAATCAAAGGTCACTGTGGTAGGGACCAGGTCGGGACAGGGAGAGACCCGGGAATTGTTCACTGTTTGTTGCATAAAGGTTCAGAGAGGGCAAGGGGCTTGCCTGAGGTCACACAGCAGTCTTGTATTGTATCAAGCCCAGATCTAGGGCTTTCCGACTTCCTTCACTGGGCCTTTCAAGCCTAGTTTCTCCTCAGGGAGTTTTTCTCCAAGTCCAACCCCAAACTCCAGGAGCTTGGGGGCTGGGGGATGGGAAAAGGGGGAGACCAGGACATTGGGTAGACCTGAGGGGTCTGAGGGGGGTTCTGAGAAACCAAACAAATTCTGTCATTTCTGACCAGAAATAAGAATTTTAGTGTGAACCCCCACAGCTGTGGTATGATACCCCCGGACCCTCAGATAAAGAATCCAGGAACCCCAAACTGCAGAGTACTAGGGTTTGGAAGCATTGTGAGCATGTGACATGGGTGGGTTAGGGGGTGGGAGAAGGGAATGGCCCATCCAGGCCATTGAAGGCATGGTAGTATTAGCCACAGCTAATAAAGAAGAAAGCCCCGTTTAGCTGGTGAAGGTCACAGCCAGGGTAAATCCTTGGAGAGAGACCAGGAGGCAGTTCAGGAAGCCAGGAAGCCCTGGATCTGACCTTGATGTGGGACAAGACTGCTGTGTGACCTCAGGCAAGCCCCTTGCCCTCTCTGAACCTCTGTACCATGAGCAGATGAGCTCGGTGAACAGTTCTGGTTTTCCACGCTTTGTGGGGCAGGAGACAAATCTCTCACTCCATCAGAAGGCAGCATGGGTGGGTGGGGGAGCCCCAGCTCACCCTTCTCAGATCCTGGGAACAGTGAGGGGTCTAATCTGCTGTTGACATTCTGTGGGGTCTCGGGGCCGTGTGGGGGGCTTGGGTTTCGCCTGGTCCGTGTGATCCCCGAGTCCCTCGCAGCACTTGCTTCACGTCACTCTGGGGGGATTAAGGATCCAAGGTTGGGGATTGGGGGTGCTGGGAAGAGAGAGCAAAGGGGCAGGGCTGAGGGCCAGCTGCAGGGCGAGGCTTCTCTGCCCTCCAAGTCCCTTTGTGTGGGGGATGGGGTCCAATATGGGTCCTGCTTGCGTCAACAGTGGGCACCTGTGTTATGTGGGGACCGAAGGAGGCGGGTAGTCTCCTTCAATAGACAGGAAAGCGGCCTCTCTGATAGTAGAGCTGAAGCCTCGATGGTGGGTCCCAACCCTCACCGTGCACGTTCGGTTCCCAAGTCTACTCAGAGAGTCATGGAGGCATCAAAGGCTCTGGCCCAGGCCGTGTGGAAAATGATAGGGGTGGTCAGTGTGGCGTGGAAGGGGCTCCCGGGAGCTCAGACTCAAGCCCTGACTAGTTTGGGGCCCACGTGGGGGTCAGGACTTCCAGACCATCTGCATATAGCGCTCCTTGGTGTGGCTTGTTTTCCCAGACGCAGGTGGAGGGCTGTGTGCGGGGCTTCCAGGAGCTGTCGCTGACCAGGGCAGAAAGAAAAACCTGGAATGGCTTCTCTCCTCTCCCCTCCCCTCCTCTCAGGGTCAAAACCAAGGGCTAGAGGCTTCAACAGGAAAGAGAGGATTCCTGAGGCTCAGTTTATCCAGAGCATATCACTCAGATGGGAGTTAAATGAGATATTATGTAGAAAGCCCCTAACACAGGCTGGTACACCAGCATCACTCATTCACTCTTCATTCATTCATTCATTCATTCATATGGAGTTCCAAGTGGTCTTCCAGAGTCTAAATGATTTCCTGAGACCAGGCTCAGTGTGACCACGTTCAGAGGAGTTCTGAACACACGCCTCATTGGGCCAGGCTGGAACTCACCTGGTAGAGGCTGTCCTTGGACATGAGGACTGGTGGAGGGTGTGGTTATAACCTTGCTCAGCCAGGGGAGAGCTCAAGCACCCGCCGGTACTTCACCGGTGTCCTGGCCCTTGGTCCTGCGTGCCCTGAGTGGGTGTAGAAATCTCAGTGTTGTACTTTCTGAAAGCCCCATGTGGGCTGCTCTGCCTGGCACACAGTAGGCACTCATGAAATGAGTCACTAAGCTTAGCAGGCCACCCAGCCAGTCCCCTGCCAGCTCTGAGGAGGACTTTGGATCTCTCAGGTCTGGAGGTGAGCTGGACACTTTGAGCCTATGCTCGGCCCTGGAGGGACAACTGCCTGGCCTCTCCCCGACCCGGCCTCCTCCAGGGCTTGTAGGAAGATGGGCCCATAGAGAGTTCCAGAACGCCCCGGATAGAATATCATGACCGAGACTTGAAAACCTGATCTGGCCCCAGCCAGCCCTTCTTCCCAAGGTTCCCTCAGCCATCAATCAGCAGAGAGACACGATCGTATTTTATAGCCTGGCCAGGCTGGGGTGGCGGGAAACCCAAACCCAGCCCCGCCTGGGGTCCTGCCTGCTTAGGGGGATCAAGGTGACAGGCAGAGCCTTAACTCTTTGTGGTCCCGCTCCACCAGGTGCTGGCGCAGCCCTTCCGTAGCAGCCCTGCCCTACTGGGTTTCTTGGGGGTGACAGGAGAGGCGATAGATAGGTCTCTGCCCCCCCCCAACCCCCTGCAAGAGCTTGAGGAAGACCCGGAGTTCAGAGGAAGGTCTGGACCAAACCTAAGCAGTTATGCTCTGGGTCAAGGTCAGCCTGCCTGCGGCTGGGTATCCTCTGGCAGATAGCTCTCCCTCTCTGGGCTCCTGACCTCTCCCAGGGGATCGTGGAAGCTTTGTGTTTATTTCAAGCTTGTTGTGCCCTCCCAGGGTGGCTGTGGCTCACTGTCTTTACCCTGGGGGCCTCTTCCTGGGCTAGCTAACCCATAATAAGAGGCTCTTGTCTCTTTTGGCGATTGTTAAATTTTTTTTCTGGGACCCAGTTAGCGCCCAGATAGGACTTTTCATAGTTCAAGATGGCCCAAGAACTAGGCTGGTGTTCACTTTTCGCTGTCACCCATAGACAAGAGCATGGCTCCTGGCTTTGGACGTGGATCTACAGGCCTCCCTTGGGCTCAGATTCTTTTCAAGGCTAGCATGAGTGAGCAGGGGACTGCCCTGCCTCCCCATGGCCAAGGCTGAAGGGCAGAGAAGCCCAGAGTTGGCTTGAAGCCACCTGCAGGGGCGTCTTCAGGGGGATCCCAAGGCTGGAGGGAGAAGCCACAGGGTAAAGGGCTCATTTAGAACCAGGAAGGGCCTGCGGCTGCAGAGCTGGTTCCCTTAGCTGTGGGGTGAGCCAGTGCTCGGGTAGAAGTCATTCAGCAGCTGGGTGACCTTGGAGCCTCCATTTGACCATCTGTCTTGGACGAGAAGAAAAATACCAATGTGCTCAAATTGTCTTGAGGCTCAAATTCAATAATGACGGTAATCAATGGAGCCTATTTTGGCATTAGGGCAGCCCAGGAGAGAGGCTGAGGTCCCCATGACTGAGGGTCTCTCGTGAGGGGATTGGAGCTCCCTCTTGGTGCCAGTGGGGGCGAAGGCTTTAACAGGAGCCATGCTCCAGGGTCTCAGGTTTCCGTACCCTGGATGGCAGGGGTCATTTGGGGGGAGGGAAGAGAACTCTTAGAATAGCTTCCTCAGGTGGATGAGAGTCAGGGGACACAGGTGTCACACCAACAGCTGGCTGTGTTGGGTTGATGGACTGCTGTTAGAAGATCAACTTTCTGAGGCTCCATCATTGTGGGGGGTGGGCAAGCCTGGGGTGCCTCAGGTTAGGATGTGACTCTACTCAGTGGGTGGACCATGCCCCTCTGTCAGCCCCACAGGTCCTGTCAGCTTCTCTAGCCCCTTCCCAAGGTATTCCTTACCGTCTCTTCTTCTGGGCTCTGGGGCAGGGGAAGGGAAGACCCAAGTTCTGGGGGCAAGGAGGTCAAGCCTCTAAAGGGCCATGTGGCCTACCTGTGCCTCAGTTTCCCCATGGATAAGTAGGAGTTGTCCTAAATCTCTCAGGGAACAGGCCACCAGGCAAGCTCCTGGTCAGATTTAAGGACTCAGTTTCAACATTACCCTAGAGAAGTAGGCCACTCCTCCAGACCTACTGTGTGCTAACCCTCCCTGCTTCTTCCCTACAGAACACATGACACACTGCCCTGATACCTCTGTCTCTGTTATTCCTCCAGCTTGAGGGCAGGCCCCCGAGGGAAGAGCCAGTCTACTGGTTCACAGCTGCTCTACCCAGCATCTGTACTCTGTAGGTCCTCTGTAAATGATTGGGCTGGACGGGTAGCAGCTCAGAACTCTGTATGCAAGCTGTGATATAGTCCCGGTCCTCTAGACTCTGGAGGATGAGGTGCCAGTGTCTCAGCGGGGACAAGCAAGTCCTGCACTGATTGAATACTGAGCTATGTACTGCAGGAGCTGGCCCTGAACGGAGGAGCAGCCTGATCCCTTCCACCTCGACAGCTCTCGCTCCTCTCTGCCTCATCGCTCTGCCTCAGTGGCCTTGTTTCTAGCAAACACAGCTGAAGAGCCCGTTGATCTGCTTGGCAGACGCTCAGTGGAGGCCTGGGGAGCTGCTCTTGGCTCCAGATTGCTGGAGGCTGGACAGGTAGTGAGGATGAGACCTCACAGCCTGGGGACAGACTTTTTCTCCTCCTTTCTCATTCTTTTGGTTTTTTAATTCCTTAAGAATCAAACCCCCCAAACAACAATCTCCCACGATTTGGAAGAATGTCCCTCATCCCATGTCTGGCTCTGGAACATTTTTATGGTCCTTTCCAGGCAGGGATGTGGTGCCCAGGAACAAGATCTGGGTTCCCAGCCTTGGCCTGGAGGATGGGGGTGGGCCCATCCATCTTCCCAGCTGGCGGATACATGTGGGAAAGGCTGCTGGGGGGTGGTGGTGCTGGGAACACCTGTTGTGGTCACTCTTCTTAAGCTGGGCTCTGGGTTTCCAAGCTCTCAGCAGAAGCGGTGATGACCAGCTGGGGGCAGACCGGGACCCTCTGCCACAGGCACACACTCTGATCCTGGCTGACATTACTCAAAGGTGGTGAAGCTGAGGCACTCTCACCTCGGTGGGAGTCTGCTGAAGGCCACATTGGCTCCCCGTCCCCCACTCCCAGAAGAGGCGGAGCCTCCCTCCCACTCCCACCGAATCCCAAAGAGAGAGGAGCCAGCCCTGACCTCTGAGCGCTTTCATCCTGAAGGCAAATGGTTAACATCAGTGGATTGTAGTCCCAGTAGCGAGGAGAAGGTCAAACTGGCCAGAGAGAACTGGACAACACCTGCTTGGGAAAACCTGTGGCATGCAGGGCATATTTGGCTGGAAAGGGAGGCATTGAGGCTGCATCATTGAGATGAGCCTTGTTTGGGGAATAACCTTGACAGGAAAGGGACAGTTACTGCAGCAGAGACACGTCAGGTCTGCAGGCTGTGAAGAGCCTCTGTCTCAGGGGAGGAGGATATAGATGAGGCTGGGTTGCATTCTGAGGGGTTAGAGGCAAGCTAGGACAGACTAGGACTGTCCAAGGCTAACCCACCTCTGATTCCAGGAGGTGTCCTTTGCAAAGACATCTTCCTTCTCTGTCCCTCAGTTTCCCCACCATTGTAAGATATAGAAACATAAAGTATGGTTCATCTCATGGCATCCTGTCTTCCCTTACAGCTCTGTTCTTAACCAAAGGTGGGAATGTGTCCAGGACTCAGTTTCCCTCTATGTAAAATGCCAGTCTTTCCAAACTGTTGGTGATCCCAGTTTACCTGGCACACAGTGGTCAGTGGCTGAGAATGTCTGTCTGGGACTCTCCCTTGTTTCCGTTGATCCTCTTTCTGTGATGAATCTAGCTGGCAGCCTTGGTGCCGCAGGCTGAGTGAGCCTTCGTCAGCTGGGCAGATGGAGGGGGCCACTCAGGTTTCAGGATCCAAGGACCTGCAGAGCTCTGAGGAATTTTCCCAGGCTGGGTGTGGGCAGCTGGAAACCATCCGTCCCAGGGAAGGCAGAGGACCAGGGGTCCTGCCAAGGTCTTTTGCTGGGAACAAGAGCTCAGGACGGGGGGACAGAATTCTCCCGCCCGGTTGGGAAAGATGAGACCCTGCTGCCAGGGCAGCTGTTGGCTGTGGTGCCAAAACACCAAACACCCTGGTCCCCAGGGCTGCAAGGGTTGTGGGGGAGACATTTGGGGCTCTGAGAGGGAGGAGGGTCCTGCCTAGCTTCAGCTACCCTCTAACATGGGTGAGAGAATGAGGGTACCGATGGATTTCTCAGGTACCAGGGTTCCAGCATCCAGGAGACAGGGAGGTGTGGGTCTATGGCACATGGGAGCCCTACTTTGGAAACTGGGAGAAGTCAAGTTCAAGTCAGTTTCAAGGCCCCATGTTATCTGTTCTTCGAGGTTGCTCTGAAGATTCGAGATAAGATCTGAGAAGTGCCCGCTTGCAGTAGGTGCTCAATAAATGCTAGTTGTGTCTCTGGAGGAGGTATAGACTGATGGTGGAGAGTGTACCCAGGATTGGAAATGGCCGTGCCTGCCTGTGACCCCAGCATGAGGGAGCTGGAGACCAAGAGGAAAATAACCAGTGTAGGGTGAGCCTGGGCTGCAGAGTGAATTCCAGGTCAGCTTGGGCTATCTCAGACCATCTCACAGACAAACAGCGTAGGTAGAGCTTGACAGCTCAAACTCATTTGAGCATTCTGGAACCTCAGTTTCGCCATTTTGCCATGCTTTGGACCTGTAGGGCAGGGCATACGCTCACGTTGTGTGCTTTGACTGATGGTGTTATATCTATTGCTACCAACACCACACTCTGGGCCCTGGGCTTCAGACCGAAGGCACTCTTCTTGCCTACCTTGGTGATGCACCCCTCCGTGCCCTCCTTGTCTGATGAAGGCTGCTAACTCTGCTGACTGTCTGCTACTTGGAAATAGAAGAATTTTCTGTCCCTAAGTATGAAGAGGGATCAGCTTGGGGTGGCTCAGGCAATGGGAGGGGCAAGAGGCTGGGAGGGCACTAGACTGGAAGCCTACACATAGCTTGACCTCTGCAGGTTCTCTGGGGGTCAGGCCTTCTGGGTTTCTGTTTTTTTTTTTTTTTTTTTGACAGGGTCTCTATATAACCCATTGGGTATCCGTTAGTACAGGTGACTGTGCTGTTGGGCTAGCTTGTAGGTAGGGTGGAGGCTGGGGTTGGTCCCCACTCTCCACTCTCTCTTCTGTGAGGGTTGTGGCAGGTGATGAGGGGCCTGTGGGCAGAGGTCCTGACTCGCTGCCTCCTGGGGGGTGGATGTGAGGTGTCAGGGAGCTACTGTCAGCCACAGTGCATGGGGAGGAGTTCTAGTCTTCTCCTGGAACCTAAAAGGGCCCTTCTAGGGCCCTTGTTAGTTCTCACACTGAGTTCTCTGGGGGGCCGTGGACTTCTACCCAGGCAGCTGGCAGGGGCAGGAGATAGGCCTGGTCCTGTCTCTGCTGGTGGACTCTTTGTAAGCTTCGTGCTCTAGAACTCATCCTGGCTTCACCCTCAGTGGCTTCCACTGCTGCTGTAATCCAAACACTGGCCTACTATGGCCCAGGAGGTGATCTGGTTGGCCCTGCTACCTCTGGATCTGTGATCTTTGGTCAACGCACTCCCCTCCCCCATCCTGTATGACTGTTTCCTGGGCCTGGGGTATCTCCACTCTTCTGCTCTCCAGGGGAGCCTCCTAGAAGAGATTTCCTCTCCCAGACACCCTGCGCTGCCCTTGAGCCCCTAGCCCTCCCTGGGCTCTGTCTCAGCTCTGGCCCATTCCTCCCTGAAGCCTCCTACCTCTGCCTCCCACAGACATGAACCCCAGGGACAATGAGAAGACGGTGTGGAAATGTCAGGCAAACAAGGGATGGGACAGTCCCAGAGTCACACAGCAGGTCAGCGACAGAGGCAGCCCAGGTGTCTCCTGCCTAGGGTGATGTTCCTTGTGACCTGTCTCCTTTTCCTTAGATGCAATTCCACCTCTTGCCCATCTTTCATTCCCTGCCTTGATCATTGTGTTTCCTGGGTCCATGTGCAGTGAGATGGCACAGGAAGCTGGCAGCAACCTCACACCCCAGGGAACAGGAAGTCACTCCCAACTCTGACTACTTGGCTGGGATACTGCTCCTCTAAGCCTCAGTCTGGGAAAGGCTCCTTTGGCCTCAGGGTAGCATTCCCTGTCATATAGCACTGCCAAGGGCTTCAGCTGGTGCAGGGGTGCTATGTCCATACTCTCAGTTGCTGGAAATCCCTGTCTGACCCAGCTGCCCCCACCCCCACCCCAGTTGTGGTGAGGACCCAGCTGCAAGAGGTGGGACATAGGAAGCTTGGGAGAGGAGGTGGCCTGCGGCCAGGGTGGGATGAATAACAGCCTGCTTCTGGGAAACATCCTTGAAAATCGATTCTCTCTGTGGAAAGCCAGTGGGCCAGGCGGGGTCTTTTGGGGTCCTTTGAACTTGTGAGCTATGGCGTGTTCCCTTGAGTCCTCTGGGGTTGCCTTTCCCAGAGAAGCGTGGTTCTGATTCCACTGGGGTCCACCGAGTTCTCAAGATCTCACCGCCGTCCCCCAGAATCAGGGCTGGAGACACTGTCTCAGTGTGCTTCCTTTTGCCCTGATAAACACCATGACCAGAAGTAACTCGGGGAGAAAGTATTCATTTGGTCTATGTGTCCCAGGTCACGTGGTCCATTGCTGAGGGAAGTCAGGGCAGGATTCCGGAAGCAGGAACCTGGAGGCAGGAGCAGATGCGGAGGTTATGGAAGAGTGCTGCTTCCTGGCTTGCTCGATGTGACTTGCTTAGCCTGCTTTCTTTTATCCTTTTCCTTTCCCTTTTTCTCTTTCTTTCTTTTTTTTTAGACAGTTTTTCTCTGTTGTAACTCTAGCTGTTCTGGAACTCACTCTGTAAACCTGAGTGACCTTGAACTCACAGAGATCCGCCTGCTGGCATTAAAAGCATGCGCTGCCGCCGCCGCCGCCGCCACCACCACCACCACCACCACCACCACCACCACCGCCTGCTCAGCCTTTCTTATACCACCCAGGACAGCCTGCCCAGGGATGGCGCCTCCCACAGTGGGCTGGGCCCTCTCCATCAATCATCAGTCAAGAAGACACCCCCCCCACCCCGACTTGCCTACAGGCCAATCGGATGGAGGCATTTTCTCAGTTGAGGTCCCTCTTCCCAGATGACTCTAGCATGTGCCAAGTTGACAAAAACAAACAAAACCAAAAAAGTAACCAGTATAGACACCAAGGATGTTCCATGAATGGTTGGGATGCGGTTCATAATGTCACAGATGAGATCCTGCCAAAACCAAGTCCCCACTGTGTGTGTGTATGTGTGTGTGTGTAGGTCAGACGTCAGCACCAAGTGTCTTTCCTGGCTGTTCTCTATTGTTTGAGACAGGGTCTCTCACTGACCCTGAAGCTTGCTATTTCAGTTAGACCAGCTGGCGAGTAAGCTCCTGGACCTGCTGGTCCCCACCTGTCCCCCTCTAAGCACTGGGGTTACGGGTACACACTGTCATGTTCAGCTTTTACATGGGACTAGGGCTTCAAACTGAGGCCCCCATGCTCATGTCACAGCGCTTCACCGACTGAGCCTCTTTCCGGGCTAAGACAGAGGCCGACTTTGCCCATGGTCACCATTGTTCCTGTATTAGAGCTTGCTGCCAACATAGTAGAATATAGCCTTCATGGCTCAGAGACCTTCCTGACACCAGCCTTGAGAAGTGGGAGATCTACTCCTCACATTTTGCAGATGGAGAAACCAACGTGACCATGCTGCCCTCTTACTCAAGTGCTTCTGGATGGTGGGGGCAGCCTGGGGCTTTGTGACTTCTCAATGGTGGGGGCAGCCTGGGGCTTTGTGACTTCTGGATGGTGGGGGCTGCCTGGGGCTTTGTGACTTCTCAGTTGTGGGGGCAGCCTGGGGCTTTGTGACTTCTGGATGGTGGGGGCAGCCTGGGGCTTTGTGACTTCTGGATGGTGGGGGCAGCCTGGGGCTTTGTGACTTCTGGATGGTGGGGGCAGCCTGGGACTTTGTGACTTCTCAATGGTGGGGGCAGCCTGGGGCTTTGTGACTTCTCAATGGTGGGGGCAGCCTGGGGCTTTGTGACTTCTCAATGGTGGGGGTAGCCTGGGGCTTTGTGACTTCTCAATGGTGGGGGCAGCCTGGGGCTTTGTGACTTCTGGATGGTAGGGGCAGCTTGAGGCTTTGCATTGCTGTCTATAATGGGCCTCAGGACAAAAATCTCTGGAGGTGCTGCCCCTGGACATCCAGACAGCACAGGGTGTCAAGGAGATGGGGATTGTAGACTTGAGGCTCTGCGAGCTCCAGAGTAAGCAGACGGCCACTGAGGAATGCCCAGTGCTTGTTTTGATGGTAAAGTATGCTTGTTAGAACCACAGGGGTGAAAAGAAGCCCTGCTCCCCAGTGGCAAACAACTAAAACAAGTGAGGAGGGGAGGACTGAATGCTAGGTGTTCTGGCTCAAATTCTGCCCAAACGGACAGAGGCTCGGCTCTTCCTCTGGAAGAAGGGCTGGTGACTATGGATGACTGTGGGATTAAATGAAGTTGATGCCGGAGGTCTGTGCTCAGGGTACCACAAGCTGTCACTCTGTCATTGGTGTCACATGGCAGCATAGACTTTTGAATTCTGTTCTTTTTTTAAAAAAGTCTTACTCATTATTTTATTTGTATGAGTGTTTTTGCCTGCATGCATGTCTGTGCACCAAGTGTATGCAGTGCCCCTTGGAAACCACAAGAGGGCATTAGGTACCCTGAGACTAGAATAACATGGTTGTGTTCTGGGAATTGAATCAAGGTCCTCTGAAAGAGCAGCCGGTGCTCTCAGCCACCCAGCCACCTCTCCAATCCCTTGATTTTTGTTCTTAAAACAGTTTGAGCTGGCGGTGGTGGCCATGCCTTTAATCTCAGCACTTGGGAGGCAGAGGCAGAGGCAGATTGATCTCTGTGAGTTCAAGGCCAGCCAGGCCAGCCAGGACTACATAGAGAAACCCTGGGAAAGTTATTTGACCTTTCTGAGTCCTGCTTGCCTCTTATACATGAAAGATAAGTAGAGCTCCTGTTTGAAGGGCTGTTGTGAGGTTTAAATGACACATTTGCATAAAGAAAACAGCGTAAGGCTGGCTAGATGTCTCAGCAGACAAGAGTGCTTACTGCTCTTCCAGAGGACTTGGGATCAATTCCTAGCATCTGTATTCGGCAGCTCACAGCAGTCTGTAATTCTAATTCCTGCACTCATGTGGTGGATATAAACTCATGCAGGCAAATACATATATGCACACTGGAAATAAACAGACAATGCAGTGCTGTTTTTTGGCACAGAGTTCAACAGATTAAGTATTGATGTATTCCTTTCACCACTACCACTGCCACCATCATTACCTTAACTACCATCATCACCATCACCACAGTCATCACCACAATCACCACCACCACCATCACCACCACCATCCTCATCACCATCACCACCATCAGCAGCAGCACCACCATCACCATCATCACTATGCTTATCACCACCATCGGCACCACCATCAGCACCATCATCAGCACCACCACCACCTCCCTCACCCCCATTCTCATCACCATCATCAGCATCACCACCATCTCAGCATCGTTATCACCACCGTCCTCAGCACCATCATCATTATCATTATTAGCGGCACAAGTTTTCCGGGGACCAGAGACCAAGAGATGACTTAACTGTGACAGAGGGGTGCTCAAAGTCCCTCTTGGGGACACGGATGCTTAGATGGATCACACTGGAGCCATGTGACAATGAAAGCCCCAGGGAAAGGGGAGAGATACCTGCTTGCCTGGATCTGGGGGTAGGGAGGGAGGATCCTGCAGGGGGAGGAGGGGTCAGTGTGGGAGGCATATGCGTACTACGGGCTGTGAGGTAGGCAGAGGGGACATGGCTGGTGGCAAGGGTCTGTGATGAGACAGGGATGGGGTCTGTGCTGGCTAGTTTTAGGTTAGGTTGACACAAGCTAGAGTCATTTGGAAAGAGGGAACCTCATATGAGAAAATGCCCTCTTCAGATTTGCCGATGGGAAAGTCTGTAGGGCATTTTCTTGATTTATGTTTGATGTGGCAGGGGTAGGGGTGCAAACTCACTCTGGAAGTGCTACTGTTGGGCTAATTAATAGTCCTGGGCACTATAAGGAAGCAGGCTGAGTAAGCCTTGAGGAGTAAGCCAGTAAGCAGTGCTCCCCCATGGCCTCTGTACCAGTTCCTGCCTCTAGGTTCCTGCCCTGTCTCCCCTTCAAGATGGACTACCAGCTATAAGATGAAATAAATCCTTTCCTCCCCAAGTTGTTTTGGTTATGGCATTTTGCCACAGCAACAGAAACCCTAACTAACACCGGGCCTGAGTGATTCGTATTAGAATGAGTTTCATGGTCACAATGGGCCAGAGAGGTTGGGACAGACAGGGTCCCGGGGATGCCCGTTCAGGTGTGCCCTCAGCCCTTCTAGGCATTCATGGGGAGGCATGTCTACTCCCTTCCCTTTGTGGCCATGGAAAGAGAGACCTGGAAAGGCAAGTGACTGGCCCAGTGTCACGAAGGTGGCAGAGGCAGAGCCAGGGGGAAAGTGCAGGGGTGGGTGGGGAGATCTAGTTCTCAAGACAGAGGGTGGAAGCCCCCTGGGGGCCATGCACAGTGTCCAGCTTCTGCCAGAGATAGGCCAGTCATCTCCTTTATGGCCTCGAGAGTCTGCTAACCTCTCCCTGCCAGCCTCCCCCCTGCCAGCCTCTCTCCCACCGTCTCCCCCCCCCCCCCCCGCCAGCCTCTCCTGTGGGTACCTCCTTGGCCTCTGCCAGCTTCCTCACTAAAATGTGAAGCTGAAGATGGAACCCATTGGCTTCAAGGCCTCCAGGATCTGGGCCAAACCAGAGGCAGATGTAGCCTTAGTTGTTATGGGCTGGGGAGGCTCACAAGTCCAACCAGCCTCCTGCCCGGTGCTTCAAGAGAGGCCTGAGCTCCAGGTGACGGGGCCCTTGGGAACCCTTATTCATTGATTCCCTGAAGACTTACATTTATTTATTTATTTAGTTAGTTAGTTAGTTAGTTTTGAGATAGGAATGACTTTGAACTTCTGATCCCCCTGCCTCTGTTCTTGAGTACTGAGATTACAGGCATATGCCACCATATCTGGTTTATACTCTGCTAGGGAAATCTAACCCAGGGCTCACCGCATGTTAGGCAACCACTCTATCAACTGAATCACAGCCCATCCCCTCTCCCAAGTTTACTGAGGTATGGACACATCAGGTGATGGTACACCTGGTTCAGGTTCCTACCTGATGGTTCAGACACCCCCACACCCCCACCCCCGGAGTTCCTGGGTTTGGTGGTAAGCTGGAGGTGGTCCCTTTTTGTTTTGTTTTGTTTTTCAATCAGGTTCTCCCTAGACCTGTCAGGCTGGCCTTGAACTCATGAACCTCCAGCCTCGGCCTCCTGGGTGCTGAGATGACAGGTGTGAGCCATGGTGTACGGCTTGGAATATGGGTGTTTCGGAAAAGGGTTGGGAGCTTCTAGAGAGGGCACAGACTTGCACTTGAGACCACTGATGAGGGAAGAATGAGAAAGAGAACCACACAAAGTCCTGGGGGTGGGGGATGGGGCAATTCCGAGTAGAATGGGAAGCAGATATGCAAGCTGTAATCAAAGCCAAGAGGCCGAAGCCGTGGCTTCCCCCTCCGCGTCCTCACAGTCATCATGACTTGCTCTAAGCCTGAAATCCCAAGCTTTGGAGGAAGGGAGCCGCTCTGAGAACAAGGGAAATCTGGCAGGAAGCCTGCTTGGGCCAGAGGTAGCACCTGCTTCCGGCTCTGTAGTCGGCTAAGCCAACCCAGCCCTTCTGCACCTACGCTAGCCAGTGACCATGGCAACTTAGGAAGGAGCATCCACCACGTCACCTCTCCAGGAGATTGAAGCATCAACCTCCAGATGGTGCCCGGGGAAGGAGAGGTGTCTAGGAAGGACAGCTGGAAATTGGTGAGCTTAAGGACAGGATGGGGGAGGGGTACAATCCTGTGAGGAACCCCAGTGCTCACTTCAGGGACTCCCTAGTTGCTAAGGTGGTCTCTGCTTTGCAGAACTGACAGGAAAGGCAGAACAATGATCTCTTATTTAAAAAAAAAAAAAAAAAGTAATCACAGCACATCCCAAGCTAGACACCATGGCTCACAGCCCGGGAGGCCGAGGCTGGAGGTTCATGAGTTCAAGGCCAGCCTGAGAGGTCTAGGGAAGGCCTGATTGAAAAAAGTAAAACTGGAGCTGAGAATGTAGCTCAGTGGAAGGGCGCTTGCCTGGCGGGCTCCAGGCGCCATCAGGAATGGATGAGTGAACCTAGCGTCCGGAGCCGCCACAGTGGACTTGTGTGAACTTTGTGGCTAGTGAAGAGGCCACATCATAGGCTGAGGTACCAACGGCTGGCAGGTATCAGGCAGCCCTATCTGGCTCTGTGTCCAGCTGCAGCACCTGCAGCTGTGTGACCTTGGACCTGTTCTTTGCTCTCCCCTGTCTGAGTTCTTTTTACCTGCAATGTGGATGACTGTGAGAGTTTAGCTAACTCACCATCCCTGGTGCACAGAAAATGCACAATAAATGTGAAGGGTGTGGGGGCACACAGCTGTGACCCCAGCACTCCAGAGGCAGAGGCAAGGAGGTCAGGAGTTCAAGGTCATCCTCAGCTACTTAGTCTGTCTGTACCGAGTGAGATATTCCTCAAAGAACAAAGAACATCAAGCTATATGATTCAGCCCTTCCCACTCCGAAGCCCAGTAAGGACCAGCCATCTGCCATAGTCCCTCAGCTGGCTGGTGGCTGCATCGAGACTTAAACCCGGATCCTCATCTCTCTGCTGGATCTTTCTTTCCACCTAACCCGCTTTGACATTTCCCTGGAGTGTCATTCCAAATGAACTTCCAGGATCTGAAAAACACCTCGTGAAGCCAACTGCCAGGACCTGGGTACTCCATCTTGTGAACAGGTAAACTGAGGCCCAGCAAGCTTTGCTTAATGGCAGGAGCTGCTTTTTGTGTGTAGCATCCCTGGTCTTTGGCACATAGTACATGCTCGCATAACATGTTGGGTTGAAGGTACAAAGGGAGCTGGGGACAATTGCACGTCTCCGAGGGCTGGAGTGGGGATGCTTCCGCAGATCTCTGCTCTCTAGGCTGCCATCTCCTCCCTCATCCACCCCAGGTCCAGAGGTCTGAATCAGGCCTCCCCGCCAGGCTGCTCTGCCAGCCTGGGGTGCCTCACCTGCAGCCTGTTACTAGGCTTGTGTGACCAGTCAGGGCTGTCCTGGATGTCCAGGACTCGAGGGAAGGTGACAAGCTTGGCAGAACAGTGGCCATGACAGTCCGTGTACTGGACCTCAGGTGGAGCGTGTGGTAACAGCAGGGCACCCTGTCTGCACCTGTCGCAGCCTGGATGAAATCAGGACCCTCACCCAATCTCCAGACGAGGAAGATGGCTGACAAGGAGAGGGTGTGTATGCCCAGGCTGAAGTGTGCAAGGCCAAGCAGGGACACTGGGTGGCTCAGAAAGGGCCAAGGGAGAGAGAGCAGCTTTTGATCTGACCTTCTGACTGGCAGGAGGGCTGCTCACCCCCAACCACCTCTCCTGGCCCCTCATGATGCTTCTGGATTGAGGCTGGTGGAAGAGGTTCACTGGGTTCTCTGCAGACTCGAAGTTATGTGAAAGGGACTTCGTGAACTGGGTAGGAGTTTACTTAGCTCTTCCCACACTGGCCTCGCCTCTCACCTCCCGGGTCATCCCGTGCCTCCTCTGCCTTCTTCCCTCCCTTCCATGACACACTCCTATACACAGTGGATACAGTGAGAACATTCCAGTGAGAAAAGCCTGTCTCTTGCGTTTGGCAGAGACTAGGGGCAGAAGAGGCCTGGGAGAGTTTTGTATCAGGAGGAGGGTTCCTCGTACCCTGGTGGAAGTCTGGGCATGGGCATGGTGGGAAGGTGGAAGAAGGGAAGTGGGGTCTCCCGTGCCTCTGGCCAGGGGCACACACGTGTCCTCTGGTTCTTCCTCAGTTGAATGTGGGATGGCCACGAGGGAACCTCAGTGAGTATCACTGTCTGACTATTCCGGCTCAGTCTCAGAGGAGCAGAGTCTCCTGCCTCATTGCTAGAGATGGTACCCAGCTCCCTGCAGACCTGGCCAGAGTGGGCAGCTCTCTCTGTGACGGATGAGGACGGACCACCGTGCAGGCTGCTGCAGCTCAGCCCTGGTTTTGTGTCTGGTTTAGCCATGCTCTGTTGGCGTGCTCTCCTGAGTATGTATATTCAAGAGTTAAGAACCGATTCTAGGTTCACCTCCTCCAGGGAGCCCTCCCAGGCTCCCTCACCGTCTCCCACCCACGCTCCATGTTTCTGGAAGCCTTGCTGAGCTTCATCCAGATTACTGGGGCTCTGACTCTCTCCACTCACTGGCTGAGGTGGAGGTACATCCTGAACCAGCTGACATGACCACTCACTTCCCTGTGTGTAAATGATGATGGTAAACGGAGAGAACAGCACATGCCAAGGGCCTGGGTGCAAACTGGCCCCTGGTGCAAGATGGGTAATAGGAGATGAGTCTGGCGGAGGTGATCAGCTGAGAGCGCCATGGTTACGGTGACGGAGTAGTTACCGCCACCCCGCCAGCACCCCACTCTGGTCTCAGTCCAGCTTGGGCACTGCTGAACCCCCACACTGACCCCTTGGGTCAGTTTGGACCTTTCCTGGGGGAAAAAAACTACTTTCTACTCCAGCTCTGTTCTGATGCCGGGCCCAGGCCCTGTAGGAATGAGGGGGCCAAGGCAGGAAGCGATGAGCGCGTACACCGGGGTGCAAGCTCCCCTCTCACAGATATGGGCTCCCTTCCTCCTTCCACAGGGCACTGTACATGCAGGACTCCCTCACAGTGGGATGGAGGCCCCACCCGTCTAGACTTCTGTTTGTCTTGAGCTGGCCGAGTCCTCAGTTTCTAGAACACTCCTGACGTGGGCTTTGTGGACTCTTGCACCGGCCCACTTATCAGAAGATGAGTGTGATAAAGGCCCTAGGTCAGGCTGCAGTCTGGGCCTGGCTCCTCTCACCAGCTCCTAGCTGGCTCCATCTGGAGCTGGGGGCGTGGCTCAGTTGATAGAGTGCTTACCCAGCATGCACAGAGCCCAGGGTGTCATCCTCAGCACGGCAAAGATTAGGTGTGTACACACCTGCCAGCCCAGCACTGGAGGGGTCAGAGGCAGGAGGATGAGGCGTTCAAGGTCATCCTTGTCTATATGACAAGTTCAAGGCTGCTCTGAGCTACATAAGACCCTGTTAAAAAAGCAAAACAAAAGCCAGGTGTAATGGTGCGCACATTCAATCCCAATGCTTGGGAGGCAGAGGCAGATGGATCTCTCTGAGTTCGAGGCCAACCTGGTCTACACAGTGAGTTCAAGAACAGTCAGGGCTATATAGTGAGACCCTGTCTGGGTGGGGCATGACGCCAGGGAAAAAAAAAAAGAAAGAACGAAATAGCCGTGAAGGACTGCTACTCACGGAGGTGTAAACTTGTAGAAACAGCTCAACGAGCCTTTGACTAATGTTAACAATGACCACAAACGGATTCTCCCACCGTGAGCGTCTCATTCATTCAGTTGTTGAACGAGTATTTCCTGCAGATCTACTTGGCAACACACAGTGGTATGGAAGCTGTGGGGCCAAGTCCCAGCTTCCCGGGGGCTGGTGATGGGCGAATGTATTAGTCAAGGTACAGCCCAAGCTACTGGAACAAATACCAACAACGCTTTGGCTTACCCAACCTGGGAGGTTTAATTGATTCGTTTCTGTTATTCCCAAGCAACACTTCGGCTGAGGTCCAGGCCTACAAGTGACGGCTACGCATGTCTCAGTGTGTGGCTTCTCCTAAGATGGCTGCGCAAACAGGAAGTCGTTTCTTTATACAGCATGACTCACCAGGGTCTCATACACTCGTACTCACATTACTTAGCCATGTGGCCACGTCTGGCCACGAGATGATCTGGAGAAGAGCTAACTGAGTTACTAGGCTTAGAACTTCATGGTCTGGAGCACCACCAGCCCTTTTCACCCTATGTGAGCCAGGGCCATGGTTGGGGTGGTCTTGAGGGTTCACAAGTCTCAGACTGACAAATTCAACATCCACAAAGACAACGTGGTGAATCTGGTCATCAGACAAAACTGATGTCGGGGGCGTGCGCAGAGGAGCCAGGCGGGAGGGCCCTGGCCTATGCTTGTGGTTACCACACCTTATCCAGGTTGGGCAGGTCTCAAATCATTGCAGCCCTAGGTCATGTCCCAGCCCCGCAGTTGACCTTGGGCAGGTAGGTCTCTCTGAGCCTGAGTCTTTCTCTCCTTGCAAAAGGAGTTTCCCAGGCCGAGCCGCTAGCATGGCAGAGACCACACATCTCAATGCACCTGCGTGCACTTAGGCTCTCAAACTGAGACAGGCAGGCGTTGCTTGTTGCACAGTTGCTAACACTCCCACTGAGCTTTGAAGAGAACAAAGGACCCAGATTGTCCCTCAGGAGGGAGGGTTCTCCCGGAGGGGTAAAGGGTGATGGCCCCCTGGGCACCTCGATGGACTTGGTAAGGCAGGTGACTCAACTAGGGGCGGATTGTAGACGACCCGCAGCCTTCCTCCTCTGGTCCCCATGCCTGTCCCTAGTTTGGACTTGAGTATCTTTGGGTTCCCACTCCCCGCTGTGTCCCCGGCCCTCCATGGCCACGGCCACGCTGTAGAATTTCCAATTTTCAGCTAATGTGCAGGTCGTGACAGAGGCTCAGAGGCCCTGGTCGGACATAATGGTAGGAGAATTGTAAATGTCGCCCCAGTGAATGGCAATGAGCGGGTCGGGGAGGGGACTCTGCAGTGGCGGTGCGCCTGGGCAGGAATGCATTTTCTCTCGGACTGTGTCGTATTGGATTTCCAGAGGTGCGAGGGCTCCAGGTACATGTCATTAGTAACAGTTTGGGCGGTAATGAATCCTTTTATTTCTTTTCCTCACAGCTCATGAATACATAATGAGGCCCCGCTCAGGCGCATCTGGCCTGGGCCCTGCGCCTCTGCCACCTAATCTAGGTCCCGCTCCAATATCCAGGCAGCCCAGCTGGGGCCTGCCTTAAAGGAGCCGCTGCCCTTTCCTGCCCCGAGGCTGCTGGGCTGGCCCAGCACTGGGCACTGTTGATGCCCAGGATGGTGAGGAAATGGTAAAGTCAAGGAAGGACAGGGTCCCCAGTTCCTGCCCTGGCATATGCGGTAACAATTCACTAACACATTCAGTAGGCACCCAACAGTGTATCCAGCAAGTCTTTAGCAGTGCATCCAGCAGGTACTCAACAGTGTATCCAACAGGTATTGTACAATGTATCCAGAAGGCACTTGACAGTATATCCAGCAGGTGCCCACCCATGTACACAGCAGGTGGTCAACCAGGTGAGTCTGGGAAAGGCTATCCTGAACATTTCCTTGAACTTGGCCAGCTACTCCATGAGGGGTTTGGGATCCACTTTACAAGACACAGAGGCTCAGCAGGGCAGACTTGTCACATGCACATGCACATGCACGTACACGTACACACACAGACACACCTGCTCCTCCTTAGAGGAGTCTGGGAGGTAGCTTTGAGGGACAGGCAGGTAGTCTGATGCCAGGCAAGGGGCTGTCTGGAGTTGGGTGTGCTGCTGATAGCTATGGGTTCTCAGTAAAGCCACTGGGCCTCTCTGGGCCTCGGCACCCTCCTCTTGGAGGTGGCGTGTGCCCAGTTGTTAGTGCCACACACCTTCTTGCCCACAAATTCCTTCTCCTCCTAGGCGACTCTGCTCAACTGGTTACGTGCTGAGCGCACACTCACTTGAAGGTCACAGTGTTTAGTTTTCATCGTTGTTCCTCCGGATGTCTATGATCCTTTAGGACTTTCTGTGGCTCTCACCACCCCGCTGCCCACTCCATGTCCCCTGCTGTGTTGGTATACCACTGTCTCCTTTCTCCATGTCATTCCTCAATGGTGTCCTAGGCTGTGGGGACCTTGAGCTGAGCCTTTGCAAGTAGATCTGCAGGGCTGTGGACAATGCCTGGTGCACAGTAGGTGCTCAGCAGACACCCAGATGACACCCATATGTGGTCACCGACACTCCAAGGGAACGACAGCGCCTGGTAAACTAGGTGACCGGGAGCTTGGAATGAGCCTGCAGCCTGACATCCAGGCTCACCGGCCTCCCGGTCTTGGGAAGGAGGACCCAAGGCAGCAAAGTGACTACCTGGTGAGGTGTATGAAACTCCAAGGAAGACTGCAAGGCCCTGGCTGGGGGGCCATTTGCTGGATTCTGACACTGCTACCCTAGCTGGGAGCCTCTATCTTTTAGAACCTCATAGCCCTCAGCATGGACGTTCAGTCTGATGCCAGGCACCAGCCAGGGACACTCCGATCGAATGTATACAGCAAATCCTAAGTGACACTGAAATGGTTGACCCTGAGCTCTAGGAAGTAGCCCAGTCCTGAGCCTTATCTCCCAGGTAAAGTACCAGAGGCACAGAGGATCTGAGCAACCTGCACAAGGACACACAGCAGGAAGCAACAAAGGAAGGCTTTGAGTCCAGTCTGTGGGGTTTTGGAGGTAGGTTCTTGAAGTCCAGAACTGTCTATCTCCTGGGCTATACAGAGGCAGGAAGTGTTCTGGAGTCTCTGCCCAATACCTGCTAACCTGTCTTTCTACAAATCTGCAGAACAGTAAATTCACCCCAGTCAGTGCAGGGTGAGTGTGCACCATTGAACCAGCAGAGGAGTCTGGGAGATAGCTTTGGGAGACAGGCAGGTGGCCTGATGCCAGGCAAGGGGCTGTCTGGAGTTGGGTGTGCTGCTGATAGCTATGGGTTCTCAGTAAAGCCACTGGGCCTCTCTGGGCCTCGGCATCCAGGGGCACGGGACAGCAAATGGACCAGCTCATCGGAGATTTAGAACACTGGACACTGGGGTGTGAGAAATGCTGGGCTTTTCTGACTGTGCAGGCTGTGATTACAGGGTACTCAGGGGTCCTCACCCCTGTCCTCAACTGTATCTTGAGGCAAGGTCTCATGTAGCTCAGGCTGGGCTCGAACTCACTATTTAGCCAAGGATGCCCTTGGATTCCTGATCCTCCTGCTTCCACCTCTCACACCTGGCTACTTTATCTTCTGTTCTTTCTGGCCACCTCCATGGCTTCCATCTGACCAGCTTCCTGGTCACTGTCCAGCACCACCACTGCCATCTTGACCCTCCTCTCAGTCTGAAGAGCACCGACTTGGGAGTTAGGGATGAGGGCCTGGAGTACCTGCAGTCACTGGGTGAGGTGAAGGCACATACCCAAGGGCCCACACCTGCCTCATCACCCCAACATCACCCCAATCCACAGGAGCACTGTGCTCCCACAGAAATCAGTCACCCAGTCAGTCTCCAGCCTCTTGACCCAAGGATCATGTATTAAATACCTACTATGTGCCAGACTTGGGGCTAAGCTCTCACCTTTATCACTTCGCATGGTACTCACAAAATTTCAGAGCAAATATCATTTCTGTTTTGTCGACAAGGAAATTGGGGCTCAGGGAGGTTAAGTTATGTGCTTAAGGTCACACGAAAGGTCTAAGGAAGAATCTGGATCTCTCCAACTCCAAAGCCCTGAACATTCTTCTTAATATTGCTAGTTTGTTTATAGACATGTCTACTGTAATACGAGTTCAGAATTTGGACCATTGTTCAGAAAGACGGTGTCTCTATAACAGTCTTCCTAGCTAGGTGTGGTGACTCGTGCCTGCAATCCTGGCAATCAGGTGGTTGAAGTAGAAGGATCACACGTCTGAGGCTAGCCTGAACTACATGATGAGTTCCAGTCCAAGCTGGGCTACAGTATGAAACCCTGTCTCAAACATACAAACAAACGAACAAACGAACGAACAGTTGCTTGCTCAAGATAATAATGCTGCTTCCTGGGTAATACTGCATTGTTGTAGATGTTTATTTCTAGTTATGTATAAAATAATTGTTTTGTGCATTGTTGGGGGAGGGGCTCCCTAGATTTTGGCGTTTTGTATTGTCTGTAGGTGTTAGATTTATGTGTGTGTGTGTGGGGGGGGATGTTTGAATGCAGGTGATCTGCACGTGTTATCAGTAGAACACCCGAGGAGTTCTGAATCAATAAAAACACCTGAGCTCGGATGCTCAGGGTTCCACTGTCCAGTATGGCACTGGCCGGGATAGTGGTTCCCTCTGCCAAGGTCTGGCAGGATATGCACCTATGAAAATGCCTCCGTGTCTTCCTTGCTGAGCTGCCCCAGTAGCAGCAAACTACCACATTGCACATGCTCAGAACCAGGCTGAGGGGTTGTGGAGATGGTACCCTACAAGCATGGAGACCTGAGTTGAATGCCCAGGACCCACATAAAAAAACCACGCATGATGGCATATGTTTGTTAACCCTAGCTCTGGGGAAGCTGAAGCAGGACGACCCTGGGGCTTGCTGACCTCTTCTAGCTCCAGGTTCAGTGAGAGAGAGAGAGAGAGACCTTACCTCAAAGCATAAGGTGAAGAACTGACTGAGGAAGAAGCCAGGGATTGTCCTTTTTCCTTAGACACAGGCGCACACAGGTGCAGCCCAATGCATGCACCCATGAATACGCAATGTACATGTGAACACACACCCCACACACACACATGAGAGAGAGAGGGGGGGGGGAGAATACAAGGCTGGGTCTTGGAAATTTCCAGTAAATGCTATCTGTAAATATGGGACTTCATCTCCTGTTTTCCTTTTCTTTCAGGGCTCTGCCCCGCCAGCCCTGAGAGCCCCGAAAGCCCCGCCAGCCCTGCCACAGGATCCTCATGCCATCATCCCATTTTGTCGGTGTCACCTTGGCCATCTTCTGACACCCAGTCTTCAGTCACACCAGTGCTGTTCCTACGTCTTGAGTGGCTTCTGACTGCCTCTGAGATGTGGTGTGAGCCATTAATCCTGACATCCAAAGCTTGCTCCTTTTGAATGCAGACACTGCCCAGTTAACCTCTGCTTCCTTGTTGGGGCCCATCCAGCACACGGGCTGTCTGCCTCATTGGTGCTGCTATTCCTTTGGGTGCCAGCCCAGAACTCCTTCCTCCTCTTCTCTCCAGCCTATGTGCCAGTCCAACAGGCTACCCTCGGCTACCTCTACCTAAACTCCTGTGCCCACTGTGCCTTGGAAATGCCAGCAGATACTCTCAGATTCAAGAGACTGTTCTAATTCCAAAACTCTGTTGCTGTCTCTTCCTCTTGCCCAGAGAGTAAAGTGTCCCCAGAGAGTAAAGACAGAGTCATGCCGGCTCCCTCATGTCCTTGCAGGACATTCTGGGGAAGCAACCTGAACTCACAAAGACCCCAAACACCCTCTTGGTGAGGTCCCACATGCCCTGAACAAATCCCAACCGCCTCTGCGGGGACACTGGTCTTTGGTCCTCACCTAGCCTGCATGACTGGCCTGGAATGTCTAGATGAATTTGATTTGTCCTGTTCTGTGGGGTCAGTCCCTAAACTAAACCATATTCCCACTAACCTGAGGTGCCCAGTGTCCCCAGGGAGGTGGAGGCCGAGCCAGGCTGGGCCACAGCCTGGGGCCACCTTTGCCGGCCCCTGCGCGCAGCGTGGCCACCTGAACTAATTCCCTAATCCTGCTTCAGCTGGCCTGGCCCAGCAACTCAGGAAGGCCAGTGCTTGCCCTATCCACCTTCCTGCCCGCTGGGATCTGAGGCCCTGGGCCCCTCACCCGCCAGCACCAGCCACAGCAGCCGGAGCTCTGAAACCTATTTAGGTCCCTTACTCTGTTGGCTTAGCATCCCTGCCCCCGCCCCCAGCTAGGCCCCATAACTGGATCCAGATGTCCTTTCCCTGTCCCCAGGGTCCCCTGGATAATCCGTGACAGTTTGGGGGGTGGACCATAAGGGGCAGGGGAAGTACAGGGGTTGCTGGGATAGGGGACAGGCTCAGGTGGGAAGTATAGGGTCAGGGTCAGTAGGGGGAAGACAAGCACCTCACCCCAAGAAGCCATTGCCTGTCTCCTTAGGGGCCAAGGCCAGGTGCACTGGGGTCAGGGCAGATTTACCTCACCTGCTGAACCAGCAAAGACTACACGGTGTCAATTTTGGACTGACTGTGGAGGTTTCCTTTGTCATAAGAGGCACATGGTAGGTCTTCATTAGACAGGCCTGGGTGGATCACCTCAGCCTGCTCATCTGTTAAATGTGGGTAATAAGACCTATTTTAGAGGGCTCCAGAGAGAACAGTCATGTATTCTTACAGAGAGGGAGGAAGGGCTCCCCTCCCAGAGCCATCAGTGACTGGGAGACCCACTCCTACTGGGTCATGGAGAGCAGAGATTCAGGCTTTAGTCCCCAACCTGCTATCCCTTATCTGGGCCTCAGTTTCCCCATCGGAAGACCTTTTGAGTCCCAAGTCCCTCAAGCACAGAAAATATCACATACATGTTTATTGAATGGCTTTTAGTAAATTCTCTCTCTTACCCACACCTGCCATTCCCCTTCCCTCCCCCGTAGCCCTCTAAAGTAGTTGTGGTACTCCTTGTCTGATGGCTCTTCTCATGAGCCCCTCCAGAAATGAGCCTGCCACCCAGCCTGGCCACACTCACCAGACAGGGATGGAGGTCAGGGACTCAGGCTGCAGGCCCTACCTAAGGTGAAGCACAGAGCTGATGGAGAATGGTCCCCTGCCCACAGATCACAGGAGAAGGCGGAAGGCAGGGAGGGGAGCTGCTCTTGTGCACAACTCACCATCCTATTGGCTGTAGTTCCAATAAGACAAGGTGATGAAGCCCTTTCCTCCCCCGGGGGTGTGTCCTCACCCCTAATGTCAGTCCTTGCATCCCTAAGCGGGTTGCTCTTGAGCTTGACATTCTCCTGCCTCAGCCTCCAAAGTAGCTGGGCTCGCAGGCTGACCCGGCTGCTGATTCATTTAGAAAAATTCACTCCTAATTTTTTTTCCCCATAAATGTTTATGAAACACCAAGCGCCCAGTGCGGATATAGAGGTAAGACGGGCCCAAACGATAATCTCAGAAGATTGGGTGTCTGGGCTTGTAAGTGCTGGGGCTGAAGGCTGGGGGAGGGTGGGTGGGAGGGTGGGAGAGAGCTAAACTTGGCTGGGGCTGGAGATAAGAGGAAGGGGTAGGAGCTGGGGTGTGTGTGGAGTGATGAATGAACAGGTGGGAGCTCTCAGATGAAGGGAACCTCTAAACTGGGTTCATAGGGTGGGCTGTGGCAGAGGGGGCCTGGGTGTGTGGAATGAGGGGCTGGGGGGCTGGGGGGCTGGGCCCGAGGGGAAAGGCCACAGAGCTGTCATTTCCAACACATGTTGAGTGTCTGCTACCGGGCAGTTGTTTTCCTGACAACCATTCTAGAAATGGCCATTACCATCTTAATTGTGTGTGTGTGTGTGTGTGTGTGTGTGTGTGTGTGTGTGTGTAAGTCAGAGGAAAAATTACTTGTTTGTTGTTTTGTATTGTTTTTGTTGAGACAGGTCTCACCACGAAGCCCCGTCTGGACTGGAACTCACAGGGATCCTCCTGCCTCTGCCTCCCAAGTGATGGGATTAAAGCCGTGCTTCACCATGCCTGGCCTTGAATGTTTTGTATCAAGGTCTCTCACTGGCCTAGAGCTCACCGTGGAAGCGAGGCTGGCTGCCAGTGAGCCTGGGGGGCTGCCCATCCCCGCCTCTCTAGTGCTTGGATTACAGGCGCCCCCTCCATGCCCGGCTTTTTAATGTGGATTCTAGAGAATCCCACTCAGGTCCTTGTGCTTGCAGAGCAAATGCTCACTGACTGAGCTGCTAGTCCAGCACCAAGAAACAGGAATTAGCCGTGTTTTAATGATAGAAACTGAGACACAGAGAGCTTAAAAACTTACCCGAGGGCCAATGAAATGGCTCAATGGGAGAAGGTGCTTGCTGCTAAATCTAAGTTTGATTTCTGGAGTCTGGTTGGTAGGGGAGAACTGACTCTGACCTACACACATACACTGTGTCACCCATGTTTCCCCAATAAATAAATGTAAACACACACACACACACACACACACACACACACACACATACACAACTAATAAGTGGAAGAGCCAGGACTCAAACCTAAGATGTCTGAGTTTTAAGTCGCTTCGTCTTACTGGACCACAAAGGGGACATTCTTCCTTTTGTAGAGGAGACAGGCTGCAGCTAGTCACCAAGGTGGCCCTGAGGCCCTTGGTGCTCGCACCTGGGGCACTCAGGGACTAGACCAGGCATCTGATTGCTGGGACTTCATGGATGAAGCTGATGAATTGGAGTGCTTAATGTTGGATACCTTGGGACATTTGGTGAGGCCCCATGTGGGTTCTGGGATCCGTTAAAGGACAATTTTAGGAAGTGGAGGTCAGGAAGACCCGGAGGGAGGAGGAGGAGGAGGAGGAGGAAGAGGAGGAGGAGGAGGAGGAGGAGGGAGGTGGTGTAGATTGATTTTTCTCTTTTCTTCTTTTTTGACAAGGTCTCATTAGCCCAGGTTGGCCTCAAACCTGCTATGTAGCCAAGGATGACTTCTAGTCCTCTTGCTTCCAGCCCCTGAGTGCTGGAATCACAGGTGAGTACCACCACACCTGGTTTATGTGGTGCTGGGGATGGAGCCCAGTGCATTCTGGGAAAGCACTCTACTGATGGAGCTGTATCCCCAGCCCCGATATGTAGTTCTCACCTTTGTGTTTGTGACAGAGTCTCCAGGAGGCCGGGGAAGGCAGTGGGGGAACCTCACAGTCGAAGCGACATGTTCGGAGAGCCTGGAGTGCTGGGTGACATGCAATTCTAAGGTAATGCCATGGCCACTGGTGGTGGTCGGTTAGAGGATCGCTAATGGACTCTAACAGTGGGGAGCAGGTTCATAAGGGCTCAGCATGACCTGGCCCCTCAGGAGCCTCAGGACTTGGTAGCCACCATCATTCTATCTCCAGGATGAAATTTAAGATCTGAGAAGGCAAACAACTTGCTGAGACCCCATCTCCATCAGCGTTCCCAAAGCTCATACGCTACCAGTCTGGGAGAGTCCACGACAGGACCTTCCCACATACAGTTAATTCTGCCGGAGATGGCTCTCCTGAGCTTATACAGTTACCTCTTCTGCATCAGTTAGACGTGTTAACAACAGGCTTCTGCTGTCCCTTATCGTGTCTTCTGACCCTTTACCTCGGAGAGCACCAGCTGCAGTGGCTATTTTCAGTATTTACTGCTTGGCTGTTCGCTCTCTGAGATTGGACTCTGGCTGTGTTATTCAATGTTGCAACTCTGGACTGTACATGGCCTTGTACCAGGTTTGTTGTATGAATAAAACCCACGTTAACTCCCTCTTCACGTCCTTTATCCCTTCACCACCTGTAACTGCTACTTTTGACATTTGTTTTTGATGGGTGGGTAAGATGGACCAGTGAGTAAAGGTGCTTGCTGCCAAGACTAAGGACCTGAGTTCAAACCCTGGGAACCACATGATGGAAGGAGGGAGCACACTCTATCATCCCCCTGCTTATCACCCCCTTGGTACTACAGGCATGCATATTAAGCACATTCTAACACTGAGCAACACCCACAACCCTCCTTTATCTCTGTCTCCTTGGCTTCCTAAATCTAATCCGAACCCTCAAATATCCTAGTATTCCAGGCTCCTCTCTGACTTGGGCTTCCTGAAATGACAGTCTGAAGGTGGAAATTGGCCATTCTCAGACCCTGACAGAGCAGAGCCCTGGGTCCGTGGCCATCATACCTAAGAGCCAGGCAGAGAGATAGACGGCTTGTGCTGCTGGCGCCCTCCTGCTGGGTTCTAATCCTTAAGTAATTTTTTTCAAATTTACTTATTTTTATTTTCTGTGTCTGAATGTTTGGTCTGCATGTATGTATGTCTGGGCACTCTGTGTGTGCCTTGTGCCATGGAGGTCAGAAGAGGGTGTCTGATCCTCTGGAATTGAACTTAGGGATGGATGGTTGTGAGCCACCATATGGGTGCTGGGAACGAAACCCAGGTCCTCTGCAAGAGGGACAAGTGCTCTAACCTGTAGCTGCACGCCTACCATGGTGGCTCATCAAGGAAGACACGGGGACATTTCTCATAGATGCAAGCCAGACCTCAGCAGAGGGAACCACCATCATGGGCAGCACCATCCTGACAGTGGAAACCCGAGTGTCTGAGCTCAGGTGTTTTTATTGACTCAGCACTCCTCAGGTGCAGATCATTAGCAATCAAACACTGCCCTCTCCCCCCCCCCCCAGAAATCAAACACCTGCAAACAATACAGAACACTAACACCTAGGCTAGCCCTTCACCCAACAGTGCATAAAATATTTTATCCGTAACTAAATTTTCACAACACTAACCCACTGAGCTGTCTCTCCAGGGCTGCACTTTGGCCATTCATTCTTTCCCTTCCCTAAGTGTTTTAAGTCTGTAAATCTCCATACATGTTCATGATTCAAAACTCCAAAGGCCGAGGGCATCACCACTACCGTAGTGGTGGGTCACAAGCTCCAATTCTTCTTCTTCCTTTGTATGGTGTGTGTGGTGTACTGGGTGGAGGGGGTGTCTCATGTGCCTCGGTGCACATGTGGGGGGTCAGAGGACAACCTTGAGCATCTTCACCTTTCACCTTGTTTGAGGCAGGGTCTCTGATGCTCACTGCTGACTACGTGAAGCTAGCAGGCCAACTTCCAGGAAGTCTCCTGTCTCCACTTTCCATCTTGCCACAGAAGCACTAGGATTGCAGACCTGTGACTTTATGTGGGCAGGAGGGACCCGAACTCATGTCGTTATGCTTGCACAAGTGCTTTACCCAGGTCCAGTGCCCAACTTCTTGTGTGCTTCCAGAGGGTTTTTTTTTTTCTTCATTTATTTATTGATTTTTTTTTTTTTTTAGACAAGATTACTCTATGTAGTTAGTCCTGGTTTTTCTAAAACTAGTTATGTAGATCAGGCTGGCCTTAAACTCAGAGATCTGTGTGCCTCTGCCTCGTGGTTACTGGGATTAAAGGCGTGTGCCACCACGCCTGGCTTTTATTTATTTATTTTTTTGAGATGTGGTCTTACTATGTAACACAAGCTGGCCTTGAACTCACAATCCTCCCACCCCATCCTCTCCAGTGCTAGGATAACAGATTAGCAGGTGTACGCCACCACTCTCTCAGAGATGTCTCAAACACATACAGCAAGCACTCAGATTTACTTTTTCTGTACATGTACATGCTTTACACTCATAGGCTAACCTAACTGGCTGGCTTGGAGGTCATTCGGTATGTGTGTATGTGTGTGTGTGTGTGTGTGTGTGTGTGTGTGGTATATGTGCGTGCCACAGTACGCATATGGAAGTCAGAAGACCACTTGCAGGGGTTGATTCACTCCCTCCACCACGTGGGTCCTAGGGATTGAATCCATGCCATTGGTCTTGGTGGCAAGCCCCTTTTTTGCTGAGCTGTAGCTCTGGCCCTCCTCTGTATTTTAATGTGTGGCTCAGCAGATCCTGGCTTTGTAGCAAACATGGCTCTCACCTAAAAGAACCACATTCAACATTTATGTCCCCCAAATCATCCCCAATCACCTCCAATGCCCAAGGTTCCTTTTGTTCATGACCTTCCCAGAAGGGCAACGACCTTCCAAGTCTTGTTAGCTGTTTGGTGAGCAAAACCAGGAAACACCCCATGGTAGAAAGACAATTGTGCCACAAGCAGCAGTGCTGGGTTCCAGTCCTCTCATATGCCTCCCTGATCCTTTGACCCCAAAGGGCCTCTCTGAAAGGCAGTTACCTTAGAAACAGGCCAGCCCTTCCTCCAGAAGAAGGCCGGCCAGTGCTTACTGCTCACTCAGTTAATGGTTTCAGCAAAGGCTTTCAGTGGCTTCTTGACCATGTGGGCTCATGTCCTTCATCCCACAGCCCCATCTGTGCTCACAGGGCCAACAGATGATCAATCCGGGACCCAGCAGCCAAAGGTTCAAATCCCATCTCTCTCACTGACTAATTGTGGGACTCAGGCAAGCCACCGGACTTCCCTGGGGCTTAGTTTCCCCGTCTGTACTTTGAGAACAGTGATAAAGCTATAAAGATGTTGTGAGGCTTTGTCCCAGCTACGTCCCACGTTCAAATACCAGCAACTGTAACTATTATCAAGCTGTGTCCAGTTGCGTTAGAGGGCCTTGGACTTCCGTGGTCCTCATTTTGTCTCAGTTTCAGGAGGACAACACTACTTAACTGCATTTAAGTCACATGACTGGAGAGTTGGGAGAGAGGCTGGGATGTGCCCGAGGCCTGCAGAAAGCGTCTCCGGGTTCCTGAGTAAGGGGACAGCAAGGTCTAAGTACCTTCTTGTCTGTGGCTTAGACCAGGCACTGGAAACAGGTGTGTATGACTGTGAATGTATGCTTTCCAGTGTGTGTGTGTGTGTGTGTGTGTGTGTGTGTGTGTGTGTGTGCCATGTGTGAACGTGTGTGCATGCATGTGGAGACCAGAGGTCAATACTGAGCGTCCTTCTCTCTCTCTCACTGAACCTGAAGCTCATCAATTCAGATGGACTGGCTGGCCAGCAAGTCACAGGAATTTTCTCTCCCTCCTCCCCCTCCTTCTCCTCCTCCTGCTCCTCCTGCTCCTCCTGCTCCTCCTTCTTTTTCCTTCTTTCTCTCCCTCCTCCTCCTCCTCTCCTTCCTCCCCCCCCCTTCATCTTCATTTCGAGACAGGATCTCTCTACATGGCTCTGGTTGGCCTCAAATTCACAGAGATCCTCCTGTCTCCGCCTCCCGGGCGCTGGGATTAAAGGCATGCGCCACCATGACTGGCCCACAGGGATCCTCTTGTTTCTACCCTCTGTGGTGCTAGGATGATGGGTGAGCACCATGGCACCCCTCCACCAGCACTTCATCAGTGAATCCACGCCCCATCCCTCCTGATTTCTTGAGTAGTAATTACTACTGCTATCATGAGTCTGTGTCTTTGAATAGGATGTGTGTATAAATATGGGCACACGCGTGCCACACTGCAGACACGGCAGTCAGAGGAAGTCTCTCGCCAGTCGGCTTGGTTCTCTTCTTTTGCTGTGGGTTTCAGGGACTGAACTCAGGTCATCAGTCTTGCTCAGTAAGTGCTTCTGCCTGCTGAGACATCTGCTGGACCGGGATTGTTTAACTGGAGCCAGGGAGCGGTGCACGCTGCTGCTGACCTACCTGGCATTGGTGAAGTCCATTCTCCAGCCTCTGTGCAGGTGAAGAACCATGGACCCGTTTTATGGCTGAGGAAACCGCGCTTGAGGCATGGGCTCAGGAGATTGGCCGAGATCACAGACAAAGGAAGCAATGGAAATCCAACTCTGAAACTCGGGGAGTCTCTGGTTCTAAAGTCTGTTCTTGTTCCACTAAGATGTCTCTGTGTTGTTTTCTGAAGCAGAGTGTGAACCTGGTGTCACCCCGGAAGGGCGGAGTGTAGGGAAGGATGGGTCAGGGGAAAAGGGTGGTTTAAGCTCACAAGTGCCCACAGAGCACCTTCGAAATGAGCCCCTGGAAGACTGCTACGATGTTCACTACCTTGGTCTGGGATGTCTGTTTACTTCCCCCATGAGAGGTTGGCTGCATCCCCATGGGGCAAGTCCTTTCTATGGGACACTTGGAAGATCAACCACACTGAAACAGCTGACAGCGCTCAGAAGGCAGGGCCAGTCTGCTAAGAGACTGGAGGGACTCGGGTTGAGCTGGGTCTCCATCTTCCAGGGAAGGTGGGGAGACCGCCAAACTAAGGAAGAAGAAATTATGGCCTGGCTGTACCAGAAGCTCAAGGAAGAGTCACAGTTACCCTGCAGGGGGCTAGGCAGGATGCCAGGGAACCAGCAGCGGATGGAAGCCAAGTCCGGGGGACAGTTAGTGGGAAGCTGGGGGTCCTAGAACGCTTCACAAAGATGATGCACTGGAGGAGGCTAAGAACGAATAGCAAGAAGCAGAGGAGAAGCCAGGGTCTGTCATTAGGTCCTCCGGCCCAAGAAACCCACCCCAAGCTCAGACAGAGGGGATGGAACATTCAAGATGGCGGCCTTACAGACACTGGAATGAGGCAAAGTAAGGTAGGAGTGACCTTCATCAATGTCACGAGAACTCCCACTCAGGGCTAGGGAGCCAAGACCACCGACTGCTTCTCCCCATCTATGCCTTCTGAGCCCTAAAGTTCCATCAGACCGGATCAAGCCACAGGCTATGTATGCGCAATCCTTTCCTCTCTAGCCACAAAGAGCCGACTGAACGGGGAAATAATTAGAAAATAAGAGAGGAGGTGGGGTGGGGGTGGGGGTGGGGACGCACGGGGGGGCCGGGGGAGAGATTTCCAGAGGGGAGCGGGATGCGGCTTGGAGTGGTTGGCTGGAGATAACCAACAGATGCGATTCTGCAGATAAGCGTAGCAACTTAGATAAATCGCAGGCTTTGGAACTGGTCGCCTGCGTCCCCTCTCCCCGTCTGCCTTTTTTCAATTTTATCTCTGAGCCAAGGGAGGGGGAGGGGAGGGCAGGGGGCTCAGAGGGGTGAGGCGGCAGGAGGAAGGGAGGGCAAGGAGGGGGCCAACTTCATCTTCGAGGGTGGGTGGGGGGAACCTCGGCTTTTCTTTTTAATGTGTTTTTCCCAGAAGGTGGGAAAATGCCAGCACACACCCGGAGAGCTAGAAGGCGGCCTATGTTTTTTAAAAAGCGGCGGACAAAAAAATCAAAATATTTGAAAATGTATTTCATGGTAATTATGTCATATTTCATGGGCTGGTGCCACTACTGAAAGAGAGGCTGAATGCCTTAATTTGTATAGAAATTGTAATCATTTGTTCATTTCAAGGTGAAAATTGCATTTTTTAATTTAAATTGTATCCTGCGCGATGGTCTATTATCTAGTAAAATTGTCCCCGTGTATGAATGGCGCCTGTGCAGCTGCACTGCTTGTCACGAATCCACTTATATTCATAAAAAGCAGGTGGACATCTCGGGGAAATGGAAGCCCTGGATGTGTGTGTGTGTGTGAGCGCATGTGCACGCGCGTGCACGTGTGGAAATGTGTACACGCTGTGGGCCCTCTGGCTGCCTCCCGCTCCTTCCTCCTCCGCCGCCCTGCCCCGCCCCCACCTCCACCTTGCACATCTGGAGTGCCGAGTGGACGACCACATCCCACCTGGTACCTGGGCCCAGTGAGTGGGCCTGGCAAGTCTCCGGCTCTACACCCCACTGTGTGCTCAGCTTTGATGTCCTCCCTGTGCCTCACTTCCTTGTCTGGACCCAGGAGGTAAAGAGCCTGGCTCCAGAGCCCTGATGCTTCAAACTGATTTTCCTTGCCATTGGCTAGCTGTGGGATCCCATACAATGCCTTCTCTCTATGTAGACACTCTGTGTGTGTGTGTACACCTACATTGTGTGTGTGTGTGTGTGTGTGTACAGGTGTGTGTGCATGCACAGGAAGAGTATTGCACAGGCACATGTATGCATAGACAAGTGTGTGTATGTGTCCAGGTGTGCTCATGCTCGCATACGGTAAGTCTTAGATGTATGCTCTATTCTGCCACCCTGTGGGAACCGAACTCGGATCCTTTTGCCTGTCCACAGTCCTCCACCTGCTGAGCCATCTCATCAGCCCTTCACCTTATTTTTCGAGACACAGTCTCTCACGGAACCTGTGGTTCACCAATTTGGCTAGTGAGCTCGGGGACCCTTTTGTCTCTACCCCCAGTGCTGGGGTTACAGATGGACCCCACCACACCCAGATTTACGTGGGTTCTGAGTTCAGATCCTTCTGCTTCAGCAGCGAGCGCTTTCCAGGCCACTTCCCCAGCCTTCTTAGCTTCTTTATGACTCACTTTCTTCCTCTTTAAAAGTGAGTGACACCGCCATACAGCCTGGGAGCATTTCTCTCTCTTTCTCACTCTCTCTCCTCTCTCTCTCTCTTTGAGACAGGGTTTCTCTGTTGTAACTCTGGCTGTCCTGGAACTCACTCTGTAGATCAGGCTGACCTCAAACTCACAGAGATCCACCTGCCTCTGCCTCCCTAGTGCTGGGATTACCATCAGCCAGCTCAGGGAGCACTTCTTAACTGCTGGAAAATGAGTCACACCTATGTGGCAGCTCACAACTGTCTATAACTCCAGGTCCTGGGGAATCAACGCCCTCTTCTGGTCTTCATGGGCATTGCATGCATGTGGTGCACATACACAAAGACTAAGAGGTATACTCACCTACTTTAGTCTTCAGTTTCCACCTGCAAAATGGGTCCCTTCCAGCAAAAGTGACCAAGAATGTCCTAGTGTGAACAACATATTTTTGGTGATGCTGATGGTGGTGATGATGGTGGCGATGCTGATGGTGGTGTTTGTAGAGATGGTGTCTTAGTCACTGTTCTATTGCCGTGAAGAGACACCATGACCAAGGCTACTTATAAAAGAAAGCATTGAAATGGGACCTTGCTCACAGTTACAGAGGGTTAGTCCATTGTTGTCATGGTAGGAAGGATGGCAGCAGGTGGACAGGCCTGGTGCTGGAGCAGTAGCTGAGAGCTCACATCCCGATCTACAGGCAGGAGGCAGAGAGTGACACTGGGCCTGGTGTGGGCTTTTGAAATCTCAAAGCCCAACCCTAGTGACACACCTTCTCCAACAAGGCGACACCTCCTAATCCTTCCCAAACAGTTCCACTAATGGGACCAAACGTTCAAATATATGAGCCTAGAAGGTCCATTCTCATTCAGACCACCACAGATGGTATGGCGGTGGTGGTGGTGATGGTGTTGATCACAATGATGGTGATACTTCCTGGTGTCCATTTTCATAGGTTCTGAATGAATGGGGCAAGTCAGTGCCTAGACACTCCAGGGTTCTGACTTCTTGCTCTGCTCTGATCCTAACAGCAGGAGCCTGGGCTGACAACATCAAGCTCAACGTGCTTGAAGCCGGGCCCTGCGTAGGGGAAGACGTTGTGAAGAGGCCATCTGGACCCCATCTTAGTGACCCACCTGCTCCCTCCTGCTCTAGGAAGTGCCAACGTTCTATGTCGCAGGAAAAGTGAGGTCCCCGGGATAGGTACAGGTGACTCTGCCCCCTCTCCTCTCAATCCACTCTGTTCCTGGTGAGAATTCTGGTCCAGGAGCTTCCTGAACTGCTCAGGGTTGGTCACAGCTTCGCGACCATGTCATAAAGCGTAGCTCCTGGGCTACGAGCGGTGGAGGCTTGGAACCGATCTTACTCCCTCCGCCCAGACAGGAGCGTCCAGTCCACACGGGGCCCATTCTAGCTAATTCTAACTGCTGTGTAGCAGTGAGCCATTTGTAGACAAAAAACTTCTGATAAGCTCCAAGCCTAGTGAGGTTGTGTGCAGGAAAGGGTCTAGTTTCAGAACTGTGAGACCTGGCTTCATCCCTGGCTACTCTGAGACCCTGGATGAGACACTTGCACTGTTGGGACCTTTAAACTCAGTATCTGTTGGATGATGTCCTGTGACGTACGTCACGACACACATATTCTACAGATGAGCAGAGGTCTGGGTGGAGTGGGTGCCAGGCCAGGGCTACCCAGTGGCAAATGAAATAGCCAGGGAAGAACAATGGTCCCGCCTGGTTCCAAAGTCGTTCTTCTTGCTGTTCCTATCCCCATCCCAGTCCTCTCCCTTGTCTCCAGGTTGGGTCCACGGTACATCCACTTGCAGGGACACGCCATACCTGATGCTCATCTCCATCAGAACCCTCGTTCTACAGACCCTCTCCCACCCCTATTCCCATGCTGGTTGCCCAGGCTGGAAGAGTATACACGCTAGAACAGAATGTGCCCGACTAAAAGCTGGTATCCTGCCACACCCAGCTGTCTCTGGAAAGAACCTGATCAACTCTGGTCAGGTGGAGAGATTCCATCACTTTGATGGGTCTTGATGGAGACATGGCTGGTGAGTTCACAGGCTCACAGACTCTGTGTGCCAGAGCTGACTTCCTTACTGACCCCTTCAAAACAAACATCAGCCTTGGTGCTCATATCTTGGGATATGTGGGAACCATCCTGGGGATGTTGTAAGCTACGCACCGGTATCCTTGGCTTCTACGTTTTATTTTTTGGAAGACGAAAATATTAATTCTAGGTAAAAAGTTACATCTATACATGTAAATTATACAGATGTGATTTTCCTTACACTCATTCTAAAAAATAATTTTGAAAGGTAGCAAATAAATCTGATCAAAGTACAATGAGATCCATGTATCAAACTTTCATAACATACCTATTAATAATAATAAAATACAGGGCGGTGGTGGTACACATAATCCTACCACTTGGGAGGCAGAAGCAAGTGGATCTCTGTAAGTTTGAGGCCAGTCTGGTCTACAGAGTGAGTTTTAGAACAGTCAGATTACAACAGAGAAACCCTGTCTTGAAAAAACTAACTAACTAACTAAATGTAAGGGTCTGGTGAGATGGCTCACGGTTAAAGGAACTTGTTGTGCAAGCCTGGAGACCTGGGTTCGATCCCACATGAAGGTAGAGGGAGAGAACTGTGTCCACAAAGTTGTCCTCTGACTTCTACGTGTGTGCTATGGCAGGCATGTCCCCACAATAATAGTAGAAAATAAAATTTAGAAGTATTTTAAAGCGTAAAATAAAGCAATAAATGAACTAAAGCATATTGAAAGACCTTGAGGGCAGGACTGTAGCTTAGTGACTCTAATGTGCATGAGGTCCTGCCTTAGATCCCCAGCACCTGAAGAAACAAACAAAAGCCCTACAAAACTCACAAAACATAAAAAGAACCCCAAGTTAGAGAACAAAGAAGCAAATAAAAGTAAGTTACCATCAGAAAGTAACATAGTGATAGACCTAAATCCAATCCTGCTAGCTATTATATTAAATGTAAGAGGCCTAAACTGACCTTAAAGGGCAGAGATTGTCAGACCCCGGCAAAACAATCATAAGAAATCTGTGGGGTAGCTATTTAATTATATTCTAGAAAGTTTCCTAGATTATGTACTCTCCAGCTCTTTGCCATATAATATTGGTCCAGGTTTTTAAAGTTTATTTATTTTTATTTGATGTATATGAATGTTGGCCTGCATGTATGTGTGTACATCCTTTGCATGCAGTGCTCACAGAGGCCAGAAGAGGGTCCCAGATTCCCCGAAACTGGAATGTAGACAGTTGTGAGCAGTCATGTGGGTGCTGGAATTGAATGAACCCTGGTCCCTCTGGAAGAGCAGCCAGTGTTGAGCCATCTCTCTGACTCAGCCCCGCTGACTCAGTTTTTATGAATTTGTGTTCTGTGTGGCTTTCTTGGTGGTATCACTTTCCGTCTTTGGTGATGCCCAAATGATCCTCAAAGCAAGGAAAGCCCTTAGGGAACGCATTTATGTCTTGTCTTGTTCTTGCTCCTCCTCACCTTCTACCTGGACAATCAGACCCTCAGAACACATCTTCATACACTTCAAAAGTTTACTTTTGAGTTGTCATTTATCATCAGCCAGTAGCATCTTTTGGGGAGACATTAGTTATACTATTGGACCTTTCCTTAGCAAGTCTCTTCTCTTCTCATTGATATCGACACTTATGTAACTCATCTGGTTTCTGGTTTTTCACGAGTTGCTACGAAGCCCCTGACAGATCTGTATCAAGCCAATGAGTATTCTGCAGTAAGAAGCCATGCGATCAGTAAGCTTGTGAAACACAGCCATAGAGAATTCTGTGACCTTGCTGAATCCTCCCGACAGGCTTAGAGGTGGATGCCATTACTAAGCGTGCTGCATAGAGGTGAACTGAGTCCTTGGAGAAAGCCGGGACACCTTGCATGAATCAGTGGTGGCTCCTAGGTTGGGATGTAGGCTGACTTAAGAGCAGCTCTCTGAAAACTAAAGGCAAGTAGAGTTTGAAAGGTGTCTGGTACAGAAGAATGCTGGTCTTCATAGTGGGTAGCTAACGTGGGACCTCAGCTTACCTTCCCGAAGAAGGGAGAGTCTGAAGGATAAGGAGGGTGTGGCTCAGTGCAAGGGGAAGCCAGTCTCTTCTACCCTGAGCCTTCCCGAAGCCCCATGTCTCGGATATTTCTGGTGACACACTCATGTCCAATGCTGTGACTGGTGACCCAGTAACATATCCTGATTTAGATGCTCTGACCTTTGGTCCTCACTCCTCTGTGGCTCCATTGTCTCCTCCCTCAGAGGTCTAGAGTCTGCCATGAGCCATTTGACAGGACTGAGGGAAGGGGCACTAAGAACTTTAACCCCCTGGGAAGTAACTGTGTTGATTAACTCTTTGCCCATGAGAATGGGAGTGGTCAAGGTCAAATCAGACATGGGGCAATTTTGCTATATTTCCTGAAGAATTCATCTCAGTTCTTTGCTCCTCTGTAATAAAATTAGGACGCCACCCCTCTCCGTGCCTTAAGGTGGGTGGGAAGAACATTCCCTACCCCTTGGCTATGAGACTTGCCTCGGTCATGAGATGTCAGGGACTTGGAGTGAGAAACTGGAAGTAAACAGAATAAGTGTACCCACAGCTACACTTGGGTCTCGGTGCTTTGTAACGATGCTTTGCAACGATTTCAACTTGACACAAGATGGCATTATCTGAGAAAGGGAACCACAGCTGAGAAAATGCCTCCATAAGATTGGCCTGTAGGGACTGTCTTAATCAATGAGTGATGTGGAAGGACAGTGAGCCTTTATGGCCACCCCAGGCCATGTGGTCTTGAGTTGTTCAAGAAAGCAGGCAGAGCAAGTCAGTAAGCATTGCTTCTCCATGGCCTCTGTATTAGTTCCTGCCTCTGGGTTCCTGCTTTGGATTCCTGCTGTGACTTCCCTAGATGATGGACTACAAATTGCAACCCCAACCCCAACCCCAACCCCAACCCCAACCCCAACCCCAGTCCTAACCCTAACTTTAACCCCAAGAAAGCATGATCTGCTTTCGATCATGGTGTTTTATCCCAGCAATTGAAATGCTAAGATGCATGCCTTCTTCACAGCCCCTAGAAGAATTAAAGTCAGACCTGCAGTTCTCCCTGTCCCCTGTCCCTCTGCGGGCGTTTCCACTGTTACACAAGTCAGGTGCTCAGACAGCACCTGCTGATCTTCTCATAGGGTCTGAGCCCAGAAGAGCGGGGTCCCTGGCTGAGGATCTGGACAATGGTGGTCAAGTGCAGACATGGGCTGTGGTCTCCTATGAAAGGTTCCACAGGGAGGAACCAGCTTTGCTAGCCCCCTTGTGGGTCGGAAGGGTTCGGTTCCCGTGACTACAGGAAGTCCTCATCTTACTGCTGTACAAGGTCACTCTCAGTTTGTAGACATAGCCATTTCTAGCCACATGACCTCTCGCTATCATTTCCTTATAGCTTTCAGGGGACCCTCTCTCCAGCCCACCATGATGGAGACTTGTGGGCTCTTGAGAGTGACTTTCATTGTGTGCGTGTATGTGTGTGTGTGTGCATGAACAATAACTCATATTCGAGTGCACATACATGTGCAGCGAGTATGCATGTGGAGGGCAGAAGACAACCTTGGGAGTCATACTTCAGGCACCACCTGCAGCTTTTTGAGATGGTCTCTCACTGGGACCGAGACTCGCCATTTTCTGCTGTGCTATAATACCCTGACAAATGATCAGAAGAGCAACCAGAAAGGGCGTCTATGATTGGACCCAGGGCTTGGCAATGTAGCCAGTGCTCTACCCTCGGCTACATTCAACCCACTCACCTCTTTAAGCCCATCTCACTATGTGGTTGTGTGGCAGAAAGCCCTCACCAGGTGCCGAGCTGACGCGGACCGTACTCTTGGGCATCCCAGCCTCCAGAACCGCGAGCCAAATCAATGTCCACTCTTTTTATATTTTTTTTATTATCGCTTGTGCGCATGATGTATGTGTGGGCGTCTATGCCACATCATGAGTGCGGAGGTCAGAGGACAACTCTGTGGAGCCAGTTCATGCCTTTCTGGACTCTGGGATCAAACTCGGGTCTCCAGGTGTGACCAGTAATGGTCTTTACTTTCTAAGCCATTGCGCTAGCCCTGCCCACTCTTTATAAATCCCCCATCCTGAATAAGTTGTTATTGCAACCAAGACTCTAAGTACTGGGTGTACACAGGGACAAGGGACATCTCTACACACAAGCTGTTGGTGTTTGAAAGCCGTCAATCAGACCACGGGATTGATGGCTATAGCTCTGAGACAGAGGGACAGACTTTACTTCTGTTTGAAAAGAGGGAAAGTGACATGCCTATAGTCACACAGAAGGAGTCTGGGCCCAAGAAGTGTGAGTCCTGATTGGAGAGAACATATTCACATTCTTTGAGGGGAGACAGCAGAGGTGGCTGGAGACTTGAACTCATTCCCTAAAGCCTCCAGGAAATTAGCCTCTCTCACACGGGCAACTGTTTATGTGGCTGGGATTATGGAAGTAAAGCTCCGCTCAGAGTGGGTCACGCAGCCCGGGGAGGGGAGAGACTGGAGCACCAGCAACTCTCAGGAAGACCAGCTATGTAACAGTTGGGATTGAGCTGGTGTCTGTCTGGGGCATCCCTCCCACTTCAGAGATCCCTATGTCTCTTCTGTCTAAGCAGCCTCTTGTCTCCTGCTGTCAGTTTTATGTAAGGAAAGGCTTGGGAATGAATCCACCATAAGGTGAGTGTAGCTAGCGGAACCACCCGGACTGCTGTGTTATGCGGCACTATCAATGAAGTAGCTGACTGGTACAAGTGTCTGTCCAGTGTCTACCTCTTCTTTTTCTTCACACACAGAAATCTGCCTTTATGCCAGGAGGTAGTGTGTCCTCTTGAAGACCATTCAGTTTCCCATGGGACATAAACAGAGGTTATCAGAAAAAAGGATGATTACTAGGAACACTTCCTAGGTGCCGGTCAGAGAGCTCTCTGGGTTCCCAAGGGCAAAGTCTACATCTTGGTAGGTGGACAACTCTGAGCTGTACCAGCATGCTATGGACTACCTTCAAGCCCAGTCTTTGGCTCAGAGGATCTCCATGGTAACCTGGAAGGTCCTTAGGAATCATCTAGCCTGATTTCTAAAACACGTGGAGATCCAGTCCAAGGGGTAGGGGCAGGGAAGGAATGGCCTGAGGCCCCACAGCCAGTCTGAAGCAGAACTGAGGGCAGAACTTGAAGAGGTTTTGGTTGTCCCCAACTCTTCTCAGGTGAGGGTTAAAAGTGCTGATTGGCTGTGGTTAAGATCACCAGTTTTAACATTAAGGGTGTGTATGGGGTTGAGGACACACAAGGATGCTGTGGAGAAGGTATTGGAGCAGCTTCCAACTGATCTCAGGCCCAGGGCATATTCATCCCTAGTCTCAGGCTCAAGGGCATACTCATCCTTAGTCTCAGGCTCAGGGCATACTCATCCTCCTTCCAGGCTCTATCTGGAGAGCCTGACCTGGGATAGAGAGGTTCAGATCAACAGGAATGACTGACCAGTCCCAATAATACCATTTCTAACTCCTGCCCAACCTCTTTCTGTTCAGAACTTCATCCAAAGAAACCAGCACCTTGGGGTGGCATGGACTCCCCAGTCATTAGGCCAGGGAGCACACATGGAACAGATGCTTCCTGTCCCTTCCCAAGGCCCCTGTAACAGGCCAGCATACCTGTTGCCAAACCAAAGCACAGGTTGCCTCTAAGGGTTCATAGCTGTGTCTGTAGACCACGGGGCCACTTCAGTAAGAGATGCTGGGTGGTCAAGACCTTATTCCTCCTCCCCCAGTCAATGACTGACATGGCACAGAAAGCCAGCCTGGGGTTCAATCGGACTGATTTTGTGCTATGATGCACATCCAGTGCTCCTCGTCAAAAATGGTTTGAAGCGGGATCCCAGGTGAACCCTCCTGTCTGCTGAACTTCTGAGCTCTGTTGTGATTCCTTCTGTCTTTTAAATCACCTGCTCACCTGGTGCTACTCATAGGGAAGCAGGTTCCTTCTACCTTCCTGTCCTAGGCAGAGGAAGCCACCAAAGGTTCTCAGCTCAGTGGTAGGGAACATTTGCTCTGAAAAGGTTCCTCCATTCTCTGCCTCTGGGCTGCTCTCCTGAGCCCGTAACAGATGCTCTGGTAGCTTCCTCTGTTCATCTATATTGATCTGTGTCGATATTTATTAATATCAATGAGGCACACACAGCATACCAGGAGCTGCTTGGTACTTGGGGGTCATATGTAATGGGGTGTGTACCCCACTCCTGGTACCAAAAGAGACATGACTGTGTGTCAAGTCGATAAGAGGTAGATTTGTGATGGCTCTTCCTGGTTGTCAATTTGAATATATCTAGCATTAACGAAAACTCAAGTGGCTGGGTAAACCTCGGAGGGGTTTTTCTTGATTGATTTGAAGTGGGAAGATCCTAAATCTGGATTTCTTTTTGGTGGCAAGACCCACTTTTAAGCTGGACCACGCCTTCTGGTGGCAGCCCGTCTAAAGGTCACAGAAGCAGGAAGCACTTGCTTTTTGCCTGCTTGCCCTCACTCTTGATGGCAAGTCCTTTCCTGCACTGGCATTAGAGCCTACTTCTTCATGGTTCCAGCGCCTACTGAAGACCAGCTGAGACATCAAGCCTTGTGGACTCATAACTACTGGATTCTTGGATTTTCCATCGGGAGACAGCCATTATTGGAAGAGTTGGGCCACACCCTAAATAAGTCAGTCTAAATAAATATATGATAAAATATATTCATTCTGTTGGTTTTGTTTCTCTAGAGAACCGTAAACACAGGGTACAAGAGAAACCTTCCCATACCAACCCACTGTGCGGTTCCCAGACATCTTGGTACCCGGCCACAGGATGGCGGTCAATTGAGGATACAGAATCTTTAGGATGTTTTAATTTCTTTTAATGTATAACAGTTACGCCTGAGTTACAGAGGCAGCGCTTACAAGCAGCAGGTAGTTAAAGCAAATACCAGTTCGTCTTTCTAGTCTACTACTCCATATAGCTGAATAAATTATGGTGCGATTATATTTAGACACCCGCCCACACACGCACAGCCCACTCACACCCCTCATGCACACACACTCTCTTCGCATGGGTGAAAATGGCCGAGTCAAACGCAGAAGCAACAACGTCGCAGTCACTATGCAGAAGCAATGGTCTCCAGCACAGTGTGGGTATTTTCCCAGAAGGGGGCTGCCCACGTCAATGTAGACAGGAGAAACATTAAACCCTTGGGTGTCCGGAAGCGTGTCAACACGGCAGCCCGAGTACCCCCATTTGGTCTTGGCTTGGTGCTTCTGCAAGAGGGGAGGATATTTGTGTATCCTAGAAAACATCCGATAGGGAGAGACACGTCCAGGAGCCTGGGGAGAACGCCAGCCTCACAGAGGGTCTACACGAAGTCTTCTTAGTCGGTGACTGCGGAGTCCCTCGGCGAGGCCCAGCTCCACCTCCTGGTACGGGCTACCAGTTCCACGCAAAACGATACCGAACTCGGGTGGAGCGTGGCAATCCAGGCTTTATTCTGGACCACAGCCGCCATCTGGCTGCAAAGCTGCCCTTCTCCCTTGTTCTCCCAGCTCCTCTCTCCCCGCTCTCTTCTCCTACCCTCCGGCTTCCCCATTTCTGTTTCCCCTGCTTCTTCCTGGTCCCCCAAAAGAAGTGCAAAGGTAAACCGAGTACAAAATAAGATTGGATCTTACCACTCCTTCTCTCTTTCATCTTCTTAGCAAGAGAAACCACGATTTGGGGCAGGGGAATGACAAAAAAAAAGAAAAACAATAAAGGAACCCAAGAAAGGCTGGGATACATAATCCAAAACACACAATGAGCAGACCCCTACAGATGGTCCCCGGCACTAGCACGACACACACTGTGGGGGTTTCTTTCCTTTTTTTTTTTTTTTTAAGGATATAGATTTATATATAAAAAGCCAATGTTCTAGAAACAAACAGCACGACACCACATTTCCAACTAACAGTGAGTTCAGAGGGGCCTCCACAGAACAACCAGTAGCTACTTGAGGTGAAATGGGGGGAGCCCCTCTTATCTGACTATTGACTCTATTTACAGGGATCGGGGGAGGGGTATTTCGGGTCCGGCCTGGCCACTGGAAGTCAGACTTTCTTCTTCTAGGCTGGTGCTCAACCCCAAAGGGATGGAGGTTTGGTGCCTCTCATCTGATGACATCATCACCTCTCTGGCGACGCAGCAAGCTGCCCAAACAAGGCTGAGTTTTGCAGACCGGGTTGGACAGATACACGGAAACGTGAGTTGCTCGGAATACAAGTTCTGTTTTTTGTGTTTTTTAACCAAGATGGCAACTTGGGAGATGTTCAGAGGCGTTGAATGGAATGAGAAGTTATTTTCTCCCAAGCAGGTCTCAGTTGCCTTTACTCTGGTGGGTAGATCGTTGAGATTGGTCCAAACACTGGAATGTTGCTCCCCGGGCTGGGGCTGGGCCCTTTGGATGTCACCTGCTCCTGAATCGTACTGGGCAGAAGGAGACTCGGATGCATCCAGAGCCAGGCCTCCAGGGGACGAGGAATGTGGAGGAAGATGTACTTGGTCTTCTGAAAAGTGTGCCTGTGCCGCTGTGAGAACTACAGAAGGGGAAACTGGCTTTCCAAGGGGCAATGTGACTTTCCTCTTGTCCAGACCTTGAAGAGCCCAAAAGTCCCCTCTCTTGAAACGTGGACTGAGCTGAGGCACCTCATCTGTCTGGTGCTTGATGCTACCGGTTTGTCCCCAGTTATCGACAGGCTTCGCTAAATCACAGCAATGAGCCATCCCAGTCACGGCCCAGGACAGGCTTTAGACAATGGGTCTAAAGGTGAGATGGGTGTACGCTGGCCACGTTCATGTAGACAGGCGTCCCAGTGTCTTGCCAACCCAGCTCCCCAGGCAGAAGGAAATCAGTTGGGGCTCTGAAGTGGTAGCCCCTCCCTCTAGGAATGTCTTGCTGGCTGAGGGCAGGAGGCATGGACTGGGCCAGCAGGTGGGCCTCATGTGTCCATGTGGGGACAAGCCATCAGGCCCAGTGTTCATGGATTTGGTACTGTGGCATCCCAGCACTGGTCCAAGTGTAGATTACGGTAAGGGAGAGGGGAAAGAAGGATGACATTTTGATAAATAGAATATGCTGAAGAGCTCTAGGGAGGAGAATGGAGGGAGGGCTGAGCAATCCATTCCCCCAAAGACCTAGCTCTAAAAGAGAGTGGAGTGCAAGTAAGCCCCTGGAGTCCTTAAGGGAGGTGCCTTTTTCTCTCTACTGGAACTTTTGGTACCATCCTCTGCCCAGGGATGGTGGCTAAAAACAGTGCCCCAGGTGCACTGTGCCTAATAGGAGACAGAAGCTCTCTGACTGAGAGCAGCCAACACCAAAAAATGGCATTCTGAAAGGGACAGGGTCGTGGCCTTCCACTGAGATACCGAGGGGACTGAAGTGTCTTCTCTGCGGGAACCAGCAATTCTGCCTGCTCTGAGACGGCTCTCTGCCTCCATCGGCATCAAGAGCACGTAGCTGGAAGAAGGAGACCCCTCTTCAGAGGACCGGCAGGCTTCTACCTGCCAGCAAGATGGTATGCAGAACTCTAAGAGTGTGGACTTGCAGGCTGAGCATCCTCAGCCCCTCTGAACCTGCTTTGTGCCTCTTGTTACCTCAAGACCTTCCCTCTCCTACTAGTTGAGGCTCCTGAGGTCCTGATGCAGTGGGCAGGCCTCTGTGAGACTGCAGACTGTCAGAGTCCTGCACCTTTTGATACTGGATCTGGGGCCTGGCATTCTGGGACAACCCATAGCTGACAAGCCCCACTTCCATGTGCCCCATGCCCTGGTAGAATTCTGGGACAGCCCATGACCGACAAGCCCCGCCTCCATGTGCCCCCCGGCCCCCCCCCCCCGAATCTCCTGATGCCCGACTGGAGTGTGTAGGGACAGTCCCAAAGTCCTCTGGATTCCTAGGGAAAGCTGAGATGCTACCTGCTTACTTCCCTGGCAACATCCTGGAGGGTCCATCTCAATAGACAGTGAAAGGGGCCACGGTTCTGATGCCCAGCCAGAGACCCATCTTATGCAGCGCCCAGCTCTACAGCTGAGGACACCCGTGAGCTCCATCTGCACCTCTGGTCAGGGCACGAAGGACTCAGAGGTCAAGGACTCTAGGGCCTTGACTTTGGCACCATTTTCCTCTGATGACTAGGTGCTTGGTTCAGGTTGAGTCTCAGTCTCTGTGCCGAGACAGAACCAAGGCCATGACAATGGATGGATGTAAGCTAGAGATCATTGTAGGATGACCAGGAACCCTTCTGGAGACAGGGGGGAGGGGTAGACCCGAGGGGTCACCATGGGTCACTAACCACAGGTGAGTGACACACTGGTTGTCCGTCTCCAGAGGGCTACATGTTAGATGGGAGGGAGGCTCCTTCCCTGGACTCCTGCCACCCCAGAGGGATGGGGGGACTCTGAGGTGGGGAGATTCGAGGGTTGGAAAGGGCTAGGCTGGGCCACTGGCTGGGGCAAGTCACCCCAGGGGCCCTAGTAGGCCTGGCCTGTTTCTACAGGGAGAAGTCCCAGCACGGCAGAGTGTTCTCCAAGCTTCATGCGGCGTTGTGTGGACAGGCTCACGTTTTTGGCCAGGTAATCAACAGCAGCTGGAAAGAGAGAGAAACATCTAGAAATTGAGGGTCCCCCCCCACATATTCTTTCCTTTAACCTTCAACCTTCTGCTGCCCATCTGTCCATCCATCCACCATTTGTCCCTTCTGCCAACCATTCATCCATCTTCTGTCCATCTGTTTATCTGTTTTCCATCCATTTTACCAATCCATCCATCCTTCCATTCATCTGTAGTAGAACGCCGCCACTGGGGCAGCTCAGGAAGGAAGACACAGAGATATATTCATAAGTCCAAACTCTGCCAGACTACTGCAGAGGGAACCACCGTCCTGGCCAGCGCCATACTCACAGTGGAACCCTGAGCACCTGAGCTCAGCTGTTTTTATTCTTTCAGAACCCCTCAGGTCTTCTACTGATAGCACGTGCAGATCATTAGCAATTAAACACCCCCTACATGCATCCAACACCTGCCATCAATATAGAACGCCGAGACCTAGGCTAGCCCTTCACTCAACAGTGCATAAAACATTTTATATATAACTAAAAATAAACTTCCACAGCATTTATATGTTCTTCTGCCTATCTACATATCTATACATCTATCCATTATTTCATCCTCCTTCCAATCATCTGTCCTTCTGTCCATTCATCCACACACCTATTTTTCATCTATCCATCTGCCAATCTATTAATCTGTTCTTCCATCTGTCTTATCCATTCTGTCTACCTGTCCACCTGTCCATCCATCCATCCATCCAACTATAGATCCAGCTTTCCCTCCATCTCTCTCTACTGGTTAGCTTTTAAATTGTCAACTTGACACAACCTAGAACCACCTGAAAGTGAGCATCAGTTGAAGAATTGTCTAGATCAGGTTGGCTTGTGGTCATGCCCCTGGGGAACAGCTAATTGATTATTAATTGGCCCAGTCCATTGTGGGTGACACCATTCCCTAGGCTGGGGGGGGGGGCGCTAAGCTATATAAGAGTGAAGGAGGCTAGCCAAAGGCAAGCAAGTAGGTGGCATGGGTGGATTTGTTTCTCTCTGCTCTCTTGTCTGTGGGTGCGATGTGACCTGTTTCGAGTTCCTGCCTTGACTTTCCTGCTATCACAGGCTGTTACACGTCATTGTGAGTCAAGTTAACCCTTTCTTTCCCTAAGTTGATTTTGGTTGAGGTATTTGTCACAGCAACAGAGATGAAAGTAATAGAACATCCTCCATCCTTCACCTATCCCTCTTTCATCCATCTCTCTGTGAATCTCGTTTTCTCATCTCTTTCCCAGCCCTTCAGCAAATATTTACTCAACATTATTTGTTGAGCTCCTGCTGGCTCTGCAGGGAAGTACAGACACACATCCTCAGTATTGAGTGGAGAATTAGACTCCCTTCCCACAGCCTCTCTGCAGATCCTAGCCAAGAAGAGTCCAGGGAACACTGCTGACTGAGTCCAGTTAACGCTGTGGATGAAGGTTCTCGACCTTAAGCGCAGCTCGTGCATGAGACACGGAAGGCCCCTTGTACAAGAGCCGAGGGGCCGTCAGGAGGGAGAGCGGGAGCCGAGACCATGTCAGGTGAGCATCGGAGGGAATGGTGTGTGAACATGAGTGCTGCGTGTGTGTGTGAGAGACAGAGAGAAACAGACAAGAGAGACAGAGACAGACAGAGACAGAGACAGAGTCAGAGACAGAGAGAGAAAGAGAATGCTCCAAGACCAGTGAAAGGCAGTATCTTCAAAAAGCAACACTGAGACCGGTATGAATGTTCACACAGAACAATACCTACCCATGCCCCATTTAACACACACACACGCAAACATACACATATTCACACATACGCACAAGCACACATATGTGCGTGAGCCATGTGTCCTGTGTGAGCAGATGCACAAGTGGGAACACCCATGCTTGTACAGGTCCTGTGAACGTAAGAGCTCACTTGAGGGAGAGGCAGCTGTCTGAACTAGGCAGCTACCACTGCTGGCCTGCCAGCATGTGGCTCCGTCCTGATGGAAACCACAGCAGGAATCTGTCCTGGCCAAATCATTCGACAGGCATGTGGCCAAGGCCTCCCTGGGCGCAGGATGCTGCCTTCTAGGTGGGGGCCTCGAGACTGTAGCCAATGAACCCCACAGACCTCCATGACACAGAGAGCTTGGGGGAAATAGAAAGAACTGTGCATGAGGGGTGCGCTTCTGTCACCTGTCTTCCAGGGATGACTGTAGACAGTCTCCTGCTTTCCTGAGCTTGGTACTTTCTGCTTAACGCAGGGCGGCAGGGTGGGGGGCGAGGGCGGGAGGTGGTGGACAGCCTGATGGAAGCCAGGGGACCAGGAGACCAGGGAGGTCAGGGGGACCAGGGAGGCCAGGGGGACCAGGGGAAACAGGGGGACCAGGGAGGCCAGGGAGACCAAGGGGGCCAGAGAGGCCAAGGAGTCTAGGGAGGCCAGGAGGCCAGGGGGACCATGGAGGCCAGAGGGGCCAGGAAGGCCAGAGGGACCAGAGGAACAATCTCAATAGCTGAGCTATATCACATGAGGGTTCAAATAACCTGGATCTAAATCTGATCTGGGTATGGTCTGGGCACACCACCTTGACCTCAGTTTCCCCATTTGTATCATGGGGATATAGCATCTGGACCACAGAACTGCGGGGAAAGTTAAATAATAAAATCCTCACACATGGTCTCTGAGGGTAGAGTGTGGCACTTGTGAGCTCAGGCCAAGGGTGGCCAAGGGGGGTCAAGGGCGGCCAAGCAAGTGGACACATTCCTGGCCTCCTGGTTTTAAGCAAACTGGTCTTCCCTTCGGTCTGTTTTTCCATCTTCAAAATAGGATGGTGAAAATGCTTGTTTGTTTGTTTGTTTATTTATTTATTTATTTATTTGGTTTTCCAAGACAGGGTTTCACTGTTGTAACTCCAGCTGTCCTGCAACTCACTCTGTAGACCAGGCTGGCCTTGAACTCACAGAGATCCGTCTGTCTCTGCCTCCTGAGTGCTGAGACTAAAGGCATGTGCCACCACCACCTGGCTATTTTTGTTTAATTTTTTTAAAACTTAATTTTTTTAATTTTACGTGCATTGGTGTAAGGTCATCAGATCCCCCGGAACTGGAGTTACAAACAGTTGTGAGCTGCCATGTGGGCACTGGGAATTGAACCTGGGTCCTCTGGAAGAACAGCCAGTGGTTTAATCACTGAGCTATCTCTTCACTCCCTAATGAAAATGTTTTTAAACATGCTGTCACAGGGGGCTCGGAGCAAGGGCCCCTAGACTCCTAAAGGTTGTACAAATGTCCTGGGGTCTCTTTGGATGTCATGCATGCCTCGACTATATGGGTTCAAGGTAGGTAAACAGAGGAAAGTTCTGCACTGAGTTCGTAGGCTTGACGGTCTGACGTCACTCTCTCAGTCTCAGGTGGTAGAGCAGAGGCAGCTGTGGCTAACCTTGCCTGGCTGTGCACATGCGTGCGTGAATGCGTGCGTGTGTGAATGCGTGCGTGTGTCTGTGTGTGTTTGTGTCTGTGTGTGTGGTGGGGTTCTCAGCTCTAGCTTTGGGAAGACCCTGAAGCTCTGGCCACAATGTCATTCCTGCTAGGGTACCAAGGTGCATGGACCAATAAGCCACCCTCTTAGAGAGGTGACAGGCACAGAAGGGGTAGAAACAGAAGCTGCAGAGAGCTAGCCCTATCCCCTCCTCCCAGGCCTGTACTCGGGGTGCCTTTAGGTCTCGTTCCAGCTCCACAAGCCAGGTAGCTTGACTGTCCCCTGTGTCTGTTTGGCAGAAGGCAGTGCCAAGGTCCTTAGAGACTGTAACTAATATCAGCCTATGCTTTCAAAACCGGAGCAGCCTGGTGACAGCTCCTTAACCTTGGGCTTCACCAGCAGCCCTTGGGAATGATCCTGGGGTGTGAGCATCTCTGGTGATTGTCCCTGGTGTGCATACAGCCCTAAAGACTGAGGCACTTTGGCCCCGCTTGGCCTCAGACATGCCTACATTGTCTATTTCCACGTCAGACAATGCCATGGACTTACCAAGGGCGCACATCACCTCACGTGACCTTTTATTTGTCACCAAAGGCCGTGGCCCACCTTGCCTTAGTCTACGCCATGCTGGGCCCTGACACTACTATTACAGTTTTTCCGCAGTGGGCTACGAGGTCTGTCACCTAGCAACGATAACAAGAAACACAGAGTCCACATTCAGTTGGCACTTACTGTGTACTAGTGGGGCATGAGTTCTGCGTCTTAGGCAAGACAGTTCCCACTTGATAAATGTGGAAACTGAGGCACAGCACAGTCGCCAGTCCAGAGTGACACTTTGCATGCAACCTGGAGGAGCTTGACACCTATGGAGGCTGGAGATATGGCTCAATTGACAGAACTGTGCAAACGTGCAAACCGGATCCCTAGATCATGTAGAAAAGCCAGACGTGGCGGAGTCTGTATCCCTGTGCTGGGGAGGCAGAGACAGCTGGATCCCTGGGGCTTGATGGACAGCCTGCCTGGTGGCCTGCTTGGTATGTTCCAGGCCAGTGAGTGGTGTTGTCTCAAAAACCAAAGTGGATAGTGCCTGAGGATACTACCTGGGCCTGATCTCTGACCCTCTGACCTCTACACACATTACTGCATACACATGAACACATATACACGTAAATAAAGGAAAAATAAAGAATTGTTTGTCTGGCACCTTTACCTACTCTGTGCCTCCTCTCTGCTTACCTGCCCCCAGCACACAGTAGGAGCTTTCCCAGCCCCTCAGTGAGGTAGTCAAGAGAGCACCCAGAAGTCAAACTTTCCTGCTGACCTGGCAACTTCCAGAGCACCCAAGGGGCGAACCGTAGGGCTCGCTTGCCTCTTCCTAGGGTAGAGCCAGGGGGCTGGCGGGAAGACAGGGAGGTGACATTCCTCATTAGGGACTCTGTCAACAGCCCTCGCTGTCCCTCTGTCCCTCCGTGTCTCCCTTCTCCTGCCTCACACCCCGCCTGGGCTCTGAACGGCTCCAATTACATTAATCAAGAGTTGGCAGGAGATGGGCCAGCAATGCCAACCAGTAAACAAATCTCAGCCATCAGTGCCTCGTCAGCACGCGGCCCCAGAGGAGGACCCTTCTAGACACAAATTCTTATTAGAGTTGTCAGATCTATTAAAATTCTTTTCACACTCCTGCGTTCTATCAGCCCCATCATTAGTATGGCCCTGGCCTCTGGGAACACCGGGGCCATATTAATCTACCATGTGCCCCGTCCCTGGCCCCCTGCCCCCACCCACTCCAGGGACACTGAGAGATGGGCAGATGGACGGACATGGCCAGAGCCGGAAAAGAAGGTGCGAACGTGTCCCTGAGAAGGTGGGAGGCCTGAGGAGATGGGGGAGGGGCCTGTTGCAAAGGTGTTGGGTCAAACACATGTTTCAAACACACCTGAAAAGCCGGGCTGGAGGGCCAGGATACAGGCGTTGCTACCTTGCCCACCAGAACCTCAGGCACCTGACATCCCCAGATGCTGTTTCTGTAGCGTGCAATGGGAATAGCCGAGCACAGCTCTGAGTGGCAGTGCAGATGGATTATCAACCTCCTAGTAGATGCTCAACTAACAACCATTTCTCCTCCCTTCCTATACATACACTTAGCATGGCTATATAGTAGAGGGTATATACACTTAGTATACAGCCTTGGCCGTGAGCATATGTTCAGTGGCGCTCACAAACATGAGTCTGCATAGGGATGAACCAATCAATACCAAGTGTCTTGTATCACACTGGCTCACCTGTGATTTGAGGTTAGTCACAGTTCCCCTGCCGTGGGACTTTGGGAGCACTACCTCTCTGAGTCTCACAAGCTGAGGACCAGGAACTGTGAAAGTTGTGTTGAGTGAGGAGTGCCTGTTCCGCACAGTGATGCAGGGGGCTAGCCTTGAGCACGAGATGGGAGGCAGCGGGTGACAGGGTGGGCCGGGACCGACACGGGGACACGCGAGGGATGTGTGACTTTCCAAGCTTCTCAGGGAAGCTGGCCTCGTGTGTGCTCAGAGATGTTGGCAGGTGGGTTAACGGGAACGTGACATGTTCCTGGGCTGCCCCAGACTGTCCACAGAAAAATAGATGGTGTGACAGGAAACCTCGGAGATGATGTGTCTAGTCCCAGCCCCATCCTGCGGGCGGGGGAGCTGAGGCTGTGTGTGCCTTGTCCTGGGATACTTGGCCGCAGAGGTGCCTCACGAGTGGGGTCCCTGCAGCTGGAGAGGATGGTCTAAGAGGAGCCCTGAGCTCCCCCTGCAGTGACAGAGGAGCAGGGAGAGGAGGAGGGAGGGGTGAGGAAGGAGAGGGAGGGCAACTACTTCTCCTTTCAGGCCTCCTGGGCCCCTTCTCTTTTGATCCCCCTCCCCCACCACCCCTATGCTGACTTTGGGGTTAATTTTATTTCCGAATTGGGCAGGCGCCCTGGAGCAGGGCAGGGGCTCCAGGCTTCGGGTGTGACTAACGCCTGCCCGGGGCGGCCAAGCTGCCGCTGCTGCTCTCAAACGTTTTTATCAAGAGCATGTGTGTCCTGTGTCGGGCTGGGAACATGCGCTAGGTCAGGGGGTCAACCAGGGACCCACTGGAGAGGCTTCCGATGGCTCCACATGGGTGCATCCTGCTCACGGAAGGTCGTGTAGAGCTGCGGTTCCTATGCACACATTCACATGCATGGTCCTGCACACCCATAGTCTCTCTCACACACACAATTGCATACACAATCATGCCCGGACATAGCATGTGAACACGCCCAGGCACGCACATCACGCCCATGCAAGCACCCAACCGTGCCTAATCATAGACACCTTTAAGCACATATGCCAAAATGAACATGTGCACACAACCACACTTATGTGCATACTCATTGTACACATTCAAAGGACACACACACACACACACACACACTCCAATGCACACATACATATATAAACATACCAGCCCAAGAAAAGAAATTTTAAACGTGTGCATATTGCCACCACATACTGTTACATGTATGTGTGCCCGTGTGTGCTCATATATTGCAAAGCCGTATCCACGTACCAGTGTGCACACAGAATGGTCATGTGTATGTACATGAGAATAGTTGTATGTACACGAGTATAGTTGTATGTACACATACACATATACTCAAGTCCAGCACACGTTTACACACATACAGGCAAGTCACTCATCTGCAAAGATGTAGACCTTTGCAGCCACTGAATTACTCAAGTAATTTAGTGTAATTACTCAAGTCACGTCACCTGTACACAATGTGCGTGCCTAGACACGTGGGCTGTACATAACCGTGAAGCATGCACACATGCAGGCGTGCACATATGCACATGGTGAAGCATGCACACATGCAGGCATGCACATATGCATATGGAGGGTAGAGGCCCACACAGCTGGCCCTCATTTAACCGTGGAGGCCAAGGCTGTGCAGTTGGAGTGGGTTAGGGGGCCTCAGGAAACAGAGGTCAGTGTGGCAGGGCCAGGTGGCGGCTGGAGGAGAGGATGCCCTCTGGCTGGAGGCCTTACTCTCCCCACACGCCCTCCTGATTAGTTTGACACCAGCAGGTGAGGCCTTTGCTGGGAGGTGGCGGGAGGGCAGCCTTTTGACCTTCGGCTCCCCCATCCTGTCTGGGCCTGCCCTGCTGCTGGCCCCATCAGGCAGTGGCCAGGGGCTGTGGCCAAGCCCATCTTGCCCAGCTGTTGGACAGAGGGTCTGCCAAGGAGACAATGGCTGGAGTGGGTATATGAGACCCTGGGGACTTGGGGAGGTCATACAGAAGACAGACCTCTACACACAGCCACCCCCATGCACAGGGGGAAGAGGGGATCAGGTCCCCCACACTACTGTCCCCCCTTCGTGCCATTAGCTGCATGCAGCTAGCTGTCCTACACTTGACCTGTGCTGGTGCAACGGGGAGCAGACTCTCAGATGTTTACTTAGTTTTATTTAATTCAAATATAGTTGTTCATGGTAGAAAAACTTACAAGGAGGGCTTAGGTGCAGCTCTGTGTCCCCAACGCCACCTTTGTGAGCTTTAAGTATGATGAAAGGTGGCAAACTCAAGTCCCATCTGGGCTACAGAGTAAGTTCAGGCCAGTGTGGACATCTTAGCGAGACCTTGTCTCAAAAGAAGAAGTAAATAAGGGCTGGGGAGGTAGCTCAGTGGGAGAGGTCCTAGATCCTAGGTTCGATCCCCGATACCACCGAAGGATAGCAACGAAAACCACTGGCTTCCAAAGACAAAGTCTAAACAAAAGAATAGAAACAACTTCCTGGGTATTCACGCGCAGATCCTGTGAAGCAGTGACCAGCTCTGGGTATACTGGATTAAATGAAATACGTTAATAAAAATAAAGCATGGCCTTTGGAAAATGCAGAGGCATTTGTGGCTCCCAGGACAGAAGCAGGGGCCTAGCTTAGAGGTGAGCCAGGTCTGATGGATGGCTCAGAACATCCTAGGTCCCCTCTGCTTCCTCTATGGACCTCTGTTTCCCCACTTGTGAAAGGGACATTTGGGGGCTGTACGATGACTCTGAAGGTAAAATACAACTTTTAGTTTGATTCCCCAGAACTATGTAAAGGTAGAGAGACAGAAACAATTCCCAAAAGCTGTCCTCTGACTTCCGCTCACGTGCAAGTCCATGTCCCAATTCGCACACATCAGACACACACACACACACACACACACACACACACACAAATTATTTTAAATTTTGAAAGAGGGCTGGAGAGATGGCTCAGTCGTTAAAAACACTAGCTGCTCTTGCTGAGGGCCTGGGCTCAGTTCCCAGCATCCACAGAACGGCTCACAACCATCTGCCACTCCAGTTCCAGGGGATCCGATGCCCTCTTCTGGCCTCTGAAGGCACTGCACGCACTCTGCAGGCACTGCATACAGGCAGGTAAAACACCCGTAACACATAAAATGATAAAATAATTAAAAAAAAAAATTTAAAGAAAGAGACACCCTCCACCCTGGTCACCACCTTGTCCAGGAATAAACAGCCCCTTGGAGACAGGCGGCGAGGGGAAACTCACTTTGGCCGTACTGGCCGTACTGGTAGCCAGCCACAGGGTCCACACTGTAGCCAGTGGTGCTGTAGGTGGGTGGGCAGTAAGACTGAGAGGTGGGCAAGCTGTCTCCTGGCTTGATGGAGTCGGCCCGCTGACTGCAGCTGGCTGAGATGGAGGAGGCGGAGTCCAGGCCTCCGTGCAGCGGGGAGATGGAGAAGTCGGCCTGGGGCTGTGGAGGCACTGCGCTCGGGTTGCTGAGAATGCTCATCACCTGCAGGAGAGACGGGCGATGCCTGAGGAGGCTGGACCCCGGGGGCACCCAGGCCACTAGCGCGCAGGGACCGGGACTGCGGGCTCAGGGCTGGCCACAGCAGTGTCAGGCTTGTGCAGGAAATGGGTGCTGGTCTCCACTGTTTTCCCTGTCCGAGTGCGGGCCCAAGGGGCTGTTCTCCATCAAGAGCTCCGGGAGGGGGCCCTTTGACACTTCTCTGCCCTCCTGGCCTAGTTTGAGGAGATGCATGAGTGAGTGGGTATACTTACTAGACAAGAGGCACCCTGGGCCTATCAGCTGAGTGAATGAATGAGTTCACTAACTAGATAAAAATGAATGAATGAATGAACTACCTTTATAAAGGGCATCTTGAAGCTATTGGCTGAATGAGTGAAGATATGAATGAATGCATAAATGAATGGGCATATACATTTATGAATTAACAAACGCGCTAACTACACAAGGCTCTGGGCTCTACAGTTGAATGAATGAATGAGGGAGGGAGGGAGTGAGTGAGCACTAACTAGATGAGGAGCACGCTGGGCCTATCAGCTGGATGCTTGACCGACTGACTGAATGTACGCATGCATGAGAGGTAAATTTACTGACTAGATAAAAGGTGTCATGGGGCTATCAGCTGAAGGGGTGAACAAATGAATGAACTAATGTGTGCATGAATTGATGCGTGCATTCTTAAGTGTCCTAGCTGGGTGATGGTGTCTCTCTAACCAGTCAGGGAGCTTCCCTCCATTAATTAGATAACCGTGTCTCCCCCATCAGACTGGGCTATACCATCTTTACACCACACACACACACACACACACACACACACACACACACCCCGAAGCAAAGTTGATTGATCTTTCTGGCTTCACGACCCCCACACTTCTGTTGTGCTAAGTCTGTACCATTCTCTACCTCTTTAGACTTTGGGCTCCTGCCTCTATTACACCAAAGAATGAAGCCTGAGTTTTTAACATTTCATTTATTTGTCTATGCGTGTGCGCGCGCATGTCATAAAGCAATGTGACCACCAGAAGACAACCGGTGGGAATCAGTTCTCGCTCCCCACCATGTGGGTACTGGGGACTGAATTCAGCTCATCAGGCCTGGCAGTAAGTGCCTTCTACCCAATGAGCCATCTTAACAACTCCCTGAGAACCTTCTGTGACCCCATCAGCTCCTGCTACCTCTGGCCTTCACCCACGACCTTGCTTGGCCTGGCTCAGCAGTGGAAACTCCCATCATTGTTGGCATCCAGACTAATCTCTAGAAACTCAGCCCGAAGGATGCATGTTGGGGTGCTGGGGTGCTGAGTCATTCAATAGTACTGGTGACAAGTCTGGCCCTGTGCCTCAGGCTGAAGGTCATGGAACTTCAGAGCAGAGGCTCCTGGTCCCTGCCCCAGTGGGGAGAATGGAAGGAAAGGACCTGGGCAGAGCAGAGACCCTCAGAGCGGAGAGCACTGAGGGGCTTGATAGAGATTGCTTTGGCTGTGGGAACCATGGAGGGCACCCAGGCTGCACGGAGGTCCAAAGCAGCTGGAGAAGGTGGGACCTGCCTCGGAGCAGAGTGAGAGGGCGCAGTGACCCCAAGAGGTCAAATGTGGAGGGCTAACAGAGCCTCGCAGACTTGCCCTGAAGAGCCCAGGCCTCTGGTGACCTCCCAAGGATGTCACCCTATGAGAAAGAGGTCCTGGGCGGGGTGAACACAGCTGATGACATCCTGGGGATGTCGCTCTACAGGAAAGAGGCCCTGGGTGAACACGGCTGAGCTCATTTGTCCAGATCTGGGCAGAACATAGGGCAACTCCTGCTGACCCTGTAACCCTGCTATGACCTCTTCACCTGTCTCCAGGGATAAGACTAGACGCCGGCACAGGAGAAGGTGAAGCCAGACCCCTCTGAAAACATCTGAATCTCCAGTGACTTGTCCTACATGGGCTCGGAGGCAGGAGAACAGGTCAAGGGCAGACAGACAGGCTCTTCAATCCCGGACAAAGGGAATGCTTTCACACTTAACAGCTGTGTGACTGAGGGGGTGTGGACAGCCCGGAAATCCAATGACTCCTGAAGTCCCACGGAGGGATGGTAAGGGTGGCTGAATCAGAGAGTGGCTGGGAGGATGAGGGAGAGGCTCTGCCTGGGACATACTCTGCCCTGAGCCTAGCTAAGGGCTCGGGGAGTGGGCCCTGTTCCCAGAAGCCCCCTCGGTTTCCTCTCCCTTGTACATCTCCAATCCAGAGCACTATGGAGACTTGTGGGGCCAAGCTAAAAACCTATTTCTCAGACAAACACAGTGAGGTCCACCAGACCTCACAGCTGGTCAAGGAGCTGGCAGGCCAGGGCCTGGTTTATGGCCCAGATCACCTGCCACGGATTCCCAAAGACCAAGTTGACCCCTCCAAGGCCTTTGATGGGTCTCATCCCAGGGTCATACAGTCACCTGTTTCTTGGGAAGCCAGTGGGAGAGGGATGGAACACCTCCTTTGGTGCCTGGACTTTGTGAAATGAGTACCTGGCTCTAATCAGAGCTGCCCACAGGCTCTGCTGGTGGGTTTTCAGTCTGGATGGAACCCTGTGGATCCCTCCAAGATGGCAAACACATGCTGTATCTTTGGGGAGGTGTGAGGCGGAGGTATGAGGCTGGGTGGGATGCACCTGGACCATTTGTGTTGTCTGCAAAGCTCGCACACTTGCCCTGCCTCCGGCATCTCCATCAGGGCCAATAGCGGGTGCTGGGCTATTTGGCTGTGAAGACAGCTACGCACTGGACCATGTCTATGGCTGTCTGATCTTCATGAAGGATGTCCCCAAGCCTGGGAAACTCGCTGTAGGCTGCCATACAGGGACTCCAGGGTGAACTCGGGACTCCGAAACTGATCTGGGTGTGGGAGACTCCACTCTATTCCCAACTGTGTTTGATTCCCAATCAAGACCCCATCTTCCCACCTAAATGATGTCATTGTCAGGCATCCTGTCCCCCACAAACAGAGCCTGCTCCCCACTTGGAGGAAGCCTGGGCCCCAGGAACAGACTCAGCGGCTCCTTCCTTCTTTTGGAACATCCAGTAGGGTAGGAGGCTCCTGGAGGAGGCTGGGATCCAGCTTGGTTCTCTAGTCCTGCGCTTTACCAAGATGACCAGCTCAAGAAAGATGGTGGGAGGGTAGGAAGGGGAAGGGCAGGCAGGGAGAGGAGGTGGCACTCTACAGACCCCCCCACATATTCTTTATGACAGACACCCACCCAGGCTGGCCTCCAAACCTGACTGTGTCACTCAAGAGCTGTCGAGGGCTCCCCAGTACCTCCAGCAAGGCTTCTCGTGACCTGACCTTTTCCTGTCCCCTTTGTGACCCGACAATACCAAACGTCGGATTGCCCAAAGCAGAAAACGCTTACGCATTCATTTATCGTGCGACAGATGTGCTGTGGACTGCTGATATGGGCACAGGTATGTTCCCACCTGCTCTGTAGCTTCAGGTTGTGCCTTTTGTCTGACACCTACAAGGAGTTCCGAGGGGCTCGCTGAACCCACACACAGGGCTCCAGTGATACTTATCAAGCATTTACTATGCACCTGACCCTAAGCCAGTCACTAGGACATACTGAAGAATAATCCCAACTCCCTTTTGGAGTTGCTAGTCCGATGAAGGAAACTGGTAACAAGTAAGGAGACGGATTAAAAAACAAATTCTACTCCTGGAGACCACGATGGAGGAGACACTGAAAGGCAGGGGGAGGGGATGTGGGGAGGGGGGTTGGCGGTTGAGGAGGGGGGTCAGGGAAGACCCGCCCAAAGTGTTCATACCCATAAAACCCAAAAGAGCCAGCCACGGCAAGATGTGCTCAACAGAGGGCGTTCCAGATACGTGCAAAGGCCCTGGGGTGGGAGCACACCCAGCAGGTTAAGAATCAGCCGGAAGGTCGACCGACAGGTCTGGGGTCAGGGAGATGTCTGAGGCTAAGAGCGCTGACTGCTCTCGTAGAGGACTCAAGTTTGGTGCCCAACACCCACTTCAGGCGACTCACAATCGCTTGTAACTAAACTCTAGTTAAGTTCCAGGGGACTTGATGCCTTCTTCTGGTCTCCTCGGACACCTGTATACACAAGTTGCACATAGCCTCATATGCAGACGCACGTACACACGTAAAACAGAAAACAGTGAATTCTTTAAAAAAAAAAATGTTTTAAGCTGAGCATGGTGCTGAATGCTTTTCATTCCAGCACTCAGGAGGCAGAGGCAGGTGGATCTCTGTGAGTTTGAGGCCAGCCTTGTCTACAGCCTGAGTTTCAGACCAGCTAGGACTACATGGTGAGGAGACCTGGGAGCTGAGAGATCTCCCACAGCCCATTGTTGGAAGGGTTTGTGTGGTGCCTGGTGGCTCCAAAGGCCTTGGACCCTGCCGATTAACAGACACCTCTGCCCAGGGAGCTTTTCCCATAATGGGATTTGCTCAATGGGATTTGGCCTGGAACATCAAATCAAATCCACATCTGGGGTAGGTGTGAATGGTGACTCCAAGTCCCGGAGGCCCTGGCTCAAATGGTTTCTATTTCATCTACAGGAGAGCAGCTGCTCAGCAAACAGACAGGGCACAGCCTAAGAGAGTCGGGTGGCCACCGTGAAGGAGAGACCTCAGACAGGGTTGTACCAGTCGCTGAAGTAGCTCCTCTAGCAAATGGGTTTTCTACCCCTAATTTGTTGGTGGGGAAACTGAGGCACTGGGGAGTGGTAGGCCTGTTGGACCTGTGCCGAGGTCCCCGGGATCTGTACCCAGCTCCCCAGGGCCTGTGCCCAGGTCTCTGGGGTCTGTACCCAGCTTCCTGGGATCTATGCCCAGGTTTTCGGCTTCTCAGGTGGTGCTCCTGCTAGGCTTCAGAGTCTTCCCAGCAGTGGTGGTACAGAGCCCTGGGGACCTCTGCAGGAAGTCCCTCTGTGCCACAGAAGCAGGAAGCATCTTGCCCACAGAGGGGCCCAGCGGAGGTCTGGGCTTGCACACTTTTGAACTTGAGGAAGTCCTGGTCTGATGCGGTAATGTACACCCCCTCAGGAATGCTGAGGCCTCTCCCGGGTGGGGTTTGCTTTTTCCCGGTGACCTTGCTTCCACTAATGTATTACTTCTTGGTAAGGTACCGTTACTAACTCAAAATCAATACTGACCTCCACATCTGTAAGGTTTTATCTGAAGGCAAATCTCGGGGCTGTCCGTCAGCCTGACTGACAGCCTTACCTTCCTCTCTCTTCCTCCCTTCCCCCTCGCACCCCCCCCCCCGCACTCCACCCCCACCCCCTACCCCAAATCATTCCCAGCCCGACCTGGCTAAATCAATAAGGGGCCAGCCTCACCCACCCCCTTCTGCCCCTGGGGAGAGGCCTGCTGCTTTCAGGGGTGCCCCCCCTTCCACAGCCTCTGCTCTGCAGCCCCTCCTCTGTGGACGCCCTGACGCACTCCCCTACTTTAAAAGGGGATGGTAGAATGTAATTAATTCCCTCCATTCCTGAGCTGGCCTGAGGGCCTGGGACCAAAGAGCCTGAGCTTGGAGCTCTGCACCCTCTGTGATAACCCAGCAAGGCTTGGGGAGTGGAGCTGAAATTAGAGGTGCCATAGCTTAACCGGGGCTGTGTGGTGGGCTCTGGATGGTGGGGAGAGGGAGGAGAGCAGCCTGGGACTCAGAAGGTAAGGGAAGGAGGTGCCGTTAGGTCAAAGACCCCTGTGACCAGCAGGTTAGAGACTGCTCCTTCTCTGAGGCCTTGAGAGGCACAGCACTTTTTCCCCCAAGGGCGCTAGACCAGCTGGAGCAGAAAAGTCAGGGACCCTCTTGGAACCTGGAAGGCGTTTGTAGCCCAGGCTGGCCTCAGACTCACAACTCTCCTTCCAGACTGAATGCCCTACGGTCCAAGGCTGCCCTGGAATTCCACCCGCATTAGGTAAAAATAACCCGCAATCACCTAGACAGGCGGAGCCCTGGGATTATAAGCAGGCTCTCTCATGCCTGGCTTTGGGAAGAGCTCCTTTAGTTAGGTGCTCAAGATCAAGTCGCTGACCCCACTATGCCCCGCCCCGACCCTCACACCTGCCCCTGATACACACACCCCCACCCATCTCCACCCCACACCCCTGTTGCAAGTTCTTTAACCTACTAGGCCTTGGCCTTCTCATTCCCATGGTGGGAATAACACTGGCACCACCCAAAGGGCTACTATGAGGAAAGGTGCAGTGAGGTGGTGCCTGGCATGCAGTCATCCAGTCTCCCTCCCTGTGGCTTCTGCTAAAACCTGGGCTACGTGGGAAGAGCCAGAAGGGGCCTGAGATCCCCTGAGATGGTAATGAACCCAAGCTCAGCTTTGCCCTGGGATAGTCCAACCCACCTGTATTCTCCAAAAGGGAGCAAGTGCAGGTCACCCTGGTAAGCCACACCCCCTCAGGTGTGATGTTGCTCACCATCCGAGAGGAGGTGTCCTTGGGGGATTTCCAGCAAGTCTGTGAGGTCTCCTAGTCTTACTTAGGCTGCTTGGGAACACACACTCTCATACAGGCACATCAACCACACAGACGGGGCAACCTTCTTCTGATCCCCGGACAGCTTTCCCTCAAAAACTTTACCACCAAGAAAACCCTTTATTCCCGAATACTCATTTTGGTAAGTGTCTCATGGGCACCCACCCACACCCCATCCTCTAAAGGACTCTATGATGTGGCACAGCCTCAGGTCCAGCTCCAGCCTTGACTCACCATCTTGCTAACATACTTTGACTTCTGGAAGTGGCCAGGTTAGGGGGTGGGGTGGGGTGGATATGGGAGACTGCTTGTTCCACTGTTGGGGTACAGCTTGCCAGAAATGGAAGGCAGGATTTGTTGGAGCCATGTTAAAAAAAAATGTCTTGAAGGACCAGGGACTATTCCTAGTCTGGGCTTAGCTGGGGCAGCCCTGGATCCAGGCAACTCCATCAGGATGGACCGAGTAGGGAAGAACAGAAGTACTGTCCAATCTCCGTCCCACCTGTCCATTGGTGTCACCTGTCTGGGTGTCAGGGATGTTTTTAACGTCACCACACTGACCTCAAAACACAGCCATGGCCATTTGGGCAAAGACCTGGGGTGTACACAGCACACACGCGCGCGCACACACACACACGCACCACACTCCATACAGGAATGCACATAGTATTGATCAGGTGGCCAGCACAGAGACACACAATGATACAGGTGAGAAGCCACACACGCATGTACACACACATACACATATGTGCATACACACTAGGCCATCCACACATCCTAGAGAGGCAAACTGACCACACTTTCTCACACACACACCACAGCCTCTTACCTCCAAATTCTTCAGTTACCCTGTGCAGACCTATGCACCTATACCACCCTTCTCCAACCCTAATGCACACATACCACACACACACACACACACACACACACACCACACACACAGAGGCAGCACGCACACACTCCACACACAAGCAAGTGTCCCTCCCCTGCTGGTCCCTTGCCTGTCCCCAGCTGGGATTAATGCAAGCGAGAAATCCCCTACCCTGGCTACCACTGCTCCCCTCTCAATTCTCTGCTAAGAGGATCTACACTTCCCCCCCCACCCCCCTACCCCCCGTGGACAGCAGTAATGGGCTTCGGGTGCTGACTTGCAACTTCCAAACAAGATCTCTCCCAGGTCTCCCCGGGCCCGCCCCTTCACCAGCCATTGCTGTGTATAGGCTGCACCCCATCCCCCACTTCACATGGCAGCGCCCCCCAGATCCCTCCAGCCTCTAGTGAGGTTCTTCTTCATTTTCGGAAGCACAGCACCCTCCAGTTCCCAAAGCCTGTTCTTGTCAAGTCAGTACCCAGTATGGAGGCCGTTACCCTACTCTGCAGATGGGGAACTGAGGCTCAAGGGCTTGCCTGGATTCTCCTAAGGGACAGTTAGACTCTGAGCCCTATTTTTCAGGGCCATGCCCTGGCCTGGCCCTGTGCTGAGAGCTATGCTTTACCAGATAGCTCAGCAACTGAGTATGTGTGTGTACTCCATGTGTGTATGAACCGTGTATGGGTGCACATGCACATGGCTGTTAGGTGTGTTTGTGCATGATTATTGTGTGCATATGTGTACACATGGGATTATCATATAAAGGATTTGTCAGCACACGGACATGAATGTGTGTGTCATGTGTGTGTGAGAACTATGTGTGAATGTACACGTGTATGGAAGTACTGGGTGCATGCTTGCATAGTTGTTAACTGTGTGCAGGCATGGGCATTGGGCGTGCATGTGTGTGCACAAACGGCTACCACATTTAGCATTGCATGTGCACAGGGGAATATTATACATGCCTAGGAGAATCTTTTTGTGTTCATGTGCATCTGTGTACATGGCACTGTTTGTCCATGTGTACGTGGATACATTGTGCACACATATGTGAGTACAGCACACGTGTGCACAAGCACCCGTGAGTTTGGTGTGTGTGTGCAGGATAAGAGCCAGGTCCCTTGGAGTGCAGGTGGAGGGGGAAAGGGATCTCTGGAACAGCCATCAGAAGGGATCCAGCAGAGACTTTGGAAGACCTTCCTGGGATCAAAAGAGATGGGGTGGAGGGGAGGGGCTCAGCAGGGAGAGGCTGTGGTCTCATTGGCTGGAGCCTCACCTCACAGATGCAGCCCTCAGCTTTCCTCAGCCCCACACCCTTCCCAGCCTCAGGCCGATGCTGATCCTGTGTGTTGCTGTGCACGTGACAAACTCACCCACACAGCCACAGACCCTCGTGTGTACAAATACCCCTAAACACACCCACAGACCCTCCTGTGTGCAAACACCCCCTCAACCTTACACCCACAGATCCTCGAACCAACCTTATACATATTCTATCGTGGCCAAGTTCAAAAGACCTGAACGGGCAGGAGACTGCGGACAGACTGGGTGCCTGACACACAGTAGGTATCCAACAAACATTTGCTGAATGAACAAGTTCAGGAGGGAAGCAAGGGCTGGGCCTTTTTCTCTCTAGCCCAGGCCTGGCACATGCCATGCCAGGCTTGCCGAAAGGGGTGAGTCTAGGGACGGGCTTATGCTCCCCTATCCTGAAGATTCCCAAAGGATCCCTCCCCAGCCCATAGAGCCAGGGGGGCAGGACAGGAGGCACGGACAGAATGACCTCTTGCTGGAAGTCAAGAACATATACATATCCAGCACTTCACAAAGTGCCACTCTCCAGATAGCTGGAAACATCCGGATGGATCTGGAAACATGGCAGAGATTTTAGCCATCCTTTCCTGGGCAGATCCTCAGGCTGGACAAGGCTGGAGATGTCCATGTGGGGTAGGGATGGGCAGAGCTGGATGAGATTGGAGAGCATCTCTGATAGCTGGATAAACACGGCCAAGGGATTAGAGTGACTGCTCGGAGCAGCGGCAGAGGGGCTGGGGGAAGAGGGGACCAGCCGATCGCTGGGAAAGATATGACTATTTAAAGATAATGATTGCATAAATTTAATTAGCAGAGTTTCACGCGGCAAATGGCCGTTTTGTAATTAATGTAGCCGGCCTTACTAAGCATGAAAGATCCCATCTCTCTCCCCTCCCTCTCCCACCCCCCCTCCTCCCTCGCCCTAATGAAAGACAGAGAGCCAGTGACAGAAGCAGTTTGTCAGTGGCTCCAGGTGTCAGGGGCCTAATTGGCCGAGCCGAGGGGAGGGGAGAGGGAGGGGGCCTCCGTTCCCCCTGGTGTGTGTGTGGGGGTCCCCCGTTCATAATTGTCAGAGAGGAGAATATAGATTGGCGGTGGCAGGGACTGAGTGGTGGCAGTGAGGCCTCATTAGTGTCTGGGCAAACAAGCTGGCATGCATCACAGCGCGTTAGGGACCCACCGCCATGATGGCTTAGGCCTGCTGCCTGCCCAGAGGGCCAGTTCCTTGCAGCAGAGTAAAGGGACCCATGGGTCCCAGTTTCCCTCTTCCATTTGGACCCTGAAACTGACAGGCTCACATCGTCAAACACCTACTTAGTGCAGGAAGCACCTACTATGTGTAGGCAGCTACTCTTTCCCACCGATCAGAAAGATACCAGCTCAGAGATGCACACTTGGATCCTTCCATTCATCAGATGTCTCCAAATGGGCAGGCTGCTGGGATGCCTTCTGTGGACACTTCCTGGTCGGATCAACAATGAGCCAGCATCCATCCCCATTGTCTTGAACCCAGTGAAGTGCGGAAAAACAGCTGTTTAGGGGTTGGAGCAACAACCCAGCAGTTCAGAGCACTTGCTGCTCTTAGAGAGGGGTCTCGAGTTCAGTTCCCAGCACCTACATCAGGTGGCTCAGAGCTCTAACTTTAACTCCAGGGGATCTAGCGCCCTCTTGTGGTCTCCAAGGGTGACTACACACACCTGCATGTATGCATGTATACACACACACACACACACACAAATAATAAAGTGAATATTTTTTAAAGGAAAATAAAAAAACAAACAAACAGTTTTTATTTTAAAGACAAGGAAGTGAAGGCTCCAGGAAGCAAAGTAGTTTACCCAGATCAACACACTCAGTCAGTGGTGGGCCTGGGATGGGAACCCAGAGGGTCTGAACTGAAAGCCGAGTCTATTCCTGATGTCTCCTGGAGGTACTCACCATGGGGTCAGCCCAACTCCTGTTCCTACCCCATGGCACCTGAGATGGCCCACTGGCTACACAGCAAGCTCTCCTTGTGACATGCGGATAGCCATCTGTCCCCAGAGCCCCTTCCTATTCTTTTTCCTTCTCTCTGTGTGCGCATAGGCACCGATATACCCATGGAGGCCAGATGACGACCTTATACGTCGCTCTTCTGTGGCCTTTCCACCGTGGTTTTTGAGTCAGGGTCTCTCACTGGCCTGGAACTAAGCTGCCTTCCCCCCCCAACTCCCGTCATTTCTTCCTCCTGACACTTAGGTTACAGGTGTTCACCACCATACCAGGCTTTTTACATGGGTTGGTGAGGGGCAAACCCAGGTGAGTTCCTTTCCCCCTACACTTTACAACTGTACTGTATCATCCCAGCCCCCACCTTTTCTTGTTGGATGACAACTTTTCTTGTTGGATGGACAGTGAAAGGCCACACCCACCTTAAGCTGTATCTGTGAGGCCAAGGCCATGTGCACCTTGCCACTCTGACCATGGCCCTTAGGTCTTTAAGGTCCTCTCTGCTGCTTTCTGCCACCCTCATACCTTTCTTTGCCTACTCCCTTGCCCACCAGTTTTGTCTGTGGAAAGGCAGGGCAACCCCCAAACCCCCAACCCCATCCCTGAGTCAGCTTGACTGGTAGAGTGGTGGCAGGGTGGGGAACATCCACCCTCTCCCAGACCAAATTCAATTTCAAAGCTTAATGGGCTTGCAGAGGAGCCCCATGAACTCTCTGACGCAGCTCCTTGCCGGCTGGGTGGTTCTGGGCCGGGCCACCGAGCATGCAGTGGCTGAGCAGGGAGAGCCCTGGGCCCCATCAAGAGTGGCGGGGGGCACTGAGGGAGTGAAAAATGTCAGAGCAAATTGCTCTTGACAGCGTTAATATCTGCACCTCATAGCAATAATTACATGTAAATAAATAGCAAAATCACACTCAGCTGGAGGCAGCTTGGGAGGACTGAGCAGCTAAGGACCAGCTGACGGCCTGTGGTACTCCACTCCACCCACTTCCTTCTCTCCTAGCACCTCTGCTCCCCACCACCCTCAGCCAGCACAGAGTAGAGATTTGAACATCCCCTCCCAAGCCACTTACACTAAGAAGGGCCAGGGGGCCATTGGGGTCCCCACCCCCTTTCTCAGCCAGCCTTCACGGCTTGTCTGAGTCAAGCACCCTCCAGTTTCTCCCTCCCTTCAAGTTATTTATTCTGTCTCCAGGCTTCTGCAGGGACCTGCTCTGACCTCTGCCCAGTGCACCTTTCTGGTTACCTCCAACTTTGACCTCTAGAGAGAGCTGTGCCTGGTCCAGAGCCTTCTCCTGCATTGCCTATTTATACCCATGACTTGTCTTGGTCACCCAGACTTCTTCGCGTCCTCTCTCGGTCTCAACATCTGGTAGGCCACCACCATGGTGGAACTTTCTAGAGGCCAAGAGTCGACTTGATGGGATGCTAGATGCTAATGTCCCGTGGCTCCAACAGCAAAGTAGAACTCACAAGCATTTTAAAAGGAACACTTGGACCTCTGGGAGAAGCACTCTCCACTATAACCTGGGGAGACTAGAAGATGCCCTGTGGACCCTGGATAGCCGTTCCTCTGAGATCACCAACACTAAGGAAGTCCCAGGGCCCAGTCCAGAGTCTCTGAGCAGATGCGCTTCTCACTTCCAGCATTCCGGGGCCTTCAGATTTACTGTTGTGATTTTGTTTGATTGGACTAGGGAAGTCTGCAAAGGCTAAGCCAGAATCCCTAGCCAAGTCACAGTGGTGCTCTTGGAAGGGCTGAGAAGACAGAGAAGTTAGAGGCTGGAGGGAAGGGAAGGAGGGAACAGTCACTGAGTATTGTGGCCCAGGGAGGCTCTTCCATGCTCAGCGTGGTGAGCCTAGGTGATCCCATGTCTGGGAAGAGTTCAGAGTCCCCTCCTCTCCCCCACCCCAAGTCCCAGCATCTCCCCTTGGCTCCCTGCTTGCTTTGCAGCAAGTTTCTAAGCTGCAGCTCCCAGCCCGGAGACAAGGCGCGCAGATGGCCCTTCCAGCGACTCAGACGCCCCGCACAGGGCAGAGAACGCAGGCTCCATTCTTCCGGAAACAAACATCTTCTGTGATGCAGCCCCCACGTCCCGCACCTCCTTGTTTAGCACAGAGACTAATCCACTTATCAAGGCTAAGGCGTCTGTGAATCCCTGTTTGATAAAGGCAGCTACAAAATTAGCGAAAAAACGTGCCCACGGCATGGAGGGCTCCATAGCAAACAAACAAGAGGCTGGGGACGGGTGCTGAGATGTTGTCTGTTCTCATCCTAGGGCAGGAGAGATGAGGCAGGAGATAGGGGCTCACTGGCTGGGAAGAGGATGCTGATGGGTAATGGTTATGTAGGAAGGGGGGGGGGGACTTGGAGAGGAACCAGAATGCTAGACCAATATCCTCAATTCCAATCTGAGCCCCAACTCCATGACCCCGGAATTGGTCACACTTCCAAATACAGCCATACATAATTGAAATTATGGTCTTCTGACTGCTGACCCAGACCAGGTACACAAATAATCCTCAGAGTATCTATGACATTGTAGGCACAGAGAAGTCAAGTCAGTTGCTTAAGATCACACAGCTGGTAAGCACTGCTTCTCACTTAAAGAACACTTTCTGATTTGATGCTGACCAAGACCCCCTAATCTGGGCTGTACTTCCAGCTATGTGGAGGTCCCCTCTGCTGCCATTCTGTGCAGACCACAGGTTGCTCAAGGTTCTGTTTCTGTATGATCTGACGGATGTCGGGTTCCCTCCCCTATCACTGATGGTGATCAAGCTGGTCTGTACCCCGTGTCCACTGCGGCAGCGGCGGAAAGGGGGGGGTTGTTCCAGGGAAGGGAGGGCTCCAGGGAAGAGAAGGACCAGAATCTTCAGAGAAGATTCTGAAAGCCAGGCAGGATTCTGTCCTGCTCATCCACAGCCAGCTGTGGCTTGGGGAAGAAGAGCTGGTCCCAGGGCTAGGGAGTGATGGTGACATTAATCACAGGAAGCACCTGTCAGGGTGGCATCTGGAACTAAAGGAAAACACTTGGCAAAAGGGCAGGACTTCTCACCCCAGGATCTGGGGGCTCGGGACCACCACTGCCATGCTATAGGTCAGGACATCTGAGGTTCAGGCTTGGCAACCCTGAAAAAAGTCCCTGCCATAATGTATGTGTGTGTGGGGGGTGGTGGTGGTGGTGGTGATGGTGCTACAGGGAGATTTCGACAACAGGTCGCCTATTGGGGACAAAATGGGTCTGTGTTGCTGCCCACAGAGCAGCCCAAGGCCACGCAGCTGGGCGCTGGCCTGGCCTGGAATTCCAATCTGTGCTCCTCTGGCTACAGAGCAATGGTGGGTCCCCTTCCCGCACCTGTCCCCATGTTCTGGGCCCTTCCGCCCAGGCTCCTGACCTCTGCCTCTCTGAGGGAGGCTCTGACCCTCCACCAGCCTTTGCTATGGTGTTCTTGCCTCCTCTGTGCCCTTCTCTGCTTCTCTCCTGGCCTCTGCCTCTGTCACTGAGGCCCTCTTTGTCCCTTTGCTCTTACTCTTCTGTCTCCCTCCCTCCCTCCCTCCTTCCCACCCTCCCCCATTTCTCTTCCTTCCAGGACTCTGTTCTGCAGTCCCACCTGTTCTCTCTCTCCAGCATCACATAGTGTGTGTGGCTCTCTGGTCCCTCTGTCCATACGTAAGTGCTTTTTCTTCTTTGTTCCCCTCTGTGCACTCTCCCCCACATGCCTCCTGGGCAAACCTGGTCCAGCTGACAATCAGCACAACTCTCATGGATTTCAAGGGTTGAGAAGCCCTTGGGCTATCTGTCTCACTCCCTTGCCATTCCTCTTGGCCACTGGGGTCTGGGGCCTGGGGGCCCTTCTCATACATCCTTCTTTCTTCATTCTTTAGTAGGGATTGGTGGGAGGGGAGGCACAAGAGGCCACCTGGCCAGCACTGCTTGCTGAAGATCCTTTAAAGAGCAGCCTTTATCTAAGCAGCAAGGGTGAAGCCTGTCCCTCCTACTTAGGTAACCCATCAAAGGGGAGGACATCTGCCCCAGAACAGACCTGGGTTTGGGATTCTAACATTACCCTGGAATACTGACCTTGGACTTCATATCTAGGTCAGTAATGTATACAAGCTGACTACAGGTCCTGGGTGCTCAGCCACCATCAGAGAGTCAGTGGGGACAAAAGTGCTTTGTCAGGCTGGGAGTGGAGACTTATACCTGTAAACCCAGCCATTCTGTGGCTAGCCTGAGCTACCTAGTGAGTCCCAGGCCAGCCTAGGCTATAGGGTAAAAGACTGTCTAAAAAAATCAAGGCTTAGGATTTAGTCCAGTAGAAGCACATTCACTCAGCACCTACAAGGTATGGGGTTTCATGGCCAGCAGGAAAAAAATACAAACAAAAATAAAACCATTACTTCAGTCGCTGTGCACACAATGGTGTCAAATCTGCTTCTCAGTGGCTCAAAGCAGAGCAGAACCCCAATGGTGGTAGCGACTTCACCCCAGAGACCTTGAGAGAGAATGGGTTTGTCTAAGAGTAGGGTGAGCCCCTGCCTAGGGGCCTTAGAGAGAGTTTCAGGCAGGGAGAGCATGTCTATGGCTGGGAGGAAAAGGGAGCCCCTTGGGTGGAGATCAGGAACTTCTTGCCCCTGGGCACCACGTCTCAATTTCAGCCTGGACATGTCCCCTTTATGATAAGACGCTTGCCAGGGCCCTCGTGGGACCTTAATCCTCTGATGCTGCTGGCCAGAAAGCCTTGGTCTGATGAGAGAGGGTCTCGCTCATTTGGCCTCGGGCCAGCTCCACTTGGCAGTCCTCTGGGCCTGGGGAGCTCAGGTCTGAGCCACAGCAGGATGGAAGGACAGAAGAAGGCACGGTGGGTCTCCTGTCCTCTTGGTCAATATTGTCTCACCCACACAGCTGCCTCTGTCTCTGGTTTGGATTTGTGACGTACCAGGCTCTGTCAAGGTTGTCAGTAGAAACAGACAGCTTCTCCAAGAAGCCTGATAACTCGAGTCATTGTGGGCCATCAAGTCAAGTTTAAGGCCTCTCGAGAAGGCAAGGAAGACAGGGGCTATTCTGGAGTGTCTTTCTGAGATGTCTAGGGACAAAGTATTAGTGCAGTTCCCAACAGACCATCTGAGAGTCACTTTTGTTTTTCCTTTTTGGAGGGAGTGGTATGTGTGTATATGTGTGTGTGTGTGTGTGCACCTGTGTGTGCATGCCCTATGTGGATGTGTACATTCATGAGGATGTACATATGCATATAAGCTTGTGGGGTATGTGTGTGTGCACACCCAAGTGTGTATTGCATAAGGCTACACGTGTGTGTGTGTGTGTGTGTGTGTGTGTGTGTGTGTGTGTGCCTGGATATACATGTGAGGACCAGAGATGGATAAGTGGATATCAAGTGTCTTCCTTTTTTAAAAAAATATGTATCTACATTTTATGTGTATAGGCATGTCTGTATGTCTGTGTATGCATTCAGCGCCCGTAGAGGCAAGAGGGCATCAAATCCCCTGAAACTGGAGTTAGAGATGGTTGTGCACTGCCATGTGGGTGCTGGGAATTCAACCTGGGTCCTCTAGAAGAGCAGTCAGTGCTCTTAACTATTGAGCTAGCTCTCCAGCCCCCTCAAGTGTCTTCCTCAATCACTTTTCAGTTTATGTTTTGAGACAAATTTTCTCATCGAACCCAGTCTCACTGTTCTGGCTAGACCAGTTGTCCAGAGAGCCTGAGGGGCTTTCTGTGTCTGTTTCACCAGCATTGGGGTTACAAGTGTGCAGTACTTCACCCAGATTTTTAGGTGGGTGCTGGGGACTGAACTCAGGTCCTCATGCTTTGGACAGTTAGCACTTTACCAATGGGCCATCTCCCCAGCCTGGAGGAGGGTCTTGCTGTGCAGCCTAGGCTTGCCTCAAACTCATGACAATTCCTCTGCCTCTGTTTCCCAAGTGACAGGACTGCTGGCATGCAACACCATACTTTCAGAGTCATGTTATAAAGAAAAGGGGGTTGACATGGTGATGCTGTTGGGATACATGGGGGACACAAGTATACTGAAGCCAGGAATGCCTCTGATAGGCCTCCAGTGACACTGGGCAAGATTGCCAAGGTGAGCACCTGCTAGTCCAGTGCTCAGGGTGCCAGGCTGCCAATGGCTGCCTTCGGATGATTGGTGCCACCTTTAAAACCCAGCTCCGCAGACCCACTGCATCTGCTGTGGCTCTCATGACCAACCTGGGGACTGAATTTTAACAGATACTCCAGATCCCTTTGATGCCCAGTTCTGGAAAATACTGACACTGATCTTATCTCCCTAGCCTGTGAAGGACCCACTCTAGCACCCACCAGTGCTCACTGATTCTCAGTACTTCCTCTTCCAGCCCTGGCTGTCAGAACTACTGAGATGAACCTTTTTCCTGAGGCCACTGCTTCTGCTGTCACTCAAACACAGATGTTCTCTCTGTCAAACACCCATGCGGGAAGGAGTCAGTCCCTCATGGGGGTTTCTCAAAGTTTCTATCAATGGGGCTCCTCTAGGCCTTACTATACAGAAGCTCATTTCCATGCTGAACCCTATATTGCCAAGGACAGAGAGCCAAGCCTGACCTCCCAAAGAGCAGTCTACCATGCCAAGAAGGTCTGCCCCTTGTGGGGATGACTAGGGTCCACAGACCACCTCTCTGCTTTGTCTTGGGGATGCTTCCCTCTCTGGTGGCTTCTTGGCCAAGCAAGGCTGGTCCACGTTTTTGTCCCTAGCGCTGAGCATTTATCAGGTCCCTGCTATGTGTAAAGTTTTGTGCTGGCAATACAGGCCACCAGACAGCCTGCACCTTGCTCTGTAAAGGGAACAGGAACTACCCAGAAAGTTCGAACTCAGAGCTAATACTGCAAGCCCAGGAACAAGAGGGGCTGGGGAAAGCAGAGTTGGCTTTTGCTGAAGGAAGAGAACAGTACAGAGGAGGCAAGCATCTTGGTAAGGATGGAGCATGGAGGGTTTCCTGAAATTGCCAAGAGAAGGGGGCCCAGCCTGTCAGATCACATTGTCCGGGGTTCCCCGCTGATGTCCCTGGACTGCACCCCATCCTGAGTCCCAGGACCCAGCTGGTTCTCAAAGCTGCTTCTGCTGGCACTCGGCTTGCTGCCACACAGGATCCCAGGCTGGGCAGCAAGAATTAAGTAGGCTGCGGAGCCCAGCGAGTCCTTATCTCGGGGAGACAGTTGTTGGGAATCACTTTGGCTGAGTGGTTTTGTCTCCCCGCATTTTCCACTGTCAGGCGGCCTCAGGCCATGGATCAAAGGCGCGGCAGCCGGCAGTCGAAGCAGCAGCAGGGCGGGAGGGGCGTCAGCTGCCCGTTCCGCCCCCCACCCGTGTCCCCATCCCAGTCCCCCTGCTCCCAACCCCCACACAAGGCCTGAGGACCCTGCACCCAGCCCAGCCTCAACCCACCATAGGGTAGATGCGCTGACCAGAGAGATGAGGAATCATGGCAGGGCGGAAGAGGAACTGAAGATGAGGAAGAAGAGGCCTTCCGGGGAGCTGGGGAAAGGGGAGGTATGGGGAAAGGGAGAGATTGGGAAGGGACAGTGGGGGTGGGGCTGGAATTGCCAGGAGAGAGGGAGAAAGGAAGAGGATTGGAACAGAGGGGTGGGGAACGCCCTAGGGGAGAGGGGCCTGCACCTGTGTGCTGGTGTGCAGGAGGGTGAAACGGGGTCCAAGAGGATGTGTGGTGGTGGGGGGGATGAGGCCAGTGGACTGAGGGACAATGGGGCTGGAGACAAGGGAAGGATGGGGACGGAGAGGAATGAATGGAAAACTAAAATGCACTTCCTAGCAGCTGTGTGTGGGCCTGAGAAATTCTGGGCTGGGACTTCAGGTAAGGGAAGTTTGGGAAGAGGAACGGGAAAGGCTAGCCACCCCCCAATTCCTGACCCCCCCCCTTGGAAAGTGCAGACAGAAAGGATCCCTGGGGTGTGTGACCCACAGCCAACAGGAATGAGGTCACAGTCAGGTCTACCCTTCTGGAGGGGGGGGGTGTCTCCAGCCACATCCTGGGGAACCAGCCCAGACCAAGCCTTTCCCCACCCATAGTCTCTCAACAAGAGTCTGTGTCTCTGGCATTAGCTACAGCAGAACGCTGTGGGTGGCCCAGCACCTGTCCCAACTGCAAAGGGTGCTAAAGGAAGTGTCCCAGCTGGAGAGAGAGAGCCAGAGGTGGGTTAGGGGCACCCTTGGTCAGAGAGGAGCCTAGAGCGAAGGGAAAGTGTGAGGAGAAGATGAAGGAGAGCTTCAGAGCTGCTGGGAGCTGCTGGGAAAGGGATTTGGAAGCACAAGGTTTAGCCTAGACCCACACTGTCTCCTTGTGACCTAGAGCCAGTGAGGTCCCTGAGAGACACACAGCTCCTCTCTGCGGGTGCAATCTGGACACCTGTCTGTCGGCAAACCCATTATTCCTTGCGCTCAATTTACATGGGGAGAAACTGAGGCAGGGAAGAGGTTGTCTGGTATCACACAGGTATGAGGTGACAGGCGTGCCCCCCCCCCCCCGCCCTCTGCACTTTCCTGACCTCTGTCCTCCAGCCTCTGGCCTCTGTTCTGTCTTTGGCCTCTGCTCCTTTTGCCTCTAGAGGGTTCTGTGATCAACTGAGGTCAAAGAGCACCACTTGGGGCTTTACAAGATCCTATTAGATCTTGTGATCTAGTGGATCAGAGCAATGGCTCAGAGGATAAAGGCACCAAGCCTCACGACCTGAGTTTGACTCCTAGGACCCAGGAAACTGGCTCCCTCAAATTGTCCTCCGGTGCACGCACGCCTGCATGCAGGTACACATGCACACGATAAATAAAGAAAGAAAAAAGTAGATGTTTCTAAAGCCTCACCGGAGACCAGGAGACCAACCATCTTTATGACACGTCCCTGGGAGGAGCAGGGTGTCTGGGGCCAAGCAGGCTGGATTCAAGTCCAGGCTCCGTGTTAACTTTTTAGACCAAGTGCTTCAACTGCTCCCTGGCTCTGCCTGACTCCACTTGTGGTACAGAAACAATCCCAGGGGCTCCTCCGAGGGGATATTTTAAAGATAGAAGACAGTGACCTACATATCGGGCTCAGCACACATCTGGCCTGGGGTGAGCACTCAGAAAAAATTGTAATCATCATTATTATTATTTAAAAACACTTGTCTAGAAAAGCAGGCATTTTCCATACGCTGATAAAAAGTGATAAAAGCCAGAGGAAGCAAGATGAACCCAGTAGGAGGGGGCAGAGGAACACTTCCCAGGAGGAGAAGTCTAGCAGAGAGAATGGGGCTGGGTTTCAGGGGACGGTGGGGAAGCGGGGAGGGCTAGATCAACAGGGCAGCAGGTTCAGGGGGCAGGAAGCAGGACAAGGGTGGCCCTTCAGAGACCCTCAAAGTGACCGTCACTTCTCCCTGGGGTCCTTGTGGTTTCCTCCAGGAAGCCCAGGGACAGGCCTCAAGGCTCCTGTCTGCGACATTAATTGCTACCGTCCCTCATTCTCACTCCCCCTGTATCTGCACTGTCTGAGCCCTGGTGCTGCTCAGAAAGCACAAATCAGTGACTTGCACTCTTCCCCACCAAACCAAATGGCTCTGGAAGGCTGAACCTTTGGCTTTCTGGGAAGCCCTGCAGCCCAAGCTGAGGTCCTGGGAAGACAAGACGCAGGGGTAGGAATGGGAGAACCTGCCCCACTGCAGGACGGTAAGCTGCAACTGCGAGTTGAGGATGCACAGAGGCATGAGGCAGGAAACTGAGGCCCAAGCAAGGACACATCTCCTCAGACCACAGAGTGGGTCTGAAATAGAGCTGGGGAGAGCTCAAATCTCTTAGTCTTTTTTCCAACCAGTGACTTGCCTGGCCTGCAGTGGGCTGGACCTAGCAAGACTTTCCCACAGTAGTATCTGCTCAGTGGGGAAGAAGAAAGAACTCCAGCTATTAAGCTCCTGCCTTGTATAAGGCTTGGCAAGGGCTCTTTCCCGTGAACAGTCTTGTTTCTTCTCGTCTTTCTTTAGGTAGGGTCTCATGCATCCTAGGGTAGTCTTGAATTTCGCATGTAGCCTAAGCTCACCTTGAACCTGGGATTCTCCTGCCTCCACCTCCTGAGTACTGGGACTATGGGTGTCCACTACCCACTCTGTTTGTGTGGTGTGGGAGATGGAGCTCAGCTTCCTGCAGGAGAGGCAAGAGCTCTGCCCACTGAGCTACACCCCCAACCCTCATTTAATTCTAAGGCTGCCACGGTGGTGTGAATGAGGAGAGGAAGGCCCCGGCAGCTTGTGGAGGTTGTTTGAGGTTGTGCAAGTACAGAGAGAGAGAGGAACTGGAAAGGAAACCCGGGTCCGCAGACTGTCCGCTGAGCCCATTGTACATCTGTTAGCGGCTGTTGTGGTCTCTTCTATGTCATAGCCCTTCTGTCATCCAGAGCTCCTTCTCTGCTCTTCCTGATGAACCAGAAACTTCACTGAATTGTCTGCAAATTGTCTCTAATTGTGTGTGTGGGAGGTGAGTGTATGAGTGTGAGTGAGTGTGTGAATGTATGTGTGTGTGAGCGTGGGTATGGTGGTGTGTGCGCATGTGTGTGCTCGTGAGTGTGTGTGGGGTGAGTGGAGGGATGAGGAGAGGAGGCGGTTTTGTCCTCCCCAGAATGTACCTGATATAGGTGACCTTGCATGCCTTCTTTCCCAGCCTCCCCGTGTGCTGTTCCCGGTGAACTTGACAGGCATTGTGAAGAATTCAAGTGCAGACCAGATGAGCAGCTGCCTCCAAGCTGCCCCTGGGAGTTGATCTCAGCTGCCCCTCATCAAGTCTGTAGGCCTGGGGTTGACCAGCAACTGCTGGTGGCCTACTATGTTCCAGATGCTGAAAAGGACGTGCGTCACAAAAGCCAAGTGTGCAGAGTACATGGGACTCCCTTGCCCTCTGGAGACGTGGTGCCCCATGCAGGCTCTGTCCCTCCTGGTGCCCTTGGCCCTACACGGGAATAGGGGGGCTCTCACCACACTTTTCCAGGGTTGTGTGGGGACGATTAGATAAGATGTAGTTATTTCTATAGTCGACTTAACTGCAGTTCCCAGAGTCCCATACTGAGAAAGGGCCAGTTGACTCTGCCATTGTCCCTCCAACCACTAAGAAGTCCCCAGCATCACCTGCAAGCCAGGCTGTGAGCCGCACACCCTGATCCCTACTGGCATGGTCCCTGCTCCTCAGCTAGCTGCCCAGAGGTTCCATCCTGTTACAGGGAGGCAGTTCCCACCCTTGCCCCCCCATGCTGTTCCCTCCACCCAGGATAAAGGGGGAAAGCGGAGACATAAACAGGGTTCTGTTTTCAGTCCAGGCGGCTGCCCAGTCTCTCCCCAGGGACCAGAGTCTCGGCCTCTGATGGATGAAAGCAGGTGGCTGTGTTGAAAGCAGCAGCCAGTGGGAAATAACTCAGCTTTTCCACGGAGGTGGATGACCTCGGACAAAGGCAGAGTGGCTAGATATCAGGCACCGGCATGGTCTGCACCCCCCAGGAGAGGGAGGCCTAAAGCTGCTCACCAAGACCATGGCCTCATACCTCTGCAGTGGTCAAGTCCTGGCCAGGCCAAAAATGGCATGGGGAGGGGGGCCTGGAGTGTGAGGGACCCCTGGAAAGCAGAGTCATGGTGACACTTTCCCCAGCTGTTGCTGGGTCTGGTTTTATCTGGGAGCTGGCAGATGAGGCCTGCATCTCTAACTGATGGGCTATTACTGGGTATGGGGAAAGTCAGTTGGGGAAGACAGATAATGGTACGGGGCTTTGGGTCCAAGAAAATCCAGCCACAGACTCCTGGTCCTGTCTGAAAGCTGACCCCTGACCCCACACCACACTGCCAGTCCTGATGAGAAACAGGGCAGTGAATGGGGGTGGGGTAGGGATGACTCCATTGACTTTCCCCTGACCCTGGGAACACCAGGCAGAGTCTGAGTCATCCCCACCCTCCCCTCCTAGCCCATCTTCTGGGGAGCACAGTGGGCGGCTGCCTGCTTTTCAGTGCTGCTCTTTCCAGGCTGAGTCAGCCAAGCACACTATACTGTTCTAAAGTAGAAATCAGCACAGCCATTTCCCAGACTACGAAAAGGGGTGAGAGAGAAGGAAGAAGGAAGGGGAAGGACAGAATTTAGAGGCTGGGTAGAGGCTGGGTAGAGGATGCAGACAATGTGTATTTACCAAGCACCTACTGTGTGCCAAGCATTTTGCTCAAATCTCTCTTTAAGTCCTCACGGTGCCTCTGAGAAGCAGGGACAATGTCTTTCCTTTCAGGTGAGGAAAATAAAGCCCAGAGAGGTTAAATAAGCTGCCCTGGGATCACACAGCACCAAAATAAGTAGCAGAATCAGAACTTGGTGTCTGCCTTCAAGTTTCTTCTAACTCAGTGAACCTTTCACTTGTGGGGCCTGAGTGAGGGGGTTCCTGGGGGAAAGGAGAGCATGAAGAGAGGCTGCAAAGGCGAAAGGAGGGATGTGGATGGCGGAAGAGTCACGCGGGAAGGGAAGAGAGGCGAAGACAGAGCTGGGCGGGGAGGGGTGCAGAGGAGATTCTGGCTGGGGTTAAAACCCAATGTTCCTACAACCTGCTAAGCCTGAGCAATGAATTCCGATCCCTCCAAATCCCAACCTTGGAAGATGTTGGCGAGAAAGGGTCTCGTTTCAGGGGAGCGGAAGATCCTCCACACCTCCTCCCAACACCCCGGTAATGCCAGGATGTCCCCAATCTGCTTTGAGGAATGGAGGGATTAAGAATAATAAAAAAATTGCAATAAAATATGTGTGAAGGAGGGGGTAATTGTGGACAAACGCAGCATTCAAATTCATTTTTCAGCTCTTTTACACACCATTTCAATCTTATTTTCTGCTTGTTAATGAGATCTTGTTGCCTGGGCAAGGCAAAACCTTCCAGTATCAGGGCATAATTGCACGTAATTTTCTCTCCTACCAATGATTTGCATCAGGTTTTTTAAAAATTCTGGGCTATTTAACACCCCACGATCCCCCCCACACCGCCCCGTCTTCCTGCCTACATGTCTCTCGCTCACTCCTCCTTCCTCCTCATCCCTGGTCCAGCAAGACTCATTTTAAATGCTTATTAGAAAGGCAATGTCACCAATAAAGGGGCGGGGACACAAAGTAGAGTGAGGGGAGAGAGAGGCTGGGAGCCTCCTGCGCAGGCGAGATCCAGTGATGCTCTTGTCCTACTGAGGGTTAGGAATGGAGAGGCTCAGGGGTCAAGGAGAGTTCAGTTCCACTACTCAATGGCTCTGTGGCCTTCTGTGAGATGTTTAACCTCTCTGAGAATGCCTTCCCAAGAGAAGGGGTGCCATGGGGCTTGAATGACTTCAAACTGGCCAGGTGTTTGCAGGGCTCTGGTGCCAAGCGTCTGACCTTGCTGGTTTGTCTCTCTTGGATGCCTTGAACTACGATGGAGGGCAAAACTGGTCATCTGCCACTGAGAAACACTCAGGAGATGGTGTTTGTCAATAACCATACAGATCTGAAGCTCTCAGGAGGAGAGGGGTACTGCTGTTTGTGGATGCAGACTCTGGACCCAGAACTGCCCTTAGCTGCTCCCTGGCGCCTTGGACCTCAACTTCCTTGTTTGGACCATCACACCAACCTCTCTGACATGGACCATCATACTAACTCCACGGGGCAGATACAGCACAACAGCAAGGTGGGCTCTGCAGGCAGGCTGTTCCAATCCTAGCTCTGATGTTTTCTAGAACCCACTGGAGACTGACATAGCACAATGGATGGATGAATGGATGGATGGATGGATGGATGGACAGATGGATGGACTGGCTGGATGAATAGATAGAATGAAAAGGTATATTGAGTGGATGAATGGATATGGATGGATCTGTAAATAAAAAAAAGGATGGATAGGTGTGTGGACGGATGGGTGATGGACGGATGGATGATGGATGGATGGATGATGGACGGATGATGGACGGATGGATGATGGATGGATGATGGATGGATGGATGATGGATGGATGGATGATGGACGGATGATGGATGGCAAATGGGGAAATGAGAGGGAGGGAGAATGGGAGAGTGGGTGGAGAGGCAGATATATGGATAAACCGTAGGGACCTTTCCATCAGCTGGTATATTCCTTGTCTTGCATGGTATCCCTGGAAAGGACTGGAAGTGACAACTACCCATCTTACCCACCTGAGGTGCTGAGAACTCAAGGGACTCACCTTGCAAAAGCTACCTGCCTGCCTGCCTTCCTTCCTTTTCTTCCCCCAGACACTGTCTCTTGTAGCCCAGGCTGGCTTTGAACTCATTATGTAGTTACGGGTATCCTTGAATTTCTGATCCTCCTGCTCTCACCTCCCAAGTGCTGCCTGAGATTATAGGTGTGCACCTCCGTGCCCAGTTTCTCGGGAGCTATTTTCTAAGTCATTTTCCACGTAACTGACCCTTGGTCAGGAGCAGTCTTAACCAGAAGAGCCATTAGAAGTGAGGTCCCTTTCCCTGCACCTCATCAGAAAGACTTGGGGTAGGGTCAGGAGGCCTCTTGTAGAGTACTTCATGGCTTAGCATAAGGTGTGGGGGGAGTGTCTGTGGGGGGGCTTAAGGGGACCGAGTCTCAGGGAAAGCTTCTGACTGATTCTCTCCTGCCTCCAGGAGAGAATAGCCTCCAACTGAGGTGCCTGGACCTCTGTTTTCTAACTTACAACATGGCTCAAAGGTTCCCTCCATCCAGCTGAGACTCCTGAGATTTGAATCCTGACTCATACACGGGTTAAAATATGAATTAACAATGGCGACGGTGTCTGTCCTAGGGCTGCAAAAGCTCAGCCCGTTTGTCACTGAGTCACTGGACTTGGTGACTCTGGCGGCTCCCCAGGGCAGGGTCTCCCCACTTGTCTATACGTTTGTTCCAAGTGCAGGGACAGTGCCTGGCGTGGCCTGCACTAAGCACATCAGTCCTCTGAAGAGCCACCTCCAGAATGGGCACCTTGTGGAACTTCAAGGAACAAAGGGACCTCTTACGAAATCCCGCTGGGCCTCTGCAGGGAGTTACTGATGCTTAGAGGTGGCCATTTCCAAGACTGGATGGAGACAAGGGACCCCAGTCAAAGCATGGGAAGAGGTCTCTTGTCCCACAGCCAGCCATAGGCCACCGGCAAGATGCGCAGGCCCGTCCCATCCTTAAATTTCCCAGGTTCTGCTGCAGATGGAACCCTCTTTAGCTTCTGGAAGAACAGAAACACCTTCCAGTTTGCAAGGCTGGTGCTATCCAGGTGACAGGGACCAGACCTGCGATCCTAAGTGACAGTGTGTGGCTCTACTTCAGCGCAAGTAACACCCTCCCGGAGGGGCTAGACGAACCACAGGGGAGTTTCCTACTGGAGACAGAGGACAAGGGAGGTCAACTTGTCACTGTGGATCATCCCCCTCCCCCACAGAGCCCCCCCCAAGACCCCAGAGCCCTGGGGATAAAAGAGTGGACCCTGAGTTGAGCACGGGCTTTGAAATGCCGAAACTTTTGACTTATACTCAGACTCCACTGGACCATCAATGTTCAGAGGGTACCCTTGCCACCTTCAGCAGACAGACAGACAGACAGACACACACACACACAGCCCGCCTGCCCTTGTCTCATCCCTGAGGGCAGCCTCGCCCTGCAAGCTGCTCCTCTCCCTGTCCCTTCTGCTCCTGTCAAGGCCCCCCATCTGTCTTCACACCTTGGGAGGGAACCTGAAGGCAGAGTTCAGAGACAACCAGTCCATCATGTCCTAGAAGCCTCTCAACCAAAAGACCAGGATGGATGGGCTGCCGGTCAGGGTGAAGCCACCCCAGGTCTCACCAGAACAGAGGCTGTGGATCCAATCCAGGAAGTTCTGGGGATATCTCTACCATGAATAGGTTGGTTTTCCCTGCTCTGGCCTTCTCTCCTCACTATTAACCCCATCCCAGAGCCCCACCCGGAGAGAAGAGACCCCTTATTTGTCCTGTAGTAACTCTGGAAAGTTAGCCCAGGCTAGCCAGCCAGCACTGGCATCAATGGCGTCACCATTGACCTGACAGCCTCTGAGGTCTGTATATCCCCACCAGGAGTTGTGCGTGTGGAGGTCTCATGCTTACTGGAGACATTCATTCAGCCTCAGGAGAGGGATATAGGCCAGGTGCCCGTTTCATGCATGACAACCCCCCAGGCATAGATGGGGGTCTTTGTACTAGGAAACGGTGAAGCTGAATCTTCCTCTGTGCAAATGAACAGAGGCAACCAGGAAGGAGTCCGGACCCTAAACAGTCAGTGTTCCTGGGAGGATGCAGACCAAGGCTAGGTATGTTCTTCCTGTATGCCATTGGTCAGATTCTTCTAAACCCCCTTTGCCTGCTGTCCCTGAACAAAAGAGGCAGCAGACAGGGGCTTCAGAAGAATTCCTGTAAAACTTTATTTACACACACAGGTGGCTGGGTGATGTGGCCTGCAACCTGCAGCATGATGCTCATTTGAATTTTTTCTTTTGTATGTGTGTGTGTGTGTGTGCATGTGTGTGTGTGTGTGCACGCGCACGCATGCACATGCGAATTCACACATGTGCACTCTTGAATGTGTGTGCATGTGTGCAGAGGCCAGAGGTTGATGTTGGGTGTCTTCCTTGATCACTCTCCATCTTATTCCCTGAGACATAGTCTCTCACTGAGCCAGGGGCTCATCATTTCCACTAGGCCGACCAGTAAGCTACAGGGATCCTTCTGTCTTTGCCTCCCCCGTGCTGGGATTCCAGATGTGGGCCACCACTCCTGGCTTTTTCCGTAGGTACCGAGGATCTAAACTCCGGTCTTCATGCTTACTAGGCAAGAACTCTACCAACTGAGTCATCTCCCCTGGCCCCGCCTTTGCTTTTCTTTCTTAAGATTACAGGTTTGCCATATGTATCATTAATATATTGCCCAAGCCAAAGGAGGGCAAGCGAATTAACATCTACTTGGCCCTTATTCTGAGCCAGGCTGTGCTAGAAATTTCAGACTGTCCACACACTGATCCCAGCAAACACCTTGGCAGAATGTTAGAGCAGACCCTGTACATGGGGAAAAACTGAGGCTCCCAGATGCACACTGGCTCAGAGCAGCACAAGGAGGCTCTCAGCCTCCCAAAGCCTGTGCCCTCTCCCTGCACAACACAGCTGTTCAAACCAGTTGACTTCCCATGCCAAACCTGTCTCCCGCAGACAAGAGGAAAAGGGATGTGGCAGGTGGGAGGCAGAATACACTTTCCTCAGAGGGACTTGGGAGCCTGTTGTAGCTACAGACGCAAACCCACCAACCAGCTCCCCCAAATCTCTTGTACTCCGTTTAACAAACACACCAGTAACCACTTCGAACTTTCCATTTTCCCCCAAAGCCACGACTCCATCAGGCCGTGAGTGACTGAGCCAGCATCCAGGTGAGTGAACCTGAGCTTCTAAGCTGCCAATCTAAGAACCTCGGCCGCAAGTCTCTCCACCAATAGGAATGCTGACGGGATCTAGGAAGGACTCTTGGATCTAGATTCAGATCTGGTGCCCGGCTTCCCCTGCAACAAGCCTGGTGCACGTGACTGGATGCCACCGGTCAGTTATCAGGAGCCGAATGGCTGTTGGTCCTGTAATCAGTCCCTGGTGATTTGGGGAGAATGACAAGCTGTCCCTACCTCCAGCCAGGCAACAAGAGGAAGGTCAGCCCAGAGCTGTGATCACAAAACACAGACGAGGGAAAGAAGAGGGGATGTTTGTTTCCTAAACTCTCTCAGGGTCCCCGGTAGCCAGAGTCTTCCCCAGACCAGAGTTATGAGTGAGCCAGCCTGGGTTGCCCTGAGACCCTCTGGTTGGACCAGCTAGAGTCTGGCAATGAGACTTCGGATGAAGCAGAAAGGCCACCTACCTGAGGAGACAGGCCGTTGCTGACAGGGTTCATGTGGTTGGAGGGCGCCCCCGGGTTCATGAAGCTGTCCGAGTAGCTGGAGAAGCTGTGGCGGGCTCCGTACACAGAGCTGGTGTCAGCTGCTGCAGCGGCCGCAGCCAGCCCACCCTGATGCATGGTTGATGGTGGAAGGGGCTGGGGCCTGTGCACTGTGCTGCCCCCATCTGAGGAGAGACCCGGAGAGGCCCTAAGCAAGTGACAAAGCAGCCTTGGGACGCTTCCACCCAGTTGTGCCCTCTGGAGGGAAAGAACCAACTTCTCAAGTGACTAGCTGGTTCCCAGGAAGCCCTGCAGGGCTAGGGGGTCGCGGGCGACTGAAGCTCAGCCAGGTTGGGCTAGAGTCAAGGCCAATGAGTGAAGCATGCTTGAAGTGACCCAATTCGGGTTGTTTCTCCTCCTGACCACTATGCTGCTCCTTTGCCTGCAAAGCATCAGTCTCCCAGGACTTCAGGAGACAGCCCTGTGCAGCAGATGTCAAGAGGTTTCTTGCATATGCTGGGATGGGAACAAGATAGGGATTCAGGAAACTGGGGAAAGAGACTTTTACTTCCCAAGGCCCTTGGGTACATCTTGGGCTCTCTCCCTGCCACCTCCCTTCCTCGGCATTCCCCTTGCTGGGGCTGTGTGGCATCTCAGAAGCTACTGGAAGAACCGTATCCAAAGACTCTCCCTTTCTTGCGGAGTCTCAGAGGACCAGTGCAGCCCGGAGTGAGAGGAAGGAAGAGTGTGACTCTTCAACCCTGAGTGACAGGGACTTTCAGAACGACAGGACCACACGCGTTCTAATCGCACACTCTCACCTTGGGAGATGGTGGTGGTGGGGTAGGTGGAGTCTGGCAGCTGGTAGGGCGGCAGGGTGGGCATGCCAGTGGGTGGGAAGCCTCCGGGCAGAAGGTGGTTGAAGGCGGCCAGCTGGTTAGCTCCTGCCTGCTTGCGCCAGCGGGCTCGGCGGTTACTGAACCAGACCTGAAGGGGAGAAGATGCTGAGCCTGGCTCCCTGCAGAGAACTGAAGCATGGGTAGGGTGGTCCCCCAGCTGGAAGAGGCTCCTAGCTGGTCAGTGCTCTCTTTTAAGAAGTGAAGCCCACCGCTGTGGCGGTCCAGGGTGGTCTGCGGGGAGCTTCAGAAGCACTGTGCTCTCGCCAGGACTCTTAGGATAATCCGTTTTACAGACTAGGAACCGAGGGCTAGAGGAAGACTGAGCCGCAGGGCTGGGTTGAGGGAAGGCCTGGAGAATCAGACCCACAGTTTATTGCTCTCCAATGGCCAGTGCTGTAGTCCAGGGTCTCCAATTTTTTTTTGCTTGTTTTGTTTTTTGTTTTTATTTTTTTCAAGACAGGCTCTGTCGGATGTAACCCTGGCTGTCCTAGAACTCTCTGTGTAGACCATGCCGTCCTCCAGCTCATACAGATTCTCCTGCCTCTGCCTCCTGAGCACTCGGATTGAAGGCGAGTGTCACCATGCCCTGGACTCAGTGGTTGTTTTCTAACTACCTCTAGTGCAACCTCAGTTTCCTCATCTGCAGCCTGGGAAGAAGAAAGCACCCGCCTTCTTGGGTCACAGCGAGGCATGGGGAGTGGTGGGCATGGTACACGGTGCATGTGGGCTGTGGTCCCTTTCTAGAGCCGTTAAACATTCACCATGTGGGCTGGAGAGACGGCTCAGAGATTAAGAGCACTGACTGCTCTTCCAGATGACCCGAGTTCAATTCCCAGCACCTTCGTGGCAGCTCACAACTGTCTGTAACTCCAGTTCCAGGGAATCCAGCACCCTCACACAGACATGCAGGTAGGCAAAAGACAAATGTACATACAATTTTTAAAAAATAAATTATTTTTTAAAAAAAGATTTACCATGTACTGTGGCTCCAAAATGGAATTGTTGGTCAGAAAAAATAAAATAAAATAAAATAAAATAAAATAAAATAAAATAAAAAAGGTCCAGGGCCATCACCGCTATATTAATGCCCCAGCGTCCTCCTCACTCTGAACGAGACGTTTCCTCAGTTGGGTGTGGGAAATTACCCTGAGACCCATGAGACCTCTGACTTCTGTTTCTAGAAGCTTCTAGGCTCAGAATCAGGTGCTCAGGACTCAATAGATTTACTCACTCCCAAGGAAGATACAGGCCATGCGGGGCTGGGCAGCCAAGTGTTTGCCAAAGGGAATTTCTCTAGAGTGGGACCAGGGGTCCGCCCGCCCTGTCCCTCCTGCCCTCCCTGGGCTGAGCTTTTACTGGTGGCCACTCAAGCTGCTGCCAGAACACAACCCTGGCTATGAGCTTCTGGGGCTCTGGGACTTGTGGGGAGCAGAGCTAGGGAGCCCACTCTGCACCCTGGATGTAGCATCTACCTGCGGATGTTCAGGAGCACGCCAGCTCTACTAGTGCAGACCATTTCAGCCTGCCGAATGCAACCCTAGGGTCTAGAACTGAGCCAGGCAAACATCCAGTGCTCCATAAACAGTGTCATAGGGTAGAGCTGCAGGGGCTGAGAACAGCTTTTCCTTTTTCCTGTTTTGTTTTGTTTTGAGACAAGGTCTCATGTAATCCAGGCTGGCTTCGAACTCGATACGTAGCCAAGGATGATGTTAACTTTTGATTGTGCTCCTCCACTCCCAAGGGCTGAGATTACAGGTGCTGGGTATCAAACCAAGGCCCTTGTGCGTGCTAGGTGAGCACCCTACCCACTGAGCTGCACGGTCACCACCATCAGTTCCTAACGTCTTGTTGCTTTGTAACCTTAGAAACAAGCAGACCCTGCTGCTATAGTCTCCATTTTGCAGAAAAGGACTCTGGGAACAGAGAGGACGTTTAGGGGCAGATCAGCTCCATGTCCGTCGGCAACCATCCCCCTCACCCATGCACTGAGATGAGACATCACAGGGTTGTGAGACCCTAGAACCAGAGACTCTTCAAAACAGGGGCTAAGTTACAAGATACACAGAGTTGGAGAGTCGTAACAGTGCCCAGTCCTTGAGCCTGTGCCTGTCTCCCCACAGCAGGAACCCCTCACGAGGGTCTGCAATACACGGGCAATGTAAACACAACTGTTTGAACGCTTCCATAGAGGGTAGTTTCATCCCGCCACCGGGCATCTGCTATGTCAGTAAGACCTCAGGAACTAAAGTAGTCTTGGTGACCACTGAGCTCCAACCCTGAATCCCTGGGATAAGCTTCCTTTGGGAAGAGGAAGGTGAGCTGCTGAAGAGGACTCAACTGATCAGGTGCAGGGACTGGGGGTTCTCCTATTGCAGACCTTGCTGTTGGACTCCAGTGGGTGCCCCAACAGCCACTGAGCACCTCTGAGCATCTGGTGCTTCAAGACTCCTCTCTCGGGACTGAGTCTCCAGCTTTTGGGTCAGCCTCTGTCCACTCCTAATACTTTATTTTTCTTTCTTCCTCTGCTCTATTCTACCCAGGAAACTCACAGGCCATGGGTAGAAAGGGATCCAGTAAATTGGTGGCTTCTCTGTAGTTCGCCAAGGCTTGGCTTTCTCCATTCCCAGACCCCTCCCTCCCGTGGACCTTGAGCAACACCTGTTTTCCTGGTCCCCTGGGCCAATGAAAGCACTGTCCTGGCAGTCAGAAACTTTTCTAAGGAGCTGCCAGGCTTCGGGCGGAGGGAAGCCATGAAGCTGCCAGACGAGGCAATGAGAAAACTACGGGGTGGGGAGGGGTGGAATACACCCTGGACAACAGCTGCGAGGATCAAGGAGGGAGGGAAGGCAGTCTGCAGCTCCAGTGTCACCAGGAGGAGAGGGGGGATGAGAGGAGCTAGCTGGCTGCTAGGGTCTGGCCTCTTCCCCTTGAGGGTGGAGGGTGGAGGGTGGAGGGTGGAGGGTGGAGGGTGGAGGGAGGTACACTGGTTCCTGGAGGGTTTAAGGCCAGTTTCTTCTAGAACGTTCCCTATGGCTTTCTAATTCCAGCTACTGAGTCAGCTTCCTTCTCATGGGCACAGAAAGAACGTAGTCAGTCAGGCCAAACTGCCACACTCTATGTGTGCCCTACAAGCCCCCTGTCGGAGCTTCAGCCTCTGTGTCTGTCTGTGACTTGGGCTGGGGGAGTGGCCATCCCAACCTGACACGTGAGACTGAGGCTCCATTGCCTCCAACGTTGTGGCTTGCAGCCACAGGGCTGTGGAAGGGATCCGCTTCTTGGGATGTCCTGGTTTGGTGCAGACCCATCTCCCCTATCCATGAAGAAGGTAACCCAGGAGCAGGTTCCCACACAAGCCATTCATCAGATTATCTTGCCCCGCCCCCATCTCCAGCATAGACTTAGCCCTCTCCTGGAAGATGCAGAGATGAGACTAGTGTGTGCTCTGCTGGAAAAGATTCCCAGGGCTCAGCCTGGGGCAGATGAGATACACTGCCCCTCCCCCTTGCCTCTCCCTTGCAGACCCAAACCTCAACTTTGGTTCTTTTCCCTGTTGCCAGCCCCACGGATTAGGGACGGTGTCCTTCAGGGTGTTCGGGGTCTTGGGTGACCCTGCTCAGTCCTGATGGTTTGGACCTGCCCAGAACAAATCTCACACTTTTCCAGCAATGGGAAACTCATTCCCTACCCAAGGAAGATGGCCCTGCCGGGAAATTTCCCTCCTTGAGGGAGATTTGGAGATTCGGGGTGCCTGCCATCTTCTCTGACTGACTACTGCCCACTCTTCCTTTCTCCTTTCCTTCCCTCTTCTCTCTCCCAGGCTCCTTCTCCCTTTACTTTTTTCTTCTCATCTCTCCCTGCATACCTCCTGCCCTTCGGGTTCTCCATCTCAACCAACACACGCTGCCTCTTCAGGGGCTGGGCACGCACCTTACTGTGTCCACGATCCCCCGGGTCACCCACAGTAAACCCTGGAGCAGGCACCAGACTCAGAACCTGGCCATGCTCCTCCTCCACCCCAGCCTCTGACTCCAGGGAGCACCCCAGGTCTCCTCACCTGGACGCGCGCCTCCGTGAGCTTGGTCCTCTGTGCCAGCTCCTCTCTGGTGTAGATGTCTGGGTAGTGGGTCCTCTCAAAGGCCTTCTCCAGTTCCTCCAGCTGCTCAGCCGTGAACGTGGTCCTGCTGCGCCTCTGCTTGCGCTTCAGCGGGAGGTCGGGTTCTGATTCCACATCTGAGCCCTCGTCCAGACGGTTCCCTGCAGCCGGGTGACATGGTGGGCACAGGGTCATGCCTATGTCCTCTGAACACTGCACTGGGGATCCAGTCCCTCCCAGAGGAAGAAGCCTGCTGACCACAACATGGCTTAGCAATACAGGATGAGAAATAACTTCCATGCCCAGCCCCATAAGACTGGCTAAACGCTTTCTGCCCAAAGTATGCCATCGCTTTTAAAGCCAGTCCCCTCTGGCTGGGCATTAAGATTATCTATGCTGTCGTGGACTCCCCGACCTAAGACTTGATGAACTATATCTCTTAAAACTCAAAGGATAGGGACTGTCTGTCGAGATGGCCCTTGGGGTAAGGGCTGCAGAAACCTGCCTACTCGAGTTCAAGTCCCCGGCACCCACATAGTGGAAGGAAAGAACCCACTCCCACAAGTGTGCGTGCTGTAGTACGTGCCCGTCCTCCAACATAAATGAATGTAAAATAAATTTTTAAAAATCTTCAAAGGATGATAAGCTCTGAGGTGGGGGTGGGGTGGGGTGGGGTAGGGGTGGCTCTGTTTTCACAGTAAAGAAAGGGAACATAAACCAGTAAGCAAGGAGCAACTCCACCTTTGGGGAAAGCACACAAGGTGGAGGCTTTGGTCTCCCGAGTGGGAGGCGGGGTGTGTGGGTGTCAATCACTGCCAGGCAGACTGGGCTTTGAATCCAGCTGGGGAGGAGGCTACAGAAATGGGCTTGATCCGTTATCTCAGCTGTTGGGGCTAAGACGTGGGGTGCAGAACAGGCTTTACACCCCCACCAGTGCTGAGCTCTTGCCCTTCTCTGGAAGAGCAGATAGTGGCAGGTGGTCTTTACAGCAGTCCCTGTGGCCCCTGGGAAATGCAGAGAGCAAGGAAGAGGGCTGGGCGCAAGCAGGAAGAGGCTGCGCCAGCCCTGATCCTTCCTCTGCGTCTCCCTCTCTTTATATTCATTTATTTTTCCTGTCCCTTTGCTATGTCTTCTTTGGGATTCTTGGAGCTCTTTTTTTTCTTCCTTTCATGCATTCATTCGCTCAGTCACTCTTTCATTCATTCACAGGTCATTTACTGAGCACCTACTATGCTCCTGAATAGGCCCCTGGACTCTGTGCCTAGAGCGCTTAGTCTGAGACAAGCTGGGCAGCCTCAGAAGCTGCCTGCTCACACTACCTACGGAGAAACAGAGTCACAGAAAGGAAGGCTGAAGTCTACAACGTCTCTGGGCAAGTGTCCACACTGTAGTCAAGGCTGACTTACCCGCCAGCATCTACTCAGCAGCTCCAGGGATGGGTTACATGAGAGTCTTGGCCCTTCCCATGAAGAACACACACACACACACACACACCCACTAACAGCACAGCACAGTGAGAACAAGAAAAAATATACGGCAGCTTAGAAGTCATCTGGAGATGAGGGAAAGCATGTGCAAAGGCCCTGTGCATCGAAAGGCAATGGTCATTTGCCACAGGACTGCATCCATTGCCAGGAGCCCAGATGACACATGAGGAGAGGAAGAGTCTTGCTCCTGGCTTGGGCTGGATTCCTCCCCAGCTCTTCCTTTCCCTTCCCTCCATCATCTTATCTTGTTCAGTGGGGACTCAGCTCTGTATTTTAATGACCACTTCCGGGCTGTGTCTCATTGACACTATGTTCCATAGCCGAAGAGCCAATGGGCAGACACCTGAGGTCAGAGCCAACCCTACCCCTGTCCTTTCCCAGCCAGCCTGCCAGCTGTCCACCCACCCTGCCTCCAGTGAGAGCAAAGATGGGCACACTTGGTACCCAGGGTTCCCTTCCCAGCATGCCTGGGGCTCGGAGCCAGACCCACCAATGAATTCCGTGTTCTGATGGGGATGGGAGAGTGGTTAGGTCGGGAGAGGAAGTAGGCATGGCAGGGGCAGGCTCCAGGGAATGTCCCTCCAGGTGACCCTGGACTCATAATGCAGACTCTAGGTAGGTTGGTGTGGACCAGAACTGCCAGGAACAAAGCCACGTGCAGGGGTCACTCTGCCAGCTGAGGGCTGAAACCCAAGATGCCTAGCCTCGCACCCTTCCTCACCCTTTTCTCCTTGTTTTTCAGATTACAGCTTTTTGTACTGACTTCTGGTTTGACTTCCTCCCTGGCTCCCATCCCTCCTACCCTTAGTGAGCAGGGATGTGTGGACCTCTGAAGAGCTAAAGACACCAAACCCAAGCCCAAACCAGTGAAAGCAAAGCAGGGCCCACAGGCCCCTGCTCTTTGAGAGAACTGGTCCTCTGGGATGAAGCAGTGCCATAACAACCCTCTGGATGCTGAGAAGAGCCACTCTATCCCACTGCCCACAAAGATCCAGAGCCTTCTTAAGAGATCAAGGCTGTAGCCTACTTATGACTTCAGGTTCCAACTCATTGGCCCCTCCAGGGGACCAGACCTCCATTCCTATAGCCTTCCTCATTTGACAGGTCTCTGAAACCTGAGCTGTTGAGTCCCTTAAAAACAGGCCAAGTAGGGTTCAGAGAGAGTCAGTCACTTAAAGGAGGTCACACAGCCCATAAACCCAAGCTTCTTTGTTCCTGGGGAGGGATGCAGTCGGGGGACAGATCCGGTGTTTGGGAACTCCTGGGACAACTCTGATCTAACTGGGACCCGGGAGCTGGACCCAGGTCTCTTTGGCTTGAGTAGGCTTTGGAGAAGTCACTTCCTCTCTTGGGACCTTGGCTTTCACAACCAGGAGAGGAGGATGAAATGAATGCATGCATACCAGCCCCCCAGCCCATGGCTTTGAGAATGGAATAAAGTAGACAGGAAGAGATTTGGGACACAAAGGGCACAGGTGGGATCAGTATTATTAATGATGATAGTACAGATGATTGAAAACGGGGAGAGGGGACACAGCAGCCTGAGAAGGGACACATGAGCCTCCATGACACCCTCAGTGTCCTTGATTCAGTTCCTTGTGTCCCACCCTCTCGGCACCCCCTCCTCTACCCCTAGGAACCCTTTACTCTTTGGATTAAATTAATCAGCAAGACCAAGCGTATTGGCGGCCCTGCAGGCTGTGGCTGAGTCCTCTGGGTGGGGAAGGCTGGTGGCTCATTGGAGCCTGGGCATCTGGATGGGAGAGGAGGTTGTGGGGAAAACTGAAGTGGAAAAAAAATTAATTAAAGAATCGGTAGGTTTGGGGTAGACAGCAGGGAGCAGCTCCTGGCCACCTGTGACCCCTGCCTTCCTTCTTCCCTGCAGCTAGGGGATGCAACTGTCCAAGCTCCAAGCTGGTGTGTAGATGGCTCCGAAAGAGAGGGGACAGTGAGGAGTCCTCTCTGGGTTCCTGAGTCCTGTCTCTGCTCAGAGGAGTAGGAGGCCCAAGCCAAGCAAGGAAGAATGGTCTTTAAGTCAAGGCCTGCAATCTTATGGGAAAGAAACAATCTGTTTAGGAAGCTCATAGTCTGGTGGAGGAGGCCTCGCTCCTGTGCTGGGACTTCCTAGTCCAAGGTGAGAAGCACTGTGTCCAAGTGAATGGGTGCACAGGACAGACAGACATCAAGACCGCTACATGACCCGCAAAGGCCAGGAAAGCCTGAGGACAGTTCAGGGAGCAGAGACGCTGGCATTGTCCAAGCACAGGAGAACCTAACCCAGGCTGAAAGTTGCTGGAGGTGGTTCCTATAACTTCCCCCAGCCACTCCGCTTCTGCCTTCTTCAGGGTTTTTTTTTTTTTTTTTTTTTTTTCCCTAGAGCCTATCCCATCCCAGGAAGCTATCACCGAGAGCTGGGCTGTTCTGAGAGGTCTTGGCGAAACCAGTGAGGCTGGTGACCATCTGCAAATTCATGCATCCAGATTCTATGCTCCCATACACAAGGCCTCTCTCTCCCTCCAGCCACATCCTCGCTGCTGCGGGGTGGAGACTGCTCATCCAGCGCAGTCCCTCCCAATGGGTGACCTCCCAGCAAGCTAGTCTTCCTGAGCCAAGCCCGGGTAGATTTCAGCGCCATTTTAGGGGCTAAGTCTCAGCAGCCAGGGGTGAAGGGCTGGGAGGTGGCTCAGTAGGCAAGGTGCTCATTGTCCAACTGTGAGGACCTGTGTTCGCCTCCCCGCTCCAGCACAAAGAGCCAGCCAGTGGGTGGTGGCGGCGGCGGTGTGCACCCGTCAGCTCAGCACAGGGAAGGCAAAAGCAAGTGATTCCCTGGGGGTCACGGACCAGCTGAGCCCTAGGTTCTAGTGAGACACCCTGTCGCAAACGACAACTCCTGGGGAGACAATACCCAAGATTGACGACTGGTCCCCGCACACATCCACCATCCTCCTACATACACGGACACACAGTGCCGTGTCTTAGTCTCCAGAGATGACAGCCATGTCTGTGGATGGCTCTACTGGCCTTGCTAGGCCAGCAGATCCTTGACTGTGGTATATGTGGTGCCTGGCACACAGAGGGTACTCAGGGTAGTGGCACCAATGCTCACAGCCTGGCAATAGTGATCTCAAGTGCCTTTTGAAGTCTGACATCCTGCAACACCCATCTCCACTCGCGGGGTTGAGGACCCTTCACACTACTAACGCAAAGCTATTGTTCTGATCGGTGTTGGAATGCCAGAAGACAAGGTTGCCCATTTGACAGGTGCCCAGTGGAGCCCTGGAGCAGTAAGGCTGGAACAAAAGCTGGGGACCCTGGCTCTGCACCCTGTGGGGGTCGGGGGACGACACCTGCCATGGCAGCTTCACCGAGAAGCCTACCAGTGATCTTGAAATCACGATGGCTGTTCTGCCCTCCCCTGACTTTCCCTCCTCTTTCTGGCTGGAGAAATCCCACAGACAAGAGTGATTTCTGTAGCTGCTCACCTCCCAAGGTCTCCTCACCTCCAGGCAGTGGAAGCCAACACTAGCCAAGACGCACAGGGTCTCTCGACTCTGCGCCCCATCACAGAAGCCCTCCCAACCCCGCTCCCTGCACCCCTCTCCCTGAACCTCTCATCCCAGTTATTACAGTTTAACATAGGCTCTGGTGTGGAGCTGTGGAGGAGAAACGAATCACATAATAGTTGATATGCGTTTTAATCAAGTAATTCGGGCAGAGCCGAGAGCTGGCGAGTATGGGCCCGGTGTCCCTGAATACCAAGCAGGCTCGGGCGCAGGCTTCAGCAAATGGAAAAGTCATTTACAGCTCAGCTGGGGGCCGCCAGCCTCGTGGTGGCAGGCGCCCTCCCGCCCTTTCGTCCCCTCTGTGCAAAGTGCTCAGCTGTGACAGCTCACCAGGTGTGCGCAGGCCAGGCTGGTCTGCAGGAACCGGCCCATTCACAGAGGTACAGGGATTCCTGCCAGGAGATGAAGCACCCCACCCCTGCCCACCCCTTCTACCCATATCCCCCTGGGTACTCATCCCAGCACCAAGCAACTCAGCCTCAGGCCCCAGCCCTCTGTCCGGCCCGAGTCTGCCCTCTCTGCCTGGACTATCTCTCACAAGACTGTGCCTTTGCAAGACTGTGCCCTCTGCTTCCTCGTGCCCCCTGGCCTGGCTAACTCATGAAACGTGGCTAGCCAGGTCCAGGAAGGTTGACCTTGGGCAAACGGCAAGGTGCTGGCAGCTGACCCACACGGGATTCTTTGGACTCCTCTTGTGTGAAATCAGTTCATACCGGGGGCCCCCACCTCTCTACACGTGGCCACTGGGAAAGTGTCTCTCCCCCAAACAGGCCCTACACACACACCACTGCCAGTGGTATGAGACAGGTATTCTCCCTTGCCTGGCGTTTGTTCACTGATGAATCTCTGGTGCTGGGCACAAGAGCCACCGAGGCTGTGGGGCATAAGTGGACAGGTGGTGAGATAGGCTTGTGTCTCAAGACAAAGAGAGGGGTGCTGGGGACCCGCTACTCTTCTCCATAGTGCACTGCTCTGTCAGTCTGAGGGAAGCTCAGCTCTTGCTGGTGCAAAGCAGAATGGTCCAGCCTTGGTTCATGACAGAGCATCCCAGACACCCTCTCCACCCTTAATACCTGGGGCTCAAAAAGCGAGGGGGGGGTCCTGCTCTGAGGTGCTCAGGAGAGCAAATGCTGGCCCTGAGCTCTGTTCTCTCTGGCCACACTCAAATGCTCTCCTCTCACATATACACATTTTCCCTGGTCCTGGTGACAAGGGCCCAGTCATGCACCTTGCCCCATGCAGACTGTGCATCCACCAGTTTGGGGAGAAGGTAGGAGCTCAGAAGCAACTGACGGGTCTTCCTGTATAGAGGAGGGTCTCCATCCATTTCCAGGCCCTGCTGCCTTCTTCCTCTCTCCTACACTAGATGGGGGATCTGTTGGAGCCCAGATAACATGGGACTCCAGGGACTCCATTAACTTCAGCTTCTGGGCCAAGACTATATCACAGAGATGAGAGTCCATGTTGAGGTCAGAGACTCCAATTGAGCCCATGGCTACAGTCAAGAAGGCCTCAGGGTGGGAGGGGACTCTACTCTGAGATTTTCCACAGGCTGAGCCCAGCCCACCTCAGGAGCTCTGCCATATCCATTCCCTGTCTGAGGAGGTGCGTGAACTACACCAACCCAGGAAGGACTACCTCCTACTTCTCAAGGGGATTATGGTCTGTCCAAGGGTAAGATGACCACTCTCTTAGGTCTGAAGGACCCCTGTGAACCAGAACCAGAAACCAGGCTGTCAGAATCTTTGCTTCCTTAGAGGCTCCCCAAGAGGTGGCGGTACTGGAGAGGTACAGATCTAAACGGTCCTGGGCCCCCAATCTTTTGATGTTTTACTCTCCCAACCCAAAAGGAAAAAGGAGAGAAGCTGGCATTGAACTCAAACCTACTCGGGACTTGGAAGAATCCTTCCTCAGCTCGAAGTCCTCATCTAATGCCTTAAGAGTGTACTTTCAAATTCTGAGATCATTTATATCAGAAAATGTCCAGTCTATGCAGGGCATTTAGACCATGATCCTGTGCTAAGAGCACAGTATGATTCCTAGGCACTAGAGGGCGCTGTCTAAGCATTCCTGACAGGAAGAGGCGGGTCCGGGAAGAAGGAAGTAGTATTGCTCGGAACAGTACTGTGTGTTCAGAGTTCAGTCATGTTTTCAAGGGTAGATCTAGCGTTCTTTCTTCTGCACTGAACTGAGAAACAAGCATGTATCATATGTGGGAGAGAAGCCAAGTGTGCTCAGGGTGGGAAACACCAGAGACAAGGACATTGAGTCAGGGTGCAGAGCTCAAAACAAGACTTTTCCTGCCTGAAGACAGAAGGTCAAGGGTCCTGGGGGGCCTTTCCAACTCAGTCTCTTTAAGTTGTAGTACTGTGTGGTTAACACGGAGTAGGGGAAGGGGTGGTTAGCTGTATGGAAGACAGTGCTGAGCCTACCCTAACTGGGGCTGAACTCCATCATAACTTCACACTCTTCCTGTGGCTTTAAGACCACAGTTTTTATTCTCTTCTTCCCTGGGTGATTTCAGTGTATGTCACACTTGTGGAGGAGGTACATTGTATCAGAAGACAATCTTGGGTGCCATTCCTTAGGCACCCTGTATGAGACAGGATCTTTGATTGGCCTGGGACTCTACTAAGTAGGCCAGGCTGGCTGGCCAGTGAGCTTCCAGAGATCTCCCTGTCTCGGCCTCTGCAGCACTGGGATTTCAATTGTGTCCCACCATGTCTGGCTTTTTAAGTAGTTTCTAGGGATTGAACCCATGTCTTCCTGCTTGCAAGGCAAGCGCTTTCTCAACTGACCCATCTCCCCAGCCCTTCCTTGGGTTATTCCAATGTCTGGCTCACTTAAACAACGTATTAATGTCAAGCAGAGAGAGCAACAACCGATGCTGGACAGAGTAGAGCCCAGGACACCATTTCTTGCCTTCTTAGTCCTATCTAAGAAGACATGACCGGAGCAACCAACGCTGACAAAAGCTCCAGAGAAACGAGAGGAAGCAGAGCTGGTGGCCTAGGTTGGTGGATCTGTCTGCCTCCTTCTAGCCAGAGGGGCTGGGCTGGTCATTGCTAAAAGGGCCAGTGATGGCAGCATGGAAGGAAGCTGAGCAGAGAGGAAACCATGATCCCAGGCTGTGTTCTCAGACCTCTGTGTGACAGAGCTCCAAGGTGACCAGCTCAGTGAACCACCAGAGCCCCTGTCTCAGGCTTTAATGTGAGTGTGTTACTGGTCCCATCCGGATCTCCTACTTATTGACATCTGCTGCTGTGACTCTTCCCCCATGGTGCTAGTTTAGCTTCAAAGTGACCCTCAAGAGGCACAGAGTGGCCCCCAGCCCCAAACATAGGAAATGATTTTATCCCTTTGGGCCAAATGAGGAAGTGGTGGTCCCAATCTCTTAGAATCCTCTTTCTTGCTGACAGAGGGGATGTTGTACAACGGGGACTCTGAGCAGTACCTGACCCACAGTAAGTGCCTGATAAGATTACCAGATGGCTGCTGTCATCACCAGAGCCCCTGACAAAGAAAACTTAGTTTACCCTGGGTCCCAGGAACAAGAATTTGTCTGACACAAAACACAAAGGCAAGGTGTAGCTGTAGGTTCAGGGCAAAAGACTTTTTATTCTTTGTCCAATTCAATCCCTAGTCCTAGTCCTGGAGCCCTGGAGAGTTTCGGCCTCTGTACAATCTTATCTTAAGCCTGGAACTGGAAGGCCTCGGCCTCAGCCTCAGCCTCTGTATAATCTAGAATGTTTAAGCCTAGAGACTTACTGAGTTTACTGAGCCATTCCGACTAGCTCCTTCTGAACTCAGAGCTGTACTGAGCTCAACTCTTCTGGTTCAACTCATTCACTGCTCTGGCTCAAACTCTTCTCCAAGCTGCTGGTTCAAACTGGCCTTCTGAGCCCGCTGACTATTTTTGACTGAACTCTTCTGACACTGGCAGATTCTGGCTGACTCCTGCAATGTCTCTGACTGAACTCTCTGCTCAAGCTTCAAACTGACTCACTCTTCCAGTCTGATACTGTCTTCTGCCTAACTGCCTCTGTGTCTCTGCCTCAGACTACTCAGACTGCATCTGTGTCTCTGTGAGGTCTCACTGCCCCATACTGCCTCAATCTCTGCTTCTCTGCCTTATCCTTAGTCAGACTGCTTCATTGTTTTTGTGTCTTGTCTTGTCCTGTCTCTAAGCTGAGAGTCTACCTTTTCTCTCATGAGAATTGGGCATGTCCTCACTCTGACTCACTCTGCTAACTCTTCCTTTGATTTGTCACTTTGCCTGCCCTTCACTCTGACTCATCTCAGATATCACTTCCTGTCTGACACTGACTCCTTCTGAACTCTGCTTCCTGTCTCCCAAGTGCTGGGATTAAAGGCAGGCACCACCACTGCTTTCTGAATACTGGGATTAAAGGTGTGTACCAACATCCTTTCAATCCTAGAACAGCCATGCTGATGGATTAAAAGATTAAATATTCTTCTACATAAACAGTTAAATACATGAATGAATGAATGAATGAACAAATGGCCAGATAAATAAATACTCCTTTACTCTCCCTTTCTCATTCCTCACAGACCCAACCACATGCAGTTACTTCCACACCATTCCTTCCACAGGAACCTATCCCAGAATGCAAATGGCACCGGCAGGTGCAGATGAGATCTCAGGCAAGTGAGCCAACAAAAGCACAAATGTTATAGAACCAGGGTACCAAAGGAGGGGACAGGCCCTTGGGAAGCTCAGTGGGGATGGAGTCTTGCCGGGGGGAGTGGGGGGGGTTGGGGATGGAGTAGAGGGGGGAGTAGGGTTGGAGGGCTAAGAAGAGGCTTCAAAGTCAGTGGAGGTGAAACAGGGCAGTTATCCCTTACCATGAAGCACAGGAGAGACAGTCAAAACCCCAGCGCCATGAGGTCAGATCTGCCTGGGCCCTCCCTCTCCCTGCTCCTCAACCTCCTTCATCCTCCACATCCTGAGCCCAGGAGACAGAGAGAAGCAGCCATGGAGAAGTCCAACATAGAAACTGGCTTTTGCCCACCCCTCCCCCAACTCAGCAATGAAGAAGTCTGGGTTTAAAAGACTAAGTAACAAAAGAAAAGCCAGGCACAGTAGACCCACACCTCTAGTCCCATCATTCAGGAGGCAGAGGTAGCTGGATCCTGGGATCTCTGTGAGTTCGAGGCCAGCCTGATCTACGTAGTAGGTTCTAGGCCAGCCAGGGTTGTCTCATGAGACTCTGTCGCAGGAACAATAACAGCAAGGAAGAATCTGCCTTACTCAGCAGAGAAACAGGCAGTGTCTGAAGAGCTGGGAGGCCTCTCAGGTGCAAGCAGGAGGGCAGAGCTTGATCCCTGGAGCCCACATAAGAGCCAGGGGTGGTGCATAGCCTTGTCACTGCAGTCATGGAGAGACGGAGACAGGAGGAAGTCTGGGGCTCATAGGCCAGCAGACCTAGCCTATCTGGAGAGCTCTAGGCCAGTGGGAGACCCTGTCTCAGACAAAGGCAGACAGCACCTGAGGAGTGACATCTGAGGTTGTCTTCTGGTCTCCATAACATGTGTACACATTTGCATATGCATGAGCTTTACAGAGAGAGAGAGAGAGAAGGCTGACTCAAGCATGCCCAAGTCGCAACTCCCTCCCCAGGCCTCTGCCACCTGCTTTCCTTCCACCCCGCTTCTAGCACAGGCTTGGCTTCCCACTGCATGGCCACAACCTAGCTGACAGCTGGGGGATCACTGCAAAGGCAATTATCTTGCCATCCCTGGGGCAGGTTGCTCTAGTGCAGGCCACACATTCCTCCCTAGAGTCACCCTTACCTAGGACATCCACATACCAGAAGTGACTTAAAGGGACAACCCTCTGAGCAGTCCAGTGCCTTCACTGTCTCCTCAGGCTGCCTCTAGGAGCTCCGGGGAGGCGGGAGATGTGGGTGCTGGCTGGTGGGACCTGAGCGCTGCAGGGGTTTGGGGAGAATCACTTCTAGGGTGCTAACATAGAGTGGGTCACAATGGGAACAATGAATAATGGAATATTTTAAGATGGCCAAGACATGGAGGTGTAAATGTCCCCATCACAAAGGAATGGCCCCTGTCTAAAAGGATAGGTAGGTGAACTACACAACCTGTGTTCACCAGAATGTCCCCTGCGCCCCTTAAACATGGGCAGCTACCATGGGACACTTTAAAAAAATTAAGATATGGGACTGGAGAGATGGCTCAGCACTTAAGAGTGCTGGTTGCTCTTCCAAAGGACCTGGGGTTCAGTTCCCAGCACCCACATGGAGGCTCACAACTGTCTGTAACTCCAGTTCCGGGGGATCTGATGCTCTCTTCAGAAGGCACTGAACACACGTGGTACATACACATGCATGCAGACAAAACTCATACACATAAACAAAACCTAAGAGATATTATAAAACTGCACATAGGGCGGGGATTTGGCTCACTGGTAGAGTGTTTGTCTAGGGTGCAGGAAGCCATGGGTTCTACTCCCCAGCTCTGCATAACCGGGTCAGCTGGTACATGCCTATAATTTATCACTTGGAGGCCGTGTGTGTGTGTGTGTGTGTGTGTGTGTCTGCAGAAGCTCCACAAGTCACCCAGATAAGGGGACCACAGCTTTACTCATAGTTTCCCAGAAGGCCTTTGGGCTGGTTAAAAAAAAAAAAAATGTAACTCCAGACAGGGACCTGAAAGTTTCACCAGCTTGCTGCTTGACCTTTGTTGAGTTCAAGCACCTCTCTGAGCCCCATTTTCCCATCTTTAAGAAGAGGGGGTCCTCCTAGGTGTCTAAGATCAACCCGAGATGGGGCCCTGGCTGTACCTGGCTTATCCATCACTCCACTCCAAGGCCCAGGACAGTGTACTTAGCACACAGTAGGGCTGGCTATTGTAGATGCCTGTCATCCCAGAAAGGACTGTATAGGTCAGTGGATGTGGAAGGAGTTCCAGAAGGGGTCTGGATGCTAAGTTGAGGGGTCAGGGTGGGTCACGGGACATCCTAAAATCACGTTTCCCATGTGGTAGAGGAAGGGCTTTTCCCTTACAAGCTCTGGCTGGTCATTGGCCAGAGCATCTGCCCCCTCCCCTCCTGCCCTCTCCCCAGCAACCTCTTCCCCTGGCAGAGGTGGGGGGTGGGGAATGACCCTCCATTAATCCAGGCTGCCCAGCCCTCTCCAGCTGGCCTGGCTGGGCTGTTCCCAGGCAGAGCAGGTCCGCAGTGGAAGGTGGTGGAAAAATGTGGACAAATTTCTGATTTGCAACACTCTGGGAAAGAGTTTATTGCCATTGTCTGAGGACGAATGTGTAAATACAGCAAGGCGAAGATGGCGGGGGAGACTGACGAGAGGCAGAAAACGAGAAATTTTATGGCCATAAGGAGCGTACTCTAATGGTGATTTCTGAGGCACTGGACCATGCTAGTTACTTAGCCAAATGATCGCTAAGGCGCCGGGCGAGGCGGCTTATTTCTTAATTACGATTATGTCTTACGGCAGGCAGACGCCCCTGCCCTGCGAGGCTTGGTCCGGAGCAGAGGCTAGCCTGAAACCGGGTCTTGACACCCACCGGGGTGCTGGTGGGCAGCTGAGAGAGTGAGAGCCATCACTTGCCCCCATCAGGGCAAGGGGGACCCAGAACTTCTGTCTGTGACCCTGACCTGTCAGCTCTCTCTCACCCCATCCTGAGAGAGTCACCACACTTGGAAGAGAAAGATAAACCTGGAACATGGGCCGAGCTCTCTTGGAGAAGCCGGCCTGTGAGGACCCAGAGGGGTGACATCAGGGGAGTTAGTGGGGGTGGCAGCTGGCTCTAACACATTGTGTCACCTGGACCAGGTGCAATGCCCCCCACTCCTCCCCATTCCCCCATCCCCTGCATCCCATGAAGGTGCAAACAGAGAACAGAGTCTTAAAGTCACCCGCTGAGGTTACAGCCAGGGGGCAAATGTCATTCTCCAAGCCTGCTCCTGTCACCTGCCATCGCCACTGTATCAGGGGGTTCTTGACAGTCTCCAAATCTCTTGACTGCTTCCCACAGGCCTCAGCCACCAGGCTGCATTCTCTGGGCACACCCCTCCTTACCATCTAGGCTCTGCCCTAAGTCTCCGCTCTTCACCCTCAAAGTCTTTCCCTTTGTGTTCTGCAGTCAGAGGCATCCCTGACATTTTCCAGGGGGAAAGAGCTGCCACCCAATCAAGAGAGGCCCTAAAAAGGCTGAAGTCAGGACCATATCTACCCCAGACCAACTCTGTGGACAGCTGTCCAGCCTCTGGCTTGGGTGATTTGGAAGGCCCTGAGTCCACTGTGTATGTATGTGTCTGTATGTGTGCATATGTGTCTGTGATGACTCATCCTCTTTTCTATTTTCTTCATTGCTTTATTCCCGATGCCTAGGAGAGGAGCTGGCTGATGATCATGAATGAATGATTCTTCTCCATGTCCAGATGGATGCCCTGACTTGCAAGGCCCCAGCAGGTGCCTGCCCACAGCAGTTTGCTTTTAGGCCAGCGTGATTGTCGGCCAGTCTGTTAGCATCTCCTTGCAAAAGAGTCTCATTAGAGATGGATTTATGTGGCACCGGCCACCTGCCTGGTCCCTGCTGACTGCTCCAAGAGGGCTGAGGACCTAAGCCCTAGACACCAATATGCGAACCCTCCATCCAGCATCCCATCTGTATCCAGATGTTCAGTTCACTCATACGCCCCTGCAAACACACTGTCTTTATTGTGGCTGCTGGATATTCCCCTCTACCTAGGGACCCACACTAGAGTCAAACAATTCTGTAAACTGGCTGCTGAGGGAATTAAAATCCAATCTGCTTCCGCTGCCTAGGCCGTTTTTTAGGTTGATGGGTTTTTGATAATATAGATAGCTATAGATAGATAAAATCTGTTACTTGCAACCCGCAGCAATTACTGTTCTGAGCTCAGTTAGCCGAGTCTTGTTAGAATACATAATGTCATTTCCCCCAAACGTGGCTAGCCATTGTAAGGCAGTGGCATTAAGATACTGGAAGGTGGTAAACTCCCAGGGAGACACTGGAGCTCAGGGGGCAAAATCCTCGCTTCTGGGGATTGTGGACAAGACAAAAGTTCTCATTGAAGAAGCTGAGGGCAGAGGAACTCACAGCTGTGTCACATCCCTGTGGGCACCGAGGCCAAGCTCATTCCAAGATGAGAGTCAGGGGAGGTCTGGGACTCACCCAAGATCCCACAGCTATCGGTGGCTGGGTCAGGACTTGAACCCAGACCTCGAGTCACTCCGTTGCCCTTTGTGAACTGTGGATATTGCGTAGGCCATGGGAACTGCAGAACATTCTCATTCTGAGGCTGCTGCCTCTGCTCTCCTTATAGGCCCTTTTCTCCCCTGCCACAGAGCCATGATCTGCTTGCCGTGAAAAGCCTGTGAGGGGAGCTGGTGAGGACCAGACCTCTGTGGACTGAGGCTGGTGGTAATGGATGAAGCATTCCGGATGTGGACACGTATGGTGTGTATCCGTTCATGAACACATATGGTATGACATATACATGGGCATGCATGGCAGTAGGCACTGCGTGTGTCGGGACCAATGGGGACTGCCTCACCTGCACCACCAGACACGGGTCACCCGGACATGGGTGTGCTCACCCGTCTTCCTTATCTTTTTGGGGTGTTCTTGACTTTCCTTTTGGAGGTGAGGTCTCACTGTGTACTCAGACTGGCCTGGAGCTCACTATGTGTCCCAGCCTCCCAAATGTTAGGATTACCGGCATGAGTGAGCAAGCCCAACTGTTCTCTATGCTATATCTTTGGCAAGGCCAAGCTGTGGGATTCGCATTCAGGCCCCCGAGCCCTCTGTGGTGCTGTCAATGAAAATGTTGCTCCAAGGTTTCCTTCTGCTCACTGTCCTCCTCTTGAACCGTTGCCTGGGGCCTCCCAGACCAACCTTGGCCTCTATTCCTCCCCAGCTTGGTTCCCCACCCTCTAATTAGATTCCCCTGGAAATAAGAGGTTTTGTACAGTTCTGCTAAAGGCAAAGTGATTTTTACAATTGCTTTTCTTTCTCCTCGTTAATAACTCACTACGTCTCAAGGAGGTTTTACTTATGGCCGGCACACTGGAAAATTATTCTGTCTCTCGCGAGCTCACTTTTCTCTTGAGGAAAATTGAAAACTGGATTTTCTTCCCCCTCTCTACTTACCCTGCGCTCGGAATATTCTCACCCAGTCTGCATCCCATCCCTGGCCTTTCTCCGCCTCCTGCCCCCAGCGTGGAAAGGCTGGTGGCCTGAGGCTGATCTGGGGGAACTGTGGGGAATCTTTCCAAAGTTTAGGGAGCCACAGTGAGCGGTGGGATGGCCTGGGGTTGGGGCGGGGCAGTCGGCTCCACTTTGAGATGCTTTTTGGCTCCAGAGAACTGGATGGGCTCCAGCCTTCCTGAGGCTGGGCACTGGGCATGCTGGGAGCCTTTATTGGTCCCATCGGGTTCCCGTTAAGGGTCAGGGAATAAATCACAAACAAATGGACCGCATTTCCATTTCTGAAGGCATCTCCAGCCGGATGGGCCCTCCACGTGAAGGACACCCTCTTAAGTGGGGCCTGATGGACTCAGGAGCCAGGTGGATAGCATTCCCGTGGGCCAGCGCTGCCGTCTGCACAGCCCAAGGCCCTCGCTGGTCAGCACTGCCCGCTAGTCCCCAAAGCCTGGCCAGTAAAGTAAGGCTTCCTTCATGATGGGAGGCTTCATCCAGATGACTGGATGTCTAGTGGAGATGGTGGTGCTGTGGGGGTGGGTGGGGATTGCTGCGGATCTGGACTCTGAGTCTGTGAGCTTCAGGAATTAGGAGTGGAGAATCCCGGTCTAGGGAACACAAGAGTGTGGAGAGAAAGTCTGCTGAAAAAGCAGGCTTAAGTGGGTGGAACCACAGCCATGGGCTAAAGGGATGGAACTGGACATAGAGTCTGGGCACTCAGGATGTCCGGGTACCTAAGCAGGGTCACCAAAAGCTACACCACTCTGTGTGTCACACTCTTTGGCTCCCAAACTCTCCTGCCCTGCTCTCAAGACAGGGTTTGGCAAAGGGAGACAGACTCAACCACACCCGTGGAGATACTTGGTTTTTTATAACCGCTGAGGCTAGTTGCCAACCAAGCTACAGGTACCTAGTATCTCACTTAATCCTTGCAGAAGCTCCTCTGGGCAGGTAGGTACCATCATACCCACGTGAAAGACCTGGGCTCCAGATGGTAGTGCCATTCTACCAGCGACCGTGGGGCTATCCAGGAGGCAGCGCCTGTATCACAGGTGCTCTCGAAGTATCTACAGAATAACTCTGTTTAACTACCACTAAGAAGTCAGCTGTGGCCACTATGTTACAGAAAAAGCAGCCCATAGAGGCGAAACTACCTTCCGTGTCCTCACAGGACTTCCGCGCTGACTACAGGCCTGGATCCAGGCTGCTGTCCCCAGAGGTACAAAGTCTACTTGTCTGAGACCTCCTTCTGCATCGAGGGTCTCATTGCCTTGCAGATGAGAAGATCCCGCAGAGCAGAGGGGAATGGGATTCATGAAGACTGGTATAGCCTTCCCCCTCCCCCTCCCCCTTCCCCTCCCAGTTTGTTCCCAGAGAATCACAGATATGCACCCTTAAAACATAGTAGCTCCCTTCTCCTCTCCCCTGGGAGCCTGGAAGCAAGGGTACCCACAGTGAGCCGTATCTAGACCTAGAAACTAGAAAGGAAGAAAAGGAGAGACCCCTCTCCCCCAGTGCCAGGAACAGAGTCCCACCAAACTGGGATTCTCGGCTCCAACCCCAGAGACCAGAGGCATCTGGGACAACAGAAGAACTGAGGGTTAAGGACAGAAGCGATCCGGGTCTCTCAGCCCCCAGCTCTTCCTCCCTGGGCCTCTTGGGAAAACAAAAGAGCTTGCCACATCCTCCTGGGCCCTGACACGTTGGGGAGAAACCCGAGGAAGCCGGGACTAGCCTGGGAAGAGACTTATCCACAGCCAAGAGGCTGAGTCACTGTTGGCTCAAGGTTGCCTAGATAGGTCCTAACAAGCCCCAGCCCAGGGCCTGTTGCAGCTGCAGACACACCCCAAGCAGGACAAAGGCAACCCTCCTCCTGCGGGGAGGGAGGGAGGGGGGAGGAGGGGGGGGGAAGTTTGCAATCCCAGGAATGCTCTGCTCCAGAGAAAAGCCTATGTAAATTATGCAAAGGTACTGGCACTGGATTGGTGCTCCAGAAATGGCAGCCATTATTACTACGGTTAGCAAGCTTTTAATGGGCACCTATTAGGTGCCAGGTGAGTGCTCTCTAATCTCTTAGAAGAGCATCTCTTCTCATCTGCCTGGCACCTCTGTGGGGCCACTGATGACACCTAGAGTTTAGAGGTGAGGAGAGTGTCCCCTGGGAAAGGGTTTGACTTGGGCATCGGGTGCTGGCTACCCACAGTGCTCCTGTTCAGCCCTGGCAGCTGGTTAAAAATCATACCTGTGAGCATTTCTTTTCTTTCATTTTAGTTTTTCGAGACAGGGTTTTCTCTGTTGTAGCCCTGGTTGTCCCAGAATTCACTCTGTAGACCAGGCTGGCCTCGAATTTACAGAGATCCTCCTGCCTCTGCCTCCCGAGTGCTGGGATTAAAGGTGTGCGCCACCACTGCCTGGCAGAATTTTTTTTTTTTTTTTGAGCGAGAGGGAGGTGAGTCAGGGTGTCACTTAGTGTCTAGGTATAATGGACTGAAGAAGTGGCTAGCCCACGCCTCTGTGTTTAGAGTTCTTTCCAAAATCCTCAAATCTCTACTGCTCCCTTCCCACCACAGCAGCACAGAGAGTAGATACTAAGCAAGGCATGCAACCCTACAGCTGTGTCCCTTAGGCCCTTCTGTTGAAGCGGGGGCTTCTGTGCTCTAGTCATGAGCAGCGTCTGCGGTAAAGGTCACCTTTATTGGCCATAACTCAGTTGGTAGAGGAGCCCCCAGCATGCTGGACACAGTGGGTTTAATCCCCCAGCCTGGCTAGAAAGGGTTGTGCTCTAGTACTCTAGGGTCAGAAGTTCAAGGTCATCCTTGGCTACATAGAGTAGGCTACATGAGATGAGATCTGGGGGGATTGGGGGAAGGCAGTGAGGGTGGAGTTTCAGGATGAATCACTCTTACATCCCAGGGATTCTCTGAAGGGTTCAGGTGAAGCCCAACCACTGAATCCTTCCCCACCCCCCCAGCTCTAGTATGTTACATTTGGCGGGGAACTCCTGTCTTTTCTTTTGTTTTCTATACAAGGTCTCACAATGTAGCCCTGGCTGCCGTGGAACTTAATACACCAGGCTGGCTTCAGACTCACAGAGATCCACCTGCCTCTGCCTCCTGAGTGCTTGGGATTAAAGGCGCACGCCACCACACCAGACGCTTGGCCAGGAACGTCTAACGTGGGTGTTACCCACCTCCTCCATCCTATGGTTACAGCAGAAAGAGACTTGTCTGTGGGTGCTCACAACTACCTGTGGAAGGGCCAGGGCTTGAACCCGTCTCCTTAACTCAGCTTCTGGGCCAGGGAAGCTGTCTTTTTTTTTTTTTTTTCTTTTTCTTTTTCTTTTAAATCTGAATTGGGAGGAAATGAAGTCATAACCAAAGGAAAAACCAGCCAGCCTTGGTATCCCTAAACCCTAGAAGCAGCTGTTGTGGGGGCAGGGAGGCTGCAGAGCATCTCTTAGCCTTTCTCAATAACCCTAACAGGCCTCTACTCCTGTAAGCCTAGCTCTGAGCCAAGTTCACCAACAGGCAGCGTAGATTCTCCGCAGGTGAGGCTAGGGGAAATTCAATCCTGTTTCCTTAGTTCTGCACTTGCCAAAAATCTGTTTGCTCCGAGCACTCTGAGAGGCCTGACAGGCCTTGGCTGCCTTATGTCAAATAATTGACTTTCAAAGCCTGTCTTCGGGTGAAGGATTGCCCCACTCTACCTGGGTGAGAGGTGGGAGCCTGAGGACCTTGCCAGGGACCAGGGAGGTGCCCAGCTTGGGAAATGGCCAGGTACATTCTGCAGTCGCCTCACTGGTCCCTCTCCTACCCCAAGTCTTTCCCACGGGTCGGTCACACGGTTGGACCCTGAGTCACGCTGGAGGCTGAGCCAGCAGCAGCAGGCAGGGCCCCTGGGCCCCTGTGGCATTGTAGCTACAGAGAACTGTGGTGTCTGGGGGCGGGGGATGTGTGGGGGTATGGGGGAGGGTGACGTGTCCACCCATGCACTGGCCATTCTGGGGCTGAGGGAGAGCACAGGCCACCTGTCCCCTGACAACTTCTTTGGGAGCCTTGGGTTCCCGCCCACAAGAGCAAGCTCAGAGCCTCCCCTCAGACCATAGACAACCATGTGTGGAGGTGTGTGCATAGACATGCTTCTAGACATGACTCTCATCCTGGGATGCAGTTATTATTATTGTTGTGTTATTATTATTTTGATTTTTCCAGACAAGGTTTCTCTGTGTATACCTGGCTGTCTTGGAACTCACACTGTAGTCCAGGGTGGCCTCAAACTCATGGGATCCGCCTACCTCTGCCTCCCAAGTGCTGGGACCAAAGGTGTGCGCCACACCACTCTGCTGTCTTATCTTTTTAACTAATGTAAACTTTAGCCGTTTTTGCTTATTTGTTTATTTATTTTGAGGGTTTTGAGAACTGGACTTCACTGTAGCCCAGAGTGGCCTTGAACTCTTGATCCTCCTGCCTCCACCTCCCAAGATCTGGGATTACAGACAGATTCCACCATGCCTAGTTTATTTTAGGTTTTGTTGTTGTTTGGTTTTGAAACAAATTCTTACTATGTAGCCCAGGTCTATTGGAATGTGTCATCCCCCTGCCTCCCCCAGTGGGTGCTAAGATGACAGGGCTGTGCCATAGGGCAGGCTGCAGAACAGTTTGGAGTAATCAAGCCGTGACTTTGAAGCTGAGTCTGCCTGTTGTGCCTTGGGGAGAGAAGCCGAGGCTCCTTGCTCTTCCTTGGAAAGGTATCATTTCCATAGTGGATCCCACCCACACCCCAGCTCTCTAGCTCCGGGCACAAGCCCACTGTTCCCCACCCTGACTTCCTCTGGTCACCCATGAATGACACAATGTTGTCAGGGGCCCAAGACTGAGAGCAGAGACGCTGCCAACCTCTCCTGGCCAATCAGCCTGGCACATGGGTGTATCAAGTACCTACCGTGACCAGGCTGGGTGCCTGCAAAGGTCATCTTCCCTCTCTAACAGTCTCTAACTCAGTGGTTCACAACCTTCCTAATGCTGTGACCCTTTAATACAGTTCCTCATAATTCCATAAAGTTATTCTCATTGCTACTTCCTAACTATAATTTTGCTACTCTTATGAATCGTAACGTAAATATCTGATATGCAGACGGTCTTAGGGGACCCCTGTGAAAGGGTCATTTGACCCCCAAAGGGGTCATGACCCACAAGTTGAAAACCACCGATATGCCATCGCTTACTGCATGGCTGGAGCAAGCGATGTAAAGTTCTCAGCCACGCTTGAGGGTCGTGATAGCTTCATTTCTGGTTATCCACATGGCTGCCCCAGCCTCATCCCTAGAGCAGCCCCTACCCTCCTCTGCCTTTGTTTCCCTTTCCCATGGTCACGTGGGAAAGGGGTCATATGGGGTCACAGCACTCCACGGCCTCAGAAAATTTGACCTGTCCTCACCCAGCCTCCAAGGGGCTGTGTTACCTTGGGCCGGTCAGGTGACTTTTCTGAGGATACAACCTCTCCCTGTGAGAGCCAGAGGGTCTGGATGTTTCCAGATCTAACATCCAGAAAGGTCTGGTGATCGGCGAGTTTTTCAGTGCAGACTCAGGCTGAGCATCTCAGCCAATTAGAAGTTTGAGGCAGGAGGATTGCAAGTTCATGGCCAACCTGGACTATGGAGTGAGTTCAAAGGACAACCTGGGCAACTTAGTGAGGATCTGTCTCAAAAAATATAATAAAATAAATAAAATAAAATAAAAGCTGTGGGGGGGGTGGGGGTGGGACTGAGACAGGTCAGTGGGTAAAACTGCTTGCTGCCAAACTTGGTGTGCTGAGCTTCAACCCTGAGACCCACATAGTGGAAGAGAAACAGATTCCCCCAAGTTGTCCTCTGACGTCCACATACACCCAATGGCAAGTGAATGCGCAGAGAGAGAGAGAGAGAGAGAGAGAGAGAGAGAGAGAGAGATCTAACTAAATAAATGTAAAACAAAAATTAAGGGCTAGGGTTGTAGTTCAGCAGTTGGTCACTTGCCCAGCACATGAGTGGCCCTGAGTTCCGCCCCCAGTACGTCAAACACAAAACCCAAACAGCTGCTGCCCCTGCAGCAGAGATGGGGGTGGGGTGGGGGCTTAGGTCTCCACAGGGCAGACAGGGTAAGAGCCCTCAGCCCAAGAACCCCTCTCTTGTGCTAGAGGATAGGGCTTTATAAGTCCCTGTCCCTTCTCTGTGTTCTCAGGATTGCCAAGGACCACGGAGCTTCGTGTCCTAGGTGCCACCTTGTCTGAGCTGCTGGCAGTTGGCCTTTGTATCAAGGCTGGGTCTTAAGGTCTTTCAATTGTTCCGGGGCTGCCAGGGAACCAGAGCTCGGGTGTCTCCTTCCAGGCCACACCAGGCTACAGAAAGGAGGAGTTTTTCCTCTGCCCTTTGAGCAGGGAACGGTTCTCCTATATATCCCAGGATATTCCTGAAGACTGAGTCAGTAAGCCTCAGTTCAGAGGCTGGGGATATACCCAAGTGATTACCTTGTGTGCATGAAGATCCTCGTTTGACCCCCAGAACTAATAGGGTGGGACAGTCATGGTGGTGCCTCCTGGTACTCTCCACTCTGGGGAATCAGGAGCCTGGCAGGTCCCTGTGCCCTGCTGACTAGCCAACCTAGCTTACTGGCTGAGTCCCAGGCTTATGAAAGACTCTGTGTTAAGAATCAAGGTGGGGAGCTGGAAGACAACTCAGCAATGAAGAGTGTGTATTGAAGAGAGTTACTAAATTAGATAGCGTGTGTCTTGCAGAAGAGCAGAGGTCAATTCCCAGCGCCCATGTAAGACAGCTTACAACTCCCTATAACTCCAGTGCGAGGCTATCCAATGCCTCTGGCTTCTTCTGGCACCTGCAGTCACTTGCACAGACAAATACACACACACACACACACAAACACACACAAAACTTTTTTTTTTTAAACTAACTAAAGAAAGATGGTGGCTGGAGCTAGGGAGTGCATGTGTATACACACAGAGAGACACGCATACTCAGAACCAACCCAAATTCCAGCCACTTTGAGACTAGAAGTCACAATAGCTCCATGGCTCTAGGTCTTAAATTCCCTGTGAACCAGTGACTTGGCCTGCTGAGCCAAAAGGCAACCAAGGGAAAACTTGGGACCTGGTGCCCTGTTCCTCCTTCCCAAACCGACAGCAGCCAAAGGAGATGAGGGAGTCTGGTACTGGGTGTTGAATAAAGGAACCTTGTGTCCTGAGCCCCGAGCAAACACCATCCCAGGCACATGGTCAACCAGGTCAGGCTCCAACACTGTCACTTCACCATCTGTCAGAGGTCTCATAGGTGAGGATGAGCACACAGAGAAACATCTAGAATATCAGACCCTCAAACTATTTGCATCTAAAGGCTCTCAGGAGGAAGCAGGGACAGGTAAGCTTTCTACGCACACTGACCGATTTCCATCTACAATAAGCAAGTGATTATCTCAATAGAAACTGTTAACGTTTGTCGATGTTAAGGGCCAGCTTTCTTCTGTTCAGATTCCAGGCAGAAGTCTGACCTAAAGCTGTGATTTCACAAGGCAAGAGACCGAATGAATGAATGATGGATGATGATGAATGAACAACGATTAAGCAGCGAAGAAATAAATGAATGGATGGGTGAAGACAGAATGGATGAGTGGGTAATGAATGAATGGATGGACAATGAATGAATGAATGAATGAATGATGAACCAAAGGAAGGCGCAATTCAAACCCTAACATTTGGCAAAGGCTCCTAATTGGATGCCACCAGTAACTGTCCCCAGCAGATCCTTGGGGAACAGGCTATCTTTCACCTGTGGAAGAGGAGCCCACAGCTCGGAGAAGATGACGGACTGGTGCCCGGCTTGAGCGCCAACTGTGGAAGTGTTCATCTTGGGGCTGGGGACACCAAAGCGCCTTGTCTTACCTAGCCAACCTACCTAGGAGGTGCCATTCCTAACCACTGGCCACCCACAGCTGTCACCCAGCCCTCAAGCAGACCTCAAAGGACTCTGGCCCAATCTGAGACCGGGTTGTGTTCCAATAAAAGCAAACCTCCCTCTAGATCCAGGCTCACTACTGCCCCACCCCAGGAACACTAATTCCAACATAAGGCTGCAGTGCAAGCCAACAAAATGTTCTACACCCCTAAACAAACAGGCAGCTGCTTAAACCCCCCTCTGGTGCCCTCCACCCACCCCTGCCCCTTGAAGGCCAGGCTGAGGGCATGACAGCACCATTGTCCCTGGGTGATTAATTGTGGTAATAAAGGGCTGCACTGACCTTCAAAGGCTGGCCAGGCTGTGGGAGCCCAGGCTCTGTGCACAACCAGGAAGCCCATGCGGGCCCCAGGGCCTCTTGGACACCCACACCTATGCTCTAAGGACCTACTGTGCGCCATGTCAGGAACTCAGCATGTGGCTTCCTCTCACTGTGAGATGGCAAACTGTAGCAGTACGCTACAATCTTTTACAATTTGGGGAAGGAGAAAGGGAAAATAGAAATCTTCACCGCTTTTACAAGTAGCCTTAATATAGAAAGAGAGAAAAGTAGAAATCTTCACAGCCTCTTTTTAGGCTGGTCTAAGTGCGAATCTCTCCAACCTTTGTTCTCACACTGACAACAGCAACCCAACCAACCAACCACCAGCCAGAGCCCACTCCAACTCTCAGGGCTTCAGACCTTTTATGCCCTAAGCCAAAAGTTCCCATAAACCCATGCGGCACGTAATCCCAAAGACAAGCTACAGGTGTCAGAACACCTGCACTCAACCAAATTATAGCCACCCGCATCAAGCATTCCAATTCCAATTCGTAAACAACTCTACCACAGCTGAGGTGGGAACACGAACCTCTAGTGACCAGTCAGTTAAACCAAAAAGCTTTTCTTAACATAACAGAGATGGTTTCTTGCATGAGGTGGCAGAACAAGGGCTCAGCTAAGAGAGGAGCCTGTGCAGTGCCAGCTTCTAAAGAGACCTGGAAGGACAGTCCCCCTCTACCTGGAGGGAGGGTGGGGACAGGCCACCCGCCCCCTTTGCCTTCCTGCCCGAAAGATGGAAGAGAACTGATATCTCACCTAAGAGATACATCTAGGTCAGAAGCAAGGCTGGGGCTTAGGGGTGGAAGCAGAGATCAGAAACTCCCTCTCTTTACCCGTGTGTGTGCGTGTGTGTGTGTGGTGTATGCGTGTGTGAGCACACATGTAGAGACCACAAGGAAAAGATTGTTCTATCAATCTCTACTTTATTTCCTTGAGACGGAGTCCTTCAGTGAATGTGGAGCTAGGCCAGTGGCCAGCAAACCCCAACAATCCTTCTGTCTACACTGCACCCCTCACAGCACCGGGGTTACAGCCATGATTGACATTTTACATGGGCACTGTGGGTTTGAACTCAGATTCTCCAGCCCTTACCAGTTAAGCTATCTCTCCCCAGCCCAGAGATCTGACAGTCTGCAAAAATGTACAGGAAATACAACATGAGAAAATGAAAGCGGTGCCAAGCCAGGTGGTACTCGTGTTTGTCATCACAGCACTGGGAGGCTGAGGCAGGAAGATCACGAATTCTGTGCCGGCCTGGATTACAGGGAGAGTGCCAGGGGAGTCCGGGCTACAGAATGAAACCGTGTCTCAAATTGCCAGAGGTGGGGGACACCCCAGCCGTCACCTGTCCAACATGAGACATCTCACACAGAATGGAAGGAAACACATTTGCCTGTCTACTACCAAAACAGGGGTCCCTGTGGGCAGGGATGGGTCCACACTGGCTTTTGCACATGTCTGACATTGCCAGTGATGGACCCATGTAAGGCATGAGCCCACAGCTTTGAATTAATAGCCCCAACTCTCATCACTGCATCTGTCCCATCCTCTGTCCTGCCTGGGTGCAAGCCATCGGTCCTCCCCAACACAGACAAGACCTCACTACTTGAGAGGCCTGTGGAGCTGCCATCACCCACAACGCTCATACACGTGTCCTCGCCAAGCTGTACAAGGAAGGTGATGCAGTTCCCTTTTACAGGTGAGCCAACCACAGCCAGAGAGAGGAGACATCTCTCACAGAGGGGGAGCAGCTGTCCTAACACTCACCTCCTGCTCACCCTCTGGGAGCCCGTCCTTCCATCCCTCCACCAATCCTGGTCCCTGGCTGCTCACTCACAGGCTGGGAGAGCACCTCCCAGATCCCTTCTGTGTTTTCACTCAGGATTCCTGAGCTCTGGGGTCTGGTTTGTTGATGGCCCTGTTCCCTTGGTCTGGCTCAGGGCAGCTCTCTGGGGCTAAGAGGAGCTTTTGAAGGTGCTAAATACAGGTTACAGGGGTCACAGGTCAGAGCCCTTCCTCCAGGGAAGTTCGTCCTGAATCATCCATGAAATAGTTATTCTTCACTGGGGTGGACAGGGGTGAGAGGCAAGTTTCTTAAATTACAATGGCTGCACCACCACCTTCCCCCACCTGGTACACACACACACACACACACACACACACACACACACACACACACACACTGCACTTTGGTTTCTGGCAGCATCTGGAGTTCCTGTTTTGTTTTCTCTCAATTCTATCCTTGAGTCAGAAGACATGAAGGGAGCTGGGCAGGAGCAGAGACAGGGCTGGCCTGGATCCTTGAACATTTCTCCCAGCATGCTTTTTTGGTAGCAGTTCCCTTCCATTGGCCGTAAAGACTTGGGCCACAGTGACTGAGCCAGCAGACAGTAGGGGCAGGATTTGAACCTGTGCCAGTCTATACTAATGGTGGGGTGAGGCTGAGACTGCCCTAACAGAAGGATGGTCCAGTCCACCCGAGCCTCCTGGGGCATCCACAGTTCTAGATGGCCTGGTGCTCGGGGCTTTCCATTGCCAAAACAAAGGGAAAGTGAGACATTAGGTTCTCACCATAGGGGAGTCTGAGGGACTCCTGCTCAAGTTGTTAGCCCAAAGCTCCTTTCTCCCCTCCATGCTAGCCTTATCCCAAGGGATGAAACCTACTCAGATGAGAATAGTTGGTTCCCCTCTCATTACAGGGAAAGGATTGTTTAGAAGAAGGTACTTGTCTCTGGTGTTGGGAGGGAAGAGCTTCAGCCTCCAGAAGATGCAGCTGACCCTCTGGATCCCAGGAAGGTTCTAGAACAGGGAGCATTTATCATTTGTCTATCACAGTGTCCTGACCCTGGAGCTGGGGGATCCAGACAGAACAAGACACAGTTAACAAAAGAACGAAACTTCTTTGCAGTACACACACATGGACACACATTTGCATGTGCACTGACCAGCCCAGCTGAGAAGGGCAGATCTGACCCTTGTTAGGCTTCTCGCCCAGTGACAGGGGTCAGCACCCAAAGTGCCTCTCTAGGCAAGTCTGCCTCTCTTCCTGCCTCACCCCTGTGGCCCTCCCACAGCCTTGACCACTCTACTTCCTAGGACAGGCATCCAGCAGTCCCTGCCCCTCAGAACAGCTTCCCTGCCCTCACAGACTCTACTTGCCTTGAGGGAAACTCTCATACCTAGGGGCTCTTGAACACAGACGCTGAGTTGGCCAGGTCTGGGGAATATCCCAGACTTCTGCTCTCCTGCCTGGATTTCCATCCATATAAGGGGACAGAGGAACCCCAACTTGATGTCCGAGGCTACAGGGTGATACGTAGCTAAGTTCCTGCCTCCCACCCTCTGGGACATGGAACATCCATGAGGAGATAGAGGCTCTGCAATCCTGTTCTCTCCTTCCTTTTGAGAAATAACCATCCAGGGGGTACTCCCAAGACACAGACAGCGACCTGAGTGACATATGCCTCCAGGACAGCTGTGGGGAGGGAGGAGGATGGCTGGGGGGAGGGGCAGGTGGGGGCAGGGCGGAGGAGGAGGAGGAGGGTGTATTTAAGAGAAAAGAAAAACCCACACAAAAACCAACAGAATTCCAACCGATTATTCCCGCGGGTGCAGATGTACATTAATGCAGGAGCGAGTGGCGGGGGGGGGGGGGGGGGAGGCGGACGGGACGCAGCTTTGCGCCTGGCCAGAGAGAAACGGCTAGCAGTTCCTTTTAACAAGCCCTTGTCTGGCTTGATCTTGTCACTCTGAAGAGGGCCATTGAGAGGTATTCAAGCGTCGGCCCTGGGGGGACAAAAGGGCCCAGTATATATACTGACTGCTCAGTTGCCTGCAGGCCCGGGGGCTTTTGTCTAACCTTCCCTTAATAAACTTTTTGGAAGAGTTCATCAATCCACTTCAATGGCTGATGTTCTCATTTTCAAGGAGAGGGGGAAAATAGCAGAAGGCTGGCGTGCTTTTTTTTTTTTAAAGGGGGCATTCTCAATAAGGGGGGGGGGGGTGGGGGAAAGGGAGAGAGAAAGAGCCGGAGACTACAGACACCCCACTTTAAAGGGAAAAAGAACACATCGTAGATCCTAAAAGCGGACCCAGACAAAACGGCTATTCATCGGCTGGATGCTGTTTCCCTGCCCTACAGCAGCCCTGGGGAGGCAGGGAGGCCATCTCTGGACTCTGCAGACTGGGGCCCAAGAGGAGACTCTGGCAGCGGCAGCGGGCTTCTTCCAGTTGAGATCTGTAGACCTGAGAGGTTTGGGTTCCTCTGCAACAGGCAGCGTTTAAAAGCAGGCAGGTGGTAGCACAGTAGTGGGGTGGGGTTGGGTGGGGTGGGGCACACAGCAATTAGCTCCCCCTGTGCTGAGAATCATCAAACTCTGGGTCTCCAGCATGCTAGGCAAGAGCTCTGTGACCAAATTATACCCCCAACCCTGCAATGCAGTTTCCCCTTGCTAAGTGTGCCTTCTCATTCCAAGACTCCCTGTGGCCCTCCATCCTTGGGTTCAGACCCTCTTCTGGAAGCTTCCAATCCTCCAACTTCAGATTAGGGTCCCCCTCCAAACAACTATGCTTCTCAACGAAGGACTGGGATCTAGATCCCCCTCCACCCCGTGCGCACCCATCCAACACTGTGTGACAAGAGTGGGGAGCAGGTAGAGGAGGTGGGGGGGGGCAAAGAAGAAATTCTCTTCCCGACATTCCCCAGGATCATGAACCTCACTGGTTTTTGCTCCTGTGCCAATCCACTCCTCACCACAACCCTGTTCCTTCAACACACTTTTTATCTTGCACTTTTTACTTAGGGGAAACCGAGGCTCAGAGAAATGGGCTGTACTTCGGGAGACTGGCTCACAGCAGGAAGCTGAAGTTCTGACTGAAGTTTCTGGATAAGAGCAGCTACCAATAGCCAGGCTTGAAAATGCAGCAGGCTCAGCTTCGGGGTGCAGCTTGGAGTTGGAGTGCTTGCCCCCTGAGAGCTAAGTCCTACTGCTCTAGAACAGATAGCCAAATGCAAACTCCAACTGAAGTTCAACCCTGGAGCTCCTGGGGCCTCACTCCCTGCATTGTTCTGCCTTTGATAAAGGGCAGATGCAAGAAAACAAGACGTTGTGACTTCTGATCCAAGCCTGAGCTGAGTCTCCCAAGGCCTGGCTTGGCTCTGGAGTGCAAGCTCCCAGATGCTCGCACATAGCCGGCTCATACCCTCTCTGAGTTCCCCCAGTGGCTCCAGTTCAATGTTTTACAGGCCTAATGAGTGTTGACAAGTTTAATGAGTTTGTTTTAAAGAGGGGAGGGGGAACCTGGTCAAGTTGAGATTTCCGAGTCAAATGAATTAGCAGAGGCCTCCAGACTTCAGCTGACAGGCCTCGAAACCCTCCTGAAGAAGACAGCCTGGAGGCGCAGACTCCAGCTCCCCTCAATGGGAAGCAGGGCCTCACACCAGACCCTAGAGACTCTGGGGGCCTCTGAGGGTACCTGGGGTGCCCAGGTCCCACTCATACCCATCTCTCTGTCAGTCAGCCCCCTCCTTTTCAGTCCAACCTGGTGGGCCCCCCTTCTGCCTGACTCTCCTCCCCCACTGAGTCCCCAATGAGAAATTTGATTCAAACCCAGTTTGGCACTTGTTTGCATATTGATTGCGTGGTAATTAAGTGGCTTCATCTGCAAGGGGACTCGCCACCTGCATTTCTGAGCTCTGCAGTCACGGGCTGGGACCTGCTGCAGCCCTTGCTTCTGATCCAAGGAGACCCACATCTGGCTACTAGGAGGGAGGTGCTTTGTTTTTTGCTCAAACAGTGGTCTTTAAATCTTTATTTTATTTTATTTTATTTTATTTTATTTTACTTTATTTTATTTTTGATGTGCTATGCAAAGGACTGAAAAGGAGTTCACAGGCACCTGAGCAACCCCAGAGAAAGAACAGAGCTGAATTTACCAATAATGCCCGAATTCAAGAAAGACATAGAGGGTTCTGGATTGGAACCTAAAATCTCCACAGCACTGTAAGCACCAATCCGGTAACCCAGGCAAAGGAAGTTCTCCCCTTGATGGGCTCCTCCTGACCAATCCCCCCCCCCCAACGTGCAAGATAGTGATATTAATCTTTTTTGTGTTTTGTTTTTGAGGCAGAGTTTCTCTGTGTAGCCCTGGCTGTTCTAGAACTCACTCTGTAGACCAGGCTGGCCTCAAACTCCCAGAGATCCACATGCCTCTGCCTCCCAAGTGCTGGGATTAAAGGAGTGTGCCACCATGCCCAGTGAGACATTAATCTCCAACCTGGAGCCAGATAGGCTAGGATCACATGGCTCTTCTATCTCTTCCTCTGGCCCTGTGATCTGGGCCAAGTGATTAGATCTCCTAGCTGTCATTCTGTCATCTGTAAAATGGGGTCACTGGAATCTTCCTTCTCAGAGCTCTGAGATGGAAGCACACAGCAGGTCATCTGCCAGCAAGCTTGCACCCGGAATTTTATTCCAGCCACAAGCCAGTGGACTCTGCTCACCTCATGCTCTGTCCCATGTCATTTGCTTTGGTGCCAGGGCACCGAGCTATATGTCCCAGTCCCAACACTCATTCTTACTGCCCTAAAAATTAGTGCAGATGACCATCTGACCTTTCCCACTGTGGTTTCTTTCTCTCTACTAGCCCAGGCTGAAGTTTTCAAGTAGCCAGGGCTACCTCAGCTGTCACTGGAGGGAGGGAATGGAGATATGGGGAGGGGGAAGCCAGGGTACCTGCCTGGGTAGGTTTGTCCTACCCCTTCCCCTTTCCCACAGGATCTCCCTAGTAGCCCAGGCTGGCCTCAAAACATTTTGTCCGCTCTCCTACCTCAGCCATGACAAGTGCTGGGATCATGTCAGCTCATCCTGCTGTAGAACAGGGTGGGTCACAGCACCCAGGTAGGGTTCTGCACCAGGCCTCTCCCCAATACTTGGTTATCTCCTGATTGGAGGCGTGCTCCCCTTCTTCCCTAACTGCTCTCCCCAAACCTCTGGCAGAAGGCTTTACTTGTGCAAAGCGGTCTTTTGAGTGAGAATTTCTATACAGACTACTTATGCGCCTAGCCTGGAGCTTGGAGCTGGAGTTGGGGGAAGGGCAGGCGGTCGGGGTCACTTGGAGTCAAGCGGGCAGACCGTGACCCACCCGCCTCACTGGACAGGGCTCTGTACTCCCCTGGCGATTCCTTCACTTCCTAGGTCTTGCCATTGTTTGGGGCTACAGCCAGCTGCAGGCGTTAATCTTTGGCGCGTTTGCAATCCCCAGAAAGAAAGGCCCTCGTGTGACGGGGCTGGGCTGGGGGCCCAGGAATGGGCAGGAGCTGAGGGCACAAAATGAGGAGGGGCAGGCATGTGATCACACACACGTCCGCCAGACCCCGCGATGGCAGCGGGGCCACTGCAAGCTGCCGTCGCCTTTAAACTTTCTGTTGTGGCTTAAATCTTCCCTAGGGAGCAGAGAGGAGAGGCTGGGCTCTGTCCCCGCTCAGCCACTCACAGCCAGATGCCTTCACAAAAGTGACACGGCCTCTCTCTATCCTGTTTTCTACCTATGAATGGGGCCATGCTCCAATCTACAAGCCTGCACCCAACAGAGTGGGCTCTACAAAGTCACAGGGGACCCAGCTCTTTTGTTCTGTAGCTATGCCTGTGGATACACCCCTGCACGTGGCGGCACTCGGCTAGCCCAGGTTCTGTGACTAGGCTATGTCACATACACATCGACTACCAGGGGTGCCTGGTGAGTTACCTTCCAGACACCCACGATACAGGCCGGATAGGCACAGGACAGCGACAAGGACAACAAAATCCACACAAGAGGGAAAAAATAGCCCTTATCAGGGATTGCTCCCTCTACCCATGCAACACACACGTGCCAGGGCACTGAGGTGTCTTGATTTGGGACCACAAACAGCCTGTAGGCAACACTGTCAGCCGGAACCTCATTGGGAAAAGGAGCTAACCATTGCTCTCTCTTCCCTGAGGGAGACTGGGAGGGGAAGCTACTCTCCAAGGACACAGGAGCCTGCAAACTTCTGAAGGATGTTCCAAAGTTGCATGCCTGCAGAACAGCCGACGTCACAGTTACGGATTCTGCCTTTTTCTGGCTAAGTGACGCCAGGTGAATGAATGAACCTCTCTGAGCCGTTTCCACCAGCCAGATAACAGGTAACACTGTGGGCTGGTTAAACGAGACGAGGTCTATAGTGAGGTCTATAATGTGTTAGTTAAAGGTGTAAGTCCACTGAGACAGCCCTGCCCCAATGTGGTGACTGTGTCTCAATTTTTTGGATCTAAAAATGGGCTTTGTGATAATAACTACTTGTAGGACCTGGAGAATTCACTCCTGTAAAGTACGGACTGGGTAGTAGATGTTTTTATTGTTTTGTCTTTTTTTTTTATGTACATTGGTGTCTGGTCTGCATGTATGTCTGTGTGGGGGAGTTGGATCCACTGGAACTGTGGTTACAGACAGTTGTGAGATGCTGTGTAGGTGCTGGGAATTGAACCCTGGTCCTCTGGGAGAGCAGCCAATGCTCTTTAACCACTGAACCATCTCTCCAGCCCCTTGTTTTGGTTTCTTAAGACAGGATCAGGATCTTACTATATAGTGCAGGCTGGTCTCCAACTTGTGATCCTCCAGCCTCAGTCTCCATGATACCCGGCCTGGGATTACAGACATGTATCACTGTATCACCTTGCTTGGCTGGTCGACATCTTCAATAGATGGCTGCCTCCCTTCTGTCTTCTGGGTCTTGGGCCCAGCTGCTTCTGCCCTGCAGCCCCAGCCCCCACCCTCAAGCTTCTACCAGCTCCCTATCCTCTGCTTCCCACCATGGTTCTGTCTCCAGCTCCCCAGCTCCATCTCTGCCTTCTGAGAGTCTCTCCTTGTTTGTGTATCAGTTTCCCCAGTGGGTAAGCCTGCAGTGGGGCCTGCCTCTCCATACCTATGCTCTCAGTCCGACCTGCTCACAGTACTTGTTTCCCACATCTCTGGTGGGAATAAAATAATAGCTCTTAACTCTGCCTTCTCAGGGGGAAAGAGTTGGGGAAGGGAAGAGAGATCGCCAGCTGGGGAGGGGAGCATGTTCTCTCAACACACACCACTGTGACCCCTAATTCCTGCCAGTAAGGTTCCTGGGATGCCAGCCCAGTGGGCCTAGGCTTTCAGCTGCCCAGGATTCTCCTGTGGCCCGCCACCCGCTGCCAGGAGGCCAGGGAGCCTTGATGCCTTGATAGGTTTACCTGGGTGTTAATCCCCAACAATCTCTCCTGGCCTGACCAGAGCTCCAGCCTCCATTCTTGTCCTGGGTCTAATTAAGCGCCTAAAATACCACTTCCCCTTTCAGGCCTGGCTGCTTTTCTTAGAGGCAGGCAGGTAAAGCCCAACCCGCTGCTTTGAAGAGGTAGAGGCCGGAAGCTGGGGCAGGTGCAGGAGAGGGGAGGGAGGGGGAGGGAGGGGAGGCATTTAGGTGTGTGTGGTGGTGGTGGGTGGGGGGGGGACGACAAACACCTGCAAATGTTCTGACTCGGATGCTTAACCTGTTAGGGACGCTGAGCTCTGGTAGAGCTGAGGATACAGCCTGGTATCAGTGCACTTCCTGAACATCACAAGCACCCCCAGGGAGGAAAACAAGCAAACAAAAGAAACCCCAAGGGTTCTCTCCAGGGGAACAGCACAATAGAACAACTGGAAACCCAACCCGGAGTTCACTGGTCACCATCACCCCTCTAGAGCTCAATAGTGGCAGAGGGAGTTGACATGGTCCACTTTACACCTTCATCCAGCTTTGGGTCTACAAGGGACACCCAGATACAGACAGCCACAGCCACATAGAGACGCCAGGCAGCTCTACTCTGAACCTTGAAAGGTTACCCGTAGACTGGAGGGGAACCCTTGAATGTTAATTTATATATTTTTCTTTTTTCAAAGTAATTTATTTTACTTTATGTGTATGAGTGTTTTGCTGCACGTGTGTAGATGTACCATGTGTGTGCTTGGTCTGTAGAGGTCAGAAGAGAGGGTCAGATTTCCTAGAACTGGAGTTCCAGATGACTGCAAGCTGCTATGTGGGGTTCTGAACTCCCGGTCCTCTGCAAGAGCACCAAGCGCTCTTACCTGCTGAGCTATCTCTCCAGCTCTGGTTAATATTTCTTAGCATTGAAACTGCATGGGGGATGGGGAGATAGCTCCATTGGTAGCGTGCTTGCCTAGCATGAATGAGGCCCTGGGTTCAATCAGTAGCACCAGGTGTGGAGTGAGCCTATAATCTCAGAGGTGGAGGCAGAAGGATCAGAGGTTCAAGTCCATCCTTGACTTGACTACATAGTACATTTGCAGCTAACTTTGGATACATGAGATCCTGTCTAAAAAAAAAAAAAATAGACTAAGTTAATAAATTTCACGAGCTTCTATCCTTTGTAGTAAGTCTTTCAAATGCACAAGAGGGGAAAATTCTATTCATGTGTGTTTCAAAGCCTTGGTGGATACCCAGCACCTGGCTGGGGAATCCCCCATCTACCAGCTCAGTGTCTGCTCTACACAGACTGCTCTCCAGTCTTTCCCCTCATTTTAACCAGTCCCTCCTAAAGGTCAGGTGCCTCTTTTTCTGTGGGCTCACTTCCCTGTGTGTATACTCATTGGCTGGATGGGAAAGTCAAGGCAGAGGACAGAAGGAATGAAAGCCACAGTTTGGCTTTCAAGCCCAGGCTTGAGAACCAAGATACATGACCTAGGAGACCATCCCATGAACCAAGCAAGAGCTGGGGCAGCTGGACGGAGCAGAGTGCAGTACGGGGTTGAGCAGACCTCAACAGGGCCAAGTGACACACAGAGCACAAGGAACCCAGCTACTTTGGAAGCATGTTCTGCTTATCTTAATGGTCTGGAGACCGCAGGCTGCTCATGATTTGCAGAGTGACAATACCAAGACCCTTCACCTCTCTGGGCCTCTGTTTCTTTATCTATAGGCCAGTGACTCTCAACCTTGATGGCCATCAAATGGCCTGAGATTCTCTCTGGAACACACATGCTTGTCTTGCTGGCTGGAGAACCTCTGTTCTTCACATTCTGCCATATCTTCTTTCCAGAACCTCCCTAGAGACACCATTCTAAGGTACCACACAGCCAGTACTCACCCCTCCCCCCACCAGTGAAATACATTGGGTGACTGTCTGCCCTGGTCACAGGACAAGCTGGGCAAACTTGGGAGGCAGACACCAGTGTCTGTAAAACAGCCCTGACTATTCTTCAGCCAGGAGAGAAAGTTCCCTAATCAGGGACTAGAAAGGGAGAGGAATCACTTGTCACAAGATAAGCAATATCACCTTATCTCTGAGGACCAATAACTACAGCCCCAGGCTCCGATTCCAAAAGAAACAGAGCTTCCCCTCCACCCCCTCCAGAGAAGCCTTGGAAAGCAGCAGCCGGCCCTGCTCTTCCCTGCGACAAAGCCTAGCCTTGCTGGAATGCTCTCCATCAGCCCAGGCAAGTTTGCCTTGTAAGTCTTCCCCTCCAGTGCACGCCAGCCCAGTTGGAGCTGTGGGTACCCATTCAGCACAACTTGAAAACCTCTGAGTTCAGACACGGTGACTGAGGACTAGAGATTCAACAAGAAGCTCACTCTCCACCTCCAACTCATGTTCCCTTGTGGCCCTTGGCCTCTGGATTTTTTTTTTTCCTTACAAACAAGTAACAAAATAGACCTTTCAGAGGTCAAATTTGAGACACCTGTCTAGTCTCAGCTCTCATAAGATACGTGGGGATGCTGACATCCTAAGTGGTTAATAGGAATGCCTGTTGGAGCCCTAGTCTCCCCTGGAACTGAAGGTTCATGGTTCCTGAAAGATGGGGACGGTGCTGGGTGTCCCATTGTCCAGCCCAAATAAACAGAAGAACACAGCTGGATCCCCTCTAGGCCACTGAGAGTCAAGAACATTAGGGTCTAGCAGACTCAGAAGAGACATCTCCTCCCCACCAATGACCTCTTGGGCTAACCACTTCTCTGTCTCAGTTTCTCCCTCTGTGGAGTATTCAAGCATTTGCCACACTCAACAGAGAGAGTCTGCAGAGACGAGAAAAGGGCCGGCTTCACCTCATGCCAGTCCTCTGCCCTGTTTATCTTGCTCCTCTGACCATAAGCTGAGTGGCCTGTCTCCCCTCCGGCTCACTCCTGTCACCTTTTCTGAACTTGCATTGTGAAATGAGGAGCTGGGGGCGGTGGCGCTGGGGTTTGACCAAGTCTGTGCACCTCCCAGGCTGAAGAGGAACCCCTCAGGTGACAGCTGCTGGCTCCATACCCTGGATCCTCTAGTGCAAAGGAGAGGACTCAGGTGGTGAGCTTCATCCTTCTTCCCGCCATCAGCAGCAGGGCACCCCACACTCACACCCCTGAGATCTCCCCTCCACTCCCACCTGCACCAACCTCTACACCTTCCACAACATTCTCTGCTCAGCCCATCAACCCCCAGCTGAAATCCCTCCTTGGCTACTGACAGCCCTTGGAAAAAGCCCTAAGTTGAACTCTTTAGCTCAGCTTTTTAGGAGCCTACAGTCAGGGACCTGGGTGGGTGGGTGGGTTGGGGGGGACACCTACCTCCCCAGTATAGTCGGTCATGACCAGCTTAGTCACTTGGGCTGGAATGAATGGTTGAAGAGCAGCATGCCTGCATATCATACCCCAGCCCTAGGGTAAGGGAAAAGACGCAATGGACAGCAATCTAAGTGTCCTAGAGGTGAGAGGCAAGGGAAGGGAGAGTCCTGTCACTCAACTTTACCCGCCTCCTTCATCCCTACCTGGAGGGATTTCTGCTATTTTGGACTTCAGTGTTCAGCCTCACCCTCTTCACCCAGCTGCCCAGCCTCTACCTTCGAAGGGACAGAGTGTTAAAGACCACTGTCTTTACATTCATTTAACAGTATCTGTTGGACATAAGAATTGGCTCCCCCCCACCCCCCACGGGGAGAGTCTAGCATGTTTTCTGGCTCAGGTGTATAGACGCCTCAAGTGTGTAGTCTTCTGTACGGGCTGACTCCACCCCACTCACCTTTGGATAATGGCTGTGGAGTCACAGCTCACATGCCAAGATCATAGTGGAGGGCCTCTAAAGGAAGCCTTGAAGGAGGAGGATGCTGCGTAAGCTGGGGGTGATATTTACCTAGCCTTCCATTTGCTCTGGGTTTATCCAGTATCACCTTTCCCTCTTCCCAGCATCCTCAGGGACCTGTCGTTTGTCAAGAGTATATGGAGTCTCAGAAAACCTCACTCTGAGTTACAGGGATTCTTCAGGCCCTAGCATCCTCTTCCTCCCTGCACCCTCCTGGGCTTCAGTTCCAACAATCTCCTCTTCAGCATCTGAGTGATGGCCTCTGACAGCCAGGAGGCTACTGTCCAGGTGACTTCTGGATACACCAGCTTCCTGGAGTCATTGCTCACAAAGGAGGGACATTCCAGAGGCAGAGCAGTGGGTACCATCACCACCGCTCCCTCCCTCACCCAGCTAGCGAAGGTCTAGAGTGGTGGGGCTCACCGTCTTGGGCTCAGTTGCCAGCCTGGACAGTCGTCCTGAAGCAGCTCAGCAAAGTGATCCCAGTACTGGGGGTTGGGTCTGCCCCCCACCCTCGAGGCCGTGTGTGTGTGTGTGTGTGTGTGTGTGTGTGTGTGCGCGCGCGCGCGCGCGCGCGCGCACAACTCTTGACTTCATCCACTAAGTCAATAGACTGGCTCAGAGCCCCCCCTCCCTCGTTTCTTCTTAGGATAATGGGGGTTCTTTGTGGGCTAATCAGCCTCCTGAGGGCCTGGGAGGCTAGGAGCGCTTCCCCTGCAGCCATCGGTGGAAATGAAAGTGAGATTAGACGGGGGCCTGGCCCACACCACAGCAAAGCGCCACCAGGCATTCTCCCTCCAAAGCCCCTCAGGGGTTTGGTTACTTTATTTCTAAAGTTGTTTGTATTTCTAAAGTGGCCATTGAGGCGAGAGCAGGCTGGGACTGAGGGGAGGAGGAGTCAGGGACTCTCTCCAGCAGGGGACTCCCTGCCAGGCTCCAGGGAGCTCCCCATCCCCCTTTCCTCCTGCCCCAAGCATCTCTTGACTGTGCGGATCAGAAGGAGAAACTGAGGCTGTAGCTGCCTGGGAAGTCACTGTTGTTGCAAGGCTCCCTGCCAGGGGCTGGACTTAGGGATCTGAACCCTCCAAATAGTGGGGAGGGAAAAGTCTTTTGGGGACAGAGCAAAAGGCCGCTTGCAGCCTGGCTGGGGGACTCTCCGATGGGACCTCAGTGTAGCCCTAACTGGTTATGAAAGGGAATGTCCCAACTGGAAGGCATTGAGAGCCTCTGGCTTTTCAAGAAAGTTCCAGAGCTTCTTTTCTTAGGGTCCTCTTGGAGCCCCACTAATAAAGGCGTGAAATGCGCGGAGCCTACAGTAATTCCTTTCTCTTCCCCCATCCCTGGCAAAGAAGGATGGGCATTAGGACTTCTGTTCATTTTCAGACAGCGGGAGGAAGATGAGAGAAAGGGTACTGGCCACCAGGTTGATGAAGCCAAGGTGCCTTCTAGCTGCAGCCCTCCCTTCTCCAACAGAATTTTTTTTTCCTACTGGATTTTTGGGCCCTGGAAAGGGCAAGTCCTATCGAGGGGGGAAATTATAAGGATGAGGGGCCAGCTGAGGGGCAGGGTCAGGGGCTTAATGCTGAGTTGAAGGGCTGGGGGGAGTACCTCAATATACCACTCCCTTGGTTCCGCGACCAGAAGAGAAGACAGAAGATGGAGGTGTTTCTGGAAGCTTCAAGCAGGAAGTAGAGGGTCCAAAACTTTCCTTAAGACCCGCCCCCCCTGGCCCCCCCCCCCCGCCATCTCTATCAACCTCACAACTTGCCTAGGAAGTGAACTCCACCTTTGATCTTCGTGTCTACATAGCTCATATGTAACCCAGGGTGGACTCTGAGACAAGCTTCCAAGCTCCAGAGAGCTTGAACCCAGACCCTTCCCAGTCTCAGCACCACACTCCCCAAACACCCCCACACCCCCACAGAACACCTCTGGAAGGCTGGGTTCCACCCTCCCCCGTCAGCTAAAGATCTGCTGCCAGAAATTAAATCGAATCCGGAGGCGTGGCTGGTCACCTGTCATCTCTCCTGCAGCTTTGGGACTTTGGAGAGGATCTCCCCCCCCCTCTTAGAAAAGCCTCTACCCACTTGCTGGGGATTCCCCCCAAAAGGGACCCCCCAGAAAAGTTCAAGATAGAGTTTTCTAAGCTACTTCTCTTGTTCCCACCCCCCTCTTCTGTCCTGCCGGGACCTCTTTGATCTCAGGTCTTTTGGCCCCTCAGACAAAGAGTTCAGTGAAGGCGAGAGGCTCCATCTTCCCTGCAGCACTGCCTTGAACCCTCAATGCGGGGAAGCCGGCAGCGGATGCCTGCTACTCCAAAGGTCAGCTTGGGGGCTGCTTGCCACATTCAGTGGCAGCCCGAAGCACACCCCGCTGTGTGCTCTCAGGCAGACTTGAACACACTGGCACACCATTCACAAATACCCCCACACCCCTCGCTCCCAGAGACCCTGTGAACACAGCCACACGTATGCAGGGAAAGAGGTCTATTTATTGGGGCTTATTGTCTATCCCTACTACCAGGATCAGAACCCCATGATGCCAAGGATGGTGCTGATACCTGGGAGTATAATTTAGGTGCTTAATACTGTGCCTGGTACCTCGAATATGGATCAACGAAAAGTTCTAAAGAAAGAATGAAGAGATTCGCATGTATTCGCTCTGTGGGAGTTGTTTTTTTTTTTCTCCTTCCTTTTCTGTTTCACCCCTAGTGATATGGAATATCAGATATCATATCACACACACACACTTATCTGTGAGGAGACCAGGGAGATGGATCAGCTGGTAAGGTGTTTGCCTTCAAGCCTGGTGACCTGAGTTTTATCTGGGGACCCTCATGATGAAAAGAGAAAACTCTTGCAAGTTGTCTTCTGATTCCTACATGTGCATACTCAATCCAAAACACTCTCTCTCTCTCTCTATATATATATATATATATACATATATATATATATATATATACATACACACATATGTATATATATAGTTTGGGATTATACACACACACACACACACACACACACACACACATACATGGCTCTTCCAATCGTGAAGCTGGGAGGCTGCCTCTGTTTTGGAGTCAGAGTAGCCGAACGCTACTTTTGTCTCAGATCATTTGACTGTTTAGGAAAGAGAGAGAGCACGGTGAGGCCAGACAGCTCTCACATCCCTCCCGCTCCTTTATTTAAATCTCTTCACTCTGGGTTCACTCCGGGAAGCTGAGGCCCTTCAGAGAATACTGAGGCTATGGAAAAATGCAGCTGTGGGGTGATCTCAGGAAGCAGTGGCACCTCTGCATGCTGTATTTAAAAGTCTGCCCCTGTGGACCCAGTGACGAGTTGGGCTCCTGTTTGTTGGTTTTGTTTAGCTTTCACTTGACACTCGAATGGGTCCGGAATCCCATCCAAAGGATGGGGACCTTTGTGCAAATCTCTGTGCATGGAAAACCGAGGTGCAGAAAGACTCATCGACGCGTCCCAAATTGCAAGGCTAGTGTTCTGGGGGCTGGGAACTTGGGACTGCTGCATTCTGCCTCCCCCTGGTCTTCCAGAGTCACCCACCGGGAGGTACTAGGGCCAAGAAAACTCGCTGGCCAGTGGAGGTCCGAGAACACTCAGCCCCGGAGAAACGGTGGGTGGAAGAGGACCCGGGTCAGTACTTAGCCTTCATCTCGCGCTAGGGTGCAGTCTCCCTTCTCGCCTTCCGGTCTTCCCCCGCTCCCCATCCCCCTTGCTCCGAGGCCAAACCTGGAGCTGAAGACTTGCACTGCTGTCGCATCGCGGACTTGGGAACTGCTCAGTGGGACAGCTAAGTGGGAAGGCGCGAGCCCCGCACCCGGCTGCTGGTGGTGGGGGGATCGCGCGCCGCAGTGCCGCTGGCCGAGGCCCAGCGCAGGGTCACAGCGCGCCGCCCGGGTCCCCGCCCCACCCGCCCGGCGCACTCGCCTCTAATTAAGCGGCTGGATCCCCGGGAGCCGCCGGGCCGCGCGGTAATACGATGAGCCGCCTTTGTACTGGTGTCACCCAACGCCGAGGATCAAAAGCGCTGCGACCCGCCGCCCGGCCCCGCTGGGTCTGCAGCCCGCCGCTCTCGCGGTCCGGGGCAGCCTCTCGGAGACCGTGTGCCTTTGTCTTTCTAGCTGCAGCCTTGCGCTTCCCTCTCCCCTCGGCGCTGCTTAGCATCCCCACACCCTACTCCTGGTCTTCTCTCCTGAGTGACTCTCCAAGATCCCGCCCTTTCTAGAGCCCCCCTCCGACTTTCTCATCCCTGGTCTAGGGCTCGAGGTCCCCAAGGTCCCACACCGCCGCCGGACTCTCCACTCCGACTCAGGCCTCGGACACTTCCAAGGCCTGGCGATCGAGCTCTCCAGCTGACCCTAGACCTCGGGAGCACTAGGCCAATTCAGGGTAGCAAGGGACTTCCAGAGACCTGCGGCCGCCTCCTGGTCGCTGGAAATCCGCTCAACTCAGCTGCGGCACCAAGGGACCAGAAACACACTCTGGGGAGCTTCGAAACTGGATTTGGGGCGCACGGAATTTCCCCTCGCTTCCCCCCACCCCACCCCGAGGCTGCAGGGGTCTGCTGGTCGCTTTTCCTCTCCCCTGGGGCTTAAGTTGTTGACCCCGCCTTCACATCTCTCTGCCCACACCCCTTCATTTGGCCCCCACCTCCCCTTTGCCCTCAACCCCTTTTCTTCCTCCTGCAGACCCCTCCTCTTCGCATGTTGAGCACCCCCCCACTCCCTCCCCCTAAGCTCTTTCCCCCTACGCACCCCGGTCTTGCCTCTCCCCGGCCCCGCTTTGTTTGAAGTTACGGTGAGATCTAGCTACTAACGGCGCAGCTTCCCTTAGGTCGCCGTTCTGCCTTGATTAGATTTGGGAAGGCGAGTTTCCTCCCTCCCCTGGCCTGACCCCAGTGGGGCCAGTCCCAACAGAGCGGGTCATAAAGTGCTGACCCCACTTCCACCCCCTCCCCGTGTTCAGCAGGAGTTAGGGGAAGGGGAAAAGAAAGAGAGGCCCAGGATAACAGAAACTTAGGGGGGCATCTCAGTCTTCCTATCATCTTGGGTCCCCAACTGGGTTTCCTAATTACCCCATTAGTGGAGTGGGAGGGGACGCAGCTATTTTTCAGGAATTCCCGGAATGTACACCCCCCCCTTAGTCAGGCCTTCGTGGCCCCAGAGAGAACCTTCCCTTTGGGGTTTCAAAGCAGGAGCCCTCCTAACAGAAGGACTGTCCTGAGCCTGTTCGTTTACTAAGGTTTATATCTTTAGATGCCCTTACCCTGGGCTGAGGACCCGGGCGCCTTCACTTCGCTGACGGCTAGAGACTAACGGGCAAATCGCAGTTTTACAAAAACGTCATTTGCTCGGCTCTCTGTGCTTTATGCGGTATCGATATGCGGTGCAATGTGTAAGAACTGTTTTCAGAAAGAGGCTCCTTAATAAAAATAAAAGTCCCAATAAATCATCTCGCTGCCTCATGGCTACTGTTATGTGTGCTTTTAAAACCCTTCCATGTAAATTCCACTCAAAAATTTGGAAAGCTGGGAAAGGGGAGGGGTGGCGGGTGGGGGAGGTTAATCCGGGTTTAACGCTCCTGCGCTGCAGACTCAGGACCAGGGTTGGCCCGATCGCCTTATCGCCTCTCAACATTTGAGACGCCCATATTTTACCCAGCCAAATAGCTTGGAGAGCAGCGCAGACGGCTGCCGTGGTCGCGCCTCAGGAAAATGTGTTATTAATATCTAAATAACTTCCCAATACTGTCTGGTAAATCTCCCTTCACCGTTCCAAATGATGAATTCGTTTGAAGTCTCCCCCAGCATCATCTTTTCAGTGTGTGTGTGTGTGTGTGTGTGTGTGTGTGTGTGTGTGTGTCTTCTCTCTTCTTCTTAGCCAGGCTTATTTCAAACTGGTAAATATCTAATTCCTTTAACTGCCGCTCGGTGCACCGGAATCTTTAAGGTACAGACTCCTTGAAACCGCTGCTGCGCGGTGGGTGCGTGCCCGGAGGTGAACACAGAACCCTCGAGTTCGCGCAGCGGGAGACCCCACTTGCTAGATTCAAGCAACTCCCGTAGGCCCGGCTTCTCCGGTGCACACTCCGGGCCCGGCTCCCGCAGCCCCGCAGCCCCGCGGCATCCCCAGCTTCCAGGCCCCGAGGCCCGCAGCGGCCCGGCACCCTCGCTGGTTCTCTTGTTTATAAAGTTTGTTTTCTGAATGTCTTCTATTAGATTACGCTCCTTCATCGCCCCTCCCCAATCTTATCTCCTTCTGTCTTTTCTCTCCTGGCCCGTCACACTAGATTTGGGCACCCGTTTATCTGGAGCGCAGTTTGCAGACTTTATTTACCGCTGGATGCGGGGCTGCGAGCGTGCGAGCGCGTGTTCGCCTTTGTAACAGTTATCGCCTCATTGTAGTGTCGCTCAGTCTCAGCTCCCTCCTCCCCACTCTTGTCTTGGGTTCAGGGAGAAGTGGGGCGGGGGGGGGGGAGTCTTGTCAGCGCAGTGTGGGCTCGCCCCCCTCGCTTGGAACTCCCTCTGCCCAACCAGACCTTCCTGCGTCCCATCCCCCACCGGACCGTGGGGCCTCCAGGGCCCCCTCCCACGCTCGCTCTGTTCCCTCCGCGGCCATAGCGGAGCGCTGCCTAAAGCCGAGGAATTGCCTGACACCCCTATCTTCCTCGGAGCCCCCATTATGCGAAGCTGATCCCCCTCTGAACAGACTCAAATCCCGCCTGGACTGTGTTTGATTAGATTGCCAACCCGGGGTAATCCTTTGATTTGGTGGAGTGTCAATTACCTTTCTCTAAACACACATTTACAGAGCAGGGAAGTTGTAGGTTTAAATCAATGCAGATCTCCTCCTGATAAATGAACTGTCTTGGTCCTCTCTCGGCCCAGCCCTCTTCTCCAAGGTCCCTCCCAACCCCCTTCTTACCTACACCCCAAACAGAGACCCTTCCAGGTGTGAAGTCTCAGGCAGAGGGGGGAAAAAACACTAAGAAAAAGTGTGGGCTGCGAGGAGCCCTGCCCCCCCTTCCCCTATTCATTCGCTCCCCCGGAGCCTAATTAAATTTGGCAGGTCCTTGTACACACAATCAAAACAGCTTCCTCCGGTGCGGCAAACGACCGAAAACCGCATTAGCAGCCATCGCCGCTGCCAAATTAAATTGTTTCCCACCTCCTTTTACAAGTGTCTAAAACCGACACTTCAGGCTCTCCCCTCCTCTCTGAGCCTTCCCCATCCTATCCCATTCCACACCTGTAAGTTTACCTTTCTTTCAAATAAATTAAGGGAAAATGCAAAGAAAACAAACCCAAGGCCTGAAGTACAGCTCAGTAGGAGAGACTGTTTGGCTGGCATGTGCAAGACTCAGGTTCAGTCCTCTCTATGGAAAAATTCAATCCTGGTCCCCACCCTCCTCTTCTCTACAGCCTTGAACGGCCTTTCACAGGCTGGAACTCTCTTCTCCCACTGGACTCCTGGACACACGGGGTTGTCTCATTCCCTGGTAACTTTTTGAGTGTTTCATAGTAATTATAACCCCACAGGGCTTTGTACTCTCTGTCTGATGTGCTTAGTCTGAGCACTGTCAGATGCCCGAGGCTTTGGCTGTGGGTTGTGTGTTACGGTGCTGTTACTTACTTGACTGTCTATTTCTCTCTCCACCCTGACTCTCTTGGTGACTACAGAAGAACAACCAACGCTTTTTTTTTTTTTTTTGCATACCCTTATCAATTTCTTGGTGGGGGGGAATCTCTTCTCTGCTTTCTCTGTTCAGACCTCTAGCATTCCGGCTCTACCATCCCCGACTCTCCGTGAGTGAGCGGGTTGAAGAGGGGAGGGTCTAACCCACCAAAGGTGCAAACTGTCCCCAGGTAAGCCCAGCTTGGCCGCAGCCCCTATCGGCAGCAGTCCTGAGAATTCTCACAAGCAACAATCCTAATAACTCAGTCTTAACTAGGATAAGAGGGAGAGAGGGGGAAAAAAAAGAGCCCACAGTCTCATGAATATCAGCCCAAGGGAGCAGGAGTGAGCCGTTCAGAGATGAAAGTGCGGAGAAATAAAAGCTCAATTTAATCTGCTTTAAAACCCTTCAACTTAACGTTTGTGCTTCAAACTCTGAGAGTGAAGACTGATTGCGGATAAATAGTTTCTTACCATGCCTGGAAGCTATTACACCCCTCTCCAACACAGCTTCCTATTCAGCAGCCTCAGTTTTCATTACCAGCTCTAATAAGTCTTAACATTATTAAATGCCAAGCGGACGATAGGAAGAAACGGACTCAGGGAGGGATCTCTCTTTAGCGCTTAAAGAGGAGCGCTCTTAAACCCTTCTTTGGTGGCTCCCCACCACGAGAGGGGCGACCCTGGGAGAAAGCATTTGTCAAAAAGCAAGAAGTCAAAACAAAGTTGTGAGTGTGTACCCCTCTTCTCTCGGCTATGCCAATGGGGGGATGTTGGGTGTCTGGGCCCCTCTCCCCACAGAGCTCAAGCACAAGCTGGAAGGGCTTTCCAGCTTTAACTCAACTGTGAATCTGATGTCTAGGGTATAAGAGAGAGATGAGGGGTCCCCACATGCCTGCTAGCCAACAGACCAGGGTTCATGCTGGACACCAAATCTGTCCAGAATGAAGATCCTCTCTCCTCTGAACCAACATCTGCCTCTCCACAATGGCCTATGATCGTTGAGCTGCGGATTCCTGCCTGCTAAGACCCAAGGCATTCCTGATCCAAGAGGCAGGCAAACACACCTGAAAGAGGCAGGAGCTCACAAGGCCACCCAGTGTCCCAGAGTGCCACTCACAGCCCCACAGCAGCTCAAACCCTGGGAGTCTGTCAGGACACCAGGCTCTTGCAAGCCTTTTCAGGGCTCTGCACATTCAACACCTGTATTCTCCTCTGTCCCCAGCTGGAACGGCTGGGCCTGGCTTCTAAACCTCTGGAGACTTGGAGCATCTTGGTCTGTGGCAGGGAAAACCTCTCTCCAGTGAAGTCTCTGGCTCACTGATTTTGTGAGGCCTGTGAATTCTCAGAGAATTCATGAAATCAGAGAGATGACCCAAGACACACACCTTTTCCTTCTCTTTCCCCTTTCTCGGAGGCCACCAACCTCTTGAATTTCACCTCATACTGAACTAGGCATCCCTCTCCTACACAGGCACAAGCAAGCTATCTCCAAACAAACTCAAATATCCCAAATATTTCCTGAATATAACTCTTAGAGGTGTTTGGTGTGTGGCATGTACCTTAGAAAGTTTTTTCAAATTTAGGATCCAGTAGTAGGACTACTCATTTTTTTTTTAAAGTCCAATTTATCTTTCTGATAAACAGGAAAAAAAAAAAAAAAAAAAAGCTGGGTCCTCAGGAGGGAGCCCCAGGGCACTGGGCAGAGTAGCTAAGCCAGGGATACTTGGCAGTGCAGAGGCTGCCTTCCACAGCAGACCCAAGGCCCCTCTGGCAGGCTGGGCACAGCAGGGTACCAGGCACTGGCTAGCACGTTCTCTCTCTCTCTCTTTCTCTTTCTCTCTCTCCTTTTCTTCCCCGGGCCCTTTGTCCCTGGAGGGACAGCAGATCCTCTAGGGGCCCCGAGAATGTCAACGGCCGGCCCCTTCTCCTGCGAGAGGCTGTTCTAGAAGCCGCCTGCCTCCTCCCAATCCTTCCCCTTGGACTGGGCTGGTAAGGGCTGGTGGGGGCTAACGGCTGCTGGGCCTCCCGCCCCCCCCCCCCATCTCTCTTTCTGTGGGAGTTGTCTTTAGAAGTGGGCTTTTGTCAGTGAAGTTCATCTTCAAGGTCGGGAGGTACTCCTGAGAACCAGAGAGAGTCTAGACTGGAGGTGCAGTGGTGAAGGGACTCTGCAGAAACCTCTGGAAGAATTCTCGGACAACCGGGGTCCTTAGTAAACGTCTTCCACGTTCCCCAAAGACACTTGTCCTTCGAACTCATTCTGCCTCCCTGGCGCGTGTGTTCCAGGCCTCCCTCTCCCGGGTCAGTCTTTGTGACTCTGAAGTCTTCCGTTCCCACCCCCACACCCCAGGGCCCTACTTCACACAGACAAGAAAACTTCCACCGGAGAGGCGACGAGGGAAGCCTTTCCCCATTCAGAAACAGAAACACAGCCGAATTCTCCAAGCTGGGGTGCTGACGCGCAAATATAAAGATAAACGCTAGCCTTAGCAAGCTTCTGAGAGAAAGCTGAGCGCTAGGGAAGCCTAGCTAAGGTTGGGCAGCGGATGTAGGGCGCCCGACTCTCTCTGAATCCCCCGACCCTTGGCGATTGGGAACTTGGCCTCCAGCCCCCAGCCACAACAGTGCATGCCAAGAGGAAAGGACCGGAATGCCACCAGTCCTCCCTGGCCACTGCCGGGCTGAGAGTAGGCCCGCGCGGCCCGCGCTAATTTTTATTGATTGCAGCGGTCAGTCAGCTGTCAGGCGGGGGTTTCAAGGGACCTTTTAGAAAGCGTGTGCGGGTCTGGTTAACAAATTCATTTAGAGAGCTCCGGGCGGGTTCCTCCTTCCTCGCCCCCCTCCTCCCTGTCTCCCGCAGGCTTGCCCAAGTTTTCTATAATAACTGATCGGCGCCCAGATGCCAGCTCCAGAGGACGCATAGGCTGTGGACCAGTGCACAGAGGTGACAGCTGAGGCGCCTCACGGATGTGCTACCCCGCAGCCGCTCCCCTGGACTGGCGTGGGGAGGGGGCGCTAGACCCGCGCACCTTAAAGCTTTCGAAACCCAGGCCGCCTGAGACCTGTGACTTTTTCTGACCGTCCCAGCTGTGGGTCGGCACAGGTCCGCACCTTGAGCCTGGGGGCGGGGAGGAGACCTGGTCTCGCCATCTTGGGCCTTGGCAGGTTCTTACCTTTGTCTCCCAGGATACCGTCGATGCTGTGTTTGGCTTTCTTCTCCCCGTCGTCCTCCTTCTTGTCCCCTTCCTCATCATCCTCCTTCTTCCCGAACTTGATTCTGAGCACTCGGCTAATCGAACTCACTAAACCTCAGAAATTAAAGGCAAAAGGGAGAGTATAAGTTGTTGGGGCAGAGGAGCAGGAGGCAGGAGGCAGACACCCCAGATCTCAGCTCCTTGGCACCCAGATGTTTCAGGCTTGCATTTACTCCAGCAGCGACTTAGGGAAACTTGGTCTCTCCTGGGGCACGGGTGTCCAGGTAAGCCTGCAGAGGCACCAACCTAGTGCGCGTCAGGTGCCTGACCCCTACCTCAAGCCCTACACACGTTCACAACACGCTCCATGCCCTAGTGCCACCCAGAGTACCTCCAGCCCTTGGTGCAGCCATGCAGGTATGTCCTGGCTTTGAATGCCTGCACACAAATTGTATAGTCAGACTCTCCCCCCCATCGCAGCAAGGTCTGAAGGCTGAGCTTCAGAACAGAGGTGCTGATTGTGGGTGGAGGGGTTCCAGGGACATCAACTCTCCTGGGGCAGGTCTTCTTTCTCCAGAACATTTTCCCCCAAAGCCCAAAGCTCCAGGGAGGGTAACTTCCTTTCTAGCCCTTCCAGCATCCCGACTACCCTCCCTCTCTCCTTTCTTCTTACTTCTCTTCCTCCATCCAACCTCTACCCTCTCCTCCGTTTCCAACTTTCTCATCTTCTCTTCCATCCTTCCTGCCTTGACTTCTGTGTGTATCTGTTTTCCTCCCAGGTGCCTGCCACACACCTATCCCTTTAATCTGTCCACCCTCCCAGCCCTGTACTCTGAACCACTCCCCCCCTCCTGCCCCCCAAGCCAGAATCACTGGCTCAGCTGCCTTCTCACCTGAGGGCACCGTGCTGCGGTCACAGTGGCCGTCCTTCAACAGCCGGTCACGGATTTCCCAGCTGAACATCCCGGGGTTTTCCCTCTTGTATTCCTCGATCTTTTTCTCCACATCTGGAGTCGCCACCTGCTTCAGAGGTGGAGGTGGGGGAGCAGGAATGGAGAGGTGGGATGGGGGAAGGGAAATAGTTTTAGTATCCACCTCCCGAAAGCTCCCAGCTACCATGCAATTCCCAAAATGGGCTTTATTCTTTCAAGGAAACCGTTCCTGGTTCCCAGGATGGCATTGGTGGGGCGCAAGGATAAGCGATCAAGTAAAATCTAATTAGTAAGCCTGTGGTCCCCCTCACCACCACCAACTCACGCAACACCGAAGGGAGATTTCCTATAGCTAGGGTGGAGGTACGTATTGGGGCAGATGTGAGGACGTTCCAGTGAGGGATTATCGGCTTCAAAGTCTTGGACAATCTAGAGCTGAGCTAACCCGTCCTTCAAATTTTCAAATACTGGGACAGATTCTGAGAGTTGAGGACAAGCCCTTACTGTCTTTTCCATGGGAAGTTTCCAGATACCCAGGGCTACCGAGTGGCACGGGTTAGTGAGAGGGGTGACAACCAAGGTCCCCAGACTAGGGAAGGCCTGCTGCCAGCTAGCCTCAGAGGCAAAGACACTCACTCTGGGCTTGCTGCCACCGATGGCCCCAGGCCGGATGGACCCAGTCTCTTGGTACCGGCACAGAATTTTGGAGACACAGCCGTGAGAGACACGGAGCTGACGGGAGATGACGCAGGGCCGGATGCCATGGTGGGCCATTTCCACTATCTTGTGACGGATGTGGTTCGGCAGGGGTCGCCCGTTGATGAAGACACCACCAAGCTGATTGACCCGGCCTTGGCCAAGAGGGGTGGACACTGGATGGGGGGGGTATGGGGGAATGGTGAATGAGAATAACAAAGAATAAGGTTAGTGTAAGGGAGGGGGAGCACTGCACCTCCTGACTCCAAATTGAGACCCAAGACTCCCTGATTTCCAAGGTCTTCATGAAGCCTCTGGAGGCTCCTACAGGGAGAAAGAGAAGGGTCTAGGCTTCAGAGCCGTGGCTTCCTTGTTCCCCAAAGTCATTTTACACTTCAGGAAATAAAGACACACCTTCAGGTGATTGTGGGTGCCCAAGGGGACAGAGAATGGAGCCCAGTGTTGAATAGAGATCCTAGGAGCAGTGGCAAATGGTTCTGAGGCCATAGCTTGGGGTCATAGGCCTTTTGCCTCTGGGAGAGGCTGACAGTCTGTGAGGTGTAGCCCACCAGGTCAGTTCCACAGCCCTGGCAGTCAGGACTCAACTATTTGACTGTAGTTAAGAGGCTGCTTGACACTCAACATTCACAACTCTGGCTTGAGCGGCAGGATTGTGCCACATGAGTCTACACAGCTTAAGGGTTGGTGACACAGAGCTGTCCCTGCTGCCTCCTGGGAGCACAGGCCATCCCTTGGCAGATTCCCTTTGATTCCAAACACCCTCAAAGTTTTCGTTTCATTTGGGGACAAAGTGGGGGTACACCCCACAATGAGCACAAACTCCAAAATATCTCTACTTGGTCTCAGAGACAGTAACTGTCCCAGCAGTCTCTGAAGATGAGTTTTATATATATATATATATATATATATATATATATATATATATATATACACTGTGTGTGTGTGTGTGTGTGTGAGGGGAGAGAGAGAGAGAGAGAGAGAGAGAGAGAGAGAGAGAGAGAGAGAGAGAGATCCTGGTGTGTCTGGGGAGGAAAGAACTCAGGCAGGCCTTAACGCAAAGTCTACACAATTTTCTCACAGCCGGTTGGGGGGACACCCGGTACACTAATCCGGCCTCGATCCCCCCAATTTAGGGACTCGCGGCTACAGAGATCTGGAAGATTACAACGATTTCACAGCGGCCCAACTGGAGGAAGCAGACAGAATAATTGGAAAGGAGGACAGAAGAGGCTCGGGCTGCTGAGCTGTTCCTACCGCCCCTCCTTACTTTCTCGGTCTTCCCCCCCTCCCCACACACACACCAATTTCTCTTTGTAAAAGATACCTATCTGAAGCCACCCTCGGATTTAATCAGAAATCGTGCGTCGCCAAGCCAGAGTCACTCGGTCTCCGTGGCGGGATACGCCATTAGCACTGGAGAGCTCTCGAACGCCCAACTTTATATTCAAGAGCCTCTTTAGCGACCGGCACCCGGCTCTCCTCAGTATTCTGCGTCATGTTGGGCAAATATTGTCCTAATCCTTCGCGCGTCCTCAGCCGCCTGTTTTGCTTGCATTCGTTCCAGGAGAGGGCTCCGGCAAATCCCCGGCTGCCGCGCTCTCCCGCCTGCGTGGCCGCTCGCGCACACTTGATCACGCAGCCCGCTCTCGTTGCCTCTGTCTAATTCGGGGACCCGGCGGCTTCTCGCTGCCCGAGGGGGGCCTCCCTCCCCAGATCGCAGGCTGCCAGTCCGCCCCTTCTAGCTCTCTCTCACCATCCTCCCGCACTGCAAAGTGGGGCCCACACAATGACGAGAGGGGTGACTAAAAAATAAATCTGGCATGCCATTTCTAACTGCTCCTGTGACACCCTCGGCTGCCTGGCCCGAAGAAGCCAGATGACCCTATCGTGACTGGCAGAAAGCCTTCCATCAGTTTAAATTGGGGGGGGGGTGGCGCAAAGGGACCCTTTCTCCTCCCCGAGCCGGGTCACCGCCGCCTGGTCCTTTCCAGTCCTCCGGGTGGCTGGAGAGTTTAGCTGAATATCTTTCTACACCAAGACAGTCCCCTGGGTACCCTCTTTCTGTCTCGAGTTTCTCTCCAGGGACCCTTGCAGACTTTAGAAAGAGCGAGTAAAAAGTTGTATTTTGGGTTTTGTTCGTTTGTTTCTGTTTTTGCGGGAAAAAATATGGTACTATGTATTATTTCCAATTAGTTTGTTTCCGGGCCGAAAGAACAAGCCCATTAGTAAGTTGCTTTGGAGGAAGCGGACAGTTTGTTAGAGTAGAAATAGAGTATCGTTCGTTGTATTTCGAAATAAAAGGGGTTGGGACCCCATCTCGAGGCTGAAGGACCGATTCAAAACTCGGGAAGAAAGCCGGGGGCGCTGCGCAGAGACCGGGGAACTCGGCAGAGTGTCCGCAGAATAGTGGGAAAAACTGGAATTTACCTGGGCGCGAAACGGACCAGATGCGAACTCCCCGGGGAGTCGCACCCTGCGGGGGAAAGGCAGGCCGCCGGTGACCCGTGGAGCTCGGGCCGCGGGTCAGCGGAGCTCACCTAGAAACCCACGGGTGTTGGCTCCAGAAACTTCCCGGGTCGCACGCGGGGGCTGGGACCTAGCAGAGTCAGGGAAGACCCGCCGCTCGCTCCCCCAGAGGGTGCCACCTCCGAGGGCCTCGGGGTACCCCGTGAAGGCCCCCTGCGGGCTCTTACCTTCCAAGGGGAAGCCGGTGCGCGGGTAGTTCTGCCCGGGGCCGGGTCGCATCATCCTGGGGACCGCGCCGGGCAGCGCCGCCATTCCTGCGCACGCCGGAGACAAATCCAGAGTCGGCTGGGTAAACCTCTCGGCGTCTCTTCCTTTCACCCCTGCTGCGATCCTCCTCTCCTCTTCTTCCTTCTCCCCCCCCTCCAGCCTGTCCCCCCTCCCCTCTGCACACTCCCTTCTCCACCCCCCCAACCCGGCTGCAGACGCGCCCCTTCTAGAAGCTGGGCGCGGGGGGGGGGGGCTCGGGCGATGAGGTGGTGGCGGGGCGGGGGGTGGGGGGAGGTGGCGACGAGGAAGTTCAAACAAACAAACACTCCAACCCCAAGTCCGCCTCCACCAGTCAGGCCCGGCTAGAAGTTGAGCCGAATGACACGAGCAGCCGCGGGCCCAGCAGGCCGGGCTCCCAGTCCCCAGCTGCGCCTCGCGGGCCACTGGCTCCCCCGCTCCCGGCCGAAGTTCCAGAGCCCAGAGGCTGTGGAGTGGATTTCCTTGGGTCTTTATTTATATATTTATTCTCAGGCTCTGGCTTGGACTCCCCCCCCTCCCCTCGATCCCTCCTCTCCACGCCTCTTTCTGCTCGCCCTCACACCGGGTCCCCGAGAGGACTGGAGCGGGGACGCGTGCGTCTGCTTGGGTTTCGGGGCAGGAGGGGAGGAGACGCGAGAGACGGGGTTGGGGGAGAGAAGAGGAAGAGCGAGGGGGCGCGAGCGATCAGCTGGGTAAGTTGTGCAAAAGTGCTCCAGCGGGGAGGGGAGGGAGCAGGCAGCAGCTAGGGAGAGCTGATAGGCTCGGACTTTTCTTTTATTCATGAGGAGGGACGGGGGCCTGTTCGGGAGGGAGAGGGGACCGATAACGAAAAGAAGTCGCCAACGAATATTATTTTTTCTTCTTTTCTAATCTCCAACTCGACCTCGTTTCTCCCCCTCCCCCGGGGTAGTGGTGGAGGGAGGGAGGTAATTTGAACCTCTGGTGAAAATTGTGGGGGCAGAGTCCAGGGAAGGGGTGAGCTGGGGGTACCCGGAGACAGAGGGGACAACTTCTTCCAAGTGTGGTCCAGAGATGCACGGGCGGGTCCGCGCTCCGCCGCTGGGGTCTCCAGGGCCTCTCTCGGCTGTGTCCGAGCGCAGCGTAGGAAAGCCGGCGCTTCTCCGCCCTCTCCTGCAGTCTCCGGCTTCCTGGGCTGGAGTCTTCGGTTCTCACATCTTTCCGTTCTAACTCACTAGCTCTGAACTTTCTTTGACAACGACTCCTTCTAGGGGAATAGTTTGGGGTGATGTCCCAGGAGGGATTTTTTTTTTTTAACTTTTTCTCTGATAGAATGTCAGGGGTTGGCAGTTCAGGTATTGCCTGGCTTCCTGCTGTTCGGAGAAACCCAGCAAGACATAGCTTTCCTGATGCTGTTGCAAAACGAGATCTGCCAAACCCTAGGGAACAGTCTCCCTCTCTCTTCAGCTTCTCCACCTCTGGCTTCTAGGCCACCTCTTAGAACTCGTTTCTAGTGTCCTTCAGCAAAGCTGAGAGTCAGGTAGGAGATGAATGGGAGGCAGTAGGGCAGGACTTGGTACCAACTCAACCCCCCCCCCCCACTGTTGAGCTGGGGCTGCGGGTGCCCCAATTAGATGTGGGGGTGGGAGGGCGTTGGTTAGAGGTCCCACAATTCTTTGCTCTCTGAAGCCAGAGTAACTAGTGGTCTCAGCCTCAGGACATAGATTCCTAGGGGTGAACCGCCCTCCCAGCGGGGTAGGACGCCATCGCTACAGACCTTTTGTTACCCCCCCCCCAACCACACACACCAGGAAAAGGCTTCTTTGGCCCAGCCCTGGAGGTAAAATACAATAAAATAAATCCAACCCTCAAACTCACCCCTCCCCACCCTATCCTGGTAGTGGAGGGGGGTCAGTCTGGTCTTGGCCTGGGGGTGCTCTCTGCCGCCTGGCCCCAATGTGTCCTCTCCCTTCCCCTCCTCCTCACCTGTGACCTTTGCCCCTCTCAGCATGCTACTGACCCTTTCTCCTGACATCAGGGGCTCATCAGACTTGGGGAGGGGGGGCGTGACTTTCCAGGGATGGGAGCCCTGCAGAAAAGCTTGTTAAATACATGCTTTGGGGGAATGAATGGGGAGGGGACCTAGTAGTTTTAGACTCTGTTGCTTGAGCCATAGGCGCCCTCTCCAGCCAGGTGGGGAAGACAGTTTCAGCCTGTAGGTTGTCCAGGGAAAAAGGTAACTTACTGGGGCTTCTAGCCTGCCTCACCTCCTGAGGTGGAGCTTTGTTTTTATATAAACATGTATGTGTCCATATAAATCTCTATAAAATACAACACACACATTTAATGTGTTCTCATTCAGTCTTCCATCTGTCTGTCTGTCCATCCACCCGCTGGCATGTCAGGTTTGTAGGTACCTTCCTTTGTATGGTGACATGGTCCCAGGGTACTCATGGGGGAGTGTGAGTGGGTTTCACTGGTCTTTTTGGTCCTTTTGTGTGCAGGTGGGGTCTGAGTTGGTCTGTCTTGGGTCAATCTAGGTAATGTGAGTTCCTCAATGGGGGTATTATATTGAAGATTCCACATATGTGTCAGCGTAGCTCTAAGCCAAGTACGGGGAGGGGTGGGGGGTCTATATTTTGATTGGGTTCCCTCCTGGGAGTGCCCGGCACCTGGCCCCTCAGGCCTAGTTTCTCTGCATCAACCCTGTACCCGGAGGAGCCCAGGTGAAATGGGACAGACACCCCGGTGGTCACCTTGGTGCAGGGAGGGTGTTGTGGAGGCCCGCAGACCTGTGGTTGGGGGCCCTCTCGCCCTTGACACGACCTTCCACTTTATATCCTCCAGGGAGGAAGATACAGCGACTCAGTACCCAGGCCCTGCGCTGGCCACACTGCCTTCCTGCAGCTGGGGATCCCTTGAGCCCTGGCAGGGCTGGCACCAGGGGGGAGGAAGCGGGGTTGTCTGTCAGAATGAGCGTGGCCGTTCTCGCCTGTTGGAGACCAATTTCACAAATGATTTTTGCAACAATTAAGAAGTGTGGCGGGGTGAAATGGCGATTTCACATCCAGCAGGGGAAAGGGGGGTTCACCTGGGGATGGGTGGCTGCAGCTGGGGTGGGGGAGAAACTCTCCTGCTCGGCTGGTCCCCTTGGCTAGTCTCTTGTCCCGATACAGCCCCTCCCAAGTCATCAATCAATTCTCAAGGCCTCCAATGCCTCCAAGGCCCCCCCCTCCCGACTCCTGCCCCAGCTGTGTGCTCTGGCCCGCTCAGCTCTCTCTTTAGTCCCCCAGCCCTCCCTCTCCCTCTCTTCCTCCCTTGGTTCTCCGAACACTTTTTCTGTCCCAGCCTCCCTTTGCACCCCACCATCTGTCTCCTCTCTCTTCTCTATGCTTTGTGCTTAGGGTCTCTCTTCCCTTTTGCCTTTCTGACTCCTCCCAGCGGGTTTCCTCTACCCGACTCTGTGGTCTGTCTGGTCCTCCCACCTCCCCATCTCCATGGTTTCCAGAAGTATGACTGGCCTCCACTGCTCTGTGGGCTGGAACTCAGACCAGAATCCTTTGGTCCAGATGGGGCTGGACCTTGGAGAAGAGGCTCTTCTTCAACACCCCCCCTGCACCTTTTCCTGTCTCACTCTTCTTTCTGCTCCTTCCGACCTTCCCTCGCTTTTCCCTCTTCTTCTTTCTCCACCTCCTCCCTCCCTCTTTCCTTCCCTCCCTCTTCTCCTCCTTCCCTCTCTCCTCCCCCTCCCTTCTTCCCTTTTCCCTTTTCTCTCTCTTCCTCTTCTCCCTTTTCTCTTCCCTCCTGTTCTCCCTTCTCCCTTCTTTTTTGTCCCCCTTCATCTTTTTCCTTTCCTTCCTTTCTCCTCCTTCTGCCTTTTCTCTTGCCCTCTTCTTTTTGGTCTAACCTGCAGACCATCTTCCTTGTTGCCCCGCTCCGGGAACTGCTTCTATTCCGGCACTGTCCCTCCTAGGTGGTTGTCTCCCAAGCCCATCTCTCCCAGCCTAGCCTGGAATCTCTGCACACAATCTCTCTCTCTCTCTCTCTCTCTCTCTCTCTCTCTCTCTCTCTCTCTGTCTCTCAAAGGATGACAGTAATATCAACAGCCTTCCTCCAAGTTTCTGGTGGAGCTCTCCAAACTGCATTAAGCCAGGGAGAAAGAAACCAGGCCACTCTGGACTGTTTAAATAGCTGGGGAAGGTGGCCCTGGCTGCTCAGGTCTGTACAGGACAGTAAAGTGTGAGACTTTGGCCAACCCCAGTCTGTACCCCAGCTGTCCACTGCCGCTCTCCCAGCTCCAGGGAGTAGATGCTGTTTATTTTGGCTCAGATGCAGTGAGCATTTTTGGGAAGTGATTACCCAATGCATCTTTCTTTACAGGATGCTAAAGACACCCTGAAAAATGGGGCTTTTGATTTGGGGCCTTTGACATTTCCTGAGGCTTCTAACACCTCTGCTGGGCTGGGAAGGGCCTGAGAGCCACCAACCAGAATGCTGCCATTGGACCAGACAGGAGGGTGGGTATGGGGAGGGGACAGGCAAGGACTAGCCTGGAACAAAAGACCCTGAGACTCCCCCAGCTCCCAGGTGAGGCTCCCTGGGGAGATGGCTATGCCTTCTTTTTTAGGGAGTGTGCTCTTTGGGGACAGACACTGAAGTGCCCGCCCAGGCAGGAACAGGGAAGGAGAAGGAAGCCCAATTGTTTTTATAGCTCATGTTTTAATTTCCCCAGAAAAATAAAATCAATTTGCATAGAGATTGCTGTTCTCAAGGCAGAAACCCACATACTGAGAGCCAGGTGCCCCAGGGTAGGGTCTGGGGGCTCCTCCGATGGCTGGCTTCTTAGCCATCTCTCTTCACTTTTCTTTCCCTTTCCCCTCCCTCTCTGCCCTCCACTCCTGTCCTCTCCCCTTCCTTCCTGCTTCTTCACCTTTCTCCCTCTCCCCTCTTCTCTCTCCTGCTCTCAGATCTCTTCCCTTCCCTCTTGTCCTTTCCCTCCTCACTTCCTCTCTCCTTTTCCTCTCCTCCTCTCTCCTCCTCATCTCTTCTTCCTTCTCCATTTCTTCATCTTTTGCCTTCTCCTCAGGTTGGTCCTCGAAGCTGTACCTCCCAAGGGTCTAGAAATGAGTAGCTTGCAGGATGGCACTCTTGCTGTTCTTGACATTGAAGACTGAGAGCCTCCTCCTCCTCCTGCTCCTCCTCCTCTCCTTCCTCCTCTTCCTCCTCCTCCTCCTCTCCTTCTCCTCCTGCTCCTCCTCCTCTTCTTCCTCCTCCTCTTCTTCCTCCTCCGCCTCCTCTCCTCCTTCTCCTCCTTCTCCTCCTCCTCCTCCTCTTCCTCCTCCGCTTCCCTCTTGGCCTCTAGAGAAGCAGCAGAAGCTGTCTCCGCAGGGCTGTGACTATGCTGTGTAGCAGCCTTTCTTCTGTCTTCTCATCTCTTCCCTTTTGACTCCTGGAGTGGGAAAGGGCCTTACCAGGAGTGGAAGAGTGGGTCCCCCTCTCATCCAGCTGAGTGGGGTGGGGGTGGCTATGTATGGGAATGTGCATGCTTACTGTGTGTAGGAGAGCCTGTGAGCACAGCCTGGGTTGGTGTGCACGTGCCTCCTCTGGGCTTCCAGCAGCCTGAACAAAGGACCAAGTGTCAGATGGCACTGGGCTGCTGGCTCTGGCCCCTTTAGATCCCTCCTCCAAGTTCAATTTGCACCAAGCCTGGGCGTTAATGGGCTGTAGACCTTGCCCTTGGACAATTACCTTATCATGGCCCAGCATCTATGGCACTCACAAAGTATTTTCATTAAACAAATCAAAGAGGGGCAGCGAGCCGAGCTCAGCTCAGCGCAGTGTGGCCTGCAGCTCAGAGACCGACCTGCAGCTTGGGGCTGTGGGCCAGTGCCAGGGGAGGCTTCGAGCCCAGGAAAACTTTCCCTCAGGCCCCCAGGCTTTTTCGCAGGGGCACCAGGAAGGGCAAGAATGGGGATGGAAAGATCAAATGCTTCCTGTTCTCTACCTCAGATTGGCCAGTCGCCAAGGGAAAGCTGATGGAATTGGGCTCCCTAGGCCCCCTGGGGCTCTGGCTTCCTCCAGTTTCCAAAGAGGTTCACTGGAGAGGGAGGGAGGGGGGAGGTCTCTTCACTCTTGTCAGCTAAAGCAAAGGTCTTGGAAACTCCTGGAAGCTCCACCAGGGGGAAAGCATCGTTCTATGTATTGCTGTCTCCCAACTGCCCTAGTAGGTGCTCAATATAGTGCCACTGAATGAATGAATGAATAAATGAATGATTCTTACATAAGCAGGTTATTTTGGCTCAAGGGAAAGCTGAGGGAGCTTGGCTCAAATCTTGGAGAGTCAGTGATTTGAACCTCTGCAACTAGGGTGCCCTGCAATTCCCTGGTGGAGTACCAGGAGGGTAAGTGGCTATCTGTGTATGGTGAACCCGGGATTCAGCCTACCAGCCCTGAGTTTGGTGGCTGGGTTGGGTGAAAACATGGAACCTGGTGCCCTCCCTACAGTTGATGCCTGCTAGCTCCTGCATGCTGCTTCCCCTGGCAGTTGGCTGCTTGGGTCCATCTGCATCTCTGCTGTGCTGAGCCTGCCAGGTACAGAACAAAGGATGCCAATCGAGAGCCAAGCTGAATGACTGCGAGTTGTCCTTGACATTTGGATATGCCTCTTCTACCCTGGGCATGTCAAGCAAGCCTATGACCCCTGAGCCGCTCTGAGCTCGTGGGCTCGTGTGTGTGTGTGTGTGTGTGTGTGTATGTGTGTGTGTTGGGGGGTGAGGGTGAGGGTGTCAATACTCTTATTCAATGGGGAGGAAAAAGGCTAAGTAAGCTCAAGGTGGTAGGAAAGGATTTTAACTTAGGTCTCCTTGATTCCAAAGCTCATGGCCTCAGTTTCCCTTTGACATTGATACCCAATATTAGGCACGGAGATGACCATGGAGTGGACATTGAGAAAGAGTGAATGAATGAATGAATGAATGAAGTTGAGGCATCCTGATGCTCACAGAATTCTATTTATTTATTTATTTATTCATCAAGACAGGGAACAGAGTTTCTCTGTGTAGCCCTGGCCATCCTGGGTAGACCAGGCTGGCCTTGAACTCAGTGATCCACCCACCCCTGCCTCTGGAGTGCAGGAATTAAAGGTGTACACCACCACCACACTACCAGCACCAGCACCAGGCTCCATGACACACGGGCTTTTATATCCTGGAGGCCTGGTGGGAGTCGGGGAATTGAGGACCAGGGAATTAGAGCTAGGAGAAAGCCTGGGCATGGATGACCTTGTCTAAGGCATTTGCAGTCTCTGGAGGCTCAGGCTGCCAGGGATACCAGAAGGATGCTTTGTCCTGGCCGGCAGGTGAGCAGCAGCAGCAGCAAGAGGAGGAAGCCAGCAGGCCTTTGGGTTGCATGGTGCCTGGCCTTCATTGGAATGTGTGGGTGGAAGAGGTGCATGGCTTATTTGTCTAGGTGAATTAGAAGCACAATCCCGGGCTCCCAGAGGGAGCCGTTGGTTCATATTTATACATTTGGTTTTACAGGTGTAAAATAGGGTTCCTTTATGCTTATATCGTAATTTTTCATTTGAATTTCAAGGCTTTATTCCCTTCCTTGGATTCAAGCCTTCTACCTGAACTCGATTCTCTCCATAACCATTAATTCCTTCATCACAGAAATGAATTCTACCTAATTTTCTATAGCGGCAGTCAGAACAGATCAAAAAGCGCCCCGGCAGGGGCTTCTTCCACTGTGGTGGCTGCTAGCTCCCAGCACCCCACCCCCACTGAAGCTGAGGTTCAGAAACTAGGACCAGAAAGCCTGAAAATGGACCTCTCCTCTCTCACTCAAGGCCTTACTGGCTTCAGGGGGTATTCCTGTACCTGTTGGAGGATGTGGCCCTGGATTTCAGAATGGCCTATTTTATGCCGCTTGGTCCTTATGTGGAGATAGACAGCGGGCAGCAGTAGCTTCACACTGGAAAGAGACAAAGGCCCAGAGATGTCAAGTGAATTCCATTGGGTCCCACAGCTTCAATTCTGGAGGTGGCTGAGATTAATTCTTTTTATTTTTAATAGCTGTGGTGGGTAGAGATGGGTCAGCAGTTAAGAGCATGTGCTGCTCTTGTAGAGGGCCCCAGTTTGGTTCCCAACACCCACATCAGATGGCTAACAAATGTCTGTAATTCCAGCTCCAGGGGTATGATGCCCTCTTCTGGGCTCTGTATGCATTGCACCCATGTGGCAGATATACACACACATGTACACATTCACATGAAGAAAAATAAATACAATAAAAGTAATTTATGTCTGTCTCTCTTTGTGTGTGTAATTGTGAGCATGTTTTTGCAGAGTACACATATATGCATGTTGTCTATATGTGTGTTCATGCTAATAATTATGCATTGATGCAGACACTTGAACACATGTGCATGCTATATGCATGTATGACAGGTTCACATGTGTGCATTAGTGTGAGTTCCTTGAGGTGTTGGACCTGGAACGCAATGTTAGATGAATGGATAAGTATGATTATGTGTGTGTGATTGTTTATGTGTTTGCATGCGTGTGATTGTGTGATTGTGTGTGTGTGTGTGTGTGTGTGTCTGTTCTACATATGGAAACCTGTTGTATGTGGTTAGAATGAGGCATAGGTGGTAATTCTGTGAATTCACCTAAGTAGGTGCCAATGTTAATTAAAATCCTCATGGTTTATTGAGTTTTTGTGTTCATCTTCTCTCTCTCTCTGTTTAAAAAAAATGTGTGTGTGTGTGTGTGGGGGGGGTCCTCAGAGGAGGGTGTTCCATTTTCTGGAGCTGGTGTTATAGGTGGTTGTGAACTGCCCAGTGTGGGTGCTGGGAACCAAACTTGGGTCCTTTGAAAGCAGCCAGTGCCCCTAACACAGCCAGCCTCGCCTTCTCTCCAGCTTCCTTCCTGCTCATCCCCTAGCAGGCCCTCACGTCCACACTGTAGTTTGAAGGGCGACTCTCTTCCCAGGTGGAGGAAGGCTGTGACTGCACCACAGAGCTGGTTTCTGGTGTCATAAAACAAGCACCAGAGTAGAAGGCTAAGCACAGAGAAAGGCTCCCTGAGAGGATGGGGCTTCATAGCTGATGAGGTGGGTGTGATCTTGGTTTCACATCTTGGGAGCTCAGTTCCCCAAGGAAAGTCACTGGACTTTCATCTCCTCTCCTAAGGAACGCAGTAGCCCCAGAGACTGGAAGCCTCTGGCTAGATAAAGCCTGCACCTCGGCTCTAAGTTAGACGGGCTCTGTGGGGTCATCACCTGCCCTGAGCTGAGCATCGCTTTCATCCTAGGTCCTTATGTGGTAACCCACCCACGCTCTGCCAGCAGCCAGCCCTAGACTGTTGTCACCAGGGGGATAGAGTCATCCCTCTTTGGGGGTCACCGGGGCGTGATGACCTGTGTGACCTGTGACCTAAGAGGCAGCCAGCAGGGGTAAGAGCCCCAGAGGGTTGGGGGTCATTTTGGAATTCTGGAAGGACCTGAACAGCCACTTTCAAACAGGGACTTTTCATTATGTAGCAAATCAAAGAAACTGCCCCAGGCTGCAAACTGAAGAGGGCTCAGGGCAGGTGGGGTAGGCAGGGTAGATGCTGATGGACAGGAGTCCCCTGCCTGGTGACCAAGTGGATCTCAGAGGAACAGAGTAACATATGAAGAAAGAAGCCCAGTGAAAATAAGAGAAAAATGGGGGGCCAGGGAGCTGGCTCAGTGAGTAAGAGTGCTCGCTATGCAAGCATGAGGATCTGAGTTCAAATCCCCAGCATGCAAGTAAAAAATTATCTGTGTGTGTCTGTAACCCCAGAATTGGAGGACAGCGACAGGCAGGTCCCTGGGTCAAGGCAATAAGACAGAAAGCAATACAGAAGGACACTGGCATCCTCCTCTGACCTCTTCATAGGTGTTTATGGGTGCATGCTCACATGCGTGTCTCACACACACACACACACACACACACACACACACACACACACACTAAATACAATAAAAACAAAGAAAATGACAAGCCAGAGAAGATACCTTTAAGATCTCTGTTTTAGAGAACTGATACCTTTGCTATATAAAGAGCTTTTGTAAATCAATATGAACGATAAACAAGTTCTGGGCCAAGGATACAGTTTATGAAAGACATACCTGAGGGCTTCAAGCACGTGAAAAATCGTCAGTCTCGCTGAATACAAGAAAAAGGAAACGAGAGCAACAAGACACCATGCGCACCCATCAAAGTGGCAGCCATAAGGGGATGATGCTATCAGGGCCGGAGTCCTGGAAACTCTTAGTAAATTGATACCAGCTTGCTGAGGCTCAGTTTGGAAAGTCTGAAAAGCTGTAGAAATGTTAAGCTCCATCCTTGGCCTATCGTTCGTGCGGCTGGGGTTTGTCACGCATGTGTGCCGAGACATGAGAACATCCCAACGTTCCCACAGTGGGGACGCGGGACGGGACCAAAACTTGTAATGACAGGATACTGACAGATGCAGCAGGAAACATCGGTCTCGTGGAATGTTCTGGAAGCATCGCGCAGACCAGCAAAGAAGATGTGCAAATGTGTTGTGTGTGTTTCTTCTGCTCCATCCTGGCGACCGCCTATACGTGGGTTAGTTATGTCATCATCCTCACAGCTTGTAAGTACCAACAGCGTCTCAGTTGTGTTGGAGAAGAAGGGGGGGCATAGTACCCCCTCCTCCACCCCATCCTCTACCCACTCCTCCTCTCCTCCTTTCTCTCTTCCTTCCCCTTCTTCTTCATCTTAACCCCAGCACTGCAAAATAGCAAAACAAAGCAAATCCAGCCCAGGCCTGTGAACACCACTCTCACAGAGAGAAAGTTTGCCTTTATTCTTAGTACCTAGCTGTCCTCTCACCCAACTGGAAGACAGAGAAGTAAATGAAGTCCGTTACCAGAGGTGTTGCCACCCCACCTGTGACCCCATGCCTCCCCTCCCCCAGCCTTGTTCCTCTCTTCTCAGGAGGCAAGAGGCCCTGTTGTGGTCTGTCCTTCTCACCAACAAAGGTAAGGAGCAGAGACACCCGAGGTTGTTGCTGTGGCACGTCCATCCGGGCTGGAACTCCCCGAGACTATGTGGAACTCCAGGACCACTGTGCATGCGTGTGTTCATGGGGCACACACGGGGAGTGCCCGTGGATGTGCATGCATATGGGGGGCAGAGGCTGACATCATGCCCTCAGGCACTCTTCATCCTATTTTTTGGGGGGAGGGGCAGGTCTCTCACTGAACTCAGGATGCCATGTTTTTGTGAAAGGCGTTTTATGGACTGAACCCTCTCCCCTGCTTGACTTTGAGTCCCAAGCCCAAAGCGAGCACCTGCTCTCCAGGTGAAGCTGCTGTCTTACCCTTCTGTTTAGGATACCTGCTGATGAGCCTCAAAGAGTGCGCCACAGATCAGCAGTCTCTCAGCACCCCACCCTAATAGACCCCACTCCCATCCCCACAGACTCCACTCCACCAGACCACATCTTCACCAGACCCCCACCCCACCAAACCCCACCTCCACCAGACCCCACCCCACCAGACCACATCTTCACCAGACCCCACTCCCACCAGACCTTATACCCACCAGACAGACCCCACCCCAATGGGGCCCTCCCCCACCCCCAACAGGCCCTACTCTCACACCTAACAGACCCCACCCCCACCTGACGCCACTCCACCAAACCCCACCTGCTCCCCAAAGACCTGCTGCGTCAGAGTGGGAAGACATGCGGAGGCAGCAAGCTCAGCTTCCAAAAGCCTTCTAGAAGATTCCAAGGCATGTGACTAGTGAGAGTCACTGGTACTGAGGGCCCAGTATACACAGGATTGAGGGGGCGTCTGAGGAGGACATGGATGTTTCTCATCTTCTTGTGCACTCCCAGAGTGGCTGGCTCTGCTAAACTCATTTCTGAAATTGGGAAGCTGGGCTCTGCTAAATGAGTTAATGTGTCCACCAGGCCTCTCAGCACAGAGACAGCTGATTAATGGGAGTAACTCCCTGAAGATCTCCCCACATACATTAAGCCAAGGAAGTCTTGGAGAGCTCTCTTTGGTGGGTGGTGTCTGCAGAAATTCCCCTCCGCGCCGGACTCTCCTCCTGGAAGGAAGCGTTGTAGTAGTTCACTGGTGTGTAGGCTCGGGAAGAAGACAAGGAGGTGCTTTCGTATGTGTAAACCCTGCCAGACCTCAGCAGAGGAAACTACCATCCTGGCCAGTGCCATACTGGATAGTGAAACCACAAGCATCTGAGCTCAGGTGTTTTTATTGATACAGACCTCCTTAGGTGTTCTACTGATAGCACGTGCAGATCATTAGCAATCAAACATCCCCCACAGGAACCCAACACCTGCAGACAGTATAAAATGCCAAGATCTAGGCAGCCCCTCACCCAACAGTGCACAAAACAATTGTTTTGTACTTAACTAAAAGTAAACTTTTACAGCAGAGTGTCATCCATTTCTTAGTGATATAGACAGTGTCCGTGATTCTCTTTAAAATTTTGTTATTAGTATTTATTTTTATTTTATGTGTGTGTTTCGTGTGCATGCATGTGAGCACATCAGATGCGTGCCTGGTGCTCTTGGAGGTCAGAAGGACACTGGGTCCTCTGGAGCTGGAGTTATAGACAGCTGTGAGCTGCTCTGTGGGTGCTGGGAATTAAACCTGGGTCCTCTGCAGGAGCAGCCAGTGCTCTTAACCTCTGAGCCATCTCTCCAGTGCTATGTCCTCATTCCTAGGACTGTCTCCCTACAGTTGGCTCTGGGGTCACAGGCCTGGGCACCCACTCCAGCCAACATAAATTACTAAAATTATGAAAATGACATGGGGCTTCCTTTTTTCTCCCTCCCTTCCTTCTTTCCTTCCTTCTTTCCTTCCTCCCTCCCTCCCTCCTTTCCCCTTCCTCTTTTTGACAGGATCTAACTGTGTAGCTTGGAGCTCACTATGTAGACAGGGCTGATCTCCCACTCACAGAGCTCTGCCTGCCTCTGCCTCCACACCACTAGGATTGAAGGTGTGTGCCATCATGCCTGGCACTAGGCTACTTCTTGTTTCCTTGTCCCTTGATTTATTACAGGGTCAGGGGATCCTGATCTTGAATCTGTGATTTGAATCTGGAACTCCGATCGGGCTTTGCATTTCCCAAGCTGGGTTCCATTCAGTGTGAGACTCTGTGAAGCTGAGCTTCCTGTACTGACTCATTCTAGGGAGGGAAGCTCAAAGTCTGAGTGTGTGTGAGTGTGTGAGAGAACCTGTACATGTGTGAGTGTGTTTGACTGTACATGCTTGTGTGTCTGATTGTGTGTGTGTTTGTGTGTTCTGTGGTGTGTGCATGTGTGTGTGTGTGTGTGTGTGAGAACCTGCACATGTGTGAGTGTGTTTGTACATGCTTGTGTGTCTGATTGTGTGTGTGTTTGTGTGTTCTGTAGTGTGTGCATGTGTGTGTGTGTGTGTGTGAGAACCTGCACATGTGTGAGTGTGTTTGTACATGCTTGTGTGTCTGATAGTGTGTGTTCTGAGGTGTGTGTGTGTGTGTTAACCTGTACATGTGTGAGTGTGTTTGACTGTACATGCTTGTGTGTCTGATAGTGTGTGTGTGTGTTCTGTGGTGTGTGTGTGTATGTGTGTGTGGTGAGCATGTCTGAGTGTGTGAGCGTATTTGGATGTATGTGGTGTGTCCCCAGAGCCCTTCTGATCCTCTCTGAGCTGCACTTCTAGACTCTTCTCTGTAGAGAGCAGCACTGGGAGGCCTAAGCCACCTGCAGCTGCCTCCTTTCCTGCTGCTGAGAATTTCCACTGTGGACGCACCTGAAGAAGACCCTGTGAAAGAGAGCAGGCCGTTTGCAAGCCGAGATCCCTTTCTAAGGGAGGCTGTTCCTCGATGTTCCCTGGAATTTTCTTGGGGAAAAAAAAAAAGTTTTGAAATATAAAAGCAATACAGGGCTGGGAGGTGGTGGCGCATGCCTTTAATAATCCCAGCACTCAGGAGGTAGAGGCAGGAATCGAGGCCAGCCTGGTCTACAGAGTGAGTTGCTGGACACCCAGAGTTACAAGAGAGAAACGCTGTATCAAAAAAACAAAACAAAACAAACAGCAACTGCAAAAGCAGTACTGGGCTGGAGAGACGGCTCAGTAGTTAAGAGCGCTGGCTGCTCTTCCAGAGGACCTGGGTTCAATTCCCAGCACCCACATAGCTGTTCACAAACATCTCAAGTTCCAAGGAGTCCAAGGCCCTCTTCTGGCTCCCTCAGGCACAGCACACATTCAGGTAGAACACGCATACGCCATACTCGTGAAAACAAAACCTTCAAGAGAAAAGCAGACTCACGCTCATGCATGTGTGCTAGCCTAGCATGCAGGAGGCCCTGGGTTCACCCCATAAGCTGGATGTGGTGGAGCATACCTATAATCCCAGCATTCCAGAGGTTTAGGAGGCATGAGGCTCAAGAGCTCAAAAGGCAGACTTGTTTCTACAATGAGTTCAAGGCCAGTGTGGGCTACATCTTGTAGTACACAAGTGAATAATCACACATGAAGAGGGCCGGGCACACAGCAGACTGCTTGCTTAGTGTCTACGAGGCTCTAGATCCAGCCTTGGTGATGGGAAAGCAAGACTGGGGGCCAGCCAAGGCCAGCTCCATCTCTGGGATACTGGAATCTCATCTGCGTCACAGACCAGCCCAGAGAAGTGTGAGAAGCCAGGCACAGAGCTGGGAGGATGAGCCAGGGTCCCGGGGCTGCCTGGGACGCAGCCGGTCAAAGGGATATTTTGTCTACACAACACCGTGCAGCTGGTTCAAAGCTCGGGTTTTTGTTTCTTTTCCCTCGCTAGGACTGGCCACTTTAACTTTACGAAGAAGCAATTTGAGATTGACTGGGGAAAAATAATATTTTCAATCAAGACCAGGGATCCAAATTGGCCGGTTAATAGGGGAGGGGCAGGGCCAATCTTTTGAAGGAGCTGGCCCTCGGGCAATGGGAGTCAAAGTGAGTTTTGGTCTCACTCCAAGCCAGAGAGAGATGACTAAACAGGGAGGCCCTGACCTGCTCCTCCTGGGGCGGGGGTGTATGCTTAACAGGTGTGCTGGGTCACTGTTACCCCGGAGGAGGAGGGAGAGCTTGGCCACCAGGGTCCCAGCAGGGAGTGGCCAATGGGGCTACTGTGTCCACATGATTGTGCTGCTTTCGAAAATAAAATAAACCCAAAGGACCAAAAGAAACAGCTTCACATAGATTTGAGTAGGATCGCCTGAACCGGCAGTTAGGATGCAGCTGTCCATCCTGGATTTTGGTTTTTTTTTTTTTTTGACTGACAGACATGAAAAGGTAAGGGGCGGTTCGTCACACAGGGCGCTCCCTGCCCCCAAGGTCTCAGAGTCTCAGGTCTGGCCTGGAACTTGCTATGTAGGAGAGTGACGGAGACTTCCTCTCGAGTGCTAGGACTGCCGCCATGTGTCATCACACTCAGTTGTTTGTTTTTGTGGTGAAACATACATACTATAACCCTCGCCTCTAACTCTCAGCCATCCGTCTCTGGCTGCTGCAGCGGCAGAGGTAGGAGGACCCGGAGCTCAAGACCAGCCTGGGCTATAAAGTGAGACTGTGTCAGATGATGATGGTGATGGTGATGATGGTGGTGATGGTGACGATGGTGATGATGATGATGATGATGATGGTGATGGTGATGATGGTGGTGATGATGATGATGGTGATGATGATGGTGATGATGATGGTGATGGTGATGATGGTGATGGTGATGATGATGGTGGTGATGATGATGATGGTGATGATGATGATGGTGATGGTGATGATGGTGATGATGATGGTGATGATGATGATGGTGATTGATGATGATGGTGATGATGATGGTGGTGATGATGATGATGATAGTGATGATGATGATGATGGTGATGATGATGGTGGTGATGATGATGATGATGATGATGGTGATGATGATGGTGATGATGATGGTGGTGATGATGATGATGGTGGTGATGATGATGGTGATGATGATGATGATGGTGATGATGGTGATGATGGTGATGATGATGATGGTGATGGTGATGATGGTGATGATGATGGTGGTGATGATGATGATGATGGTGGTGATGATGATGATGGTGATGATGATGATGATGGTGATGATGATGGTGGTGATGATGATGGTGATGATGATGATGATGGTGATGATGATGGTGATGATGATGATGATGATGGTGATGATGATGATGGTGATGATGATGGTGGTGATGATGATGGTGATGATGATGATGATGGTGATGATGATGGTGATGATGATGATGGTGATGGTGATGATGATGATGGTGATGGTGATGATGATGATGATGGTGGTGGTGGTGATGGTGGTGGTGATGATGGTGGTGGTGGTGGTGGTGGTGGTGGTGGTGGTGGTAGTGGTGATGATAATAACAAACTTTAACACATGCAGCTGTTTCTACTATCTCATCTTAACACATCCTTGATTTGCTTCTTGTCTCAGTAGATCCACCTGTCTGGGCTTCCTATTGGCTGAGTTGCAGTGTATGTTCTTGGGAATCTGACTCCTTCCACTCAACACCTGTTTGATCCCTGCATCCCTTTTCATGGCTGAATAATATTACTGAATGCAGATACCTGCTTCTGTCCTTTCGAGTTCTGCAGTATATCAGGCAGCCGAGGGGACTGGAGGGGACAGTGTGCGGCTGGGAATGAGTAGACAAGGTCCAGTGTCAGCCCGCTGGGGTCTTTACCTGCGTAGAGAGTTAATGGAGCTCGCTTTTGGATGAGATGATCTAGCTTGGTGACTCAGGCTGGTGGGGGTACTGCATCTTCTCACCGGTTAAAGGAAATCATGCTACGCTTATAGAGGTCGTGGTGGCGATGAACTGGCCACTAACCCTGACACTGCCCAAGAGTGTGAAGCTGATTACCCTGGTCTCTGGAGTTCCCTTCTCCAGTAAGTCACTCACTGAACCACCTAGTGGAGCCTGGGTTTCCTTACCTGCTTGCTTCATGTGGCTTTTAAGATGATGACATAACTCATAGGACATAATGCATAACCTGCACATCAGGTGGAGGATGGCCCAGGAGGGGGATGGCCCAGGAGGGGGATGGCCCAGGTGGGGGATGGCCCAGGAGGGGGATGGCCCAGGTGGGGGATGGCCCAGGTGGGGGAATGGCCCAGGTGGGGGATGGCCCAGGTGGTGGGGGATGGCCCAGGTGGGGGATGGCCCAGGTGGGGGATGCCCAGGTGGGGGAATGGCCCAGGTGGGGGATGGCCCAGGTGGGGGATGGCTCAGGTGGGGGATGGCCCAGGTGGGGGATGGCCCAGGTAGGGGATGACCAGGTGGGGGATGGCCCAGGTGGTGGATGGCCCAGGTGGGGGATGGCCCAGGTGGGGGATGGCCCAGGTAGGGGATGACCAGGTGGGGGATGGCCCAGGTGGGGGATGGCCCAGGTGGGGGATAGCCCAGGTGGGGGATGGCTCAGTGGGCAATGTGCTTGTCACACAAGCAAGACACCTGAGTTCTGTCCCTAGAACCCATCTAAACTCTGGTTGGTGGCATTCGGTCTAGCTGAATCAGCAAGTTCACATGCGCACACCATGTGAACACACATACATGTGCAAGAAAAGGAGAAGTCCTACTGGCCTATTGAAAGGAGACTAGGAGAGAATAACTGAACATGAGCATTGGGAGAGAAAGAGTTAGTTAGAAGCCTAGGTCTGGACAGAGGGCGCACTAGACAGACGCGCCACCAGAGGACCCCAGTCAATTCCCAGCACCACGTGGCGGTTCACAACCATCTGTAGCTCCAGTTCCAGGGGATCCGATGCTGTATTGTGGCCTCCTCTGGCACCAGGCATGCAGGCAAAACACTCATAAAGATAAACTAATACAATAAATCTTTAAAACAAGCAAACAGACAAACAGACAAACAAACAAACAAACAAAAACCCTCCTAAAAGAAATCTAGGTTGAGAAAAAACATGGCAAATGAGTATAAAATTCTGCTCTGAGCTTCCTACTGGCCAAGGTAAAAAGAGAAATAAAGCAAGGCTGGGTCATTTCAATTCAGGATCTTTCAGCTGAGGCACTGCTGGCATGTTTGGCCGGATAAATGTGGGATGTGGGCTTGTTCTGTGAATTGTAAGGTGCCCAGCCTCTGTCTGCCCACTGGACACTGGGCACCTCTGTAGCTCCTGCTTCCACCTGTGACGTGGTCCCATTTTTCTCTGTGTCTCTGGTGGAGACTGGAGACCGGGAAGTAAACCTTGATATGAGGCCTGAGGATGAAGAACAGGGCAGTGTGACCCCAGGGCACCGCGTCCCATTTGGGAAGTCATGGGCTCCTCTAGATGACCCTGTTTGCTTTTCTTGTAACATGCCACTTCCCTTGTGAGCTCATTCCTTAGGTGCTGGGCTAAGTATTTTGAATGTGGCTCTCAAGCATTATGTCCTGGGATCCGCAGAACATGTCTTAGAATACTTAAAATACTTAAAATACCCATTTCACAGATAAGAAAAACTGAGAGTTAGGTTAATTCACTGGCTAAAGCTATCTCGGTGGCTTAATCTGTGGTTCTTAGTAGGTTATTGTCTTCCCTAGCGGGCAAAAATTTCCAGTGAGCAGCAAACATGTAGATGAATTTGCTGTTATAACTGGAGAGGGCGTGGCTCTGCAGGTGCCTGCTGGATAGAGGCTGAATATCCATGCTCTGGACAGTGGTCTAGAGAGGGCAGAGGGGCCCTGGTGGTGTGGGGAGCTGTGGAGGGGGCTGAGAGGACACTGGGCAGGTGGTGTGCGAGGGTCTGGGGCTGACTTAAGGATAGCTGTCTAAGTCCGCTTTGCTGGAAGCCTGCTCTCTGAAACCCTGCCTCGAAAAACAACAAAACAAAACGGGGCGGGGCCTAATGGGAGGTGGTTAGGCCAAGGGGCTTTGCCCTCCGCAGAGAGGGCTTTTCAGGACTCTGGTTAGGTCCTGCAGGATGCTGGGAAACAATGACTCTGACTTTGAATCTTTTCTGTCTCCTCTCTTGCCAGGTGCCTTCTCCCCATCTCTGGCTCCCACCACGATGCCCTGCCATGTCTCCATGAAGCCAGGCCCCCTCCCAAATGCTGGCACCACGCTCCTCAGCCTCTAGAATGTGAATTAAAGAAACCTCTTTTCTTCATAAAACACCACAGACTGGGTATCTTGTTACAGCAACAGAAACCAGACCAACGTGTTGTGCCTCCGGGGTCCCACTGGGTTTGGCTGCTGCATTCACTCCCTGTCCAGCTCCCAGAATAAAAGCCTGCAATACCGGGCCCACAGCTCGTGGTTGTCTGCCCTGGCACACACGGTCTCTGCGGCTGAGAACCCGCACGGTGCTTTAAGATTCGGGGCACACATTTGTATTTATTTTAGGTTGATGAGAAGTTGGATGATAAAGGTTTAATCCTAGACTCACAGAACCATCGTGGGTGCCGGTATCTGGTCCCCAGGAGGGATTTGGAGTGGGGCACTGTGGACACCCAGGGGAGGACAAGTCACGCCTCCCCCCAGCTTGTCTCACCCCTACCTTTTCCTTTGTCTGCTAAAGGGTGGAACGGTGCTCCCTCCCCCACGCTGCAGGAAGAACTCAGTATGGTATGGAGCCTGTTCCTGTCATTCTTATTTTGTCATTTTATTTTATATTGCTTGAGTTTTCGAGACAGGGTTTCTCTGTGTAGCTTCCACTGTCCTGGAAACTTGCTCTGTACACCAGGCTGGCATCAAATTCAGTCACTCACCTGCCTCTGCCTCCCGAGGGCTGTGATTTGAGGCGAGCCGTCACTACCATCCAGCTTTGTTGTTCTTAATTTTGAGAGAGGGTTTTATGTAGCCCAGGCTATTCTTAGGTCAATTTGTAGCTGAGGATGACCTTGAACTTCTGATTATACCCTTGGTTCATGTGGAATTGGGACGTGAACCCCGGGGCCTTGTACACGCTAGGTGAGCACTCTTCCTACTAACCCACATGGTAACCCACTGCTCAGTTCTTAACATTCAGAGTCAGGAGGCCCAAGAGATGATCAAATCCAATCCATCATGGTGGAAGAGGGAAACTGAGGCCCAGAGCAGGATTCGGATGGAGGGCTGAGCACTTGCGACTGTTCACAGGAGGAGGAGCAGATGAAGAGCAGGAAGCCCTGAGCTGGGCTGTGCCTTCAGAAGCCCTCTTCCCCTGAACCAATCTGTAATGAATGGCTTGTGGCCGTGCCTCTGGGACAGACCTGCTAAACCTGTATGGGAAGCTGTAGTGGGCGGGGCCATGATGGGCCTGTAGCCTCATTTGGCCCCTTGTCCCCCCAGCTCCCGTGGGAGGGGGTTGGTGGCACCTCCCATCCTGTCCCAGCCCTTCCCTGTGGCCAACCACCCTGTCTAGGCTGTCGTTTGTGGTTAGTGAAGGCTGTTCTCGGTGTGGTGTTCTGCCAAGGGTGTGTGTGTGAGGGGGGAGTCTCTGAGGCAGGGGGTGCATAGAAGACAGTGGTCAGCCCCAGGCTGAGCAGGGGCACGGATCTTGTAGCTAGGCAGCCTCCCCTCCCTGCTTGAGGGCCTCTGGGGCGATGCCACCGGAGCCAGGCATCTCTGCCCTAGCTGCTGACTTTGGCAAAAAGAGAACCCCTCTCCTGCCTAAGAGAGACGGATTTGGAGTCAGAGGAGGAGCGGGAGACAATCTAGTTACTAACGCACCGTGCAATACAGTAAATATTCTGCTGACAGTCGAGAACCTAGAAAACAACACCCCCCCCTCCAATAATAACAAAATAGACAATCATGAGAGAGCAGGAACCTTCCTGAAGACTCTTTCTTCTTTGGTAAAATTTTATGCACATAGGAAATGAAGCCAGCTCCCTGCCACCCTCCCTCTGTCTCTCCCCTTCCCCTCCCCCCCCCCGTCCCCCATTGCTCCCCACAGCCCACCATCACTTCCACACCAGAGCCTCGGTTTCGGGCTAGGGCACCTCCCCGTGTCTGTGTGAGGTCACAGCAGTCCCGGGGTTGGGACCCACCTGCGCCCTCACCCATCCCATCCTCCAGCTGGTCTTCCAGCATCCCACATTCACTCGTGGCTCCGACAAAAACCGTTTGGAGTTTCCCATTAAATCTGGGAGTCGATAGGGAAGGAATGACCTGGCTACTTCAATTAAATTTTTTTTCCCTTTCAAATCATGAGGTTCTATTTCCCTGGGATGGGGGCTGGCGTCTCTCGGGGTGGTGCGGCACCGAAAGTGAAGGGCTGAGTTTGAATGTTCTCTCTCGATAGCAGATAGGGGCCAGCATGGAAAATTACCCCTATCAGTCGGCGCGGAGGGGAAGGCGGGGCCTGGCCGGCGTACCCAGAGCCCGCCAGCCCTTATCATAATCCCAGGAGACAGCTACCCCCACCCCCACCCCCATCAGTCACCTCGGCTGTTCCAGGCCAGTGTCACACCGGCTTCCCTGCTGAAGGAGCCAGATAGCGCGGAGCGGGGCTGGCACAGCGGGCATAATAAGAAGTGAAAATCGCTCCTGAGGAAAGTTTCTCAGGAATTAACTTCGGGTGGGTAGAGAGGGTGGCATTGGGGGTGTGTGGCAGGGAGAGTGGGGGAGCAGCAGGAGGAGGACCTGGGCAGGGGTGCGGAGGATGCTTCTTCAGAGCCTGAGGGCAGAGGTAGAGGCCAGTGGCGGGGGTGGGGGGCTGCATCGCGCTGCTGGGAGTGTGTGTGTGTGTGTGTGTGTTTGTGTGTGCGCACACACGTGTGTGTATGTATGTGTGTGTGTGTGTATAAAAGGGAGCACAATAACTGGGAAGACCTCAGAGACTCCCAGATGCCCGAGGGAGGTGTGTGAATTCTGGTGGGTACCAACTGTACTAAGCAGCAGGCCCCTTAGCTCCAGCTTCCCTGGAGGCCTGGCTCTATCGATGAACCTGCATAATCTCCAAGTTGGGGGTCTCTATTCCCACCATCTTGGCCTGATTGTCTCCCTCTTGTGACTTCCCCTGAGGTCCCCACCCCTGTGCAGAGGACCCCTCGGCCTGCCACACATGCATATCTGGGCACGTGGAACACCTACTTGCTCTGCCCCTGTTTCAAGCTCTGGGGCCCCATCTCGGAAGAGTCAGGGAAGACCACTTATCTTCTCAGGCACAAGGGCAGGCAGGGACAGACGGACTCAGAGAGCAAGGAATGTTCCAGAGAACATGGAAGCTGCTGTTGGTAGTGGTGGCTGGCAGGCAATTGCTGAAGAGGATGAGGTAGGGGGACAGCCTGGGCTTTTTCTCAAAGCAAATGAGCCGGGGTTTCAGCTATGACAATTTGGCTAATCTCCACCCTCCACTCCATTCTTTTTGTTTGTTTCAGACAGGGTCTTACTTTGTAGCCCTGGCTGTCCTGGAGCTCGCTATGTAGACCAGGCTATCCTTGAGCTCACAGAGGTCTGCTATGTAGACCAGGCTGACCCTGAGCTCACAGAGGTCCTCCTGCCTCTGCCTCCTGAGTGCTGGGATTAAGGGTCTGTGCCACCATGCCTGGCCCAACCTGTATTCTTTTTCTGTAGGATGGGGTGCCATCACGGTGCTCCCCAGAAGTGAGGTTGCTTGGTGTGGAACTGCTCTGTTCCAAAGGTCACCCCAGTCAGCCCGGGTCCTCAGAAGTCAGCAGGCATCAAGTATCCATACTGGGAAGGGTTCCCAAGACAAGGAGGGTCTGCAGTGAGACTTCCCGACTTGCTGCTCACAAGGCCCTCTGTGAGGCCTTGCCCACCTGCCTCAGTTTCCCCTCATTCACAGATTCAGGATGCTGATAGACAGTAGCAGCTTTACAGAGGGTTGGCCAGGATTGGTTACTATGGAAAATTCTGTAACTTCAGACTGCATTTTTTTTTTTTTTTTTTTGTCCTCCTGTAGTCTAAGACGAGGGATTGGGAGGAAGTGTGGGCAGGCTGAACACTCCTCCCAATCAAAGTCACCTCCTTGGCCACTTGGCACGCAGCCGCAGGGCCAAGTTGGGGTGGAGGGCCGGCCCCTTGAAGAAACTGACAACGGATGGGACCAGATGCCCAGAGAGGCATGTGAACCTCCTAAGACCACACAGAATCTGGAAGGACTGAGTCTTGAGTAGAGGGCACCTGGTGCCCAGCCTGACCCTTGGGGGACGGCAGAGGGGTGGCTGAATGCAGGCACCTGAGCGTGGGGGGAGCCACTGGGTACAAATGCAAGGCTCGCCTCCTCTTTCGTCCTACGGCTCTCTCTAAGGATCCCCAAGCTTTTACATGACAATGGTACCATTGCCTCCTAAATCCTCAGGCCTGCTGGGAAGAGAGGCGGGTGGTATCTGCGCCGGCCAGGAATTAACCTCAATTATTTCCCTCTGATTTCGCTTCTGGGAGTTGCCAGGTGGGGCTCCACATCCTCAGTCCCCCTGTGCTCATGAATGGTTGTGGATGGAGGTCCAGGGGGAGGAGAGAGGCGGCCCTGTTGGCTGATCTTTGCCCGATTCCGGTCCACAGTTTTAGGGCCTGGTGGTCAGCACAACACTGAGGGTTGGACAGCTGTGTTGAGTTTTATTTCTGTAACCTGGCGTCTCAGAGAGGAATGCAGATAACCACTGAAGTCACACAGGCAGGAAGGAACAAGCTATGAATGTAACCTCACTACCATCTCCCAGCATACTGTGGTCTCACAGTGGGGCAGGGCAGGTGTGTGTGTGCCCACGTGTGTGTGTGTGTGTGTGTGTGTGTGTGTGTGTTTCTGGGTTTCCTGGACAGGAGATGCGGCCTGCCACTTGCACGCTGTGTGACTTCAGGTTGTCCTGTCTGTCTCTGGTCGTACCCCCTGAACAGGTGGGAGATATTCAGGCCCAGAGGGAGCTGGGCAAGAGTGGAATGGGCCCTCCCTCATTTCCTTCCCTCCCTTACACATTCCTTGGTTGGTTTTGCGTGTGCCCATGTAGGGGTGGCTCGTTGTGTAGTGTAGGCTCCAGTGAGGCTGACTGGGTTCAGTCTGAGAACCAGGTGGCATCTTAAGAGTTTTATCTCTCAGAGTCTCAGTTTTCTTCTCTGTGAAAGGGGCACAGTAAGAGCACTGGGCTGTCCCTAAACTCACTACACAGCAATGGTGTCCAACACTTACTATGCATCGGCCCTCAACCTGCCCCTGGGACATACTAGTGAGTAAGACAGATGCTGAGCATCTGGGAGTCCCGTGATTTGGGGGAGGGGCTCCAATAGGCCCATTATGGTGTGTGTGTACGTATGTGTGTGTGTGTGTGTGTGTGGTGTCTGTGCAGATCCACCTGGAGACAGGGCTCCTGAGATGGCGCTTGGCAGGGTCAGAATTCAGTCACATTGATGGGGTCTTACCAGCCATGCTGGTTCCTGGGCCATGCAGGGCCTTCATCAGTGACCACCAGGCACATCTGTTCACTAGAGAGCAAGGTCACATAAACCCACACTGGGATCCTGAGGGTTTAGGATGTGTTCCAGAGCTCTGCCTCCGGGACTAGGGCAGTTCCCATCCCACAGGTGTACAAACTGAGGCCCAGAGAGACTTGACAGGCTCCAAGGTCACACCCCCTAGGTACATACTGGACTCTGGGAGCCATAGACTGATCCAACACAGGGACTCTCCCGGGAGGACCCCAGAGAGCTGGGGGAGCACTGCAGAGGACTGGACTCCAGGGAAGCTTTGTGGGACGTTGTTGTTTCTCAGAAGTTTTTTTTTTTTGCTCTTCCCGTGGTGCCGGGCTTGGAAGCCAGGGCCTTGTGCTAGGCAAGCGCTCCGGCTCTTGTTTCCTGGGTCTTTTTTTGTTCAAAGTTGTGTTGTGTGTTCACAGCAGGGCCCAGGGGTCCAGGCCAGCACTGCTCAGGTTGGGATGCAACAGACACAGACACTGGGCATGTGTCGTCCTGTCCCACCTGTTTTTAGGACAGGGGTAACAGAGATACAAGGGGTGCAGGCATGTCTCCAGAGGGAGGGGAAGCAGGCATGTCTCCAGAGGGACAGCCAGATTTAACAAACAAAAAACAAAAAAACTATGCAGGTTTAGCAAACCACAGCACAGATGGAGCAGATCAAATTGCCCAGTGAAATGTGAATTTTGGATGAATGGTAAATACCTTTTTAGCATAAATGTGCCCCAACCTTTGTCCTGTGTCTTATCTGGCAAGGCCTGTTTCCTGGGTAGAGCAGAAAGGATGTCTAGAGCAAGGTGACCTCCCCTGGGCCTCAGTGTCCCTGCGTGTGGCAGAAATCCCATCCCCCTTACATAGACATGAATGAGAAGCCCCTGGGGGCCTCCAAAGTCTGCCTCAGCCTTTGGGGACAACTAGAGACTTTCCTGGAGGCGACTACAATCCTGCAATGCTGCTCCCAGGCTGGGCAGAGCCTAGGAGATAGAAGAATTGATTGGAGGTCATGGGAACTGGTCAGAGCACTCATTCACTCACTCATTTACTCATCCATCCACCCATCCTTCCATCCATCCATCCATCCATCCACCTATCCATCCATCCATCCACCCACCTATCCATCCCTCCATCCATCCATCCATCCACCTATCCATCCCTCCATCCATCCATCCATCCACCCACCTATCCATCCCTCCATCCATCCATCCACCTATCCATTCCTCCATCCATCCATCCATCCACCTATCCATCCCTCCATCCATCCATCCATCCACCCACCCATCCATCCATCCATCCATCCATCCATCCATCCCTCCATCCATCCATCCATCCACCCACCTATCCATCCCTCCATCCATCCATCCATCTACCTACCTATCCATCCCTCCATCCATCCATCCACCCACCTATCCATCCATCCATCCATCCATCCATCCATCCATCTATCCATCCATCCATCCATCCACCTATCCATCCATCCATCCACCCATCCACACATCATCCATCCACCTACCCACCTATCCATCCTTCCTTCCATCCACCCATCCAGCCGTCCTTCCATTTGTCCATCCATCCACCCATCCACTACCGTGCACACCCCCTCCTGTCTTCCTAGCATATTTTGGAGGAGGAGAAAATGGCGCTGAGCAGAAGTGGGCCCTTCTTGGCACTGATGGTCAGGCTGGGGAGAAGCACAGGGCTTCAAGGATCCTTCAAAAGACTGTCGAGTGCTTGAGGAGCAGGCCTGCTGGTGTTTGAATCGGTCCAGGGTGGGAGGCAGAGACAGAAGCTTGCGTTTTTCTTAACAAGTGTGTTTATTATTTATTTGTTTAGATGTGCGTGTTTGTGTGTGGGTCCCATAATGTGCCTGTGAAGGTCATAGGTTCAACTTGTAGGAGTCAGTCCTCTCTTTCCTCCATGTTTGATTCTGGGGATGGAACTCAGGCTGTCAAGATTATTGGCAAGTGCCTTTACCTGCAGAGCCATCTTGCAGGCCAGAGTGCTCTTTTTTTTTTTCTCCTCTCTCTAATTAGAAGCAATAATAGCACCATTGGCTGAGGGTTCATAAAGATGATCAGGCAATTACAGAATAATGCTCCTCTGCTGCTGCCTATTCTTCTCCTGCCTTTTCTTCTGGCAGTCTTGCTTTGCAGCCCGGGCTGGTTGTGAACTCTCCCCTTCCTTCAGCCTCCAAGTGCTGTGACCACAGGCAGGGGCCACCACAGAGGGCTCATTCCATCTTCATTTGCCCCAGGCTCACTCTGGGCATCATTCTCTGCCTGTGAGGATGGAGTTTCCACTCCCCTGGAAGGTTCCCCTGGTGAACGTGCTCTATGCCCAGCTCTCCCATCTCAGCTAAACCTGTGCCGGACAGATGCCTCCTCCACCCGCGCCGGGTGTGTTAGATTCTGGAAGGGTTGAATCGGTGGGAGAGAAACCCCATCTCTACCACTGGGGCGACTGGGCTCACCAAACTCTGCCTCTGTTTTTAGGTGTGAAGGGACCATGCGCCCCACGTCCCATGCCAGCTCACGGGGTTTGCTGAGGGCCGCATGGTTTTTCTCTTGGCAACCATGGAGTCACCAGAATACCTGTCTTCATCAGTGACAGCGAGGGGCCAGGGAGGCTGACAACTAACTGGAAAATAAGAACCCTTTTTGGAGAGGCTGAACCCACTCACCGCGGATTCTGCTTCCTTCTCTGCGGAGCAATGCTGCCACCTAGTGGCCATGATCACCACTCCCTTCTGGAATCCAGAACTGATCCAGACACCTGGCCTATGGAGCTGTCCCAACACAAACCTCCCACAAAGCTCCCACGGTCAGGCTGCCATAGCTGCTCATTGTAACAAAGTCACGTGTGGTTTAGCGATGGGGCCTACCCTGAGAACTGTGTTGTTTGAACTGGGGCGTCAAACGGGCAGTTCAAACTAACTAGCGCAATGACGTTCTCTGTCTCTGTCCGGCACACACCGTTTACCCGGCTCGGTTCACTTTTTTCTCCGTGTGCCTTTTTAGCGCAGCCACAGGGCTGGTAGCAAGCACCTTTACGCATCAAGCCATCTTGCCAGCACAACAAATGACTTGTAGCAAGCAATACACCCAACCAAACGTGTCTCTCAGCAAATAAGACAAGGAGGCATTTTCGTAGATGTAAACCCTACCAGACCTCAGCAGAGGGAATCACCATCACGGCAAGTGCCATCCTGGACAGTGGAACCCTGGGCATCTTATCTCCAGGTTTTTTTTTTTTTTAACTGATACCTAAGCTCCTCAGGTATTCTATTGATAGCACGTGCAGATCGTAAGCAATCAAACACCCTTTTACCTAAAGCCAACACCTGCAGACAATACAAATGCCAAGGGCTAGACAGCCCTTCTCCCAACAAAACAACCATTTTAAACGTAAGAAAAATAAACTTCTGCGACAACGACTTTTATCTGTCATTTTGACACAATTTAGACTCACCCGAGAAGAGTCTCAATTAGAAATTGAGGGGCGGATTCTGGACCAGATTGGCCTGTGGACATATGTTAAACAGATTTCTATTACTGTAGCCAGAAGCCAGAGACAATCAACTTATAAATGGATTTGTATTGGTTTGTAGTTCTGGAAGTTCCCACCCCTGATTGATTGACCACATGACTCTGGGCCTGTGGTGAGGCTGTCAAGCACCTGTGAGCTTCTGATAGAGCAGAGCCATCCACACAACCAGGAAGAGAAAGAGAAGAAACAAAGAGGTTTCACGGTCCTCCTCCAGAATCTGTCCCCATCACAAAAAGTAATAAGAAAGAGATAATAGAAATACCAGTAAATATAAATAAATAGCTTAATTTTCTTAGTCAAAAGGAAAAATTTCAGATTGGATCAGAAAACCAAATCAAATCCCCACATCAGGCTGTCGAAGCCAGTGTAATTCAAGGTGCCTAGACTTAGACTCTGGGGCAGGGCATGGCAGGTAAGTGTGGATAAGACTTTAACATAGCTCCTTCCTCCTTCTTCTCCCTTTTAATTACTGGATGGGATATGAATGGCTTTTCTCCACTACACGTTCACTCATGGTGTGCAGTCTCATCACTAAACCCAAAGCCATGGGACCAATCAATCATGGTTGGGAACTATGAGCCGATTTCAACCTTTTCTCTTTATAAGTCGATTTGTCTCAAGTATTTAGTTATAGGAAACCTTTAACCACACATAGCTCAATAGTAAGGCAAAGAAAAGAATTCTTTAATATATAGGCATATGACCCAGGGCAAAGCTAGGGACCATGGACATCTATGTATTAAATCGTATAACAGGTGAACATATAAGGGCCAGTTGTGTGAGATATAGGGAGACACACTTTAACCAACTTCTCTCATTCTTTGATAGGTAAGAATTGTAGAAGATTCCATCACACGATCAGTAATTGTCATCCATAACTCAGCTGTCTAGGTGACGCCACACCACTCCTGGTATAAATTTCAACATTACTGAAGACTCGGGTAACTGTTGCAAGGAAAAGGTGCTTTTCTATACTGACTTGATGGACAGAGAAGGTGAACTCTCACATGCAGATAGTTTATTTACTTTATGGCCCAAGGTGGAGCGATAAAGAGAGGATGGCCCCACAGCTCCCTTCAAGGGAACACCTCCACTGACCCAAGGATTTCCCATTGGTTCCCACTTCTTAAAGATCCACTACCTCTGTGACAAACCTCTAAGAAGATCTGTGAGGGAGTTTCTAGATTAGGTTAACTGAGGACGAAAGACCTGCCTTGAATGCAGGCCGCGCCACTCCATAGGCTGGGGTCCAGGACTGAATAAGAAGAAGGAAGCGAGTTGATCAATGGGGTTCATCTCTCTCTGCTTCCTGACTGTGGATACTATGTGACCAGCCGCGTCCTGCTATGGCCACCATGCCTTCCCCACCATGATGGACTGTGCTCTCAAATTATGAACTGAAATAAACCCTTCCTCCTTAAGTTATTTTGTAGCAGCGATAGAAAAGTAACTGAGAAAACTGGCACCGAGAAGGAGGCTGTAACTGTGATACTTTGTGGTTCATAGGCTTTTGGAATTGGTTTGCAGGAGAAAAGTAGAAGAGTTTGGAGCTGTGGGCTGGAGAAGACTTAGAATACTATACACAAAACTTAATGAGCAACTCTGCTGGGAATTTAGAAGACTAAAACGTTGAGAGAGAGAGAAACGTTGGCAACGGAGACCTGGCTCATGAAGTTTTCAGAAGGAAACAAGAAATTTTATCAGGAACTGATCTAGAAATCCAAGTTATATTCTAACAAGGAATCTAGCTGCACTCTGCCCATGATCTGAGAACTTGAGTGAGGCTGAATTCAAGGTTAATGGACGTTTTGGCTTAGCAGAGGACATTTCATGACAGGGTAGCATTCGGACTGTGGAATGGTTACTGCTTGTTGCGCTTAGTTACACCTACAGGGTATGTGTGTGTGTGTGTGTGTGTGTGTGTGTGTGTGTGTGTGCAGTTTGAGAATGAAGGAGTATGGGCAAGTCTAAAGTTACAGATGAGGACTGTTCAGAGAAAGCAGCTTAATTACGGAAGAGATGAGCACCATTACAGAGAAACCTCACAGTCTCCACTGGGACAGTAGGAAAGTACCCTAAAGGCAAGACCCAACCCATGGAAGGCTCCAATTTGTGAAAATGTTTGCATGGAGGACATTTGTACTGAGAATTCCACAGACGGACTCCTCTGCTCACAGAACAAATGCTTGGGAAAGTATTTTCACTGATTAAACCACAAAGATATATGGAGGCCACCACAGCTGTGGTTCAAAGCCTTATCTCAAGCTGGTAGAACTTGACAGGGTTATTCATGTGATATTGGTTTTACTGGCATGAAAAAAGGGGAGAATGAGTCCGGATGGGGGGTCATGGAGGCTTGCACCAAGATTCTGAAAAGCCATTGAGAACAGCAATGGTGGCAGGATTGAAATCCCTGCAAACAAACTCTGAGAGACCATTTCATAAAGCTGACAAAGTGGGGCCTATGTTATGGCGGAGACTCTGGGATCTGGAGATGCCAGGACCATGGACATGCATTGAGGTGAGCTGCAGAGTTGGCGTGGTGCTGGCTCAAGAAAGAGGCTGTGTGTGCTGCAGGCAACAGAGCCGGAGGGGCAAGGGTTACAAAATCCCTTTGGAGCCCAGGTGATTCCATCATGAGCGCCAGATGCCTGATAAGGAGCTACAAGATTTGGTGTTTGTCCTGCTGGGTTTCAGTCTTACTTGGGTCTATTTTTTCCTTAAGGTGTTCCCATTAGTCCCTGTTGGAATGGGACTGTTCATTTTGTGCCATCGTGTATCGGAAATACGTAAATTGTTTTGATTTTATAGGCTCTCAGAGTGAAGAGATTGCCTTGAGTCTAAGCAGAGACTTTGGACTTTGAACAGTGTCGGGAAGATTATGGTGAAATTTGAAGTTGGACTGAATGCGTTTTGCATTATGGGATGCTCAAGCCATGGGAATGAGGGTAGAAGGTTATGACTTAGAAGTGAAAACCATTTAATCAAGATATAGGACTAGGATTAGGCATCCCGTTCCTGACATTGTAGTTTGCTGCTGTTATTAAGATCTATTTTAAATAATCAGCAGCGTTCCCAATGCTGTTCACTGTTCCTAACAACCCAAACATCCTTCCGAGGAAAAATGCCTAGCTGCACTACGATGCTGTCAGCCTGTGGAGCATGTGGTAGTCATGAAGACCGATGAAGGGCCACTGCCTGCAAAACATGGGCAGCTCTCATGCTGCACACTGGGTGCACTGGCAACCAGACCCCAGGACACCTACAGCTTGGTTAAATGGTATCGCTCAGGGCAGGGGATGCTGCCCAGTGGCAGAGGACTTGCCTCGTGTTTATATGCAAGGCTGGAGAGTACTTGCCTAGCATGCAGGAAGATCTGGGTTCAATCTTCAGCACTGCAGGAAACTGGGTGATGGTGCGTGCCTGAAACTCCAGGGAAGGCGGGGACAGGAAGATCAGGAGTTCAAGGTCATCCTCTACTACATAGGGAGTTTGAGGCTAGCCTAGGATGTAGGAGACCCTGTGCCAAACAACAATAACAATGGTTAAAAGCAGACAATGCGGAGAATAATAGAAATGGAACAGTGACCCTTCTGGGTGTCCAGGGGCCTCCAGGACACTGTCTGGCTTCCAGTGGGCGTAGCCATTTCATAGTGTGGAAATCCATCATGTTGATACCTAATGAGTTGTGACTTTCCTATACATGTGTCCTATTTCAAGAAATATTTTAATTAACAAAACTAGTAGAAAACAAAGGAAAAGAACAAGCAGGAAGATACATTGAATTCAAGGAAGGAGGCTCAGTACCATGTAATTTTAATTAGCTGTGAGCTAATTGATAAATACACTTTGATTCTGATCATGACAGCAGCTGGGCTGGGGGATGGTGCAGTCAATTAAGGGCTTGCTTTGCAAGCAGGAAGACCTGTGTCTGAGCCCCAGAATCCATGGGATTCTGGCCACAGTAACTTCTGTTTGTGACCCCAGTGTTGGGAGTGGGAGACAGTGAGGGGGGCTCACTGGCCCATCAGTCTCTCCTACTCTGGGTTCCAGGCCAAAAGAACCCCACGATGGTTGACATCTGGGCAACAACACCTGAGGTTTCCTCTATCCCCACCCCCCCACCATGTATAACTTGTGCAAGCCCACCTACACACAGGTGAAGAGGTACACACACACACACACACAGCAACAGGATTGGGTTTTTGTTGTTGTTATTAGTTTGTTCTTACTATTTTAAATTTATTCTTTGGAAATTATGTACATGTATACAATGTATTTTGGTCATATTTCTCTACCACTGACTCCCTTCAGTCCCCACCCAGAACCTCCTACCCCATCTCCCTCCCAACTTCAGGCCCTCCATTGTTTTCTTCTTGATAAAGCTGAGTTCAATTAGTGCTGCCTGTGTGAACACAGGTGTTGGCTGCTATTGCTTACCCATGCCTGGGTGGAGAGCAACAATTTTATGGTTGTTAAAGCAGTAGAGTTTTTATTTTATTTTATTTTATATTAATTTCTGGTGCTGACTTAAACAAGATTTGTTTTTATTTGATATGTATGAGAGTTCACCTTCATGTGTGTATGTGCACCATGTGTGTGCCTGGTACCTTGGGAGGCCAGAAGAGGGCACTGGATCCCTTGGAGCTTGAATTACAGGTGATAGTGAACTGCCATGTGGGTGCTGGGAACTAAGCTTGGTCCTCTGCAAGAGCAGCAAGTGCTCTTAACTGCTGAGTTCCTGTTTGTTTTAAGACAGGTTCTCAACATGCAACCTAAGCTGGTCCTGAACTCTTAATCCTCCTGCTCCTGCCTCTTGAGGACTGGGATTCCAGTGGGTGTGCCCACTGTGGGTAGCACCATCCCTAGGCAGGTGTGTGTGGACTGTATAAGAAAGCTAGCTGAATGAGCCAGTGAGTGACCCAGCATCCAGCACTCCTCTATGGTTCCTGCCTCAGTTCCTGATCGAGTTCCTGCCCTGACTTCTCTCAATGACTGTTGTAGCTAGTGTTTCTATTGCTGTGATGAAACACCATACCAAAGCAACTTGAGGTGAAAAGGACTTATTTGGCATACATATCCTGAATCACAACCCACTGAAGGAAGCCAAGACTGGGACTTAAACTTGGAGGCAGGAACTGAGAGGCCATAAAGGGGTGCTGCTTACTAGCTTGCTCTCCATGGCTTGCTCAGCCTCCTTCCTTCCTTTCTTCCTTCCTTCCTTCCTTTCCCTTCTTCCTCTCTTCCTCCTCCTCCTCCCTTCTTCCTTCTTCTGTTTTTTTGAGACAGGGTTTCTCTGTGTAGCCCTGGCTGTCCTGGAACTCACTCTGTAGACCAGGCTGGCCTCAGACTCACAGAGGTCCACCTGCCTCTGCCTCCCGAGTGCTGGGATTAAGGAAGTGTGCCACCACAGCCCGACACATCATCATATTTATCACCATCACTACCATCATCAGCAACAGCGCTGTCACCACCATCTCCACCATCTCCACCATCGTCCTCACTGTACCCGTTGTTACCACGATCACCATCGTCTCCACCATCATCTCTACCATCACTACTTGTCACCATCTCCACCATCATCTTCACCCCAGAAAACAGCTGAACTTGGCATCTTTGATCACCTGGCTCTGGCTTTAGAGTCGAGGATGCAAGAAAGGACTTGTGGGATCTCCCTTGAGGTCAGGCGTGTGTCAGGGGTCTGTCTCCCTGCATGGAGGCCTGGAGAGGCCATTTCATGAAATATGATGATGATCAAGATTATAGTATGATGATAATGGAGATTGTGTTGATGGTGGTGGAGATGCTGATGGTGATGACAATGATGGTACAGATGATGATGGTGATGAAGAAGAAGGAGGAGGAGGAGGAGGAGGAGAAGAAGAAGAAGGAGATGAAGAAGAAGAAGAAGAAGAAGAAGAAGAAGAAGAAGAAGAAGAAGGAGAAGGAGAAGGAGAAGGAGAAGGAGAAGGAGAAGAAGGAGAAGGAGAAGGAGAAGAAGGAGAAGGAGAAGGAGAAGGAGAAGGAGAAGGAGAAGAAGAAGAAGAAGAAGGAGAAGAAAAAGGAGAAGAAGAAGAAGGAGGAGGAGGAGGAGGAGAAGAAGAAAAAGGAGAAGGAGAAGAAGAAGAAAAAGGAGAAGAAGGAGAAGGAGAAGAAGAAGGAGGAGGAGGAGGAGAAGAAGAAGAAGGAGAAGGAGAAGGAGAAGGAGAAGGAGAAGGAGAAGGAGAAGATAGTGGTGGTGGTGATGGTACAGACGATGATGGTGATGAAGAAGAAGAAGATGATGATGGAGATGATGATGATGGTACAGACGATGATGGTGATGAAGAAGAAGGTGGTGGTGGTGGCAATGATGGTGATTACGGTGATGATCGAGATGATGGAGATGGCAGAGATGATGGAGAGGAAGTTGATGATGATGGAGATGGCAGCGAAGACGACGAGTGAGCTTTTATTGCACGCTGTCTCTGCTGCAGGACTTGGCTCCTAGCTCTTCTGCCACCTAATAAATCACCTGTGTTCTCCATAGCTCAGCTTCTTACATGGTCATTTGAGACTTTTGTTGGGAAACTGCATCTCCATCTGTAAGACTGAGTACTGACCCAAGATGAGACCCGGACCAGGGCTAAGGAAGGTGAGGTACACAATGCTGATATACTGCCCAGCTCTGGTCGTGTCCTTGTTTAGCTCTCCTCAGCTACTAGCAGATCTGTGTCGTCAGTAAATCACATGCCGTCCGTCAATCCCAGTAGTTACTCTAGCTGAGCATGGCTTCCCTTTAGAGAAACTAAAACTCAGAGACGCTAAGTGACCAGCCCATGGCCACACAGCTGCTGAGGACTAGACCCTATTTGTGTTACTTGTTTTACATAATCAGCTTCCATCACTGTGGTTTCTCATGCTTGCCTGCCAGGGTTCTGGCACGTGGCTTTCCTCTGACAGGACTGGCCACACGGCAGTGGTCAGAGCTGGTATGTCCAAGGTGCTCACCTGTGGGACCCGGGGGCTGGAAAGCAGTGGAAGTCAAGGCCAAGTGCCCCTTCTCCCTGAAAAAGGTGACGTTGGATGAGACGCGACAGACTCCTGCTCTCCCAGCCCGGGAAGGTCCCTAGCCAGAATATTAGTTATAACTTGCTTGCTTCACAAGAAGCTAAAGGAACATGTTTATCTGCATTGGGGCGGGTCCCTTGCTTAGGAACGCTCCATCCCATGCTAATTAAGGCTCCCCCACCCTTCCCCGGAAAAAGAGGCTATTTATTGGGGTGAGCCCCTTGAATAAACGAGTTCGGGTCCATCAGATGCCGTCTCCTTCTCGTGTCTTGTTCTCAGCAAGCGGGGGTTCAGGCGGTGCCAGGTGGTCCAAGGAACCCACGTCCCTCACGGCTCCCCGGTGCTTCCCCACGGCTTTTAGCTTGAGCCTCTCGCCCCTGGCCAGGGTGGGGACCAAGCGGTATTCCAGCCAGCTCCAGGCTGGGATAGGGCTGTGGCGGAACGTGCCGGGGAAGACCGAAAAACTAAAAACAACACTCACCATTCCTGTTGGCTCTGGGCTCCAGCTGAGGTCACCTGGGTATCTGATAAACATCCTACCTGTGGCATTTGGAATAGGTAACGGGGCACCTGATGTATATGCTAGAAGGCCAGGGCGACAGTGTAAATCCCTTAAGACCTAGTCTTGGCACCTATGCAAAGGTGCAGTTGCTGTGTTCTGTGGGTCAGGACAAGAGCATGGCAGGTGGATTTAAGGAAGGAAAGAATGACTTGCATTTTGGGGAGAAGCAGCAGAAGGTATGGGCCCTTTGCAGTCAGCATCACTGAGACCAGCCAGAGTCCGAGTGTCTAAGCTTAAGGCTCTTCTATGCTTTCTCATCCTGCACTGCCTACACCCACCCAAGGTTTTCTATGGAGTCTCTCCCTGGTCTGTGTTGGGAAAAGTGGCCTTTTCTCCATGTTAAAACCCCTGGGCTCAGCCTTCTTCCAAGCTGTTGAACATGTTCCAGGTTCAGCTAGGGACCTGCAAATGGAGCATGATGTCAGTAGCCACCAGAGGGCAGCAGAGTCAAGGCTCTGGTGTAGCTGGGTTGAAAGCAGGGATGCAGAGCCTCTCTTCTAGGGGAGAGCTCCAGGGTGGACCGGAGGACTGCAATACAGGTCCCATCTGTGGTCTTGGAAAGCCCCTGTCCCTGAGCCTCCAGGTTCATTTTCCTCATGTGTAATGGAGAGTTGATTGACATCTGAGACTGCCAGGGAGGCTAAACCCATAGCAGAGAGGGAGGCTGGCTGGTGTCTCTGTGCTTGCAGGCCCTGCCTCTATCTCCTTATATTTCTGTGGGACCCCAGGCTCTGGGCTGAAGAGGGGGTGGCATCTCTCTGGGCTGTGCCAGCGGGACAAGGGAGGCCTGTGCTCCTGACTGTAGCCTCTATCCTGGTCCCCTCCTTCCCTGAGATTCAGTGGCTGATTCCTTTCAGAAAACTCAGATCCTATCGGAGTGGAGAATGGAGAGCTAGCTGCCCAGGTCTGCATCCCCACTTAGACCTGCAGAATATACATGATGGGTCATGGTGGGTGATTTGACCTGGCTTAGCAGGTATGGGGACTTTAGAGTCCAGCTGTGGTCCTAGGGTGGGTTCAAAGGTCACTGTTCTCTGAGGTTCTCTGCACTTCTGCCTAGAGACACTTGTTCTTTGGTCCTGTGGTTCTGTGTAATCTTGGGGTGGGAAGTGTCTTGATCCTGTATGAATCCTAGGACTCAGCTGGGCAGCTTGTAGACAACTTGACAATAGTGACCTGTTAGGGAAGTTTATTTTTAGTTACATTTAAAATGTTCTTATGCACCCTAGGTCTTGGCATTTTGTGTTGTCTGCAGGTGTTGGGTTTATGTGGAGATGTTGATTGATAATGATCTGCATGTGCTATCAGTAGAATACCTGAGGAGTTCAGAATGAATAAAAACACCTGATCTCAGATGCTCGGGGTTCCACTGTGAGTACGGCAAACCCCAACAAACCCCAAACCCAAACAAAACTTAGACAAAATAACTTAAAGGAGAAAGATGTTTACTTATTTCAGCTGCCTGTTCAAGGGACAGTCCATCAGGGTGGGGAAGTCGAGAGAGCAGGAACTGGAAGTAGATGGTTACACTGATCCCCAGCCAGTGGAAAAGAGAAATGAACATACAAATACTAGTTCTCAGCTCACTTCTCTTCTCTTGTGTGGTCCAGAATCCCTTGCCTAGGGAATGGTGTCACCCACAGTGGATGGGTCTTTCCACCTCAGTTATCATAATCAAGATACCCCTTCCTCATGCCCAGAGGCTTATCTCCCAGGAGATTCCAACTTCTGTCAAGTTGACAATTAATACCAATTATCACACCCAGGGAAGGCTGTACAAGACAGTGCTGGTGGAGATGCTTGGTCTATGTGGAGCAGGGGGACAACCACAATTTCTTCCAATGATGTCAACATTTCTTTAGGACAGTGGTTCTCCACCTCCCTAATGCTGTGATCTTTTAATACAGTTCCTCATGTTGTGGTGATCCCCCAACCATAAAATTATTGCTACTTCGTAACTGTAATTTGCTACTGTTATGTAAATATCTGATATGCAGATGGTCTTAGGTTACCTCTGTGAAAGGGTCATTTGGCACCCAGAGGGATTGAGACTCACAGGTTGAGAATCGCTGCTTTAAGACACCAAGCTCTCAGGGGACAAGAGAGAGAGAGAGGTATATGATCAAGCCCTGTGAGTGTTTGTTGATCGATCATATGGCTAAGCGATGGCAGGGAGTTCCTTTCGTGGGATTCGGACGTTTCATGGCCGTTTGTGGCAAGGCTGGACTCAGAACCTTTAAAAAAAAAAATCCCAACTTCATGATTGACCGCTCAATTGATTAGTTGACTTATTCATTATTTTACCACGTATTTATTGAGTGCCGTTGGAGCTGGAAGCAGTGTAGTGAACAAGAGAGACAGTCCCTGCCCTGTGGGTCGTACATCGGGGATGGAGTCAGAGTTGAAGCAGATTGCTGTGACGGGTTGTAAGTACTATCACCAGAGGCATGAGGTAAGGAGACACGGTGGGGGGTCATGCTTCTGGGGTACACTGCTACAGAGGCCTTCAATTATAACACTCCTGAGCAAATGACCAGGGCTGAGAGAACAGAAGATACAAGGAGCCAGGGGTAGAAATGGATTGATGGTTGGGGCCTGCCTTGCTGAGAGTCACGAGAAGGAGATGCCGGGAGTCTGCCACGAGAGTGATGTGGACTGGCATTGGGCTGAAGAGGCAGGAATTCTTCGACACACAGTGGAAGTGCAAGAGTTGGGGTGACAGAGGTCTATGATGGGGTGCTTCAAGGAGAGGCCTGTGGGGGGGTTCCCTTAAGGAGGAGGGCTTCCACCAGGATGGTGGCGAAGTCTTGGAACATAGGGGAGTAGAGAGAGCATTCCTAGCACAGGTGGGCAGGCAGGGTGGGGAGGACAGGAAGGGACAGGTGCCCATAGCAGGCAGAGGGGTAGACCCTGCAGTGTTGGGGCAGAACCTCTGGCCTGCACCTGCTGGTTCTGCAGCCTTGGGCAACTTCCTTGACCTTGGAGAGTGCATAGCAGACATCTCTGCATAGCCACTTTGGGGTGGCCTGACACTGTGGCTGTAACTGGAACAGGGTCCCTCAGCACAATGGGCCTCAGCTTAGCTCTGTTCAGCATCTGTCCTTAAATGCTTGACTTAGATACTTTGCAAAAAGGGGCCAAGAACCTGGCCCAGAAGTCAGTGAAGCCACCTGTATGGCCCAACCTTGTCCCCACCTGGATAACCCAGCCTTGTCCCCACCTGGGTGACCCAGCCTTGTCCCCACCTGGGTGACCCAGCCTTGTCCCCACCTGGATGACCCAGCCTTTTCCCATCTGGAGGGCCAAGCTTTAGAGAAAATTCTCCCAGTGGCAAGCAGGGCACATTCCTATTTCATTTGCATTTGCATAAAGAGCCTCTTCAGCCTGTTGTAGGCCAGGCTTCCCAGGGGCGACCTATGGAGAGAACAGTCCAGCCCACTCCTTTCTGTCCTATTCAGAAGCTGTTCCCCAGGGCCTCAGCTCCTCTCCTGTGGGTGGACTGGACAGCCCTGATCCAGCAGCCTCTATTCCGCAAATGCAGAATAAGTTAGCATGACAAGGCTGGCACAGATCTGTACCTGGGATCTAGTGACCAGGGTGACAAGATCAGCTTGCTCCAGTGACTTCACCTGCTGGGGGGACAGACAGAACCAAGCCAGGCAGCCTGGGGTGACCAGGTCCTTGACTGTTGGAAGGAGAAGCAAGGCACAGGGTAAGTCTGACTGGATGTACCAGCCCAGCAGGTGGCAGCAAGTGACTGAGTCCTGTTTGCAGCCTCTGCTCTGCCAGTGGCCTCAGTTCCTGTTATTAAGGTCTTCAGCCATCTGATCTCCAGCCTTGGGCAAGGAGTGGGGTGGTGGGTCTGAGCACTCCATGAGGTAGGAAGGGAGGTCTCCCAGATAATCCAGAGGTCAGGGACTACAGAGACAGGGAGGGGACAGGAGAGAAACCCAGCCCAGAGCACCCTCTGTGCGCCCTGGAGGAAGTCAGAACTCGGGGAGGTACAGGAGGCAACAGGCTTGGTTTAAAGTCAGTTTCCAATCTCTGGAAACCTGCTTCAGATCTGGGCTTTGCCATTTGCAGGCTGGCGTGGGGAAGGGAGGGAGGTTCTCAGGTAACAAATCTAGCCCCTCTGAGCCAGCACCCAGGTCCTCGAAGACCAGTGACAAGCATCCAAACCCACAGTGCACGCAATGTCTGTAGCATAGGATAAACCCTGGCAGCTGTCACCTGGTATCTCCTAATCTAACTCTTGGAAGAACAGGGCAAAGCAAAGGGAAGGCTCTTGGGCAGAGGAGGCCCGCGGCCCTACTCAGGAGCCCCACTGGCCCTCCCATCCCAGGGTAAGTTTTACAAGATAACGGTGCCTTGTGTAGCCTATTCTGGCCTCAGATACGTATGAACACCGTATGTAGCGGAGGATGACCTTCCAGACACGTGTCAGGCAAAATACGAGGTCCAGAATAATCTTTAGTTTTGACAGATGATGACTCTTACTTGCTGAGATTGACCGGGGAGGTGTTCAGTCACGAATGTGACGTGTATCAGAACTCTGCCGCTCATACCACACTCGGGCATGGCCGTCCCCATTGGGCAAACATAGAGACTTGAGACCCTGAGGAGAGCCACACCCATCCGACATGCATGGCTGGGAGATGGTGACTTAGTGGACTTGCCTTCACTTTGGGCACAGTAGGTCCTGGGAAGATCACGGGAATGGGGAGCAGGGAGCAGGGAGCAGGGGTGCTGTGGTCCTTAAGGACACTGCGCACAGATCTGTCCCCAGGCATAAGGTAGGACATGTGAGGTTGAACAGCACGAGGCTGTAGGTTCCGCCTCCCATCCGGGCCTTGAGATAAGGGAAGGGTTGGGACCACAGCAGTTTTAAGGATGGGAGACCCCAGGCTTTTGAAGGGGATGGGGGGTTGGGGTCACATAACCTGTCATGATTGAAATCTTCCCATGTCTTCAGCCTGAATTCTTTTCCTTTAGAAGTCTTTGTACCCAACCCCCATGGTCCTGTGCCCGCAGCCCAGACTCTCCTTTCCCGACCCCAGCCTGGCTTTTCACCTCAGGTTCTCAGACTTCAAGGACACTGATAAGCATCCGGGATACTTCATGACTCTGTCAGCACAGAGGATGACTCTGAGAGGACCTTTGTCTTTCAAGGTTCAGAAGGAAATAAAAATAGCCGGGGAGTGACAGGAGAGCGGCCATTGCCTTCCCACATCTCCTCTGGATCAGGGCTCCCAATCCGTCATGCTGTCACCTTCTGAAGGCTCCGGTGCTGCCTTCCCATGGCAACATGTGGGCGTCAGAAGTGGCACCTTGGCCACCGTAACTTGGGGGCGGGGGTGTCCAGTAGCCAGGGTCCTGTGTGGGGAACGTGGTAAATTTCCTGAATGAGTGAAGCCCAAGAGGCTGGTTGGTCCTGTTGGGATTTCAGGCATGTGTCGCCATGTTCAGCTTATAAAGCGCTGAGGGTCTTCTTTGTGAGTGCCAGGTGAGCCCTCTATCAGCCGAGATGCATCCTGGTCCAGGTCTTTTTCTTCTTCCCGCAGGCTCCAGGGCTGGAGGTAGCACCATCACGGACGTGGGCCCCGTCCTTGCATCAGCGGGCCTGCCTCGCAGGTGTTTTGCTAACCTCGTTCTGCACCAGACATGCCGGCAAGAAATACATTTTAAAACCACGTGCAATTTGAAGCGAGTTTAATCTGCATGTCTGGGGTTCATTAACACGTAGATCATCAAATTAGGGATGGCTCACAGCTGTTTGACATTCCAACGGCCTTCTGAGTATCTTTAATAAGTGCCTTTAAATATCCTTTTCCCTAGGATCTCAGGGCTGGGTTTTGAGCATGCTATTCTCTGCATGGGAATGTGATTTGAGGGACGTGGGTGGTGGTCCCACCCTGCAGGAATACTACTGGATTGGGGACTTAGAACTTCTACACAATCCTCCTGTCCCTGCCTCAGTGGATACTGGCTCCTGGCTGGCCAGAGTCACATGTTCAAATGTCCCCTTATCTGTGGCAGACATTGGCTGACCCTGACTCCATTGTGATTCTCTGGGAGAATTGGGCTCCTGGTACCCACCCCTTGCCTTGTTCCAGAGCCTCATAGGACTTGGCTAGACAGATTCAAGTGTGGCCTCTTGTTAGAGTGTTTGGTCTCAATGTGGCTTTGTAGCCCAGAAGGGAGGATGGAGCATTATGGGTTATGCAGCGAGGGATGGTTTTCTCCTCTGCTGGCCCGCGAGCCTAGGGGACCTGTGTTAGGGCTAGGCTGTATGTCTAGAGCCTCTTATTATCATAGGAGCCTGACAATGAACCCAGGCAGGGAAACAGGGCTAAGAAGAGCAGACAGGCCAGTCTAGGTTGGATCTAGTTACCCAGAATTGACTGTACCACTCGCCTCTCACTCAGTCCTAAACTCTTGGTATCTAGGGTGTGGTTTTCTTCAGACACAAGGCTGCTATGTATCATGAGCCCAGATGAATGAGCTCACCTTGGAGTGGGTAGGCTGCTGGTGCCCTGGGATAACATCTTTAGAGAAAGGGACATCAACACAACTGGGCAGACAGAAAGACACAAAGAGATGCTGGCCAGCCACAAGCTGGGAATACCAGCCCTGGAAACCAGCAGCCCTGGCAACCCTCCATATCGAATGTCTGCATTCCAGAAATATGAGAGGTAAATGTTATTTTAAGCCATCATGTTAGCATGAGTTTGGTTCCCAGACCACCCCACCCCAAAGCAGAGAATGGTAGTGCTTGCAATTCCAGTGCTTGGGCTGTAGAGTTGGTCAGAGCTCTGGAGCTCACTGACCAGTCAGCCCAGCCTAATGGGTGAGCCTCAGGCCAGTGAGAGACCCTGTCCCAGAAAACAAGGAGGGGCCTGGAGAGAGAGCTTAATGGCTAAGAGCATGCGTTGTTCTTGCAGAAGACCTGGGTTCAGTGCTCAGTACCACACTATGGCTCACAGCTGCCTGTAACTCCGGTTTCAGAGTGGATCTGATTCACTCTTCTATCCTCTGAGGGCACCTGCATACCCATACAGACAAGGAGGAACACACACATGTACATAAATGAAAAGCCCCCCCAAACCAAAACAAGGTAGATAGCATTTCATGAGAAATAGCCAGGATGGCCCTGTGGCCTTTACATATATTACATATATGTACGGACATGCGTTTGTGCACATGAGCACACAGTTGGGGTATACATGCCCTTGCATGTGCACATGAGCACACAGTTGGGGCACACACACAGTTGCATGTGCACCTGAGCACACAGTTGGAGCATGTGCACACATGTGTATGTGCACCTGAGCACACAGTTGGAACATGCCACTTTTGACAACAGGCCGTGAGAAACTCCAGGTGCTAAGACTGATACGCACCTTCCTGTGAGTGAAAGGATTGTGGAGACAGATGATGACAATTCTTGGAGTTGGTCGCTTAAGTGTGGCGACATCCGTGCATTTCCTACCCCAATCCAAATAAGTGGAAAAGATACAACCAAGGGAAGCTTCCTTCATTGGCCTCAAGGGACCATGTCTTCCTTGCCCTTCACCCTGTTTTCCCAGACACCAAGCACCAGGGCCTCCTCCGCCCTGTACTCTTGCTCTCCTGCTCCTGAGCATTGCAGACTCCCAAGTGGCCTTGTGTGGACAGTAGCAGGAGAGAGTTCCTGAAGGTTCGAGGGAACAGGGTGTGTGGTTGCTGAGTGAGGGTGGGGGTCAGGGAGTGGGAGGGATCCAAGGTGAGAGAAAAAGTTGACCATAGCCCTGGGATGGGGGGCGAGTGCCAGGCAGGCATGTGACCTTGCCTCTTTTTTTTTTTTTTTTTTTTGATCTTGAATGATTGACATTCTAGAGCCCCCCTCTCTGGCTAGGTGGCTGGGACAGGTCCCTGTCTCTGTAACACAGATGGGGAGTCCTGGTCTCTCTAGGAGAGAGGAGACTCGAAGATGTGACACTCATGGAGTCCTGCTCCCAGGTGTCTGACCCACCACGAACAGTGTTACACATATTCCCTGGGCCCTGAGTAGGCAGCAAAGCTCCATATATCCTGTCTCTGAGACACCAGTTAGCACTAATGGAGCCCTTGTCTCCTCTGGGCCATACTCACTTTCCTGCCAGCTTCATGAGGACACCTAGTGGCCCGGTGGGTGGCGTCATTCATCTGTGACTCTAAAGGTTAATTCAAAGGGCAGTGTGGCTGGGAGTTGGCCTCCTCCACCTGACTCCAGCTCCCAGCCCAGACAGGGCATCAGTAAGGGTCACCGCCAGAGTGGCTCCTGTGAAGGTGGATCCCCAGTGCCCTCCCATGGCAGCCTGGTCTGCTGTAACTATCTTCCCATTCTGTTCATGGCAAAGTCCCCTGCAGGGCCTTGACTGAGCTCCTTCCCTCCTGGACTCTTCACTCTGTGAGAATCTCTGAGAGACTCTTCACTCACCATCCGTGAGTTGGGGTAGTGGCCCCGGTGGTTCTCCTGGCCCATGCCATCCAAGGCTAGGTCTCTCTGTCTACAGGCTGCATCCCCCTGCTCCCCTGGCAATCCTGCTCTCTTGGCACTGGTGTGTTTGAGTGTTTGCACTTGCTACACGTCCTGCTTGGGACACCTCCCTTGTCCCACATTTGCCTTTCCAAGAGGAAAAGTGTATTAATTACCTTTCTCCTCTCGGTGACAAATTACCTGACAAAAACAACGTCAGGAAGGAAGTCTTTATTCTGACTCACAGTTCCAGGGTGCAATCCATCACAGCGGGGTAGTTACAGGGATGGGAGTGGGAGGCAGTGGGTCACATTGCTTGGAAGTGATGAGTGCCGGTGCTCATGGAGTTCTCCTTTTTTGTACAGCCTATGGGATGGTGCCGCCCACATCCAGGGTGGGCCTTGTCTCTTCCGTTGAGACTGGAAATACCTTCAGTCAGTCACAACCAGAGGTATGCTTCCATGGTGATTTTAGTCCCCCCAAAGTCTACATGTGTGATTAACTACCACAATCCCCACCCCTTGTCAATTTGATACCCAAATAAATTTTTGGTTAAATAACATTCCACCACACCCCCCAAAGCCTTGTGTTAATCTCATATGCAAAATGCATTCATTCCAATACCAAAGGTGTTCTCAGTCTTTAACAGTCTGAGCCCTATTCAAAGTCCAAAGTGTCTTCTGAGACCCAATCTCAACACCGTAAGAGCCTATAAAATCAAATCACGTATTTCTAATGTACAATAATACAAAATGAACATTTCCATCCCAGCAGTGAAAAATGCAGGCACAGCAAAGAAAGATCTGAACAAAGCAAGGCTGAAACCCAGCAGGACAAACACCAAATCCTGCAGCTCCTGGTCAGGCATCTGAGGCTCATGATGGAATCACCTGGGCTCCAAAGGGCTTTTGTAACCCTTGCTCCTCTGGCTCCGCTGCCTGCAGCACACACAGCCTCTTTCTTTTACTGGTTCCATTCCACGGCATCTCCAACATCCTGGGATCTCCATTGCAGCTTTGGATTCGCTTTCACAGATTCCCACAGTGGCTTTTCAGAGCTTCCTAGCAGGAACTCCAATCCTTCCACACATTGCCTGGCCCTAGCTGCTTATCAGAATCTTGGTGCAAGCCGCTGTTAACCGCCCCCTCACTCTCCCACTTTTCATGCCTGTAAAGCCAGTGCCACATGGATAATGCTGCCAGGTCTGCTGCCAGCTGGAGATGTGGCTTGAACCTTTGGTGGTCTCTATTTGTCTTGGTGGTTGAATCTGTGAAAACACTTTCCCAGGGATTTCTTTTGTGAGCAGAGGACCTCTTTCATGGAATCTTCAATATAAACTCCTTCTAGTCGAACACATTTGTTTTGTTTTGTTTTTCAAAAGTTGGGGTTCTTTTATGAAATCATGGATGATTTTATGGAAAAAAAATCATTGATGAATGAATGTGATGGATGGAGTCTTGCTCTCAGCTACATTTCTCATTGTCCCATTGCAGAATAGGTAGGTTCTCTACCATCAGTTCTACTTCGGCACCTGCCTTGTCAGATGCTTTGAACTCGTTTGTCCTTTGCCTCCCCTCCCACCCCAGCAATTTGACACAAGCTAGAGAAAATGCCTCTATAGGATTGGGCTGTAGGCAAGTCTGTAGGGCATTTTCTTAATTAGTGATTGATGGGGCAGGGGGAGGGCCCAGCCCATTGAGGGTGGTGCTATCTTTAGCCTGGTGGTACTGGATTCTATAAGAGAGCAGGCTGAGCACATCATGATGAGAAAGCCAGTAAACAGCACTCCTCCATGGCCTCTGCATCAGCTCCTGTCCCCAGGTTCCTGCCCTGTTTGAGTTCTTGTCCTGACCTCCTTCTATGGTGAACTTGATGTGGAAGAGTAAGCCAAATAAATACTTTCCTCTCCAAGTTGCTTTGGTCATGATGTTTCATCACAGCAATAGAAACTCTAATTAGGATAGAAATTGGTACCAGGAGTGGGGTATTGTTGCAACAAACTTGATCGTGTGTTTTTGGGAGGGTTGTGGAAGGACTTCGGAAATTTGGGCTTGGAAAACTATTAATATTCAAGGCTTTGTGAGCTGAGCTGCTCTGTGGGACCTTGGAAGATAAGGTAGTCAAGAGTAATGCAGATGACGGAGGCCTGGCTTGTGAAGTTTGTGAAGTTTCAGAGGGAAGTTTGGGAGTCCTTTAATAACCGTATCAGAGCCATTTGCTCTTTTGAATTCTGGTTATACGGGGTTGAAGAATCAGCTGTGATTAAGAAGAGACCAGCATCACTGAGGTGAAGTCTACTGGGAAGCATTTCTTCAAGGTCAGCATAGGAAAGCTGTGTTCTAGAGGTGGCTGAAGTTGTACCTTGCTCTGGCGGCTGAACTTGGTAGTGTAAGAGGTACACAGGTGGTACTAGTTTTGAAGGCATGAAGGGGATCATTGAGAGCAGCTGAGGCTTGGCACTGTGAGAGGTCAAGAGAGGCCATCGGTGAAGGTTTAGTCTCAGTAGCATAAAAGGGCCTTGCTGAGGAATTGAGGCTCAGTACCATCAAGAGATCCCAGGAGAGGCTATTTGTGAAAGTGAAACCTCATTGCAGCAGAAGATCCCAACAGTTTGGGGATGCCAGTACCATGGATGGCGACCAAGAACAGCAGCAGCAGTAGAGTGAAGCCAGCCAGAGCCTAGAAGACAAGCTGTGTGTGCTGTAGAGGGTGGAGTCAGAGAAGTGATCCCAGAAGATGGTGAGTGAATTCCATACATTGAACACTGAGTTATTTACACTGTTGGAGTTTGGTTTTGCTTTGTTCAGAATGTGACTATGCCCTGGTTCTTGCCTCTTGAAGTAAGAAAGTATTTAACTTATTTTTGATTTTACAGAAGCCCACAGTTAGGAGACTTTGAACTTCTAAAAAAGAGTTTTTGGAATTTTAAAAAGACTTTGGATTTTTAAAGAGACCGAATTCTTAAGCGTTCGAATTTTTAAACACCGTGAGACTCTGGGAATGCTTTTACGGTAATGTCAACATCCGTGTGTGATCTTGGACGAACAAGAAAGGAGAGGTTATGGATTAAAGGTGATATGTTTGTGTGTCAAGGTGACAAGGGGTCAATTGTTCCGGATAGTTTTATGTCAACTTAACACAAGCGAGAGTCATCTGAAAGGAGGAAACCTTAGTTGAGGAAAAGGCCTCCATAAGATTGGGCTGTAGGCAAGCCTGTAGGGCATTTTCTTAGTCAGTGATTGATGGGGAAGGCCCAGCCCATTGTGGATGGAGCCATCCCTGGACTAGTGGTCCTGGGTTCTAAAAGAAAGCAGGCTGAGCAAGTCAGAGGGAACAATCCAGTAAGCACCTCTCCATGGCCTCTGCATCAGCTTCCGCCTCCCGGTTCCTGCCCTGTTCGAATTCCTGTCCTGAATTCCTTTGAGGAAGACCTGTGATATGGAAGTGTAAGCCAAGGAAATTCTTTCTTCCTCAAGTTGCTTTGGTCATGGTGTTTCATTACAGCAACAGAAACCCTGACTAGGACACCCCTAGACTGTTCAATCTTTACTATCTTTTTTTTTGTTTGTTTGTTTGAGACAGGCTCTGGCTGTCCTGAAACTCACTCTGTAGATCAGACTGGCCCCAAACTCACAGAGATCCACCTGCCTCTGTCTTCCATGTGTTGGGATTAAAGGTGTGCACCAACATGCCTGGATTTACTTTTTCTTATCTTTCTGTCCCACTTGTCTGTCTTTCTCACTGGAGACCTTGATAAGAGCAGCGAGCAGTCTGAAAGTGGTCTTATCTTGAGAGTCCCTCTTCTAAACGAATCAGCCTATTGCTTATGAAAATACGTTCTGCCTTTTATTTTTTGTATTCGTGCCTATGTATTGTGTGTGTGTGTGTGTGTGTGTGTGTGTGTATGCCATGGCACTTGTGTGGAAGTCAGAAGACAACCTTGAGGGTTGGTCCTTACTTTCCACCGTGTTTGAGACGGGGTCTTGTCACTGCTGTGTAAGCCAGAAACTTCTGGAGTTCTCCAGTCGCTGATTCCTATCTCACCATAAGAACCCTAGCATCCAGCTTTATGTGGGATCTTGGGGATTCAAACTCAGGGCCTGAGGTAGTTTGAATAAGAATGACCCTCATAGGATCGTATGTTTGAATGTTTAGTCACCACTTGGTGAACTGTTCAGGGAAGATCAGGAGGTGTGACTGTGTTGTAGGGTATGTGTCTCTGGGAGTAGGCTTTGAGGTTTCAAAAACACTCACCGGATTCAGTCTCTCTCTCCCTCTCTCTCCCTCTCTCTCCCTCCCTCTCTCTCTCTCTCTCTCTCTCTGCCTGCTGATTAGGATGTAAAGCTCTCAGCTACTGCTCCAGCACCATGCCTGTCTGCTCCCTGCCATGATAATCAGACAAGCCTCCAATTAAATGCTTCCTTTCATAAGTTGCCTTGGTCCTGGCGTCTCCTCACAGCAGTGGAGCAGTGGCCGAGACAGGTGCTCAGGCCTTGCGTAGCAAGCACGTCTCCTCAGCCTTAGTTAACTGCTCTTAGGCTTGGCTTCACTCGAGTTCTCGGAACACAAGCATCATGTAGACAGATTCCTTCACTAGAATGTGCCATCTGTGGCTTCCAGTGCAGTTCCTAAGAGAGTCCTTGTTCCCCTCCAACCGCACAAGCCCCGACTCTCTGCTTCTCTCTTGACATTCTGGGTTCCTAAACTCCACCAGAATGGCCCAGCAAGCTCTGCTTACAGCACTCGGGGCTTCTCTAGGCCACAGCTCCAGACTCCTCCCCTGCAAACCAGTCCGGCGGCCTGTGGACCACATGGCCAGGCTTATCACGGCGATGTCCCCACTTCTGGTACTGATTTCCTGTATCAGTTACTTTTCTCCTTGCTGTAACCTTTGGCTCACAGTTTGAGGGTGCAGTGCACCGTGGTGGTGGAGGCAGAGTGTGAGGCAGGTGGCCACATTGCATCCATAATCAGGAAGCAGAGAGATGAATGTGGTCCCGCCTACCAGCCTCCCATTTTAGAGGAAATCAGTCTTCCAGAGAGGAGCCTCTCTGTGTCAGGAAAGTTTCCTTTCTAGCTAGAGGAAGGCTTTTCCTCTCCTTATGTAAGATTCCTGGGGGAAATTCCCATTTTCTTTCCAGGAGATATCCATCAGTTCCATAGTTTGACAGATGGATGAACACAAGTGTCTCCATAGAATATCTTCATTTCTACCAGGCTGAAGATCGCCAAGGGCAGAGCCATGTCTCTGCTATCAGACTAATGGGTCCCCTGGATTAAAGGCTGGGCCTCCTCCCTCTGAGCAACTTCCTAGGCACTACCAGTCAGACTGAGCACCCCAAAATCTCACCTGCAGAATGCCCTTTCCTCTCCCCCAGTCATTTTCCTTTGGATTGACAGAGTCGTTGGTACTTACAAATCAGGGGAGTTCACATCTGTGGGGGACGGGTGTTCTGGAACAGGGAGTCACGTCAAGGCGATGAGGGAGACGGAACCACCAGCCCAAGAAACTCAGACTCGGGAAACAAGCCTCAAGGTGCAGATCTACTTTATTGCACAAGGGGCAGGGTTTTTATAGAAAAAGCAGGGTGTTGTAAAGGGGAGGGGTCCAATTGCTTTGGTCTTTACTAACTAGACATTTTAATCAGCCTATCTAAAGCTTGTTGTTGTGTGGGTGGGTGGGGGTGGCTTCCCCAGGGGATCAGGGAGACCTCCGTGAAGATGGGGGAAGTGGGCACCGCCCCTGGCAGGGTTTTCCACTGGGGCTCAACCAGTCTGCCGGGATCCACCACTTTGGGCCACACGATCTGTCGAGGGCCAGGTACTCGCTCCACCAGAGGGATCAATGTCCATATCCTCCTCATCCCCACACAAGTCCTCCATCTCCCAAGGGTGTCACCAACACACATCAACACGTAGATTAGCATCTTTATAAATCATGACACAGTCAGTTGAGTTTCCCTGAAGGGGTGGGTGCCGCCTCCTTGGGTCCCACCTGCCCCATCACCTGACCTAGCTGCACAGGGCTGTGCGAGCAGTTCCAGCACTGGTTGCTGAGTGACAGTAGCTCTTCTGCCTCTGCCTCGTTAGGATCAGGAAGGGCTAGATAGCGATGCTCTTTAAAGCCAGGCACACAATGGTGGTTACTTGGACCAGCATCTGTCTGTAACCACGCAGAACACTTCTCGCCCACAGTGTACCTCTGGGGAAATTAGGTAGAGCCAGAAAGGGGGGAGAAGTACTTTCATTCAGGGGCTCTTTGGAAGGGCACAAGGCCCAGACACAGTAGTGAGCCCAGCCACCACTGCCTTCATCCCAGCTACCTCAGGGGCTGAGACAGGCATAGTCCAAGCCAGATCCTTGTTGACAAAGAAAAGACCCTGAATCCCACCCCACACCTGGCTGTTTGCAGACAAGCTTGATGCCACCAACTGACCTCCGCACGCCTGCACCATTCAGTTCAGAGATGGGTCCTCTGACAAACCTGCTGGCCAGGTTGGATTTGAGCAGTCGGATGCTTTGCCAGTAACTAGCAAGTGAAACTCGACCAGTTTTCCCGGAAGCCAGCCACGGGTTGAATTCAGACGCCTGGGTTTGCTGAGACCAGCCAGCCAGATTTTGGACGACAGCTGCAGAGTTTGAAGCAGGTTGACTGTAATTGGCAGAGAAGCAGCAGCTTGCCCAAGCACAATAATAAACGGTGACAGCTACCGGTGATGGAACGTCTGCTATGTGCCAGGCAGTTTTGGGCCTCGCAGCTTCCCGAAGTTGGCATCGAGAGCCCTAGTTTACTGATGATGAAGTTAGGCCCAGAGAGGTCAGCTCACCTGCCTGAGGTCACACAGAAAGCATTCCGGCCAATGGAGACACACTCAATTCTCAGATATGACAGAACTCATGTTCTTTCTCTCTCCCTCCTGCCTCGGTCAGTTTGCTGTGGGCTTGGAGGCTACCACACCCTCGTCCTCCTTTAGGCTAAGCCACACCTGTGACCTATTGCTACCTCCTCTTAGCTTTCTCCCTTGGGTCTCCGCACTGCTCCAACTGTCCCCACACAGTGAAGGATGTCGTGCTGTCCGGGTTCAGGTTTGCCTGAAAAGGTACCCCTGAGGCTGGAGAAATAGCTCAGTCAGCACAGAGCCACAGCAGCCCCAGGACCTGAGTTTGATCCCCAGGAACCCATGCAAAGTTGGAGGGTGACATGTGCCTGGAATCCCAGTGTCAGGGTGGTGGAGACAGGTGGGTCCCTGCAGCTTGCTTGTCTAGCCCATTGGGTGAGCTCTGGGCTTAGTGAGAGACCTTGGATTAGAAGATAAAGTGGGGAGCCATCAAGGAAAACACCACCATACCTCTACACACATATGTGCACACACACACTCACATACCACACACATACACACACACAAGCAAACACATGCACAGACACACACACAGACACACACAAGCAAACACATACATACCACACACACACCACACACACACACCCCACATATGCACACATACCCCCCAGACACCCCCCCAAGCACACACACACACATGCACACACACCATTGAAAACACCCACCATACCTCTACACACACACACACACACACACACACACACACACCACTTTTTTTTTTCTTTTAACAGCTCAGTTCAAATCACAGAGACTAACCAGGAGGCTCCCCAGCCCACCCGGAGGGTCTGCTTAGTTTAGGAAAGATGGGTGAATAGTTAATAATGAGGCTCTAATAGGTGACAGAGGCAGGGCACCTACTATGCACATGCTTAGACCTTTCCCAGGCCTGGCCTGTGACGAACACAGGAGCCACACTGTGAAGCCATACTGTGAATTTGCCATTTGCATTGGGAAAGCCATTCAACCCTCCTTGAGTCTCAGTTTCCTCCTTTGTTGTGGGAAGAAGTGGAGTTGGAAAGGTCCTAGGGGTAGAGCAGGGCTTTGTAGTCAGTATCCCAAAGACAGGGCTCACCCTCCTGTGTTGTTTTTCTTTTCTTTTTAAAAAGGTGCCAAGCAGTGGTGGCACATGCCTTTAATCCCAGCACTTGGGAGGCAGAGGCAGGAGGATCTCTGTGAGTTTGAGGCCAGCCTGGTCTACAGAGTAAATTCCAGGATGGCCAGAGTTACTGCAGAGAAACCCTGTCTCAAACAAAACAAAAAAAGAACAATCTTCACAGGAACCTGATGGGCTGGCTTGAGTTCCACTGTACAAGAGAGGAAGCTGAGGTTCTGAAGGTTCGGTAGCTTGGCTGAGGGCTGCAGAACTGGAGTGTGAATCTGGGCTTGTTACTTGGTAACCGTGCAAGGGTCTTATGCATGAGACCTGTCTCCAGGCTGCTCTCTTTGGCTGGCAGGTTTCCCTTTTTATTGTCGGTTGGCTTTAAGAACATCTTTAAGTTAAACACACAGGAGGGAAGCCAAGGACCAGAACAGGCACAGCCTAGCCAGGACACCCAGAAGCACCGGGGCCAGATCTCTGTTCACATGCTGCCCACTCCTTCTGAAAAGCCCTTCCCCAGGGAGTTTGCTGGCAGGACATGGGAGACAGGTGATCAGGGGCTGATGATGGATACTCAAAGGGACAGGCGCCAGTCACTGTCTACTGATTGATGGCCCAGCCAGATGCAGAGCCGCCAGGGCTGAGACATCTGTCAGCTGGCGCCTCATCCCTCTGAGCTGGAGGACATGGAGGAGCCGTGGGGAGCTGGGGTAGGGAGCTTCCCAAGAGAGCTAGCAACCACAGCAGGAGGCTTCTGGGGACCCAGCACTTCCACATGGCTCCCCAGGGTGAACTGAGCCACAGAGGAGCTCTCAGGGGCTACTGCTGGCTGGAAAGGGTCCTCAGAGGGCTTGCCTTGGCCTTAGCTCTGAGCTGTGTCCCCCTGCCAGAGGTCCTTCCAGCACACTTGGAGGTGGGTTTCGGTTCCTCACGTTCCTAGCAGGGAAACAGGCTCAGAAAGGGAGGACCTTTTGCCAGGATCACACAGCTGGGGAGTAGTTGAATTGTTCTGGGAGTCCAGGTCTCTTGGTTTCCTCTCTGACTTTCAGAATGGGGTACCTTTGAATCAAAGCACACAAACACACATCTATATGCCTACATATACACGTATATACATACATATATACACATATATATATATATACATATACAATTCTATATACATAAATTACATACATATATGTACATATAAAAGCCCAAAGACATATATACATTCATATAATCACATACAGAAATCGCATGCATGCAGCACGCGCGCGCGCACACACACACACACACACACACACACACGACTCCCCTTAGGAATAACCATATGACATTACCTTTTATTAGCAGGCACAAACAATTGAAAAACCGCAACAGTGTAAAGTTCAGCCAGGCATAAATTATCTATCTAATATAATACAAGCATCTATAATTTGTCTCCTCATTAACCCAACACTATCTATCGCATATAGAATCTCTCTAAGGAGCATACTACACACCGCCTGCGTAGTCACATGTCGCTTAATGATGGGGAAACATTCCGAGATCCGCCTTGTTAGGCCTTTTCGCTGTTGTAGGAGCAGCACACAGCCTCACAGAACGGAGCTGAGAAGTCGTGGTGCCATTAAGATGACAGAGGCACTCGGGGCCACTGGACAGCTGAGGGCTGTAGTTGAACGAAACACTGTAACGGGCACAGGACTGTCTACACAGAGGCCCTCTGAGATAGAATCAGTTGCCCATCAGCGCAAGCTCGCAAACCTGATGGGTAGCCCGGTCTCTTACTGTGATGTAAATTCTCCCATGGGGCTGATTTGAAACAGTTTCTAACTTCTGTGAGTGAGCTGCTGCTGGTATGAACCGGCTCAGCCTATCCCAGGCTTTCTCTGTCTCTGTGGAACTCAGAACCTGTGTATCTCCAAAATGTGTCCTTGCAGGGCTGGGTAGCTCAGTGGTAGAGTACTTGCCAAGGCTGAAGGTCCAGTGGAGGTCCCAACAACCACGGATCTGGGTTGAGCCCTGTCCCCTCCCTCTGCCTCAGTTTCCCCTTTGGTAAGCCCAGGCCCACCACGGAAATGCTGAGAGAAACACAATATCCAGGGTCTGGTTGGTGCCCATGGCTGATCTGCCAAAAGGTGATGGGGAAGTATGTTCTCAGGTTGGGTAGGGCTGCTATTAAAGTCAGGGTTCAGGGTCAGAAGGACAGAGGTCAGAGGATAGAGCTTGCTGATCAGACCAGTATCTTCCAATTCCTAGTGGTATCCATGAGCATAAGCCACTGTGCTCCTCTGGGCCTCAGTTTCCCCAGGTGTGAGATGGGATAGTTTCTGCCCAGTGTCCTTACATGAGATGCGGGTTTCCCCATGGCAGTCCCTCGGAGTGCTCTAGGGGCGACCAGTTCATCTATTCACCCAGCAGGGATTTGTTGGTGCTGCAGAGAGCTCTCTCTCTCTCTCTCTCTCTCTCCCTCTCTCTCTCGTCAGCAAACTGGGGAGTAAGTTGGAGCCCAGAGCTGAGGGCTGTCCATCAGCGGGGTCCACAAGCTCTGTTGCTGTGTCCGGGAGCCACCACTGTGGAAAGAAGTGTGATTAGATTTCCAGGCACACAGCTGGGTTCTGCTGTGGTTCTGGCTGGGGCATGCTGGCCTAGCCAAGGGATCAGGGCCATGCAGCAGGCACAGGGCACCCCCAAGTGAAACTCTGGGATTCTGGGCAGAGTGTGGCATGCGGGGGAAGACAGCAGAGTGCCATCTGTGGGTCCCACAGGCAGCTGGTTTCATGAGGTGCAACACTGTCATCCGACCTGCCCCTAAGAAGGCCCACATGGTCTCTCCCTGGAGCAGCCGTGTAGACATACAGACATTTCCTGAAGCAACAAACTGTTTCTCCAAATAAAACCTGACAGAGTGGCAGTTTATGTCCAGATAAGAGCCAAGCTTTCGGATGATAGATATTGCCTGAGAGGGTCTGTCCTCTCTGGAGTGATTTTCTGTGGTCTCTGTGAAGTCTAGGGCTCTCCAGGCCACAGCAAGAGCGCTAGTGTCTCGCGAGGCTGCTTCTAGACTTTTCTTTACCAGGTGAGCACCATGCTTAGTGTTTGAATCACCTGGTTTATGAAATACATGTGTTGTCAGAGTGGAGACACAAACAGATACAGACACCTATGTGTGAATGTGTATATGTATATATACATGCATGTGTGCATGAGTGTATGTGTATATGTGCATCCACATGTGTGCATGTGCAAATAAGTGTGTGTGCATGTGTACATACATGTACTTGTGCATTTGTATAAAACTGTATATGTGTGTACACATGCACATACACGCTTGTGTGCATTTCTGTATTCATATGCTTGTATGTGTGTGCATGTGCATAAGTGGGTTAGTGTGTATACATACGTGTGTATTGTGACTAGGTATATACATATGCCCGTGTGTATGTATGTGTGCATATGGACATGTTTGTATACGTTTATGTTTATGTATATCTGTATGCTTGTATGTGTGTCTATGTGTGTTTGTATATAGGTACCCGTGTATACATGTATATGTATCTATGTGTATGTGTATCTGCGTGTACAATATCTGCATGCACATCTATATATATTTATGCAAGTATGTGCATGTGTGTGACTGCATATGTATGTTAATATGTGTGTACACGTGTATGTGCATGCATATATCATGTATTTGTATGTAGTATGGATGACTGTATATGTATATACCTGTGTGCGTTTGAGTGTGTACACATTTGTGTACTTATGTGTATGTGGGCATGTCTATATGTGTACTTGTGTGTCCATGTGTGTGCCTGTGTATGTGTGCATGCATGTACATGCATACATGTGTGTGTAGTTGTACGTACGGTTGTGTACACGTCTGTGTATGTGTGCATGTATTTCTAGGTATACATGTATGTTTATATGTATGTATGCACATGTATCAGCATCTGTGGATTGTGGATAAGTGCATATTTGCATGTATACATGTGTGTTTGCCTGTGTGTATGTGTTTGAGTGTTTATGTACATGTATGTATGTTTGTACATGGGTGTGTATGTGCTTGTGTGCATGTGTTTGCACATATATATATACACATGGGTTTGTGCATACATGTACATGAGTTTGTGCATATGTGTACATGTATTTGTACATGTGTGCATGTATGTGTTTGTACCTACAGCTGCTCTCACTAGTGAAGAGTAGGCCAGACTCATATTCATTCTCATATTCAAAGACATTCACTGAGTGCCTGGTACATGCTGCCAGGTATCACATGACTCTCCAGGGAGACACAATGGTCCGGTCCCTCTAGACAGGGTGCTGATGACAGACCAGATAAACACTTCCTCTGAGTCCAGCTTAGTGACTCAGTGTCTTTGCTGGGTTATCACAGGAGTGTGGGAGGCCCAGAGACAGCTGTACCATTGAAAACCACACTCCAACATGGGGGACACCCAGGGAAGCCTAATCCCTGGAGCTCCCGGCATGCCTTAGAGGCAGCTCTGCTGGCCAGAGTCTCCTCTCCCCAGCCATTGTTTCTGTTTTTGTAACCGGGGGAGGGGCCTTGGGAATCCTGTTAGCTCCAGGAGCTTCCTGAGAGGCACCGGCCTTGTTAACTTTCTGAGCCTTAACTGGCTATTCCAATTGGAGGCATAGGTATCAGGTGCCTGGCAGGTAGCCGGCGGAGCAAGGTTGCACACAGACCTTAGTCCCACTTGACGCTCAGGAAACATTGTGAGCATGCCTTCTTAAGAACGTATTGTCTGGCTGTGTCAAGCAAAGGGCGCAAGAGCTGTCCTTCTCTGGGCGAATGTGTTGACAGGGCAGGCCTTGGGTTGCAAACTTCTCTCTAATTGTCCCTGCTGTGTTCCTGCTGAGGGGAGTGGCTGTGAGACAATTAACAGGAGGGCTGGCTTGACACTGTCACTTCTCCAGCTGGCCAGCCTCGTCCCACTTTGGAGGCAGCTAACTCTGGGCTTTGCACCTTTCCTCTCCAGTCAAAACACCTGGGAAGGGCATAGCATTTGTTTCTCACCCTGCACCCGACTTCACAGATGTGACAATCAAGTTCACTCTTCCCATGTGGTCCCTCAAGAGCAGGACATGAAGCTGGTTTCAGTGGTCAGTGGGGACAGCTGGACAAGGGGAAGTCTGTGACAGCCCCCAGGAGCCCAGAACCACCCTGCTGTTCCTCCAGAGGTTGAAAGTTTGAATCCCACACCCCAGGTCCACTTCTTACCAGGGGAGTTGGCCAAGAAATTCTGAGCCACTGTATCCAGGACCATCAGGTCCCATGGCAAGGCTCTGCAGAGCAGGACTGCCCCGCTCTTGCCTGTAAGATACGTCAGAGTTCCATTATGATGCCCAGAGCCAGGCACCTCTGTCGGGAGGGGCCCTGTATACTAGTTTCCAGTCTCCTCCCTCTTGGCTTCCTTAGGGGTGGGTGGAGCCTTGGGCTACTTTCAGCCAATGAATTGGCAGGTGAGTGGGTGTCACAGGGCTTTTGATCCTTTTTGTCCCTTAGTATGCTGGGGCAGGCTGGATCCTGCCAGAGGAGGGGGAAGAGAGGTTGGTGGGAAGAAGAGGATGGGGAGGAGGAAGAGCAAGATGAAGAGGCAGAGCAAGAAGAAACGGAAGAGGAGGAAAAAGAAGAATTGTTTCAGCTATCTTAAATCAATGAGAAGTAAGCTTGCGGTTCAGTCCACCACTGACATATTGGGATATTTGTTACTGCAGCAAACACAGCTTTTACTGACAGATGCAAGAATGATTTCTCTTTGGACCTATTTCCTTGTCTGGGAGATGCGAGATTGGGTGACGGATGGATCTCCCGTAGGTTCCCTCCATCCTACCTTCTAGAAGACAAGCAGGCGTACCTGCTGTTGCCAGGCACACAAGTCCTCGTGTCTGCCCCCAAGCCACCAGGCTCTGTTGTTCCTGTAGCTGAGCAGCATCTGAGAGCAGAGGAGGCCAGTCGGTGACAAGGAATGGTCTCCCACAAGTGTTCCAAGCTCTGGTACCCAGAGCGCTTCCTCCCATAGGCTCTGGGGGCACTGGCGTCCCTGGCCTGGTGTGGCTTTCCATCTGTGGTCCGTGTGTGTCCTGGTGGCCTAAAGGTTCTCCATTTCCCCTGCCCCATTCCTGGTCCCCCCATCTGCTGTCACCCTCTGCTCCTCTCCTCCCTCACCTGTGTCCCCACTAGTCCCCACTCTCCCATCCCCGCCCTCCCCTGCTCACAGCCACAGAGCCCGAGGCATTGTCTTGAAGGACGATGTGGATACCTCCTTGGTGCGCAAACCACCAAGTCACCTGTCACCTCCAGTTGACCACCAGGGTGTCAGCCACACTGACCCCTCTCCTGGGATTCTCCACCCCTCAGCATTCCCACGCTACATCCCACCTCCACTCAGGTGCGGTTCTGTCTGGCATTGCTAGGCTCTCCCCTGTGGGTGTATTCCTATCTCTGTCACACTTAAAACAAGGCCCTCCACCCATCGCAGCAGACTTCAAGTGTCTGGAGGGAAGAGAACTTGCAGCTCCTACCCATGGAATTCCTAAGCATGGGGGCTGGTATACAGCAGGTGCTCAGTAAGTGGGTTTTTTTTTTTTTTTTGACTTGCATATCTGCCTTTGTGTCTCATAGTACTCTTGGTGTGGGAACCCAGGGGAAGGAAGGTGGAGGCTCCCTTCTCCCCTCTCTCCTCTTTTACTCCTCTCCCCTTCCTCTCCCCTCCCCTCCTTTTCCTCTTCCTATCTTTCCCTTCCCTCCTCTCCCCTTCTGTTCTTGCTTCTCCCCTGCATTCTACTCATCATCCCCCACCCCCAACCAGTGTCTTTCTACGTAGCCCAGGCTCACCTGGAACCCATGATCTTCCATCAGCAACCTGGACACTAGGATTGCAGTGTTCCAGGCCACTGCACTGGGCAAGATGCTTTTCTCTCTGGACTGGGAGGGGAGAAGGGGGCTCGACAATGACTAAGTACACGAGCACACCCACAGATGATAGAAAGAGGTACCGAGAGGGTGGCTGAACCTCTCTGTGTAGATGGCCAGGAAGGGTCTCTTTGAAGAGCTGGTATTTGATCTAGGAGCTGAATGATAGACCGGTCCCTCCATGCGGTGCCTGAGGGACAACGCGCTCTATCCCATGGAACGATGTACACAAAGGTCCTGAGGAGGGAGAGCTTATTGAAGGCTTGTAGGGGCGGGAAGATGGATGGGTAGATGGAGGGCACCTAGGTCCTCTTCTTGGGGTCTGGGTGCAAGATCTCGTAGGAGGCCAGAGTCAGTCTTCACTGTTAAGCTTCCAGCATCCTCCATGGAAGGTGCTGGGACCTGACCAACATCTCTTCCAGCCAATGCAGTGTAGATGCCACAGGCTCCTGCTTCATCCCTCAGACTCCTGGGCAGCCGGAGAAGAGGCACTTGGCCAGTATCTGTTTGGAGAGGCCTCACCTTCCTGCCCTGCCTCAGTGCCTTCTTCCACATGAGCAGCTCTCTGAAGAAGCAGGCACCGGTGTGTGGATATTCTGGCTTTGAGTCTGCCCCCCCTCCCCAACATCTCCACAAAGGGCTCTAATGAGAAGGTGCCAATTAGTGGAACCCAGGGCCAAGTGGGCCTAGTGGTAATCAGCCTTGGCCATGTGTCCTGCTGTGTGTGGCGTTGTCTTACACAGCAACAATTAGCCCAGGGCTGATTGCTGTCCCTGGGGAAGGAGAGACAGCAGCAGCAGCAGCAGCAGCTGTGTGTGTGTGTGTGTGTGTGTGTGTGTGTGTGTGTGTGGTGTCCCCTCCCTGGCCTGCAGAGGAACCACCATGCTGGAGTTAGAATCTCTGTCTTGGGACAAAGGTCTTGGAGACATGTTTCCTGGCCCTGAACCATCGCAAGTTCCTCTGTGCCGCTTTGATAGAGATTTCCACCTGCTCTCAGCCCAGAGCTCTCACCTGGAAGGCAGGGATGGCGGAGGTTACCAGGGAGGACTGTGCAGTCCCCATCAAGATCCTGGTTTACAGATGTGCAGTGAGGAATGTGGGACTTATGTCCCTCTGCCTGTTATCCCGAGTCAGGTGCAGAGGACCAGACAGAGGTATAGGGTTGGGAAGTGACCAACCCTTAATTCCATTTCCCGCAAGTACCCACACCACTGAGTTCTAAGAAGTGGGGCTGTGATGTCCCCTTGGGGAAGCCCAGTGAGGGATGTGGTCTCTCTGGCCTCCAGCACAGCCCGTCTCTGTAATGACAGCTCTCAAGGTTCCAGGTCAACCTCACCAAAGGGCTCCTAAACCCAGATGCCAGCAGGCTGGATGGCGTCCATCCAGCAAGATGGAGCACGCTCACGGTGAGACGGCTGCTGTGTTTTAGATCCAGCAAGAGTCAGTCTGCATCTCTGAGCCCTGCTAAGAATCCTCACAATGAACCATGAACCCGGGGGCTCAGGCTGCCTGTGTTCAGTGTGTTGTGTGAATGTGGTGTGTGTGAGTGTGTAAAAAAGTAATTTGGGAATCCAGCTGCTGCTCGGGCCTACAACACCTGCAGCTCTTCACAGACATCTACAGGCTCCTCTGGAGACACTGTCTGTGAGTCCCCAGCTAACAGACCCCCAGGGGTCAGGGAAGCAAGTTTACATCGAAGGGGTGCTGATGGCCACACACCCTGCTCATCACCTCTTCCCTGCCTCCCGCCTGAGAACCAGAGAGCCTGGCTGCAGGCGTGTGTTGTGAAACCTTCCCCATCCCCAGAAAGACATAAGAACAGACCTCACTTCTGCCACTTGGGCATGACCTTTCTCTTCAATGCTCCAACTGCACTGCTGTCTGTCCTTCTGTCTGTCCATGGTGTTAATACATTTTAAAATAAGCTCAGTACTTCCCAGTAACCCATCCTAGTGTTCCTCTTGAACCTCTCTACCTGAGACCTATCCGGTGTTCATGCCTGTGAGTGCGAACGTGTTGTATGTTTTGTGCATGCATGCTCGTGTGTGTGGTTGTGTGACTGCGTACACATGTTTGTGTGTCAGCACATGTGTGTTGTATGTACATGTGTATTAGTGTACAGTTGTATGAGTGTTCACGTATGTGCATTCAAGTGTGTTTTGTGTGCTATATGCCCCTGGGCATTAGCCAATGAATGAAATTTGTGTGTGGACTGCATGAGTTTAAGTGAGTGTGAGAGTGCAGGTGAGTGCATCCTGAATATGTGCGCACGTAAGTGTGTGGCTTCCTTGCGATGTTCTCTAGTTGGTTTGTCTCCAAAGTGAGTTTTGCCATTGGTGTGTGGGTGACGTGTTCAACTATCAGTTTGCCAGTGGGAGGAGGTGAGCTCAGATTCTGGGCATCTGCCAATTACTGTGGTGTAAATGCCCATGTATGGTCCCGGAGCTGCAGGGACCCGGGGAGAGGTGTGTGATTTCTCTGAAGCAGCTCCTGCGCCTCCCCTTTGTCTTTTGGGGTCTGAAGCTCCTGACCCTATTCTCTGCTAGGCAGAGCAGAGAATCTGCTTTTCTGAGCTCACAGCCTAGGGAGGGGACACAGTTACTAGACAGGTACTCAGGGCACTGGAGAAATTGTCAGTGCTTGCTCTAAAATGTAACACCTTTCTCTAAAGTGGCCTCAGACCCTAGGGTGGCAGCTGTAACATCTTCGAGCCTCTGACATCTGCCACGGACAGATGTTTTCTTTAAAAACACGATTGTGTGTGTGTGTGTATGTGTGCATGTGTGTTGTATGTGTGTGCATGTGTGTATTAGTGTGTATGTGTGTGTGGTGTGCGTATGCGTGTATGTGTGTAGTGAGTATGTGTGTGTATGTGTGTGTGTGTGTGGTGTGCACATGTGTTGTATGGGTGTATATATGCGTGTGTGTGTGTGTGTGTGTGTGTCTGTGTGTCTGTGTAGGTCAGGGGATAGTGTCCTGTGTCTTCCTCAGTCACTTGCCACCTTATATTCTGGGAGAGAACCTGGAGCTCACTAATGTGGCTAGTCCAGCCAGACAGCTTGCCAATCTGTCTCCTCTTCTAGAGTGCTGGGACTGCAGGCAGCTACCCCACCTACGAAGCATCTGCTCAGAAGCTGGGGATCCAAACTCCAGACCTCAGGCTCACATGGCCTCTGTGGCTCACATGGCTCACATGGACCACGTGGCTGGTGCTGTATCTGCTGCGCCATCTCCCAGCCCCCACACTACCGTTTTAATGAGTGTGCCTCATCTTCCCCATGACTGCTGTGACAGGTCACTGCACCTGGCTGGCCTAGACACTGGAATCGTGTTCTCTTCTGAACACTCCCAGTTTAAAATCAATCCCTCTGGCTCAAAACCCAGTGGCTTCTCCTAGGACTCTGAGGAAGAACCTCTACCAGAGCTGCTGGCCTACCCTTGGCTTGTGGGCACATCATTGCCGTCTACAATGGCTGAACCTTCAATCTCCCCTCTCCTCCATGCATCTCTTGAATCTCCCACTGCCCCAGGGCCACCCGGATGGTCCGAGATGTCTCTCTACCGCAGTGTCCTCTATAGAATCCCATCTTCAAGGGCCACTGTTCATTTTGCTCTAGGAGGCAACACTCACAGCTTCTAAGGCTGAGGCTGTGGGCATCTCTTGAGGACTATTCTCAGTTCCCACAATCAGCCACCACCATTTTCCTCCTGTAGAAGAGATCAAGTCACGTGACCAGGGTCCCATAGAGAAGATATGGCAGCTCTGGACTCAAACCTGTTCTTTTCACATGTGTGAGCACCCGGGGTATCCAGAGGTTGATGTCAGGGGTGCCTTCCTCTATAGCTCCCCTTCTTATTTGTTGAGGCGGGGTCTCTCACTTCATCTGGAGCTTGCTGATTTGACTAGGTGGCTAGCAAGATCAGGGTTCAACCTGTCTCTGCCACATACACTCCCAGCACTGGGGTTACACCTCCAGCTTTTTACATGTGTGCTGGGAATCTGATCTCAGGTCCTCATCCACCGAGCTGTCTCTTCAGCCCCTCTTTTCATGTTATTTGTACACACACACACACACACACACACACACACACACACACAAACACACACACGACCCTCAACAGGGGCAGAAGGATCAAGCTCAGGGTTTGTGTGTTGGGAGGACGTGCCCCCGGTTGTGGCTGTCACAGACTTTTCAAGTCTGGAATTCGACCCCAGGCTGTCACAGACTTTTCAAGTCTGAAATTCAACCACAGGGGCCAAGTTAGAGCCCATTTGGTAACCATCCCAGCACCCTTGTGTGAGCTGAGCAAGTACAGAAGGCCTGGTGACTGCTGACGAGAGGGGCTGGGAGGAGGCCCTTATGTTCTAACCCTCAGTGTAGCTTTCAGCTTTCAAACCCAGTCAGCCTGAAGGCTAATTTCCAGCAGCTTCCAGCTGCTCAGCTCCATTTATTGTGCCTGACACCGTGAAAGCTTTTGCTATCGATCCTGGGCTAGATTCACTTCTTTCCCCTCCCCCCACCCCCACTCCCCCAGTCCCCTTCTTTCCAGCAGTTCTTGGTCCAGCAATTAGGTATCAGCAGGGACAATGCGGGGTGGCCCTGCTACCTTTCAATTACCATTGTGGTAAATACAGCTACATCCTCACCATGGAGTCCCTGCTGCTCTGGGAGGGAGAGAGCACAGTGGAGCTGAGTCTTCATCCTACTTGACATTCACTCTACTCCAGCTGATCGATACCTCCCTCCGTCATCTCAAGGGTTCCCCCAGGGCCACCTGGCCTTGCTAATTGGCTCTAGGGGATGGCTGGTCAGGGGAAGAGTGTGAGTGTTTGTGTCTGTGTGAGGGAAGAAGAGGAAGAGGACCCTGTGCAAGGGATAAGGGCCCTCTCTCACAGGGGCTAGGGTGGAGAATCTCTTGCTTTGTAACAATCAAGTTCACAGGCTGATGATTTGTGATCCCTTCAGATGGAAATTGTCACTGAAGGGCTGGAGAGATGGCTCAGCGGCTGAGCACTTACCGCTCTGAAAGACCCAGTAAGTCCTCTTTCAGAGGTCTGACTGGGATTCGGTTCTTAGTATCCACGTAATGTGGCACAATGGCCTCTAACTCCAGATCCAGGGGATCTGGCGCCCTCTTCTGGCCTCCACAGGTACCTACACTCACATGCACACACCTATATGTAGACACACATACATACACATGAATAAAATCTTAAAAGATAAAGCTGCCACCAAGCAGAGAGGCACACTGTGAGGGAGGCAGATGTGTGTCTATACCCACTGGCCATGCCATCGCTGCTGGCTCCATGAGTGGTGTAAGTGTTACCTTTGTGTAGTGACAACTATTGTTTTTGTTGTTGTGTTTGAGACAGAGTTTCTCTGTTGCAACTCTGGCTGTCCTGGAACTCACTCTGTAGACCAGGCTGGCCTCCAACTCACAGAGATCCTCCTGCCTCTGCCTCCCCAGTGCTGGGATTAATGGTGTGCACCACTACCGCCCAGCTACCTGCCTGTCTTTTTATCACACCTTCAAGTATCTGGTTGTCTTTTGGAGGCGGGTGGATGGAATGGGCCTCAAAGCTCGACTTTAGCATCGAGGCCAACCTGGACTCAAATTCCTGTTTCATTTTACGTGAAACAGTAATCTTGGGCAGGTCACATGACTTCACTTTCCCCACCTGTAATACAAATTCACCTGTGCAGCTCATCATGCGGACCAAGAGCAGAGCATTACCCTGCACGGCGCACGGAGAGCAGCGAGCGTGTGCGCTGGCGGATGGCGGTTAGATGGATGGCGGTGATGATGAGGAAGGTAACGCGTCTGGAGCTTCGGCCGCCATTCGGTCGTTGCTTATTTCCCTTACGGCTACTGACACTATTATTTTGTTTTCACAACAGCTTATGATAAGGGAGTCCAGCCCTCAGTAACTGCTCATTAAATATTGAATGCCCGAGAAAAGGAATCAGGCAGAAAATTGCACCTTCATTTAAGGACAGCAAAGCAAGAAGATGAACGATGCGCAGGAGGGTGTTGCCTGGCTGGACCCCGCTGCCTCTGACAGCCTCAGGCTCCACGGAGCTCTCTGTGCAGAAAACAAAGGGAGAAGTACAAGGTCATGGTCATTTAGGAAAGACTTTTCCAAACAAGACCCTGGAGTCAGGAAGGGCCTGGCCAGGTCTGAAGAAGGCCTCAGAGTTGGGCTCTTAGTCAAGGCTCACTGCCTACACCAGGCTAAGCCAGATTGTGACTGGCTGATCCTGGAACTGGGTAGAGGCCATGCTAATCTGCTATGGCGTTCCTGCATGTGAATGAAGACCTTTCTCAGCCGTGGGTACCAGCCTCCTCCTCCTCCTCTTCCGTGGCCTCTGGTTGGGCAGGAGTTGTCAGAGTCTGATGATGGTAGCAAGGTAGCAGGACTCCCAGGGGATGTTTAAGAAATAACACAAAACCAAAAATCACCAGGAATATTAGTCCATACATCAGCAGACAGCAGGAGCTGGGCTGAATGAGGAGTCAGCACAGGTCACTCTCCTGGGAGGAAAGCAAGGAACCTGGGGATGGGGTGGGCAGGGGAGTAGGCAGGGACAGGCAAGGAACAGTCCCCAGGAGAACTGCTGTGCCCAGCAGGGTCCTGAGTCTAGAGATCCTGGCTGACTTTGGATCCTGTCACCGGCAGGCATGGGCAGGAGCCAGGCCTCGCAGCAGCCTCCCTTCCAATGAGAAGCAGGAGAATTCAAATGCATTTGTCATCTGTGTTGGACTCCTGGTGCCCAGGTGGAAATTCAGTCTGCTGCTGCCACTGAAGGGGGGCTGAGGGGTCCAGGGATGAGTAGCTTCCATTCACTTCCATGCCAGTCCTCCCTCGGCTCTGCCCTCCCTCCCTGGGTCGGAAGCAGAGCTGTCCCTCCAATGTGGAGGATGAGCTGTCTGCTCTGCAGGCTGAGGTTGGAAGAGTGACTTCAGCATCTATCCAAGGTCATACCTTCGGTGGCTGAGGGAGGCAGAGCAGCCTCCTCCCTCCGGATGAGATCACTGCTGTATGGAATCAGAGCATCCGGGCCACCTGCAGGGTCCTCAGTCCTGAGTTAATATCCTCTTACTGGGCTTTTCAGTGGCACACCTGTTACCGAGCTGGTCCTGCTGAGGGTGTGGAGGGGTATCTGCCTGGATGCCCTTCCCCTCCCGTAAGCTCATGACTCATCAAGCCGGTTTTGGGTGGGGAGTGTCTTTCTTTGGTCAATGGTGTCCTCTCTGTTTAGGATGAGTAGACATTACTTGGAGTGTCTTCAGGAAAAGTCACACGGCATCAAGCTGGGACGGGAGCTGGCTATGACTCAAACTGCTTTCCCAAGGAGATCTGCTGGTCTGCCTAGCATTTGACCAAAGCCACCCTCTTGGGGACACTTCAAACTAAAGCGGGGCTCAGAAGCTGGGGGACTGTTCTTTTGTTCCCTCCTGGGGCAGCTCCTACAGGCTCATCCTGCTGCGAGCTCCAATGTCCTGTCTGTGCTCGTGAGTCAGGGTGGATGCTGGCAGAGGCAAGATTCCAGCTCTGCCCACAGGAGGGCCGGAGCTTGCTCTATTCTGGGATGAGGTAGGCTCCCCAGCTGTTCTTCCAGTGCAGGTGACATTACACGAGCTCTTTAATTGGCAATATTAGCTACTTTGTTTAGTATCCAGCCCGTGGCTGACGCTGTAGCCTTCCACCTGAAGCGGCAGAGGCAACACTAGGACAGGATTTAAAATCAAAATGTAATTGCCTACTGAATCAGGTAAGATTGCATCCGGATGCAGGGATGGGAAATTCGACAAACAGGGCTATTTTTTGCAATGAGCATGGAGTCAAGAATTAAGTAGTTCAGGTGCAGCAGGAAGGAGTGGTCGGAGTGCCGGCTCTTTCTGTCTTTTTCTGCCCAACCATCCTGGGCATATGACTTTCATCCTCTTGATCACAAGATGGCTGCTGTACTGCTAGACATCCCATCTACATTCTGGGCCAGATGAAGCAGGAGTGTGGGGGAGGTATGGCTGTCAACCAGACTGAATTTCAAATCAACTAAGAGATAAGCCTTTGGGAGGGTCTGGGAGGGTATTTTCTGAAAGGGGAACTGGTCTGGGAAAGACCCTGCCCCAGGGTGCTAAAGGCTTGGTCCACCAAGGAACTCAGTTTGTGAAGTCTCTTCAGCATGCGGGCAGTCATTGTTGGGTGACCCAGTCTGAACTGTCTAATCTAACAAGACCCCATTTGTAATATATATATATATATATATATATATATATATATATATGATATTATATTACACATATTCATCTGCCAGTTCTGCTCCTTTAGAGAACCCTGACTATACACACATTGTCTCAGGTCCACAGCAGACCATGACAGAGGCTGGAACACAGAATACCCTTGGTCCAAAAGGAAGAAGAATGAAAAGAAGGGATACAGGGTTGACACCAGAGAGCCCTCTTCCCTCACCCTGCAAGATTGCAAAGTGTGTCCATTTCTTTACACCCGGTGTCGGAGGCCTTTAGGGAAAGCTGTTTCAGAAAATATTCTGATGAGTGGAAGATGAGACCCAGAGAGCATGACGGGTCTGCGAATGCAAGATAGCTGAGCCACCAGCCTGGATGAGCATGAGACTGCAGGTGTGGAGAGCAAAGGAGGTGGGAGGAAGGGAGAGGGAGGGAGAGACGGGAAGAGGCAAACTGGGAAGGGCCCGGGAGAAGTGAGGGAGATGCCATTGGTGGCTGAGCAAACTTTAAGATCAGAGGATTCTGGGCAGGAGAGATGGCTCAGCGGTTAAGAGCACATTCTGCTCTTGCAGAAGACCGGAGTCCAGGTCCCAGCCTCCATGCCTGGCAGCTCACGACCACCTGTGACTCCAGTTCCAAGAGATCCATCACCCTTTTCTGGCCTCTGCAGGCACCTGCACGTGAACACTCCACACACACACACACACACACACACACACACACAGAGTTAAAAATAAAATATGTTTTAAAAAGAATGTAGAATTTCTCGTCACTTGGGAGGCTGTAGGTAGGGGTCAATGGTGAGGTTCAGGCCCAGCAAAGGGAGGGTTTGGTGCAGGGGTGAGGGTTGGGGAGGAACGGGGCCAGGTGAAAGGGTTAGAACTGAGAGGAGCTGAGGAGGTGGCTAAGCTGGTCAAATGATGGCGGTACAAGTATGGGGACCTACACTCGGTCCCCAGCACCCCATAAAATGTCCAGTGTGGTGGTGCACACCTGTAATGTCCGTGCTGGAGAGGCAGAGACAGGTGGATCCCTGCCGAGTCCTTGCTGGCTTACTTGGTGAATGTCGGGTTCAGTGAGAGACTGTCTCAAAAAAAAAAAAAATGTGAGCAATATCTGAGGAACAGCGTGGGAAGTTGATCTCTGGTCTCTACACGAACATGATAATTTTTACACACATGAACATCCACACACATCCATATACCTCTTCCCATACAGATGTGGTCTGCCAAGTGACCAGGGTTTTGTAGCAATCTAGGTAGGGTGTAATCCTCCCAACAGCAGCATGGGGCTGTATCAGTCACCTAGTGCTGCGTAACAACCATCCTCAAGCATAGAAGTTAAAACAACGTCTATCCTGCAGCTCTGTTGGGATGGGCACTTTTGTCCCCAGCTTGGAGGTGACATTGGCTGTCTTTGACAAAGTTGGGAATTGAGCACGGGACAGTTTTCTGGTTTCTCTCAAGGCAGAGGTTGGCTGTTTTTTTCTTTTTTCACGTTGCCCAGAAGGATTATGAAGTCACTCTGAATTCCCGGAACATCAGACCCAAACAGAAGAACAAAAACAAATTCTGGAGCCAAATATAAATGCGTTTTTAATTATCTGCACCGCTGCACCCTCCCATTAGTGTGGGAGATGAAGGGTTGCGTGTTTAGCGCTTACTTTGATAATCCCGGCACAAAACTTTCAAAACAGCTCCCTGATCCTCAAGTCCGATGTGTATGAGCCCTGCTTCAGGTGGCTTGGGCTAGCTCAGTAGCTCAGGCTATCTTGGTGGCTTGGGCTAGCTGGGTGGCTTCTTTATTGTTTTGGATGGAATGCTGACTAAAGACCAGAGATGGCAGCCTGAGACTGGTTTGTGGGGTGTTTTCCCAGTTAAGGGATGAGCTGGGGCTTGTGGGGCAGCTGGGGAAGCCCTGGACTTGGCGTCCTCACATCTAGTGGATTCCCAACTTGAGTACTTCTTCACTGGGGAACCTTGGTTAAAGCTCTTTACCTCTCTGTGCTTTTGTTCCTGCTCAGCGCGATGAGACAGCAGCTCTCTTCTTCCAGGGACCATGATGGGGGTGCTGTAGAGGCGTTACACAGGCCGGGCTACTTTGCTATGGCTGCTATTCTGTTCTTCCTCTTCTCCCTCCTCCTTTCCCTCCTCCTCTCCCTCTCCCTCTTCCTCTCCCTCCTCTTCTCCTTCCTCCTCTTTCTCCCCCTCCTCTTCCTTCCCTTCTTCCTTCTCTCCCTCTCCCTACTCTCCTCCTCTTCCCCTCCTCCCCTCTCTCCTCTCCCTCACCACCCTTTTAGTCTTTCTCTCCCTCCTCCCTACCTTCTTTTTCTCTTCCTCTTCCCTTTAACCATGATTTCCCCTTCGTGAGTCCCAGGCGTCTGGTTAATAGATACACTTAATCTTGCTTTGCCTACTAGGAAGCTCAGACCCAGCCCAACCCGAGCAAACCGTGCAGCACCGACATCTGGGGATGTAAAAAACTGTTCTGTTCTCATCCTCGCCTTCGTCACATCCCTACCCCATTCTCTTCACTGTCTCTGGTTACACGTTTTGAAACTTGCCTCAAGCCTTTCGTGTGTGTGGCGGAACAAGCAGGGGATATAAAAACACATCAACAGAATCAATAGAACCAGAGTCTGGGGATGGATTTAAAGATAGAACATTCCGCGTGTGGCTCTGTGGAAGTACCAGGCTGTGTGTGGGATGCTGCTGGGTGGTTTGTGCCGTACGGGGGAGTTGTTCGCTGGTTTTACTGTCAGGAGACTCTGGATTTTGGACCTGGCTCTAGCAAACTGGCCAGACTTAGAGAGCATGCAAGGAAGGCTGCCTCAAGGACATACAGACGGGCAGGTGCATTATGGGAACCGGGACCTGCCTGGTGGGTTGTGCACGGTCTCTGTTCTCATTAGCTGTAGAAGGTTTGACAGAGGTCGAGCCCACACTTTCAGCTGGGGCTGCCGTCAGGGGTGACCCTTTGAGATTGAGTTTGTGGACTCAGCTGCCAATCAGCTGCATGCAGATGGAGCTACCCAGCCTTGAAATCCACTGCGCTATGCACTCACCTGCCAAGGAATGAGCAGAGGCCTGGATGGGCACCCCCCACCCCACCCCCTCACGGCCACTGGCTGTCCCTGGGAAAGCCCTGTTGCTGGGCGTCAGGACCTTTGCTTGTGCTCCTCTGGTGTTGGGGACATGCCTGCGTGGTACAGAGATCAGAGGTTGGAATCCAAACTGGGTTTTTGTTTATTTCTATGTCCCGAAGCAGGCTCTAACTTCTCCATGTCTCAGTTTCCCTTTTGGGAATCGAATGATGGTCGCAATGACCTTGCTGGGTCCTTTTGAGTCCTGGGGCACTAGCTTCGGTGAAATGCTAGACAACATCTGCTGTGGACTGGGGAGGATCTGCGTTTGATCCCCAGAGCTCATATGACAAAATTGGGCATGGTGGTGGACGTGTGTGATTTCAGCACTGGGGAAGTGGAGACAGGTGGACAGATAGATACCCTGGGCTCGACAGCCAGCCAGCCTAACTGGCGGCACCGGGCCAGTGAGAGACTGTCTCAAACAATGAAAAGACAGTATCTCCCTCCTCCCTGGAGTGTCTCCCTCCTCCTGGAGTGTCTCCCTGATCCCTGGAGTGTCTCCCTGCTCCTGGAGTATCTCCTTCCTCCTGGAGTATCTTCTTCCTCCCTGGAGTGTCTCCCTCCTCCCTGGAGTGTCTCCCTCCTCCCTGGAGTGTCTCCCTCCTCCTGGAGTATCTCCCTCCTCCCTGGAGTATCTCCCTCCTCCTGGAGTGTCTCCCTCCTCCCTGGAGTGTCTCCCTCCTCCCTGGAGTGTCTCCCTCCTCCCTGGAGTGTCTCCCTCCTCCTGGAGTGTCTCCCTTCTCCCAGCGAGGCACATACAGAGCCTGTATTTGCCTGTTGTTATTCGTATGGGAATATAGCCAAACCCAATTGTTCCTGGGGATCCCCCAGGCAAGCAAATGGCAACTGCTGCCTAGAACTCTCGAGGGGCTCTGTGGTGAATGCCAGGAGCCAGTGCTGGGGCTCAAGGCTCGAATGTGTCCCCCTGATTGGGGACACATTCTTCTGAGATGTGGCTGTGGACATGGCACCAGAGACCCAGGAACTCCTTGAGGATTAAAGAGCAGGTATTTGTGAAGCTCTGGCATTGCTCCCGCTGCAGAAACTATCAGTGAGCAAATGGCAGCCATTGCGATTGCTCCTTTAATGCTGAATTTTCACAGCAGGCTTCCGAAGGGACTGGAGCTCTGCTAATGAGGACTTTTCGCCCTTTCTCCTCTGTGCTGAGATCTGACCTGTTTGCTGTGATGCCATATGAGAAAGCTGCTGAGATCAGGGCTCTCACGGTGACATACCCATACCTGTCCCCCTCCCATTCTCTGTGTGTGTGAGCACACACAGCGTGTGCATGTGTGCGCCTGTGTGTGTGTGTGTGCACGTGCATATATGTGCATTAATGTGCATGTGTGTGTGTGCATGTGTGCATGTGTACACGTGTGCATGTGCATATGTGTGCATGCATGTGCATGTGCGCATATGTGTGCATGTACGTGTTCGTGTGTAGGCTGGAAGTTGAGATAGGGTGTACTGCTCTGTCCCTGTCTACGTTACTCCTTGAGACAGTCTCTCACTGAATGTGGAGCTTGCTGATTGGCTGGCCATCAAGCCCCATCAAGCTCCAGGGAGCCTCCTGTGTCCACCTCCCCAGCATTGAGATTGCAGGCTTGCTCCAGCACGCCCAGGTTCTATGTGGGTCCTGGGGATCTGAACTCAGGGCCTCGTGCTTGTACAGGAAGCACCGTTGTCAACTGAACCATCTCGCCCCCCTTCCCTCCCCCACTTTTTAGGGAAAGGTTTTTGCTCTATATAGCCAAGGTTGATCTCCAGTTCATGGTCCCCCTGCCTCAGTCTCCCCAGTTCTGGGACGACAGGTGAATGTCATCTCTCCTGGCTTTTTGCTAAGGTTTTTTTTTTATATTTAGGTATCCATCCCTTTTGCTGGGTGGTGACACCTGCCCTCCCCAGGAGAACTCAGCAGGGCCAGCTGAGGGCACCTCCAGATAATTTTAATGAGCACTCACCCATCAAAAGACCAAATATCTCTCCCCTTACACGTGTAGCCATAACAGATGTCTACTCCGTAATGACAAAAGTGAGGCCCAGAGGGGTCTTTGAAGGATTTGCTTACACAGCTCGGAAATGGTGGGTTTCAGAGATAAAGTCAAGGTGGAACGCTATTTACTCTGTCCTGCTGGCCCAGGTGCAGCCCCTGGCAGACCTTGTAGAGAGTAGGAAGATTTAGTGTGTCGATCTTGAGGCTAGAAAGGGGAGGAATCATGGGCTTTACAGTTTTATAGGCTAGGATACATTGGCCTTGAGAGTCTCCCACAATCCCATGGGCGTCTTTTCTAAAAGATGCAGTGACAGCCATCTTGGAGGCTCCTAAGCCATCTCCACTCTCCTAGCAGGAGACATCTGGTGCTGTCCAGGACTGGGTGACAGGAGGTGGAGGGATCCTGCCAGGAGATGACCCTGGAGAGAAGCCCTGTCCCTCGATACCCTTGCCATTTGTCTTCAGCTCAGACCATTGTGCCTGAACCGTGGCCGCTCTCCCAGAATCCCTAGATCAAGGTCAGAGAATTGCAGAGCCGGGCATGGTGGGCGTCAGCACTTGTAAGATGGGTGCAGGAGGACCAAGAGTTCAAGCCTCAGCTACATAGCAGATTCGAGAAAAACAGAAAGGAATTGTGGGACCACCTGTGTTTTCATGAGCAATGATTTAACTCTCACCTCTTGCCTTCCGAGAATAAAACCATCGACAGGTCTGAGTATAGTATGGCATGCCTCTAATCCCAGAACTCGGGAAGCTGAGACAGGAAGATTTTTCACAAGTTCAAGGCCAGCTTGTAACATGGACCCTGTCTCAAAACAAGTAGGCAAACCACAGTGACCACAAAACAAGCAAAAGCTAGCCCCTGATGTGAGTGGCTGTGTCCTGATGTGTTTAAGAGGACATAGACTTCTGATCGTGCCAGTCCCTCACTAGACAGGAGGAAAGAGCCCTTTGGTCATCTCGGTAAGCACATTACATGGCAGTAGTCCCCTCGCATCCACGAGGGAGTGGCTTCCTCTGGTTGATGAGGTAAGTAAGACCTAAGAGGGGCTGGGCAAAGGGCGGGGTGGGGATGGGTTGGGACCATAGCCACATGGCTGCATCCAGCTTACGGGAGGCAAAGATTTAGGTTGAGTGACAAGGTTAAAAGTCAAGTCAGGAAAAATAGAAGGAACAGCAAAAACACAAGGACTTGGGGAATGGGCAGGAGGTCAGTGGCAGACAAGGTTGGATGTGGATTTTGGTGTTTTCACAGCTTGGCTCCCAAGCCAGCATCAGCATCAATCGGGAACATGCTGGGGGGTGCAGGGTCCTACGCTGCCCTGAAGATGTGGTTAGTCGTGTCCCCCAGGTGATGCCAGAGAATGGGCTGTTCAAGACTTGGACAGTGAAGGCTGGGTGGGGAGTCCATGTCTCCCAGCAAACCATCTGGCCTCTGTGGGAAACATAAGAGACAGGAGCTCAGGTAGTCACCTAGGGTTCATGGATGCAATTCTTAATTTGTAGAAGGAAACCCAGGTCTTCGCTTTCTTCGACTGTATAAGGACCGGAGCCCCTAGGCTGAAGGCAGACTCCAGGCAGCAAATGTTGAGCCAGCTTTCTAAGAAAGTCTGAGAGAAAGGTGCGTGTGTTTGCCTGCACAGCTACCCACAGGGAACTGGAAACCAATGACACCACTGCAGCTCCATAGAGTCTTTAATTGGGAACATTTCTCCCTTTCCCCCAGCTGCTGGCTCGGATCTGCAGAGAAATGAAGAGCTGGAAGCAGCTGCTTGTCTGGCAGTGTCCCTGCTCTGGCTGAGGAGTGGGGCCTCTGCACCAGACATTCAGTGCCATCGGGGTAGCCTGCCTGCAGTGAAAAGAGCCATGAGGAGCATCTCACAGAGAGCTGGCTCTCTGTGCCTGCCTAGCACAGGAGTTCCAGAATGCCTTTGTCACCAGTCTGGCATGAGGGCCTCTCCCGGGAGCTCATTTAGCAGCAATGTTCTTGGCAGGAAGCAAAGCTCCTGGAAGCTAAGTGTTCTGGATGCCCGTTTCCCCCCCAGTGGGGTTGCCTCATTGGAGGGATGAGGAAGCAGCTCCGTTTAGGCTGCAAATGGATCCAATTAGTTACTGAATCTCGACCTTCATTTATTCTGCATGAGGTGGGGAGGCTGAGGTGCTTCTCTGGCTGCTGGCCTTCTGTTTCTTCCCCAATCCCCATCCTTCCATTTCCACAAGGAATGCAGTGTTATGTTCACTCCTGGCTCCCTGTCACCTTCCTCATCTGTCTCAGCTCCCCATCGCCATGGCAACTTCATCAGTACTGACCTCAGTGTCTGTTGTGATGTCTCCTTCGCGGTCTCCCAGGGTCTTGCACCCAAGGCTAACTAAGCCATTGGGCACAGTAGATGTAGTTCTAATCTACCGTAAGGATATATATTTCAAAATTAGAAAAAAAGGGAACTTTTAGGCAGAAGAAAGTGTGTGTGTGTGTGTGTGTGTGTGTGTGTGTGTATGTAAGCGTTGGTGTGGATACCGTGTGTGCGTGTGTGGAGCCCAGAGGTCAGCATCATGTGTCTTTCTTTATTAATTTTTCACCTTGTGTTTTGAGACAGGGTTTCTCACTGAACCTGGAACTCACTGACTGTCCAGACTGGCTGGCCAGCAAGCTCCCAGAGTCCTCCTGTCTCCACCTCCCCAGCACTGGGATTACAGGCGCATACAATGGCTTTCTACTGGGTGCTGGGGATCCGAACTGAGATCCTCAGTAAGTATATTACCCACCAATCCATCTCTGCGGTCCCCCGCTAAAAAACTTACTTTAACATACTACAGTCTGTTTATCTTTCTTCTGTGTTTTGTTTTGAGGCATAGCCATGTCACTCAGACTGGCTTTAAACGTGCTATGTGGCCAAGAATGACTGTGAGCTCCTGATCCTCCTGCCTTAGCCTCCAAGTGCTGGCATTGCAGGTGTGTACTACCATGGCATTGCAGGTGTGTGCTACCACACCCTGCATTTACTTCTTCAATGGATGTTATCTTATGATCCCTTCTACTCCCAACAGTGTTTTACTTGATACCAGGCGTGCCAGGTGTGTCTCTGTCCTGCTGGGAGGTCCATGATGAGCAGAACGGATCAGAGTGACCCCAGCAGTGGGCGCTGGGCTGAATGGACAAAAAAAACCTGTGAAGACTGTGTCTTTTACCCTGACCTTCCCACTGGAAGCTGAGTCCCGCTCAGTTGCCTCAGAGGGGCTGTGGTGACCCCTGGATGCTGAAGTCTTCAGGCAGCTGGTACCCAGGGCACCTCCTGTGGGCTGCTGGCTCCTTGCATCAGGTCATCCAGGGCTGAGTGCCCACCATCACTTTCCCTGAAACGGTGTTCTCAAGCAGACGCTGTAAGAAGGAAGCCTGATCCGGCAGGTGGCTCCCTAGAGCTGGCCAGCCTAGTAAGAGGGAGAACAAGACTCATACAGATCATTCATGTTGGTTTTTCGAGTCAGGGTTTCCCTGTGTAACTCTGGCTGTCCTGGAACTCACTCTGTAGACCAGGCTGTCCTGGAACTCACAGATCCACCTGCCTCTGCCTCCCAAGTGCTAGGATTAAAGGCGTGCGCCACCATGCCCGACCAAGAGGAAGACTCTTAACAACCTGCTCTGACCTCTTAAGTGTTGGGATAAAAAAGCAGGTGTTACCGTATGTGGCATGCTGTATGCTGGCACGTGATTCGGAGCACGTGCGGAGGTCAGAGGACAACTCTGTGGAGTGAGTTCTCTCTGTCCAGCTTTACATGGGTTCTGGGTTTCGAATTCATGCCATCAGGCTGTCAGGCCTGTGTGTCAAGTGCTTTTACCTGCTTAGTCATCTCACTGACTCTGGACCTTGCTTTTCGACAGAGTCTCTCATTGAACCGACAGCTAGCAGATTCTGCTAGACCGGCTGGCCAGTGAACCCGGGGACCCTCCTGTCTCCCACTCCTCGGATATGGCATTTCAGAGGCACACAGCCATGCTCAGCTTCTAAAGCTGGGCTCGGGGATCGAACTCAGGTCCTCATGCTTTCTCAACAAGAACTTCATCCGCAGAGCCACCTCCCCAGCCCCGTGGCTCCTCTTTCCTTCTGGTGGGGCAGGTTCTCGTCTCTAGCCACTTCTGATTAATGTCACAATCCACCTGTCAAGGCCATAATGTGCCGCGCTGGGACTCCGGATGGGAAGGCAGTGAATTCACAGATTAAATCTGATATCTCATCTCCCCGAGTGTGAAGGGGGAATATTTCTCCATCCTCCCAGGTCTCCTCTGACGTCCTCAGTGACTTTCATAATTCTCTCCATAAAGGTCTGTGATATCTTTCAATGGATTTATTGGTAGTTAACTCCGTTTTTCTTGCTTTTAGGATGGGACACTCTTTTTCACTCATGCTTCCTAATTGATTACTGTGGGCACCAGGGACGTGAGCAGACTTTGTCCGGAAACTTCTACTGATGATCTTGCTGGTTCTATTTGTGTGTCGATGGTCTTGGGTTTCTGTATTAACACTTGTGGTCACTAGGCACTGTCATTACATAATATCCCTCCCTCCCTCTCTCCCTCTCTCCCTCCCTCCTTCTCCCCCTCTCTCCCTCCCTTCCTCCCTCTTTTCCCTTTCTTTCTCCTTCACACCCCTCTTCTCTTTTTCCCTTCCCTCCCTTCTGCTTCTCTCTCCCCTCTCTTCCTCTCTCCTCCCTGCTCCTTCCTGTCAGGAGTCTACTGTGCAGCCCAGGCTGAGCTGGAACTCTTGTTCTGCCTGCTTCAGCCTCCTGACTGCAGGATTACCACCATGCTTGGCTGATCCCATTTCTTGCTGCCATCTGGGGTCTCTGGTACACTGTGTGAAAAAAATTGGTTTCATTTTGGTTTTGTTACTATTTGTTACTATTCCTCTTGAACTGTTACTATTTGTTACTATTTCTCTTGAGGGTGCTGGAGGCTGTTAGCCAGGGCCTAGTGCACGATAGGTGGAGAGGCTTCGCCATGAAGCCGGACCCCTCCTTTCAGTTTCCATTTTGAGACAGGGTCTCCATAAGTTGCCTCAGCTGGCCTACCCACTCTGTAGTCCAGGCTGGCCTTGAACTTGGCAATCCTCCTGCCTCAGCCTCCTGAGTAGCTGGAATGATAGACCTGCATCACTAGCCTTGGCCAAGCCTACCTCACTTTGACTTAATCACATTTTGATTATGCATTATTCATTGCAGTATGATGTTTAGCTTGCTGATAGTCACATGTTGTCAATCAGACGCACTTCCCGTTTACTGTGGATATTCTACAACAGCCATATTGAGATGCAAAGCTATACACCACAAAACTCATTATTGTTACAATGTTGATTTTTTTATTCATTAGGTGTTTTTACTTTTATTCCAGAATCAGCCAACACTTCACACCATGGAATACAGTATCCTCCCTATTTTCTTAGCAGCAATGTGGATCAAATCCAGGGCCTGGAAGATGCCAGGCCAGCACCCAACACAGGGCTCCATCCCAAACCTCATTTTCTTTTAAAGGAGTCTCACTGTGTTCCGAGTAGGTACAACTCAGGTCTCCAACCACCTAGAAGGCGGAAGCAGGAGAATTTCAAGTTGAAGAAAATGTTTTACTTTTCAAAACTTGCCTGTGTCTGACTGGGCGGTTCATTTCTCAGCAGTTCTAATCTTTAGTCCTTGAAGAGATGAAGAAAAAAGGAATCATGGCTTAGTATTATTATCTTAGTGGGACCTGTCTCCAGTGGCTACTGCAGACATAGTTAATGACAAGACCATCTTTAAATTTTTTTTGAGGCTATATTATAATTATATAACTTCTCCTCCCTCCAAACCCTCCCACATACACCCACACACTCACATTCAATTACATGGGCTATTTTCCTTCCTTCCTTCCTTTCTTTTTTTTCTTTCTTTCAAGATAAGGTTTCTCTGTGTAGCTCTGGCTGTCCTGTAGCTCACTCTGTAGACCAGGCTGTCCTTGAACTCACAGAGATCCACCTGCCTCTGTCTCCCAAGTGCTGGGATGAAAAGCATGCACCACCACTGCCTGGCTGGCTCTTTTTCTTCAATTGTTGTTGGTGGTGGTGATGGAGGTGGTGGTGTGTGTGTGCATTCCTACACATATAAATACAACCTGCTTCGTCTGTATAACGCTTCTTGTATGCATGATTTCAGGCCTGACCACTGGTATTGGATAACTAACTGGGGGTTTCCTCCCTGTCCTGGAATCACAGGCCACCGTACCACCTGGCATTCACACGGGCTCTGGGGATCCAGACTCTCCAGTCCTTAAGCTTCAGAAGCAAGTGCTTTAGCCACTGAGCCATCTCCCGGGTCCTTTCTAGTGGCTTTGGAGAGTCCTTGTTTGTTTCTCTCCCTTCACAGCTCTGCTCTGACACTACACAGCACTCAGACTCCTTTGAGACTGTCGCTCTGCAGTCTCTAAGCTTTCTGGATGTGTAGGTTACTGCAGGTTTTGGTTTTTTGGACAGGCTGCATAGATGGCTTAGTGGTTAAGAGCATGTACCTCTGTATTGGTGTCTGGATTCCAGCACTTATGTCTGAGAGCTCACAACTGCTTGTAGCTCCAGCTCCAGCTCCAGCTCCACGGGGATCTGATACCTCTGGCCTACACACACACACACAGACATACACACACACATGCATACAATCATACACATACACACACACACATACATACAAACATACACATACACACACACACATATACACATACACATACATACAAACATACATATACACACATACACCATATACACCACACATACACACACATACATACCACATACACAAACACCACCACCACCACCACCACCACCAACAACAACAATAACAATGACAATAATAATACATCTTTTAAAATTAGGAAAAATTTAAATGTCTGTGTTTTTCTTCTTTTCTCTTCCTGGGACTCTGGCTGCTGGTGCGTTTGTGGGCTTGGTGGTTCCCTGCAGGCCTCTGGAGCTCTTCTCTCATCTGCACACTGTTTTCTTTTTCTGTCCACAGAGGACTCGCACTTGGCCTTTCTTTCTTCAACCTGGCTCATTCTTCTATCAGCGCAAATCCACGACTGAGCCCTTCTAGCAAACCTTCCCTGTTGGTTGTGATTCCAATGCCAACACTTACATTTTGCTCTATTTCTTTATCATTTCTGCATCCCTCTCTCTCTTTTGCATTTTCTATTTCAAGAAACACTGTTAGCCCAGTTTCCTTTAATTCTCTAGAACATATTCCTAGTACTGATTGATAGGCTTCCTTAATAAGCCCAGCATGGGATTTCCAGTTCAAGGATAGTTTTTGTCTGCGGAGGATTTTCCTGTGTGGGGACTGTGGCTTCATATGACTTAAGATTGTTTGTTAAAATGGAACACCTTGCTGGTCCTGTGGTGCATGCTTCTGATCCCAGCACAGAGGCAGGCTGATCTTTGTAAGTTCGAGAGCAACCTGGTCTGTGTAGCGAGTTCCAGGCCAGCCAGGACTACACAGTGAGATCCTGTCTCAAGAAAACCAAAAAGCAAACCAAACAACAACAAAACAAAAGAGCAAAAACCAAACCCAAACCAAAAACCTGAGTACCTTCGGGACTACAGCGTGACAACTGGATTCCTGCTGTACCAAGTATTTGTTGCTAATGTGCTTTTGATTTTCTCCCTCTCTTGGTTTGTTTTGTGACTCTTCTAGACTAATTATCTCAAGTTTGCATTTCCTGTCATGTGTGGGCACCAAAGCTTCTGCTTGTTCAGCCCCGTGGTCAGCTAATGACTAAACAGAAGCTTCCTCCAACGCTGTGGGCCACAGTGCTCTCTGTGTGCCTTTACTTTCTGCAGCGTAGCATCTCGCGGTCATCCAGAGGTGACAGGTTAAAACCCTCACAGAGCTCCTGCGAGATCTTCCCAGGGAGATGTTGGAGGTTTCCCAAGTTCCCTGTGGGCCATTCAACTAGTCTTTCTATTTTTAATCTTAACATTAATTTTTTTGGTGTTTATGTGTGTGCGCATTACGTAGCATGCACGTGAAGACCAAAGAACAACTTTTGAGAGTCAGTCTCTTCTTCTACCACGTGACTTCCGGGATTGAACTCAAGTGGCCAGTCCTGGCAGCAAGCACCTTTACTCCCTGAGTCATCTTGCAGACCTGGTCTATGATACTAAACCATTGTTTCTGCTGAATATCACCATTAGCATCATCATCACCACCACCACCACCACCACCATCGCTAATTATTACATTATCATTAACTCATCGCAAATGCTCTTTTGGGTTTTTTTTTTTTTTTCCACACAGCAAACACTGAGTCAGGACTAAACATCAGAAAATCTCGCAAGCAGAACTTTCCAGACAGCTGCAGATGGATAAGAGCATGGTAGTTCTCTGGGGACCAAACTTGTCTCTGAGCTCCAAACCCAGCTGGGTCCCCAGTGGCCGCCAGGTTCTCGCAGCTTCTCGGTAGCGGTAGCGAGCCTCCAGCTTTCGGAGCTAACCGCGCAGGGAAGAAAAGAACAAACACAGACACAATGGAAATGCCCCAGTGCACCCTGACCGCACCAGGATTCAGCCGTGTCCGTGAATCTGGCTTTAGTTACTTACACCTCTCAGAAAGTTGGTTTTAAGCGCTGTCTGACTGTGCTCTTATTGGCTCACAGAGGAGCGGGTTCCTGGAAGTCAGGACTGCTGTTTTCTGTCCGAAAAGTCATGAATCAATTTATGATTTGTTTCCCAATGATTCTCTGCACCTGTGGGACGAGCTGGCGACTGCTCTGCTGAAGCAGTTTCCATGACTTACGATCTGATGGGTCTTCTGACACTGAAGAAACCAGGTGAGCTCCTGGGGGCCGTTACTTGACTTCTCTGTATTTTCAAATGGGGAGCAGCAGAGAATTGTCCCCTGGATTCTGAGCCTGGGGGAAAAACTTGAATACTTGATGGAGTCTGCCTGTGGAAATCAGGCACAAAGCATGCCTGGTCAGGATGCCCTATCCTCTTAAATATACTGTTATGTTTGGTTCGATAATATTTTAAAATTTTATTTTACATACATTTGGTGATTTGCATGCATATATGTGCGTGTTAGGGTGTCAGACCCCCTGTAACAGGAGTTAGAGACAGTTGGGAGCCGCCATGTGGGTGTTGGGAATTGAACCTGGGTGCTCTTAACCACTGAGCCATCTCTCCCACCCCACTGATAATGTTTTTATACAATTTAGTTTTTATTTTCCAGAAGTACTGGATTTTTATAGGGTAAACATTGTGAGTGTGTAGGTGTGTTTGTGTGTACATATGTGCATGGGGCAGTACCGCTCATCTTGTGTTTTGACGGAGGACTCTTCACTACTAGGCTGGCCAGACAGTGAGCTCGGGAGCCCTGTTCCTGACTCCTCAGTGCCCAGGTTCACAAGCACACACCATTACAAAGGTGCTGGGGCTGGAACTAGGGTCCCCATGCTTGGGTAGAAGGCAGGTTACCAACGGAGCAATTTCTCCAGCCCCTCAATCTGTTGCTATTTTATTTAGAATGTTTCATATCCATGTATAAGTATGAGATTGATTTAAAATTTTTATTTTTTACTATTTTTGTCCCGTTTGGGTGTCTGAGTTAATACAGCCACAAACCAAAACTGAACAGCTGGAAGATGACTCTGTCGGTAACGGGCTTGCCGTGTAGGCAGGAGGACTGGAGTTCGGGTCTCCAGCACACATGGGCCTGGTAGTGCACACCTGTAATCCCGGTGCTGGGGAGGCAGGGACACGGCTTGCTGGTCAGCCGGCCTAGTCAAACTGTCAAGTTCCAGGTACATTCTCTTAAATAAGGTGAGCAACTGAGGAAAGACTTTGATGTCCACCTCTGGCCTCCCTGCACACATACCACACACACATGAACACACACACACATGAACATACAAATATGTGAACACACACATACATGGGAACACACAAATATACACACACACATGAACACACGAACACACACATATGAACACACAGATGAACACACATGAACAGACGGACACACATACACCAACACACACACACTCATACAAATACACACACATGCTCACACAAATACACATACATGCACACACAAATACACACACACACGCACACACAAATATGCACACATGAATACACACGAACACATACACACATGAACACACATGAACACACACACACCACTTGTTCACCATCCCCTCCCTAAAGTGCAACACCAAGCTAAGCGGTTGAGAAGGCCTGCTGGGCAGGGACTATGAAGGGGAAGAGGACTTTACATGCTAGAGAGGGGGTGGAAGTGACCAAGAGAAGGGACTCTGGGCTCCCCCGGAGACTGGGAGCACAAGAGGCTGCTGTGCAATGCCAAGCTGTGACTCAGAACCCCGATCCCTTGTGTCACCCCAGATCGGAGGCAGGTCTGTGGGGAATGACTTCGATCCTGCTCTCATGTCCTGGGAACACTGCAGCCGCCTGACTTGGCGGGAGGATGTGGGCTTGGATCAAGTTCACATCCTCCTTTCCTGGGCTGTTCAGACCTTGGGTCCCTGTCTCAAACCTTAGAAGCAAACAGGAGACCTGGAGTGCAGCAGAGATTGCATTTCCTGCCTGTGTGGCAGAGAGAGGCAAGGAGAAGTTTAAGCCTGATTGACAGAGATAAGAAAAGAATGTAGGGCTGGGGAGATGCTCAGGGGATAAAGTGTGTGTCCTGTGAGTGTGGGGGCCAGAGTTTGAATCCCCAACACCCAAGTATAAGCTGAGTAGATGTGGTGGCCTGACTGGAATCCTGTGCTCAGGAGGACGAGTCGGGATCCCTGGAGCAAGCTGGTGTATAGACCACCTGAACCGGCTTGTTTCAGGTTCAGCAAGAGAGACCCCCATCTACGTAAATAAAGTGGAGCCCGATTGAGAAACACACCTGATGTCAGCTTCTGCACTCCACAAGCATACGTGTACCCACACACGTGTGAACATGCTCACATGCATGCACGCGCACTGCACACATACACGTGAAAACCAAACCAAAACAACGTGATGGGCCTTCCTGATGTGAAATGCACTTCTCAGTTGCTGTGGAGGCTACTTTACACTCTGTATTAGCCGTTGTTTTGTGGCTGTAACAAATGGCTGGGGGGTTAACAGCAGAAAAGGAAGAAAGGTCTGGCTCTGTTGCTTTGGGTCTGGTGTGAGGTAAAGCATCTTGGAGGGAGCTTGAGGTTGTGGACACTGTGCAGGTCACTGCAGCTGGGAAAAGAGAGGGGGCAGAGGCCCCATCCCCCTACTCTAGGGCATGTCCCAGTGGCCTAACCTCTCACTCATCAGATACCTGGGGAGGGTGTGGGGAGTTGCCTGGTCTGTGTCTCTGTGTGCCCCGTGTGTGACTTGTGCCTTTAGAGGCCAGAAGAGGGCGTTGGATCCCCTGAAACTGGAGCCACAGATGGTTGTGAGCTGCCCAGTGGGTTCTGGGAACTGAACCTGAATCCTCTACAAGAGCAGTCATCTCTCTAGCTCTATTTTTGAGGCAGGGTCTCTCACCCAACCTCACTGGAACTCACTGGTTTGGCTAAATTGACCTGTCATTGAGCCCCAGAGAGTCTCCTATCTCAGCCTCCCCAGAGCTGGGATTCCGGGTCCACACTGCCATGCCCTGCTTTTACACACTGCGCTGGGGATCCGAACCCAACTCCATTTCCTTGTGTAGCAAGCACGCCCCCGCTATCTCCCATCCTCCCACAGCACGGTCTCATGCTGTTTTCTTTGCTTCTTTTCTATTTATTTATGCCCTTTTCTAGCCCAAGAACTCCAGGAGGGCGAGCACCCAGCTTCCGTTTCCCTGTCTGCAGCTTTAAATGGCCGTGCCCTCCCCACCTGCACCCCCCTCACACACACCCTCCTCCCCCGGTTCTGAACAAGCGCTCTCTCTAAGTCCCCAGTGGAGCCGAACAGACAAACGTCCTCTCAGTGAGCTCAAAGCCCGTTTCTGAGTGAGGCTTTCAAGAAAAGAACCGTTCAGATGTGGAGAGATTAGCGGCGAGGAGGATGTTGTGCATTCGCTTGTTCGACATTTATTCCAACCTCCTTCGCGCGTGCCTTTTTATTCCAAGAAGCCACGAAAAGAAAACCAATTTCCCTATAACTCTTTCGCAGGAAGACTTTCAGACGCGAGTCAGCCTTTACCAACCAGAGTCACGCGAGCAGGACGGGCTTTGGAAGGAGTTTAAATGGGAAGAGAGATGGGGGCACACCTCTCTTTGACTGGCATGGTGTGCTTAAGGAGCTTCCTGATTTGTTGGTTTCCTTGGCAACCGTGGAGGAGACCCAGAAGGATTCTGGGGACTGGAGGTTTTCCCTAGGGCTCAGCTCACAGCCTGCTTCTTCTGTCTCTATGGTCTGAGGGCTGCTAATGCTCCTTGCTAGGCAGAGCTCCTTCTGTCTAAACTACGGAGGCACCTTCCAATATCGCTGGTGGAATCTCAGGAGGCCCCACGCTGCAGGTTTTAGAGTCATAGACGCCTGTGCTTGGCTAGTGGATCTGATTCAGAGCCAGCCATGGAGGGCTGTGGCTCAGTGGTGGAGTGCTTGCCCGGTATGCACAAGGTTCTGGATTCCAGGCCAGCACTTGGAAAACAGGAAAAATATCCACACAGTGGGTTCAACAGCAAGGAGGATTCTGTGGCAGGGAGGACCTATGGCAGGGAGGACCTTATGGCAGGGAGTACCCTATGGCAGGGAGGACCCTATGGCAAGGGACCCTATGGCAGGGAGGACCCTATGGCAGGGAGGACCCTATGGCAGGGAGGACCCTATGGCAGGGAGGACCCTATGGCAGGGAGGACCCTACGGCAGGGAGGACCCTAAGGCAGGGAGGACCCTACGGCAGGGAGGACCCTATGGCAGGAAGGATAGGACCCAGAATCACTTGGCCACTACCACAGTCTCAATGACTATCAGAGCAAGGATGAGAAATACGAGGCTGGGGAGATGGCTCAGGGGGCAAAGTGATTGCCATGCAAGCCTGATGACCTGAGTTCAGACCCCCAGTACCCACGTTCAAGCTGGATGCAGTAGTGCAAACATCCCTATTAGGAGGCAGGAAGCAGACACAGGAGACCTCCAGAAGTTTGCAGCCCAGGTAGCCCGGCACACACACTGGCAAAGAGCCTGTGTCTCAGACAAGGTGGGAAGGTGAGGGCTGTCACTCGAAGGTTGTCAGATGCTTGCAGTCCTTGCTGATGAATAGCACCCTGCCGGAGCACAGAGGGGTGTTTCCAGAACCCTTGTCTCTACCCCACCCCACATCCTGAGAAGGAGAGTCTCTTCCTCCTGTCTTAGTGAATGTGTATCTGAGCCGTGATCTCGTCAATCATCAGACTGCAGTAGCCACTATGATCTGGGGCCTCCAAAGCCAGGTCTGAAGCCAGTTGGCTGCTGCTCTTACCTCCATTTTGTAACCTCCACTTTTGAGATGTCTTTTGGGACTTGGTTCCCCAGTCGTAAGAAGCACAAGCTGGTAGAGAGTCTGCATGTAGGAAGACCAGGGCTGGACGGCTGAGACCTCGAATCACCAATCAACCAAGGCCATCTTAGAGGCGTCTCATACTACTTGCTCATGGTTGGTGGCACTTTAGGCTTTTCCTGTTCTGAGCTGTGTGTTTCATCTGTAAATGGAAGCTAGTTCAGCAATTCCCTTCCAGAGCCCTTGGGCAAACACTAGGGTATGCGGAAGCCCTTTGAGGATAGAGGTGCAGGCTCAGCCTCCAAGAGAACCTCCCTCCTCTCAGTGAGCCCCTCCTTTGGACTCTCCTGCTGGGGGAAGGGTCACTGAGGGGAAATAGACACGGCTACCACCCTCACCAGCGCCTGCAGCACTGCCAGGTTGCAGGTGACACTGGATTCTTCAATGCATCTCATCAAAGCAACTACCAACTATACCCTTTGGCATCCGCTCTTACGACAGTCTTCAGAGAATGTGTAATTATTGTATTTGATTGTTATTTTTAAGATTTATTTATCTATGTCTGAGTTCTCTGTCTGCATGTACACTTGTATGTCAGAAGAGGGCATCAGATCCCATTATAGGTGGTTGTGAGGCACCATGTGGTTGCTGGGAACTTAGGACCTCTGGAAGAGTAGTCAGTGCTTTTAACCGCTGAGCCATGCTCCAGCCAGGGGAATGTGTAATTGTTAACCCTCGTCCATAGATGATGAAAGCAAGTTAAGACAATTTACTCACTGGAGATCGTTTGGAAGTAAACTTGGGCACTTGCTTCATGACTTAAAATCAAAACAAGACATGGGAGGCTAGAGTTGGCCCCATGGGAGTATTCTGTTTGAATCCATAAAGCATTTCACACTTTTCAACTTCATAGAAGAAGGCAGAGGGCTGGGGCTGGGGCTCAGTTAGTAGAGTGCTTACCAGGTATGCACGAGACCCTGGTTCAACCCTCAGAACCTCAGAATGCAATAAGCTGGTGAGAGGACCAGCGCCCCCTAGCATGGGCTACACTGACCTCTGCTTTTCGCTTCCCCATAAAGTCCTCGCTTTCCCAGAAGCTGCTTATGTCCCTGCGAGCGTTAACGAGCCAATCCAGTATTCTGATCCTGACCAATCAGAAAGATACCCTAGCCACTGCCTGTTTGGTTTAAAAGGCCCACGTGGCTGCATTTGGAGGCTGCCATTTTTTGCTTGTTTGTTTTTTTAATTGTCTAGCCCTGACATGTCAGAATGTAACCTGCAGAAATAAACTGCTTTAAATGGCCATATGTATATCTCAGTGTCTACTTGAGCTGTTTTGTGGACCCAACACTGGGTGTGGTTGTTGCATACCTTTAATCCCAGCCCTCTGGAGGCCAGGGGCAAGAGGATCAGTTTAAGGTTACCTTTTACTCCACAATGAGTTTGGGGCCAGCCTGGGGTACGTGAGACCCTATCTTGAAAAGAAGCAAAAGGAGGGTAGAGTGTGGTCACCAGAATCCAGACAGGGTAAAAGAAGAGTCTAGGGGAGATGATGACTTGATTGCAGGAAATCCCTCTAGGGGTCCACGGCAGCAGATTCTACAACAACACTTCAGAAACGATAAACACGGATTCCTCTGATTTGGTCTCTTTACTCCCATGTGTCAATTTATCCTACCGTACCTGTGAGGAGTAAATATTATTACTGACTGTCAGTGTGAAAGCATGAAAGCATATAGAAATTTAGAATCCCCTCGAAGAGCACAGAGAGGTCCCATCAGCAAGGAGGTTTCTAGATAGGTTAATTGAGATTGGAAGAACCGCCTTGAATGTGGGGGACACAAATCCATGAAGTGGGGGGTCCCAAACTAAATAAAACGGAGAAAGAGAGATGGGCTCCAGCACCCATCTCTCCCTGCTTCCTGACTGCTGATGTGACATGACCATCCTGCCACCACGCCGACCCCGCCACGATGGACCGTGCCCTCGAACTGTGATCCAGACAGAACAAAGCCTTCCTTCCTGAAGCTCTGATTTTTCAGTAACAGGAGAAGTGGCAAATACAGTAGTACCCTGCGCCTGCGAGCCGACAGTGTGTGCCAATTAAAAATACAAAGAAATTAAAAAGAAGTAAACTTGGCTCGTTGGAAAATTAAAGCCCAGATAAAAAGGACGTTTGCTGCCGCACACACGTCTCTTCTCTCCCCATCAACCTCCGAGAACTAATGACTGTTGAGGGCTCTGGGGTGTTTGGGATGTCAATGATGTTATTAAGCTGCACTCCAAACTTGTGCAATGAGAATGGCACTTTTTTGCGGGGAGGGGAGGCTGAGGTGAAAACACCCCCTGGCATCAGAAGGAAGGCAATGGTGGCCGCATCTCCACCCTTCAGTCACGGGCTGGGGCTGAGGGGAAGCCAAGCTTCCCATTTTGTTTGCTCTGTGCAGCCTGTCTTTCGGAAAGCAGGCAGGCGCTAATTAGATAGCCACTCTCAAAGATGCTATCGCTAACTGGAAGCCATCCAAATTGCTCTCTTTGTTCCAAGCCTTTGGAAGATGGCCCCCTCCCCAGCTCTCCTCCCAGCCCATCCTCGAGTGCCAAACCTCAAGGACCACAAATACAGCTAATTATGTCAGCACGGCCTGGTGCTGGTGTTTCGGATAGCATCTTTCATTAGTGTTGACCTTCCGGCTGCTTGGGCCTGTGGGAACTGGGCGGGGGTTGGGGGAGTGGTGGAGGAGGATATTGGTTACCCTGGTGACATGGCAAAGCAATGGAGCAGGAGGCAGAGGGCATTGGTGACATCTCTAACTTACCCCAAGCTGAGTGTCATCTCTCTTCCAGACCTCCCGTGCCCCCACAAGATGGCAGCAAACCACTTGGTGACACTAGCATCATGTCTCTGAGGGGCACAGAACAATCATCCCTCAGGGTTTCTTCGGAGATGGTCTCTGGAGTGAGTTTTGTGTAGGTGCACATGTGTTAGTTCACAGGCACGTGTGTTCTCATGCATCTGGAGGCCAGAGGTCACACTCTCGGCCCCTCGCTGGCTGACTGTTGGCAGGTGTCCTACCACTGAGCCATGTTCCCAGTTCCTCCCTGGTCGACTCTAGGTCAGTACTCTACCACCGAGTCAAACCACAAACCTCTCACTGGTAGATTCTAGGCAGGCACCCTACAGCTAAACGATGTCCCCACCCGTCACTGGTGAATTCTAGGCAGGTTCTCTACCTCTGAGCCACACCCCCCAACCCCTCACTATAGGATTCTTGGCAGGTGCTCTGTGTTGAGTCACACCTCCATCATCCCTAACAGGCCACAGCTCACAGGAAGCTCAGCAGTAGTCACCTACCACTTTCTGTTTTCAACTCTCAAAGTTGTTACTCTTAGTGACACCAGAGCCCCATGGAGGGACCTGTTGTCCCTACTTGCTACTTGGCGTTTGGACTACACGTATGTCTGTTGGAATGTCAGAATCCCCTGGAATTGGAGTTATAGACAGTTGTGAGCTGCCACGTGGGTTCTGGGAATTGAACCCAGGTCCTCTAGAAGAGCCGCCAATGCTCTTATCCGTGGAACCAATCTCTCCAGCCTCATCATTTTCCAAACAGGAGTTTTGAAAGCTCAGTCTGCCAGGACATACCTTCTAGTTGCTTTTCAGCCTTTCGGAGTGTGTGGGAATGTTCCCCAGGCTGCCCATCCACTGAACCACTCATCATCAGAAACAGAAAATAAGCCTTCATTTACACAAATAATAATAGCAACACCATTGAGAAGAGGGTTTGGGATGATGGACCGAGACTCTCGGAAACTGACAAGATGCGGGAACTATGGTAACCCCCTTCACTCCGGAGGGCTGACTGCCTCTCACAGACAAGACAGGAAGATTCTTTTCTTCTGTTGCCCAGAATATTTGGCCAGCATCCCAGCTGCCTCTGCTGTGTAGAAGTCACTTTGAATATGGCTCCCTCTCTTTGTTTGTGAGAGTAGCTTATAAAAAGAAGGAACAGTCAACACTTCGCTGGCCCAGATCCGAGCATCTCCCTTGATTGGATCAGCGATGTGTTCTTTTGTCAGGGACCCTGTGAAGTGAATCCTGAGCTAGGTGCCAAGGACAACCTGAACTCGCCGGTCTGGATAAATCCTGTGGTGACCACTGAGGGAAGATGGTAGGCTCGGTGCTGCACATGCACAGAAATATTTGTGGCCTTGTAGCCAGTAAGGCCCAGCCATTCCTGTCTGTTCCAACAGCCACTGTGCGTGGTGTCCCTGTGGACCAGGCAGGCCCGTGTTGGTTTCTTCTTGTGCATTATCTCCATCAAGTCATAGCAGACACACAGAGTGGGCTAACAACCATCTCCACTTATGTACAAGGTCAATGTCTGTAGGAGAAAACTGGACCTGCCACTGGACAGAACAAGGCCTGAGACCCACGTGGAAATACACAGAGACGGACCTACCCCGGCATGCCCAGAGACAGAACTACCTGGACATGCCCAGGGAGCAGTAGCTGCAGTCTGACAACCAGTGGGACACTGGGCCAGGTGGAGGGTATAATAGGCTTCCCGCCCTGTAATAAACTGAGTCTGCCTTTTGCCACTCAACTGACTCTCGGAGCCTGTGTATCTTGGCTCCGCGCCAACTCTACCCCCTCACCAGAAGGGTCCCGTGGATGGGTACAAGCAACAAATGTCCAGGGCTCAGGGACAAAGGTGACTTATCTGAAGTCACAAAGCAGGGTTTTAAGACATAGTGTGAGCCTTTTCCTGGGGAGATGTGACACAAACATCTATTCACTACGTGGGGAACCCACAACAGATCACAAGTAACAATTCACCCAAGACCCACTTGGTGAATCAATGAGTTTGTTGAGGTTACTGACAGGAGTATAAATGAGGGGTTATTTACAGGAGCAGGGAGGACTCCATGACAGCTGCATCACCCCAGTCTAGTTGCTGTGTCATGGAAGCTGGGACCCTAATGCTCCCTGTCTGACTTGCAGGAATTGGAGAGTCTCTGATGCATCTGTAACCTTGGTGAGGGGCCTTGTGGGTCCTGTAAGCTTCAGGTCCCAGACTTTGAGAGATTTGTTGACTTTCTAACTCTCATCTCTCCAGGAGGGAATGTTTGAATTCAGAGCAAATTGCTGACACAAGGTGTTTGAGTTCCCAGGCTCCCTCCCTTCTGAGCCTGCGCTGTCCTGATTACTCTAGAGCCTCAGTGTTGGAAGGATCAAGTCCCCCGGGGCAGAAGATGAGCCCACAGGACCTGGAGGACTGACTGAGCTCTTGATAGGAACTATCACCTTCCTCCTTCCCTTGCTGCCTCCTTTTTTAATGACCAGGAAATGCATGCTCTTTCATTTGGGCAGCTGTCCAAAGGGAAAGGCACTGGTATGTATCAGGGAATATGTTGAACACACAGAGAAAGGCTGCACAGACAGGATGGGCGGCATTCATGAGGGCCAGTGTGGTGAGAGCCACAGGTGTACAAACAACCACTGGTTTCAAGGACCTCCCTGCAAGCCACACAGGGCCTGGGCTGCTCCTTAGAGATGGAGGAAGAACAGAATAGGCCCCAGTGGTGGACCCAGATGGACAAGCAGGGGTGATGCCTACTCAATGGGAAGACTCGTGTCCACTGGCTAGAAGCAGGTGGAGATGTGGCGTGTCTTGGGAAAGCTCATAGTTTGGATCCCCCTTAAAATGGAGTTGTTTGAGTATTTGCCAAAGCCTCTTAAAAATTTCAAAGCAAAGCTAAACTTTTGGGGTGCACAGGAGTGTGTGGCATGGAACCCGGCTTCAAATTTAGAAATATTCTCTTGCTAACCCAAAGCCCTGCAGTGACCAGAACTCACCTGATACTTGTTTACATGCTGACTCAGTATGTGCTGGCCTAATGTGTGCTGACTCAGTGTAGGGTGACTTAGTGTGTGCTGACTCAGTGTGTTCTGACTCAGTGTGTGTTGACTTAGTGTGTGCTGGCTCACTATTTGCCAGAAGCAGTGTTTAGTCCTCGTCTGCCAGTATAAGTAGCACCATGGTGGCTTATGGTGAGTCTGGATTCTGTTCCTGGCAGGCACCACAGACTAGGGATCCTCGCTCCTAACACCCTAAACAACAAAAGACAGCACTGGGAGGAAGTTTTCAGCTGTAGGAATTGTGAGGGTTAATCTTGACTGTCAACTTCATTGGACTAGAAACATCTCTGGGGCATGTCTAGGAGGGAATTTCCAAACTAGGTTACACATCTCGTGTTCCTATGTGCAGCGCTGTAAAACTTGGGTTGTGGTGATGCTGCCGGTGGTGAGGATGATGGTGATGGTGAGGATGGTGATGATGGAGTTGGTGACTGTCTTAGGTCTCTATTGCTGTGATGAAACACCATGACCCAAAGCAACTTGGGGAGGAAAGGGTTTCTTTTGCTCACAGTCCCATGTAAAAGAACATCATCAAAGAGTGAGGGCAGGAACTCAAACAGGGCAGGAACCTGGAGGCAGGAGCTGATGCAGAGGCCATGGTGGGGTGCTGCTTACTGGCTTGTTCCTCATGGCTTGATCAGCCTGTTTTATTATAGAACCCGGGACCACTAGCCTAGGGATGGCCCCACCCATAATGGGCTGGGATCTCCCACACGAGTCTCTAATTAAGAAAATACCTTCTAGCTGGATTTTATGGAGGCATTTTCTCAATTGAGGCTCTGATGACTTTAGCTTGAGTCAAGTTGACATAAAACTAGCCAGCATGATGATGGTGATGATGGTGGGGACGATGGTGGTGGAGATGATGGTGGTGGAGGTGGTGGTGGTGGTGGTGGTGATGGTGCTTCTTTTGTTGTTTGGGGATTGAACTTAGGCTCTCATGCATGACGGGCTAGTATTCTCCACCGAGCTATAGTCTTGGCCCTCTTCCTATTTTTTATTTTGAGACAAGATCTCAATAATTTGCCCAGTCTGGTCTTGAATTTACTTTGTAGCCCAGACAGGCCTGGAACTTGTGATCCTCTTTCCCGAGTCTCCTGGGATGTCTTGGATTAGATGCCTCAGCCATGTTTGTTATCTTAAATAACAAAGTTTATGGTCTTTTGACACAGCAACAATAGGAAATGAATAAAAACTCTCAGCAGCTGAGTGATTTCTCCAGCCCCTATATATTCGCGCTCTCTCTCTCGCTCTCTCTCTCTCTTGGTTTTTGGAGACAAGGTTTCTCTGTTGTAACTCTGGCTGTCCTAGAACTCATTCTATAGAACAGGCTGGCCTCGAACTCACAGGGATCCACCTGCCTCTGCCTCCTGAGTGCTGGGATTAAAGGCGTGCGCTACCACTATCCAGCTTACATTCTCTATCTTAGCGTGTATAATTCGTGTGTGTGTGAACACATGTGGACATGTGCCTGTGTGGACGCATGTGGAGGTCAGAGGTCAACACGGGTGTCCTCAATATCACTTCTCTTTCTACTTTATTATTTGAGGCAAGATCTCTCACTGATTCTGAAGCTTGCAGTTTGGGCTTGATTGACTGATCAGCAAGTCCCAGGGGTCCTTCTGTTTCCGCTTCCCCAGTGTTGGAGTTACAGACATGCGCCACCGTGCCTAGCTTTTAGGTAGGGCCTGGGCAACGAACCTAGGTCCCCATGAGCCACTCACCAGTCCTCGCTCACTGGTTCTTTGGTGTTCGCAGAGTCATGCAGCCACTGTTACTATTTAATTCTGGAACATTTTTTTTTCCAGCCCCCAAAGAAGCTCAGCACACATGAGCAGTCACTCCTCATTCCCCTTAATGTCCCAGCCCCTGGCAACTGCTAATATGCTTTCTGTCTCTATGGATTCTGAACAGGCTATATAGATGGAGTCGCACACTCTGGTCCTCCAGTGCGTGGCTCCTTCCATTTAGTGTAATATTTTCAAGGCTTATACATTATGTGGTTTAGATTAATCTTTCCCTCATTTTGATGGCCAGACCACATTGTACATACATTTATCAGTTGATGGGCATCTGGACTATCTTCACTGTTTGGCTCTTATGGGCAATGCTGCCAGAAACATTTTGCACACATCCTTGTGTGAGTGTGGTTTGGTTCTCCCGGATGTCTACCTCAGCTGTACCTCTGTTTCTAAACCTATAGGTCCTATGGCAATGCCATGTGTAATTGTTGGAGCAGCCTAAGAACTGTTCTTTACAGTGGCTCTTTCTTAATTTTCCACTAACACTTCAAAAATAATGTATATGTATGTGTGTTTTGTCTGCATGCATGCAAGTGTGCCATGAGCGTGTGCAGTGGTTGATTGGAGGCCAGAAGAGGGTGTCAGATGCTTTGGGACCGGAATTACAGACAGTAATGTAAGCCACTGTGTGGGTTCTGAGAACCAAACCCGGGTCCTCTGCAAGAGTAGCCGGTGTTCTTAACCATTGAGCCGTCTCTCCAGTCATCTCCTTGCCCACACAAGAACACTTGGGTTTTTTCATATTTTTGTCAAGTCTTGCTGTTTTCCTTTTCCAGATGATATCCATCCTCCTGAGGTGGGTGTGGGGGTTCATGGTCTCAGCTGTGTTTCCCTGGTAACTAATGATGTTAACCATGTTCTCATGAGCTCATTGGCCACGTCAGTGTCTGCCTATTTAAACTATTTTCCTATTATAAAATTGGATTACTATTATTACCATGTTACTGTTGGGTCATAAAGAATCTTGAAATATTTTGGACATTAGACATCTGTATCCCTTTTGGGGATGGTTGTATGGTGTGTGTGAGTGTGTTAATGCATGTATGTCAGAGCAAACATATGAAGATCAGAGGACAACTCCAAGGGTTTGAGACAGGGTCTTTTCTTGTTCATCAGTGCATATGTCAGGCTAGCTGGTCCAGGAGCTTCCAGAGATTGTCCTATCTCACTCCCATCTTTCCACAGGAGTACCTGCATTACAGATGTACGCTACCACATCCGGCTTTATGTGAATTCTGGGGATTTGAACCCAGGTCCTCATATTTGTGCAGAAAATGCTTTACCTACTGAGCCATCTCCCCAGTCCTAGATATTTCTCAGTATAATAATATGTAATGACACTTTCCCTTTACCCTCACAACAGTGTCTGCATCAGCAAGAATGAGTGCTTCCAGAACAGTCTGATCTTGGACCGGATTTGGGGGGTTATACCCGACTCCTGCTCTCTGTGACAAGCTATCTGGAGGGCACAAAGAGGAGAGGTTTATTTCAGCTCCTGGTTTCTGAGGGTTCAGTCTGTCATGGGTGGGAGGGCCTGAGGGAGCAGAGCAGTTTGCATCATGGTGACAGGGAGTGGGGGTGGGGCAGAGGAAGAAGGAGGAGAGAGAGACAGAGATGGTGAGTTAGAAACAGATCTGGAGAGGCCGAGAGGGTTAGAGGTGCAGAAAGAAACAGAGAGACAGTCAAAGAGAAAGAGATAGGAAATTAGAATGACAGAGATACAGAAAGGAGAGACAGAGGTGAGGAGACAGAGAAAGAAACAGAACAAAGGACAAACTGGGACAGAGAGAGAGAGAGACAGAAAGAAAGAGAAAGAGAAAGAGAGAGAGAGAAGGAGAGACAAAGAGACAGAAAGAGAGAAGACTGGAGGGAGCGCATGTGCTCACCAGCCTCCACCTTCCCTTTTCAGCCCTGGCCTGCGGTCGCCCTCATCACAGACACATTCAGAAGTGCACTTGGTCTCCTGGCCCCCCTCATACCCATCAGGTTGACAATCGAACAACATTCAAACAACCGTGGATGCAAAGTGTAGAAAAAGAACTGTGCACAGAGCGTGTGTAGCTGCCCTCCTGACACCACTCCCACGCCACAGCAGATCCACTGCTTGTTAACACGAATTCTCTTGGGTATGACATCATCTAGAGCACACAGAAGCACACAGGAGGGCAAGAGGGGTTTACGAGCAGATGCTACGACATTTTAGGTGGGGAGAACTCTTCCTTAGAAATGGGGGTTCCCACTGTAACTGTGCTGGCCTGGAACTCACTGTGTAGACCAGGTTAGCCTAAACTCATGGCAATCCTCCTGCTTTAGCCTCCTGAGTGCTGGGCTGACTGATAAGTGACACCCCACCTTATATACAGGATACTCTCGCATCCTTAGCTTTTGGGGTTCTAGAACCAATCCCCAGTTGTCACGGGCGACTATAATAACCACACTGATTAAGAAATAGCTATATGGTCTGAGATGGCTTAGCAGGTGAAGGCACTTGCCAGGAAGCCAGAGGACCTCAGTTTTATACCTGGGACCATATAGAAAGCTGGATGCTCACACCAGGTCGCATACATTCACACTCAAATTCACACAAACACGTACAAACCAACACATCTCACATACACTCACACTCAATCACACTCTCACATGTGTGCAAATATGTATTCACTAGGTATTTGCCTTTCTGTGGAGCCTTCATGGACTGGTCATGTAGGTATGTGCGTTGAGGGTGCTTACTACCCCAGGCTCTCATTCTGAGGAGCTGGCAGGAATCTGACCCCTCCCCTCTGCAGTCGCTGACAGACCAAAGCCATAGCAAAATTATGCCCTCTTCCAAAGGTGGGCCTGGATTTGGCAGTTGCTTATCTAGAGTTGTAACTAAACCCTCGGCCCTCGGAAAATGCCCAAAGCACCCCAGGATGCAAATGGGGCTATTCCAGTATCCCTGTCTTAACCAATGGCTCCTGTCCCTGGGTACCAAAGACCCTCCCTTGCCCTTATCCCATAAATGTAACCACCCTTGCTTTAATAAATGGAGAGACCTTCCTCTGAGAACCTCTCCCGAGAGTCCACTTCACTCTCATTGGCTCTTGAATCCTCCAATCTGGGACCCACCTGCATGCTTCAACCCATGCCATGGGCTTTCCTTCCCGGGGAGGGGGGGGCTAAGCTAGCAGCCGATAGCTTAGCCATCTGCTGGGGAGGGAAGCAGAACCCCAGGGGCAGAGAGAACCCACACCTTTCCACCCTGATTTTGAGGCATGGTCTTTCTTGTTTTATTGTTTTGCTTTCTCACTAGCCAGCCTGTGAGTTTCCAGGTGAATCTCTTGTCTCTACCTCCTGTCTCACCACAGGAGTCCTGGGAATACAGATGCGCACCTATCTTTCTCTCTGATTCTAGGAATAAAACTAGGCCACCAGGCTTGCCTGGCAGATACCCTCTATCGTCACCTAGGTGTCAACTGGGATTGGTTTCAGAAAACCCCTCTAACTTCCCCAGTGATGTATTGTCCTCTGAAGTCCATATCTCTTTTCTTAAAAGGGTATTCAAGGCCCCAAGTCTAAATCCTTTTTGAATTTGACTTCTTTGGGGGAATTCCTAGGCAGGCATATCAGCAAACATGATGTTTCTATTACTTATCTTTGTTTTTTTTCGTTTTTTTTTTTTTGAGACAGGGTCTGTCTTAGCCAATGTTCTATTGCTGTGAAAAAACATCATGCCCAAGACAACTCTTATAAAGAAAGCATTTAATTGAGGCTGAGTTATAGTTTCCGTCCATGGCAGGAAGCATGGCAGCAGGCAGGCAGACATAGGTGCTGGAGAAGGAGGCTAGAGTCCTACATCTGGATCTGTAGGCAGCAGAAAGAGAGAGCACTACTAGGCCTGGCTTTGGCTTCTGAAATCCCAAAGCCCACCCCCAAGTGACATACTTCCTTCAATAAGGCCAAACCCACTCCAACAAGACCACACCTCCTAATCTCTCTCTAGTAGCACCAAGCATTCAAATATTTGAGCCTATGGGGGCCATTCCTTTTCAAACCACCAAAGGGTCCATTCATCCCCAGCTTGCCTTGAACTTGCTAGACAACTGGAGATGACCTTGAACTTCTGCCCCACCCACCGCCATCTCCCAAGTTCTAGGATTACAGGTGTGTGCCAGGACACCTGGTTTATAAGGTGCAGTGGATGAAACCCGGGCCCTAACATGTCAGGCAAACACTGTACCAATGGAGACGCATTCCTAGCCATCAATTTATCTTTCACTAGTTTGCAGGCTCCAAAAACTGAGCCTAAGAGAGCAGAAGGAAAATATTTCCTCCTTAGTGGACTATAAATAAATTTATCTAATTTTAAAACAATTTTAAAGAATCTTATTTTGGGGTGTGTGTGTGTGTGTGTGTGTGTGTGTGTGTGTGTGTGTGTGTAAGTGCTGTGCCCTCAGAGGCCAGAAGAGGGCACCAGATCCTCTGGAGCTGGAATTACAGGCAGCTGTGAGCCATCCAGCATGGGTGCTGGGAACTGAACCCGGTCCTCTGCAAGAGCAATAAATCACCTTAACTGATAAGCTGTCTCTCCAGCCTCAAGAAAAGAGGCTTCCTAACTAAGACTGGAGCCTGCACCACAACAGTGAGAATAGCAAATCTTAACCATTAGACCATCCTAGGATATCCACCAAATTTTTTGTTTGTTTGTTTTTCGAGACAGGGTTTCCCTGTTGTAACCTGGCTGTCCTGGAACTCACTCTGTAGACCAGGCTGGCCTCGAACTCACAGAGATCTGTCTGCCTCTGCTTCTGCCTCCCGAGTGCTGGGATTAAAGGCATATGCCACTACTGTACAGCATATCCATCTAATTTTAAAGAAGCTGAAAGACACAGAGTCTACATTTTACCTAAAATGAAACATTTTAAATGTTGAAGATCTGACCGCACATCGCCCTGGTTGTGTGTAGAGCCCAGATCAAGGACGGATGACGGTCCCATTTCACAAACACACTGTCTGCCTGTTCCATGCCTGGCTGTCCCCATCAGCAGCTGAGCTCAGAGTCTGTCCTCTCATTTAACCCAATTTTGGGAAAGGCCTGGGTCATTCCAACTCCTGTTTATGTATACAAACTTACACATTACCTCTCTCCAATGACCCTGTGAGATAGGATCACCCCCATTTCACAGATGCTGAATTCAGGCCCGGTGAGTACGAGCCATGGAACCATGGGGGGACTGCTTTCAGTAAATGGCTATATTACCCATTCTGGAACCATCACAGCATTGCAGAGCCTGGCTCGCTGTATCTGTCCCAGTGGCAGAAATGGGGCTTATCTGGTGAGCTCATTCGCCGCGTGCAAATGGTCCTAATTGCTTAAAAACAGTGTGCTGTCTTAAGTAGGTTAAACAGTCCCTTCTGCAATCTTGTTTGTACTATTAATTTGAGTAACAAACTCTTAATGAAGGCAGGCAGGCGCCAACCCAGCCAGGCTAAGAGGAAGATTACAAAATCCTGTTCGTTGGAGTTGGGTCTGGGGGGGAGGGTTGGCTGGCATGTGCTTCTCAACTGTGCAACCAAAAGCCCTTGGGATAAAGGGCTTCCAAATGCAGAATGCGGCAGTCACCAGAATTATTAAACGTGGGGCTGAAACCAATGTGGCTTCTTGTTCTATTACCAGAGAAACATAAGAATGTTGCCAGTCCGATCTTGCCAACATAAGGTCCTGCCGGGCCTGTTCAGCAAACAGATAAGACTCCATTTTAATTAGCACACTAATGGTCTCCATCGAATGAATGTAGGGGAGAGCTCCAACACAGTTTATTTTGTTAAGTGGGCTCCATGGTGCCCCCTGCGGCCTGATATTGGCGCTTCACTGCTGTGCGGCCCAAGATTCCCCATCAGACTTGTGTGGCGCCATGTGAGAGTCAGGGCCCTATCCAGACTTCTAGAAGCCCATTGGAGAAATGAAAGATGAGAGTCGTTAAACTCCACCAAGTGTGGGTCCAGGCTGTAAGTGATCTGAGACCACCGGGGAAGAGAGAGTGGGGGAGGAGTCGGGGTGGGGGGCAGAGGTGGGCTGGGCAGCAGAGTCAGCCTGGTAAGTATGTAGCCACTGTAAGGACCAACTTCTAGCTTCTCCAAAGTCTTGTGTGGAGTAGACCACCGTCACTTCACAGGCTTCATTATACCTTCTGTTAATATTGTTGTCAATATTGTTAATTAAGGGTTAATATTGTTGTCAGCCTAACAAGATTTAGAACCACCCAGGAGACACAGCTCTAGACGTGTCCTTGAGGGCATTTCTAGACTGGATTAATTTAGAAAGAAGATCCACCCTGAATGTGGGTGGTGCCATTCCTTAGGCTGAGGTCCAGGACTGAATAAGACGGAGACGTGGAGTTGAGCCTGGGAGTTCTCTCTTTCTGCTTCCTGACTGCAAATGTGATGTGACCAGCTGCCTCAGGCTCCTGCTGCTAAGCCTCTTCTTTACCATCATCGACTGCATGGACAACCTGTGAGCCAGAATAAACCCCTCTGTCCTGGGAAGAGGAAACCTCAATTGAGAAAATGCCTCCTCACATTGTCCGTAGGCAAAGTCCATGGGGACATTTTCTTGATGACTAATTGATGTGACAGGGCCTAGCTCACTGTGGACAGTGCCTCCCCTGTTGCTGACTGCATTAAGAAAGGTAGCTGAAGGTGAACTGGAGAGCAAGCCAGTAAGCAGCATTCTTCCATGGCCTCTGCTTCAGTTCCTGCCTCCAGGTTCCTGCCTTGAGTTCCTGCCCTGACTTCTCTTGATGAACTAAGGCTCAGAAACTGTAAGCCAAATAAACCCTTTCCTCCCCAGGCTGCTTTGGGTCATAGTGTTTATTATAGCAGCGAAATGCAAACTAAGACACTTTCTTAAGCTGTTGTTTTTTTTGCTAGGCATTTAGTTACTGGAATGAGAAAAGCAAGCAATACACCCATAACTAGCACCACCAATACACCTTCTCCCAGGTAACCTGAGGGACACACCTTAAACTGAAGTTGGATGATGCTACCTATACTTAGAACCATTGGTGTCAGATATAGGTGACTGATATCATTCTCTACATGCAGGACCCAAGGCTCTTTGGAGGAAGGCAGAGCCGTTGAGTCTGCAGCATCTACGGCACCAGGAGCATGTGATAGGGTGTTTGTGTCAAGGGGGCTGCCAACCTTGAACATGTGGTTTTTTTCCCCCCCAGGGTTCATGTGCTAGGCACTTAGTCACCAGGGTGGCAGCATGAAAGGAACCAGGACCCTTAAGAGGCAGAGTCTAATGGAAGGGAGTTAGGTTGGTTATTGGAGGCATGCCCTTGGGATAGGTAAATGCTGGTTTCAAGGGAGGGAGTTAGTTCTGGAAAGAGTCCTTTGTTATAAAAGAATGAAGCTGGCTCCTCCCCCAGCTCCCCATGTGATCCCTTCTGCACATAGCCCTACCTCCAATACCACCCACCACGAGGCCCTGGCCTGAGCCCACGTGAAGCTCAGTGCCATGTTCTAAACCTCAGAACTGTCAGAAAAGTAAGCTTTTCTTTGTAAGCACCTAGCTTCAAGTATTTTATGACAGCAACAGGAATGGGTACATACAGGGGTATAGAAGACAGAAAGAGCTTCTGATGCCCGATGCTAGGGAGTTAGGGCAACACACCAACTGTCACGGTGGGTTATTACCCAGACAGAAAGACAGCCTCCGTGTTGGTGCTGACAGATGCAGAACAACTGGGAGAAGGATAGAGAAATGTCCCACGCAGAATTCCACTCCCTACTCCCACACAGGGACTTCCTCCCAGCAGACCAGTCTGCACTGGTGATCTCGGTCAGCACCAGCAGCGATTCATTACTTGGCTGGCTACGAAGAGACCAGCATTATAGTCACCGCTGTTCTCACCAATGTGGCTCACAGTTGAGGGCGCAGTCCATCATGGCAGGGAAGGCACTGGCGGCAGGAGAAAGAGGCCGCTGGCCACGCTGTGTCACTTACAGGAGGCAGAGAGAGACGAACACTGGTGCTCGGCTGGCTTTCTCCAAGCCTATGAGATGATGCTGCCCATATTCGAGGTTGGGGCAGGATATCCTCCTGTTGGGTAGCCCTGCCCCTAAGGTCGCAGTCTACCATGTCTAGATAGCTTTCTGAACTCTGCCAAAAGGTAGACCCCCTTTGGGAGTGGGGCTCTCTCCCTCCCACCTGACCTTACTTGGTAAATGCCCCTCATCTTGACTCCTGACTTTATTTGGGAAAGGACTCTGGTATGGAGCTTCCTCCGAACTCTAGATGACCCCACACTTCCCCAGCTCTGCCCCATATGGTAATTATGATACCTATAGTATAACCAATTAGCCACAAGGAGCCTTTATATACTCTGACTCTGGTAATGGAGTTACATGTAGGATCTGGGGAATTGAACTCATGTCCTTAAGCTTGAAAAGTAAACACTTACCAACGGAGCCACCTCTCCAGCCCTAGCTATTCTCCATAAATACAGTCCTTGCCCCGATATCCCACGACTAGGAAGAGATTGTTACCATTTCTATAGCTGCTGAGTTCTGCATCCCCGGGAAGATTAGCACTTGCACAGTGAGGACACACAACGAACACAGTCATTAGTATGCTCTATTATCCCACTGTTTGAAAACTGTATCTTGTTAAAATGCCAAAAGTAACTAACTGAGCCAGAAGCCTGAGAAGTAGGCAGGGAGTCGGGGACGCTCCTCATCTTGCCCATGGGGATGAGGAGGGACGTGGAGTTTGTGAGAGAAAGCCATTCATCAAATTCTCCTGCCCAAAGCATCCCACTGAGCTGGCTGCCATGTGGTCTGTGGAACCTTCCAGAATGAATGAAAAACCAGTCTATCTTTGTGCTTAAGGCGTGTTTCCAATTATCTGTGCTGACAGAGCAGAGAGCGTCTTCTACCTTTGGAAGGATGTTTTCCAGAGGGAAAGTCAGTGTTTACTCAGGGGGGATTCAGAGGAGAGGGACCCGGGGTGCGGGAGGCACAGAGATTCCCTTTGTGCTAAGAAGAAGGGCGATGTTGCCCGACTCTCCGTTTATGAATGGTTCAAATGATAAAAATGTTCTGCTGTGTATATTTTACCACAATCAAAGAGACCCAAGGATACATTTTAAAACTCAAGCCACAAAAATAGTCATAATATTCTGATAGGAGAGAAAAATCAGCTTCAATCATGGCACGGGGGGGGGGGGGGGGAGAGTACATTTTTTTTTTAATTTTTATTTTTAAAATCACAAAATAAAGAAGTCAAGCAGCAATGGGCTGTTTCCAGGGGAAATGGCTTCTACTATCTTTGGAGGCTGTATTTTTCCAATTATGTATCCCGCAGTAAATGTTTATATATCTTTTGTAATCAGAAAAGCACGTCAGGAGAAGCAGGCTGTGAATGGGCTTCCTGCCTGTGGACTGTGTATTTTAAAGTTGTCCCAGTGGCAAATGTTGTGCTGTATTATATTTTACCACAATAAAAACAACTGTCTTCTTCATTTACTTATTTAGTGTGTGTGTGTGTGTGTGTGTGTGTGTGCACACACTGAGGTTACAGACAATTCCCACCACACTCAGTTTTATGTGAGAACTGAGGACCTTAATTCAGGTTCTCACACTTACACGCAGCAGGTACCTGACTAAGCCAGCTCCCAGACCCTAAATGTCTTTGGAATAAAAACGAAAGGCAACTACTTTTGGAGACCCTGCTGCCTGGATGCCCCGGCGCCCCCCCCCCCCCCCAGTCTGGGAATAGGAGGGGGCCGAGTAAGAATGGAAGCCAGAGATGGAAAGAACCAGAGCCATTTGAATCTTCTAGGTCCAATCCAGGAAGGAAAACCTTCTCTTCAGGAGGGTCGGGCTTGATCTGCACCCCCTAGGATTTGATTTAGTTACAGAAGGCTCTTGTTTTGTTTTGTTTTTGCAAGAATTCACTCCATTTATTGAGATTCAAATTGAGGCCAGGTTAAAACCGACCCTCCTCTGATGTAGCGGGGTAGCCCGCTGAGTGTGAACGAATCAAGGTGATTGTGGGGATAATAGCAATCTGCAGACTGTGCTCCTGAACGGAGCGAGGCCGCATCCCTTTGACACTCATTACAAATAAAGACATATCACACGTGGGTGACGTTCGCCACCTTCTAACGTGCGTTCCCGGTTTTGTTTATTGTGACACGAGGTTTTTCTGTTAAGGTGGTTTACTCCGGAGCCAAGAGCAGCCTGGGGAAGGGAGAAGTGGAAGAAAGCACGGACTAGAGCAGAGCTGCCCTGTGCGCCCCCGCGCGTGCGTGTTCAAAAGAAGGCAGGGGTGGGTAGGGAAAGAGGGCACAGGTTAGTCCTAAGTGACTCTGTTAAAGGGACCTTATCAAGCTCATTACTGGTAGGACAATCAGGTGCTTGGGCTCCGAGCACCTCTCTTAAGACTGAGGAGGTGGGAAACTGATACACGACCTGTAGCTGCTTGGAGCTCCTGCAGGGGGCGCTGAAGTCCGGACAGTGCCAAGGCCTCCCTTAGTGGGCAGAGCACCTTTTTGACCCTTGTTCAGTTCCCAGCACCCACATGGCAGCTCACAACCTTCTGTAGCTCCGGTTCCAAGGGATCCAATGTCGTTTTCTGGCCTCTGCGGATACCAGGCATACACGCAGGAGGCACACAGACATATATTCAAACAAACACTCATATACGTAAAATAAAAATAAGTAAATCTTTTTTAAAAAGACCCTTTTTCAATAAACAATGAGCCTATAAGCCTGGGGTGTTCAATTAATGTGTACATAACAACTGCATTTCTCTCTTCTGAGATTTTTTTTTTTAGCATAAAAGACAGGTGTGAGAAGGTAGGCTCTGCTACTCTGGGCGCTGATCTTAGTCATAATGATCTGCCGTATGCTTTACTGCGCGTATAGGACTTGGAGTCTCTGGTAATGATATGCTCTATTCCCTTCAAGTGTTGGCTCTCTGTTCTGCAAATTTGGACCGTCTCTTGTCTGCTCAGATCACACAGGTGAAGGCTTTTGATTCCTGGGCAGGTAGCAGCTATTCCTTGGTTGAGTATGGAAGGAATTACACAAAACAGAACCTCGGCTTTCTGCAACTCTTAAGATCAGTGGACCAAAAATCTCAGAAGGGAGGGAAACTGAGGCAGAATAGAAAAACAGGGGAAATTATGGGGGATATGGGAAGGGTAAGGAACCACTTACCCTGGAGTCTGGCTGAAGCCTCTTACTGTCTGAGAGGCAAAAATTCCAACATAATCAGTAGCAGTTGCCGTGAAGGGTTTTCTTCCCACGCATAGGTTTTGTTTTTTAAACTATTGATGACCTCACTTTACGGCCTGAAGGCACATGACCTTGAGTAGGCCCTTAGCCTTCCTTCGAGACATTCTCTTGGCATCTCAAATAAGACCTTGTTTATGTGAATGCACCCTGCCTGCCTGCATCCCTAGGAGACTGAGTTTACCTTGTAGATTGTCATCCCGCAAGGTTCGCCTGCATGTGACTCTGCAAAGACAGTGAAGTATGGGTTGTACAGCTCACACCTTCACTCTGATTGGGTCTAGTTTTCTTCCCGTGGGCCTCTTTTCTTCTCTTAATCCCCGGTGCTTAAGACTATAGAGTATATTTATTAAACCAGACTCTGCTTTTAAAACATCACTTAAATAATACAAGTTCTCATGTAGCCCAGGCTAGCCTCACAGTTGTTACGTAGCCAAGGCTGGCCTAGAACTGCTCCTCCAGCCTACATAACACAAACGCTGAGATTACAGATTTGTGCTACCGTGACTGGCTTAAATAGTGATTTTTAAAAATTTCTTTTTGGTGCACTGTCCCATGTCCATGTTCCTCTGGGGTGCGAGGACGGCAGCCAAGCCCTACACCCTACCTTGCTGTCAGAGAGGGATGGTGGCTTCCACTGCTACTGAGCATCTGCAGAGCCCTGGGGACGAGAATGCTGATATTTCCATTTCTTTTTGCACAAAAAGGCAATCCAGACTCAGTTACTGTTTCATTTTTTTTGTTTTATTTTTACCTGTGTCTCAATTTTCAAAGTACCTGAGCTGGGAGCTGTTTGTAGAGTCTTTCCCCCAGGCTGTCCTTTCTTCTGTCCCCAACTCCCCACAGGTGCCTCCTGCCTCGGTTTCATCTCCCTCCTTCTGCAGCAGCCTCACATCTGCCTAGGGGCTGCTCCTAGCTGCAGTTCCAGCTCCAGGGGACTCCCAGGGGCGCCAGAACCACAGGGCCCTTCCAGGTAAGGATGACAAAGGCGGGAAGCTTGGATGTCCCTGTCTGTGTCTCTCCACTTGCAGCCAGGATGTGCCCTCCTCTTCCTGAGGAGTGGTTACTCCCAACCTGTAAGGAAAAAGCACCCCCCCACTCGGAGCCATAAGGCTTCCAGGAAGCCGGAAGCCTTCTGAGGCCCATCTGAACTCTAAGTTATCCAAGAAAAATGGCAGTGTTGTGTCCTGGGAAACCACCAATCAGCTAGCAGATGCTTACATGTCTGAAACCCGGATGGACTAAAATAGGGCTAGCTTTCATCTTGAGAACCGCCAGATCCTTCTTAGACAAGAAAGGATCACTGCAAGCTTAAATTACAGGCAACTTGGCTCCTCTGAGGCCAGGGCATGGGCAAGGTTGTCGGGGGGTGGGGTAGGGGGCTTGTCCTTCCAGCTGGCCTCTCCAGGACAGCTGGGTTCTTCTGGGGCATGTTCTGCAGCTGGCTCTGGGATGAGGGCCTGACAGGGAGTATCTTCTCAAACCATCCCCTAGAACTTGGCAGGGACAAACTCATTTTACAGATGCAAGCATCGAGAGAATGAAGAAAATCTCTTTGGAGTTGAAGGTTCATGAACAGCATCATTGATTGGCACGGGTAAAGCGGGGTTAGAAAATTCCCAGGATGGGGCTGCAGAGATGTTGTTAAGAGCACCGATTGCTCTTCCAGAGGATATGAATTCAATTCCCAGCATCCACATGGCGGCTCACAGTGTCTGTAGCTCCAGTTCCAGGGCATTCAGTACCCTCACACAGACATACATGTAGGCAAAACAGCAATGCACATAAAATAAAAATAAATAAATCGTTAAAAAAAATAGGAGTGCTTGCTAAAAAAGAAGGAGGAGGAGGAAGAGGAGGAGGAAGAGAAGGGGAGAAGGGGGAGAGAAGGAGAAGAAGAGGAAGAAGAAGAGGAAGAAGAAGAAGAGGAAGAAGAAGAAGAGGAAGAAGAAGAGAAGAAGAAGAAGAAGAGGAGGAGGAGGAGGAGGAGGAGGTGGAGGAGGAGGAGGAGGAAGAAGAGAAGAAGAAGAAGAAGAAGAAGAAGAAGAAGAAGAAGAAGAAGAAGAAGAAGAAGAAGAATCATCATCCCAGGAGTGGGGCTGATGTTGAGCCAAGCTGAGGCTGGCTTCCAGCATACTTCTTTGTTTGTTTTGGGTTTTGAGACAGAGTCTCATGAATCTCAGACTGGCCTCAGACTTACTATATAGCCAAGGATGACACTGAATTTCTGAGCCTCCTGTCTCCATCTCCCAGGTGCCAAGTCTATAGACAAGGACCACCATACCCAGTTTATGCAGTGTTGGGGATGTAGCCCCGGGGCTTCATGCCTGCTAAGAGAGCACTCAATCAACTGAGCTACATTCCCAGCCTCTCTGACACACTTTAACGAAATGAAAACTCTTCAAATTTTGCCTCTAGGGAAGATATTTCCTTAAGCTCTCCGAGCCCTCGTTTCCACGCCTGTAAAATGGGCTACTGTGGTAGTGTGAAGAGCTGTGCGATGCTGGTGCAATGCTGACTATGCCATCGCACCGAAGACCCTGTATGAACGGTGCCCCGGCTCCCCCCGCCCACCATCCAGCTTTGACTTTCTCATCAGGCATCGTCAAGGTCCGCTATGTGCTCTACAATCCAAAAGGGGTCCAGCCCAGTTCTAGGAAAATGCCGCATGTTGTGTTTGTTACACCAGCCATGCACTTCCAGTAGGACCTAATCCTGTCTTTTCTGGTTTTGGTGGAGGCCTCAGAGAAGAATGAGGAAACAAAGGCCATTTTGTTTATGATAGAAAAAGAAATCAACAGGGGGAAACAAATCCACAGGCCCAACGGGAGGGGAGCATGTTTAAATAAAGCGTGATCCATTCGCTCGGTGGAATATTCTGTGACTATTGAAATGATGTTTACCGAGGGTTTGTAATAACACGGGAAGATGCCTCTCTGAAAATGCTGTGTACGGAAGAAGGGCGACAGAGTTGTATGCTCAGCACAAACACACGGGCAAAAACCAAGCCAAACAAAACACACAAACAGAAGAAAGAGACCCAGGGGACACGCACCCCAGCAGGAGGTACCTTTGGGTGGCAGAACTGAGAGTTTTCTTATACATTTCTCTATCTTCCAATTGTTGATTTATTTCTTTTTCTATAAAGGGGTATGGACTGGCGTAAAGTGGAAAACAACCCAAACGTCATTTCCCCCTCTCCTAAGGCAGTAAGAACTCTGATTATAAAATAAGCAAGGCAGATGGTCCTTGGAGAGCCAGCTGACACTGAGGCCACTCGGAGGCCAAGGCCAGGTGGTCAGCCGAGCCCCCAAAGTCAAGTGGGAAGCCTATGTGAAGCAGGTGTCAGCAGGATGGCCCCCAGCTGCAGATTTTGGCCGTGATACCTGTGAGCCGCTGGTGATGGTGCTGGCTCCTGCCCCCAAGGGCACCAAGTTAGCTTCTCTCACAGGGACGGAGACAGAGTCAGATGAATGGCCGACCCCTCTTCCACCCTGAGACGGTCCTTCTCAGAAGCAGCCCTGGCCCCTGGCCTTTGTAGTAAAACACAAAGGCCCCTTCCTGCTCCATGCATCGGCCTGATTTCCTCAGATATGGAGACTGGATCGCAGACTTGCCCTTGTTTTAGCACTCTGTCTGCCGGGTTCTATTTCTCTCTCCCTGTGCTTGGCCTGTGAAGCAGCCTGCTCTCCTCCATTGGAACGCTGTCATTCCCCCAGCCACAGAGAAGACAGTACCCAGTCCAAACAGCCTGCACATGCTCATTTCACCAGTGAACTCTGTCCATTGTGCTTCTGCTGGGTTCTCCGGGATACTTGGCTCTACTGTAACCAATTCCAACACTCAAACCAGCTCCTCATCAAACCAGTGATTACATGGAAGAGATCAGGGATTGATTGGTGATGTCTGTTGCATGAGCATAAGGGATGCTTCACAGCCCGATCTCAGCAACCCCTCTTTCTATAAAGACTACACTCACCACTCACTGGGATCTAGAACACTTTCTTTTTTTTTTTTTTTTTTTTTTGGGGGGGGGGGGGACTTTTCCTGAAATCACTTTCCTGATTCCTCCTATCAGTGTGCCACAGGCTTCTGGAAGTTTCCCTAGTGTGTTCTCTCTTTTTCTGGGCCTAGAACCTATCTCAGACCCTAACCAGCTTGGCTGGGTCTTACCTTCTGTCTGGCCCATTGCCAGAGGCTGCCCGCTAGCTTGTGCATCGGGCTAGGGTATCTTCCAAAAGAACACTGCCCCAGCCTGGCACCACCACACCAATGCCCCCTGGGAGTCTTTTTACTGAAGCTGTCCCGCCCCCCCACCCCAATGCTCCCCAGAGGTTGATACCTGGGTATTGACATGGCCTTGGCAGGGGGTAGGATCCCCTCCCTGGGGACCCACCATGGCCCAGTCTTTCTCCTCACTCAGCTTTCGATTCAAGAATCACTCAGCTGCTTCCTCTGCCCGGACTCTTAGATAGTTGCCTTGCATGGTCCAACAAAAGTTCTCATCTCCATGACAACCTCCTCCTCGTTCCTACGCTCTAATCCTGCATCTCCCCCAAAGTCCTCCAGCCTCAGTTCCAGTGGTCGCTTGGCCACCCTTGGGATCCGGGGAGGACTTTGAAGGGACACAGCGTCCTAAGTGCTGCTATTGTTATTCTCCCTCTTGTCAGGCCTGCCCCAACTGTGACTCCCACCTCATGGCTCCCGGCTGGTTCCAAGAGCAACATTGCTTTTCTCTTTGTGTCCCTCAGAATGGAACAAGGGCACGGTAGGCAGGGTAACAGGTTGGACCAGACTCTCTGCCTTTCTTCCTGGAAGCTGATGTGAAAGACTGAGAGCCTGGGGGCTCCACGAGAACCTTCTACCTCCTTTGCTTCATCCTGGACCTGCCTCTCCCCATTCCTTCCTACCCGACAAAGCAGACAAGATGGCCACCAGACACAGAGGAGGCCCCGCTGACCAGATGAATGGTGGTGGCTGCCCTGGTTTGCAGGCAGAGAGGATTCTGAACTCTGGAGAGAGTGCTGTGGTCAGGTGGTGGTGGCCACGGCAGGCGCTGGAAAAGGGAGCCTGAAACCACATCTGTATTCCTGCCTCCAAGGACCTCCGCTGTGCAATGACTAAAATTCAAACAGAATCCCTGCTAAGATGGATGCTTCTCTTCCTCCCAACATACAGAACCTGAGGTAACCAAGAAAGAAAGTGAGCCTTGGTCAACGTGCTCTGCCAACAGGTTGTCCCTGTGGGTGCCTTTAGCTTCGGCTGTGCCAGTCCTTCTGGCTGAACCTCAGGCGTAGCCTGAGCTCCTTCCTGCTCCTGCCCAAACCTCCTCCTTCAGTTGTTCCTACCTGTGCCCAGATGCTTCTAGAAGCTTCTAAGGTAAACCCCAAGCTTAGGAAGTAGTAAAACCAATGCTTAAGAAAGTGGTCTGTGGTGGATCACAGAAAGCCAAACAGCTGGAGGGGCCCCATGGGGGTTCCCTGGCACCTGGGACTGTCGTTGTGGTAAGAGTATGACCCTGAGTTTCGATGGGGTCCTGAGATAGCCTCTGCCAGGAATTCTGATTGGAAGCATAGTGCGGGTCAGTCACTCTCACGGCTGTGGACAACCGTTGTCCTGGAATGCTGGCCCTGGCTCCACTGTTGTAGCAGGCCTGCGACTCAAGGAGGTTAAAGAATCCGCCAAGGCCCTGTAGCCTGTGGTGGAGGAGAGCTAACTTTCCACTCCTCAGAGGTGTTCCCTGCCACCCTCTTACCCAGAGTGATGGGCGGGGAGCTTCTCCAGCATCCTGATGGAGTCCAGCAGAGGGGCTGCTAGACAGGGGTCTGAGGCACATCCGGGACAAGCAAGGTCAGGACGGCAGGCAGAAGGGTACCCCGTGCAGAAGGGAAACCCCGTAGCTCCTTAGGCAGAAATCTAGGCGAGATGTGGTCTGCCAGGAAGCAGAGCATGCGCCTGCGCCCCACACAGTATATGTGGTCGTCCACCACGGCACACTGGAAGGCATCGGGGTAAGGCAAACGGTAGGTGGCACATTCATACCAGAGCCGGGTGCTGGCACTGCAGCGATACACGCTGATGCCCAGGCTGCGGTTGAGGTCAAAACGGTAGAGAAAGCCATTGACGGCTACCATCTCGGCTGTGCGGTCCTTGCTGCCCCCAGTGGGGCCGGCCCGCCAACGCTGCTCCTGGGTTGAGAATCGGAGCAGCAAGTAGCGCAGGCTGCCCCCTGTGACAAAGATCTCATCTGCGCACACCGTGGCTGTGTGTGCCAGGGCAAATGTGTCATTGGGGAGTGGAGGGGCGAAGGTCCAGCGGTCCAGGCGAGGGTCGTAACGCTCCACCGTGTTCAGACACTCGCCTCCGATAGCATAGAGCTGCCCCTCCAAGGCCACCAGTCGGCAGTGCGGCCGGGCCTGGTTCAGTGGGCACACCTCACTCCAGATTGCCGTCAGGGGGTTGTAGCAGAAGACGCGGTTGGAAGGTTGACCCCCAGGTCCCTGGCAGCCAGACACCACAAACAGATAATTGAAGAGAGCACAGACAGCACAACCCTGGGACATGACCTCCAGGGGTAACTGGGCCAGCGGGTGCCAGACATCCTGTGCATTGTCATAGCAACAGAGGCGTCCGCTGTCTTCCTGGGGACACACCTCAGCCACAACCAGGCACTTCTGGCCACGGAACCTTCGCTGGAGGATCAGATCCCGCTCTGCCCCACTCAGGCCCCCATAGATGTCTGAGCTGCGGAGGACCTGGAGGTAGTTATCACTCATCACCTTGTAAACTGCCTCCTTCAGGGCCTCTAGACCCTGTCTCTTGGCCAAGGTCAGCACCTCATAGCAATTGCCCAGGTCCAGGCGGACGTTCGGGGCTGAAGCAGAGGTGAGTGGGATGTGGAAGAAATTGGTCCCGGCTACAAGCTGCATATGGGGCTCTCCGTGGCTGTGGGCTGAACTGAGCCGGGCGCTCTGGTCCAAGTGGGTAGGAGAGGGCAGGCTGAAGCCTTCGGGCTGCAGTTGGAGCTCTGGGTTCTCAGCGATCTGCAGGAGGCTCACCTTTCTGCTGAAGCCGGGTGTAGAGGGGGTTGGCACAGGCAGTGTGTATGCTACTTCAGCTGCTGCCTCTGTGTCGTCAGCTTGGCCTCTGGAGGCTGTTCCCGTGTCCAGGGGCTCTGGCCTGGGCCCAGAGGATGGAGCATCAGTCAGAGCTGCTGTGCAGGGTACGGGACTGGAGACAGCCTTCGATGTGGACTCCACAAAATAGTCATATACTCTGCCCTTCAGCTCCAGCCCTGGCCTCTCTGCCTTCTGTATGACATTCTCCTCCATCTGGATCCGGGCCACAGATGAGAAAGTGTAGGAGGTATTGGTGGCTCTTTCCTGCTGCTGTGTGGCCAGGCCCATGTCTGCAGCAGCTTGGAGGGCCCCAGCCTCTCCCCTGCTGACCCCTGTCACACGGGTGAAGATCCAGCTCTGGCTCATGTCACTGCTGACCACTGAAGGATCAGTCCAGCAGTTGGGGGCTTCAGGGGCTCCAGATCCTGGTTGCTCTGGAGGTCCACTGTGAGGCCATGGGGAAAGCTCGTCACCCACACATCTGCCACCCACTCCTGTGGCAAGTCTAGCTGGGGAGCTTGTAGATTCACAGCCTAAATGAGGAAGGTGGGAAGGGCTGGGCTTACCTCTAACAGCTGTTCCGGCTTCCTGGCCACTGCAGGGAGGAGGCACCTGCTGAGAATTTGGGCACTGCCCTCCCTGATTCTCATCAGAGCCTTCTCTTATGGACTCCCCAGATCGAGAAGTGACCAGGGTGCAGGAGTCGCCTGGGTCCTCCAAGTTGCAGTCCAGTGGGGTCCCAGCCCCCTTGCTGGCCTTCCTGCGTCTTGGCCCCCTTGGCTGGGTCCCTGGAGGAGCCCCCTGGAAGGCGGGCTGCCCCAAACCCTCTGATTCATCCTCTGCTTTGTGGTCTTTGTTATTTCTCCCTGCTTGCCCAGCCAGGACAGGCCTGGACTTGTAGAGTTTGTAAGCCGCGGTTACCAGGAGCAGTGCAGCTGCGGACAGCACCACCTTGCTGGTCAGCTGCATGTCCAAATGCCAGTCGTGGGTCTCTGCTCCCGCTCTGGTGGGGAGCATGCTGGCCAGGGACAGAGGAATGCCAAGAATCCGATTAATGATTGCCCAATAGGGACCAGTTCCTGGATCCTGCTGTGGAGTGGGAGGGAGTCCCCAGCCGGATCTGGCCAGCTGAGTTGCTGGAGCAGAAGTGACTTTGAGTTGTCTGAGATGGCACTGGGGCAAGGGATGGTTAAGGTCACCGCTGGTGTCTTTGAGTCCTTCGTCTAGGGGAGGGAGGGTCCTAACTGAAGACCGAGCTTCAGATCAGCCACCTGCAGCAGTTGGAGGGCATCAGAGTGTCCAGCAGGGATTCGAGAAGGAAGGAAACTCTTAGCAGAACTGTCACCAGATGCCCGGAAGCCTGTGCGGTTGGTCTTGATGTGTGAGTGAGTTTGTTTTCTCTTTTGCAAATCCTTAGGTTGGAGGCTTGGGGTGGCTTTTGTGGTGGTTCCTGGTGGGAGGTGGAGCCACAGGTACTGGGTTCATGGAGATGGTCCCGCCTGGCTGCAACAGAAGGCTCAGGGTATACCTGGTCAAGCAAGGAAGCGGTGGGGGAGGCTGAGCCTGGGCTAGCTGCCAAGCCACCTGACCAGGCTCTTGACCGCCTCTGCCTTCCTCTGTGCCTGACAAGTTGAAGAGAAACCAGCTTTGCTGAAGCAGTCCCGGAAATACATTGCATTAGGATCCAGATAAAGTGAGACCCTAGACACACCCTCTCCTTCAAGATGAGCCAACCACGAGGGAAAGAGGCCCATGGAGGACTGACACCCCCAATCCCCCCATACCTACCTTTTCATTAGCACTGTAGACCCTGAACCCCAGCTGCTCAAGTCTGCTATTTACCAGCTGTGTGACCTTAGTCAAGTAACTTTATTTTTCTGTGCTTCTATTTCCCTATCTGAAAAGTAGTGGGGGAGGGAGGAAGACAGCATAGGTACCCCATCAGGTTGTCCTTCACATGCGTGAAGCCCCGTGTTGCTAAAGTTCGGTGAGTCTCAGGTGTTCCCATCCCCCATGCGCATTGAGCTCTTCTAAAGGTCCTCAAGGGGGGTTGCAGAGGTCACACCTGCAAGGGAAGTAAAGTCAGTGAGCCCTGCTCTGCATAACCCTCCGTCCCTGCCCAGGGCTCAGCTGCCTGGAGGCCCTTCACGCATGCTCCACCTTTTAAAAGTTGTCTAGAAAGTAGAAAATAGATCCACAGAGGGCCCAGGAAACACAGTAGGAACTTGAGGGCTCTGATCTTGGGAAAACACTTTAAACATTTGTGTGTGTGTGTGTGTGTGTGTGTGTGTGTGCATGCACCACAGCTTGCATGTGGTGGTCAAAGGACCCAAAGAGTCGGGTTCTCTCCTTCCACCATCTAAATCCTGAGGACTGAACTCAGATTTTCAGGCTTGATGGCAAGCACCTTGACCATTGAGCCATCTTGCTTCCCTCTTGGGAGAAAAGTTGTGATCCTCATGCCCAGTCTGTATGATCCTACTCAACAGCCTCAGTTTACCTTTCTGAGCTGTCTCCTGATTGCTGGCCAGTGTGCCCAACTTTTCTGACTCTTGCAGGGCAGGCCTCCTCATAGTCACTGAGGCGATCTTCCATCTGTCTGGGTCTGGTCAAGCTCCAGGCCTCCCCGGGTCCTTCCACGGTCACCTTCCTGACACTTCCATCCTTCCAGCCTTTTCTCCCTCAGTTTCTTCTTCCAGCCCTTCCCCCAATCTCCATCAGCAAAGGCCCTGACAAGGGGTCTGTCTTCTGCAGGATCGACTCCCAAGGCTTAGAGGACCCTGGATAATGTGGACTAGAGCCAGCAAGGAAAGGGACACCAGCTGAATCAGGTGGGTTTCTGGTCAGGTGGTATCTGATGCTCACAGATTCCTCTGGGAGACACAAGATTTGGAATGTGGGTTTATTGTTCCTGTGCTACAGAGAGGCCGCAGAGCAGAGAATGCAGCCAGGAGAAGGGGGTTTGTCACTCATGGTCCTCATGAGGAATGGGGGTGTCTACTACGGGGACCTCCAGGAAGGTCAGAGCACAGAGGGAACACAGGGTGGAGCATTGCGTAGTCAGAAGATCAGAAGCCACGGTTCATACAGAGAAGGGCGGAAGGCAGAAGAATAGAGGCCCTGGGATCCCTGGAGGCAGCATCTCCCTTGTACGATGTTAGAATTCTAGCTTAGGCTCCAGCCCAGGTCTCATCCCAACAGCAGGTGAACAATCGCTACCTAAATGCTATAAATTACAGCTTTTTTTTTTTTTTAAGTCTCTGTTTAGAGAAAACTGAAATGAACAAATGAAGACAGAGTGAAATTAAAAGATAATTGAAAGTCTATATTGGGCTTTTGAGGATGTGCCCGCCCGTCACCAATCTGGTCTCCCACGTGCCCAGGCAAGATAAATTGAGAATCTCATGGTGGCCCCAGGGGAAGGCAGAGAGCTTCAGATGGATGCCAGGCCAGGCAACAGGCTCATCCTGGGCAGTCACTTCTGCATCTGCTGAGCCCCGGCTGTGCCCAGCTCAGTCCCCCAAGGTGGAGGTCCTACCTCTTGTGGCTGTTGGCAGGTGAGACACTGAACAGAGAGCCCAGGGCTGAGAAAGGTGGTTGTGAACAGCGAGAGAATGGGAGACACTGGAGAGACAGGGAAGACATGTCTTTAAGCACAGGTGCATTCCTCCATGTGGAAGACGTGTGCCTTCTTAATGTACAGGTATGTGCATCAGTGTTTCTCTATCCCTCAGACAGATGTGATGCTCCCCATTCTGCAGAGTTGTTTCTCAGGAAACAGGCTGGTATGTACGCAATGACTCATGGTGCCAAGCAGGCGATGGGTAAGAGGCTTCAGTAGGCGATGGGTCACAAGAGCAGTGCCTGGTACTGTGCTGGCAGGGGCGGGGATTCAGATTGATTTTCTCCCATGAATCTTTGCACCTTGCCCAGCAGACAGGGTGATCTATATTTTAAAAGGACAAACTCAGACATAGACAAACTCAGATGGGCAGATTGCTTGCCCGGAGTTGCCCCATAAAGAGCCGGATGACGTGGTGGGGGGGCAAGCTGAGCCTTCCAGAGCTTGTTCCCACCAGGGCTGCCTTACCTGGCATCTTGGCCTTGTGAGCCAAGCGGTGATAGAGATGGTCTGAAGAGACACTGTACCCCTCACTCTGGCTGTCAGACCATTGAAACAGTGGACCCCAGGATACTGGGATTCCCCTAGGCATCCCAGGCTGCGAGAAGAGAGAGCTTAAAGCTTGGGTCAGCAAGAGAGGAAAGTTTTCTTCCTGGAAAGAGATTTGCGATTTGTCAGACCACCTTACGGGAAAGGCAACATAGACTGACAGTGGGTGGGACCACAACTTGGACCTGGACTGCTTAGAAATGTATAACCCTGGCTTCTACTTAAACATTAATCTCACTTCTGGACCCCAAAGATGGACTTTGGAATGTTACTGAATGTCTCCGTCCCTCTTTCTTATTCAATGTAGCCACATTAAATAAGTCACTCTTTTCTGTTGTCACTATTAATTTTTCTGTGTTAGTTGGTTTATCAGGGACAGGTGGCCAAACCTGGCTTGCTAAGGCACAGGCCGCCTGTCACACTCAGTCCAGTTACTGTCCGTCCTCTACAGTGTCCCTGACATCTCCAGCCCTGCCATGCTGGTCAGCTGCAGAGAGCTCCCTGTGCTTGGCCACACTCCCAGACCTCTCTGGACATCTCTTTTCGGCTCTACCCTGCCTTTTCTGCCCTATGCTGGCTGCAGAACATCCCAGGCTCCCTGAACGGCTGCCCTATTCTCCCCAGTCCCTGTGAGATCCTAGTTCCATTAGTCACTGTCTCCAAAACACCAGCTCTGCTTCAACCAAGCTCCTCTGTTTACCGTCCCTTTGTCTCTGCCACCAGACCGCTTCTCACTCACAGGGCTCCTCCAGATCTCTGCTGGACCACTCTTATTTGCAAAACTCAGACTTGAAACTGGGTTTTCTCCTTAGGATCTTATCCTGGGCTGAGCAGGAGTTCTCCACTCAGCCTCCAGCTACTCTGAGTATGTCCTTGATGGTTTGGGACACGACTGGGAAGGTGCATGCTCATGGAAGATTCTGGAGCAATTCCAGAAGGCTCCAGCCCTGTGCTAAGTGCATGCACGCACTGACCTCTTGAGCAATCTGTGTCAGATTGGTTCTTGAGGAGGGTGGCATGGTTTGAAGTACAAATTATACATTTTCTTTCTTTTCTTTTTTTATTTTTTTTGAGACAGGTTTTCTCTGTTGTAACCCTGGCTGTCCTGGAACTCACTCTGTAGGCCAGGCTGGCCTCGGACTCACAGAGATCCTCCTGCCTCTGCCTCCTGAGTGCTAGGATTAAAGGTGTGTACCACCACCATCTGGTGAATTTTAGATTTTCTTTCTGCAAGAAAAGGCCAAATAAGTTTAGTAGTACTGTATTTGACCCCTGCGCCTCCAATTTCTTCATTTCTAAAATAGAGCCAGTGAGACCTGCTTCTAACTTTCACCATTGCAATGGTTAAGGATGTTCTCCCTGCCTTTTGGGCTCCTGCATTCCATGGGGAGAGACATCCATAGCCAGAGAAGCCAGAGACCTTCTTCCCTCTCAGAGGTGGGTGTTGTCCCTCCCCTCAGGGGCCAGGCTCCCTTTACTGGCTAAGGAGTGAGGCGGCCCTGAGAGGGTACCTTACTTGTCTGGGAGTTGGTCCTGCAGAGGGGTGGGGAAGGTCTGAGACCCACAGGCCCCTAGGCTCTGCATGGAGTTGTACAGTGCAGCTTGGCCCCGTCAGAGCTGCTCCAGCCCATTGTAAATCAGTGCTTTGCAGAGGGAAGGTGCAAGGGGGCAGAAGGAGGAGGTGGGGGAGGCGCTCCAGCCAGCACTGAGGGAGTGAGGAGGAGGGGCTGAAGGGGAACAACTTGGGAGCTGGGCCTGGGCCAGGCATCAGAATCTTCTGACCACCCAGAAGACAGCAGGCAGCAAAGGGGCTTGATCTCCTGGGGACCTGGGGTCTTGGGGGTCTGGTACTGGTGATGGAGAAGTCAAAGAGTAATCAGCTTTGCTGAACACCTACTAAGTACCGGGCACTGAATTAGCTCAGGAGTTTACTTTTGTTGGTCAATCCTCATGACTGCCTGTAGCAGGCACAGCACAAGTGTCCATTTGGTTATGGATCAGCTGGATTTTCCTGGACAACTAGAAAAATAGTATTTCCCAGGTTTCTTTGCAGACGGACAAGAGGCATTTGGCTGAGTCACAGCCTGAGAAGGGCAAGTAGAAGTAACCAGGTGGGTGAGTAGGGGGAGAGGGGACCACTGTGTTCTCTCATTTTCTCTCTGTCTCTGTCTGTCTCTGTCTGTCTCTTTCTCCTACCCTGTGGGATTCATCTCTCAGGTGCCTTTCCCAGGAGGAGCTGAAGCAGAGCCAGGCAGGCCACGCCCGCAGGCGCTGCCTGACTCCAAACTGGTATTTGATAAACATTTGCTGAACAAACAAATGAGAGCCTGAGGCCAGACCAAGTAGCCCTGTAACAATTGCCCCATCACGGGCATGAAGAGCCCAGCACTGAGCTTGGGTGATCCCTTTAGTTTCTTAAAGGCTATGAGTCTGTGTCCAAGAGCCAGGATCCAGAGGGAGGATGGGCAGGTCACAGGACAATGGGGACACCTGGCCCTGACTCTCTGGCACGGGATGCTGCTTTTCCCAGAGATCATAGAGGAAGATACCCAGGGAGGGGCCTTGCTTGCCCAGAGGCTCCAAGGTAGGATGCAGAACACCAACAGCCACACCAGGGTGAAGGTGAGGGTCTGTGGCAAGGAATGAGGACAGGAAAGGGTGAAGCCTGCTGCGGTCTCTGAGTTCAGCAATGTGTTCTTTCTAAAAAGACATTTGGGGGTGAGAGGGAGAAGGCAGCTGTGCATAGCTGGGTGTCAGAGATGGCTTAGAAAGCACAGAAGCTGCAGAGATGGTTCAGCCGGTAATAATGAGCTTGCCACGTAAGTGTGAGGGTCTGTCTTTGATCCCTAGAGCCCACATGAATCTGGGTGTGGTAATGTACACCCATAACCCCAGCAGTGGGAAAGCAGAGGCAGGAGGATTCCTGGTCAGCCAGTCTAGACTAATCAGCATGTCCCAGGTCCCAATGAGCATGTGTGTATGTGCACGGACCTCACACACACACACACACAAAGACAACAAAGCCAAGTTCTCCTAGAAGGCCTGAGGAGATTTGAAGACCTGAAATCTCCAAACTTCAGACACCCCTCCTCCCCCAAGTCCTTTGCTTCAAAAGCAAGAGCGGGAGACTACGTTTGATTCCTAATGTGGTCAGGAAGGTGATGCGTGTCTGACATCAAGAGACTTCTGCTGGATAAGTCTCCACCCATCTCCTTATTTGTGAGGTGAATGGGGAGTTGGGTGCTCCCCCTCACCTGCATGCCCTGCAGTAGGACCCTGCCAGGGGCAGTGGTGGGCCATCCCAGGTACCCAGGCTCTCTGCTGCTGGGGCCCTGGTTCTGCTCCCCTGTGACCATTCCCCTAAGGCGCTACACTGCTCTTCCGACTCTAGAATCCGCTCTTTTGAGTATTGCAAATGGTTATCATGCAAATGAGGAAAATCACAGCCGGCCTTTCTCATCCTGAGCAGCAATTCTGAGGGCCACATGCTAGGATTGCTCTTAGTGAGGGAAACTGAGGCTCCAAGGAGCTAAATGATACTGAGTGAAAAGGAGTAGAAAACCCAGAAGGGTGCGAGGTCTGTGGCCCCTCTACAGCCCCTGGCCTGAACGCCAGCTGACCTGTAACCCCCACACTGGGCACTGGGCCATTGCCTTTTTGTGGCTGAGCTAAGGCTGGGCAGGATGGTGGCCAGACACGGGCCAACCTGTAGAACCAGTTTTTCTTGCTGTGTCTCAGCTGGAGGCTGTCGCTGTGCCAGACTGCTTTTCCGGAACCTTCTAGACACATCTCCTTTTGTCCCGTGGGATAGGGGAGGTCTGGGTACAGATGCCTCTGTCATCTGTACAGAGCAGCTTGTGGGGGGATGGGAGCAGCGTGTGCTTCGGTGAGAGTTCCCCAAACCAGACTTTGACACTCTTGTTCATCAGCCAAGGTCTTCAGTCTCTCCACACTGGCTGCAGTTTCTATATGTAAGCCAATGCATTGGTGATGGATTCCCACGGGTTCAGCCACGAACATGGGATAAGTCAACCCAAGGGTGGGCTGGGTGTGTAGGGACACTGCTCATTGAGGAAAGGGGGAGGGGTGACTGTGTGTGTCTGCGTGCATGCGCACATGCACCCACATGCGTGTACTCATGCAGGTGGTGGGGGAACTGGGTGTTCCCAGGTCTAATGGATTGTCTCCTAAAATAAAGATGAGGGGGCTTTGTTGTGGAAGTTTATTTTTAGTTGTGTTTAAAATAATTGTTTTTATGCCCTGTTGAAAAAAGGGATGCAAAGACTTTGGTGTTTTGTACTGTCTGCAGGTGTTGGGTTTCTGTGGGGAATGTTTGATTGCTTATGATCTGCACCTGCAGAGTTCTGAATCAATAAAAACACCTGAGCTCAGACGCTCAGGGTTCCACTGTCGATCGAGTATGGTGCCCGGCAGGGCGGTGGTTCCCTCTGCCGAGTTTGCGCTTATAAGAATGCCTCCTTGTCTCTCTTGGAGAGCCACCACAGCAGCTCGAGTGTTGCTCAGTGGTCAGAGCACTTGTCTAGCATACGTAAGACCCTGGGCTCAAAGTCCAGCACTGACAAAAGAAAATAAAGAAAATGGGAGGACAGGATGGCAAAGATTCCCAGATGGACATTCCAAAGGCCAGAACCTCAGCACGACCACAGTGAAGACTTGATGTGTGTCCCTGGGGATTCTGCAGGTGTGTGCTGCTTTAGGGTACCCTTGAAGGCTAGCAAGACAACTCGGCAAGTGATGTGCTGGGCATTCAAGCATGAGCCCTAGGGGCTGTGGTGCTGAGATGGCCCTGAGGCGGGGGAGGGGGCACCCCAACTAGAGCAAGGGAAAGAGGTTTCCCAAACCAAGCAGGAGCCTCAGGACTGGCTCAATTGTGAGCTGGCAGCTACAACACCCCCGTAGCTGGAGGAGAGTCTAGCCTCAGCCCCCCCCAGGGGGTGACCTAGCCTGCAGGAGATCCCACAGCGTCAAACATGAGGAAGAGATTGACAGGTATCTCCATTTTTATAACCGTGTGTCTTTTTTTCTTTTCTTTTCTTTTTTTTTTTTTTTTTTTGAGACAAGGTTTTGCTGGAACTCACTCTGTAGACCAGGCTAGCCTCAAACTCAGAGATCTGCCTGCCCCTGACTCCCAAGTGCTTGGAAGTAAAGGTGTATGCCACCGTGCTAGGTGACATGTCTTATTATTTATTGTTGTTACCATTGTTTTGTGATGCCAGGGATCAAATCCAGTGCTTCATCTATGTTAGGCACACGCTCTACCGCCGAGTGGTTCCCTCTTAGATGTGCAAAGGCCCTGCGGTAGGAGTGCATTAAGCAAGGTCTCACCGTGTAACTAAGGTTAGGATAGAACTCTTCCTTCTCCAACCTTCACCCCCTCCAGAGTTGGGGTGACCCACCGCACCATGGCACCTGTCTGGGAGTGTAAGGAATACAGGAGAGAGAGCTGAGCGGCTGGAGAACAGAGTGAGAGAGCAAATGTGATGATGAACGTAGGCGGAAGGTGATCAAACCACAAGCAGGTGGTTTGATACCCAAGGTGGGATGACGACCTCTCAGGGAGATCTTGAACAGACTTCGCCAGCTTGCAGGAGGCCAAGGGAGAGGCTGCAGCTGGAGTAACCTCAGAAAGAGCTGGTATGTAGAATAACACAGTTCTCTAGGGCTGAATATCTGTGCCAGATACCTCAAGCCCTTAATCTCCCACAATCCCTTGCGCTGGCAAATCTCCTGTTGAGCAGATGAAGACATGGAAGCTGGAGGAACCAGGAGCCTGGCGCAATAGGACAAAGCTCTGTGTGGCCAGCCAGGCTGGGATCTGTAGATCTGCATGCAGGCAGCGTGGTGCATAGGCCCTCAGTCTTTACTGTGCAGCGGAGCGTTCCCCCGGCAGGCACCTCTAACCTTTTGACATCACCCCATGATGTCAATAACAAAGTTCAGGCCTGAGGACCGCATGATTAGATTAGAAAATAAAATTGCAGAAAGAAACCTTCTAATGTTTTGAGTAAGCCTATGATTTGGAGTTGGGCTGTGTTCACAGCTGTGGTTGGCAGGGTGGGGCCTGTGTGTGGAGGGTGAGGGAAGCCTGCCAGAAAGCAACATCGGGCCCCAGCCGGGTTTGCTGAGCATCTCCCAGGGTGAGTCTCTCCGTGGAGATATGAGCCTCTGGAATAGGCCCCAGGGATCCCCAAGGCACCTCTGAAGGGTTTCAGAACACTGCAGACTCCCCGGTGGGAACAATGACAGGCTGAGAGACACAACCTACCCCAGGGCTGGAAGAAAAGCTCTCTCAACCACAAAGCAGCCCCGGGAGCCCGGAGCCACTAATGGAAAAATGTGCGGCGCTTTGAAGTTGATAGGGATGTGACTATTTGGGTATGAGATGCCGAACACCTGCTGGGCATCTTGTGCCCGATGAAAGCGGCAGCGGGAGGAGGCCAGGGGAAGGAGTGCCTGTGTGTGTCTGTCCAGGCGGAGCCCACGGAGAGGGTTTGTGACCGGAGCCTGAATATTCCCAGCACAGCAGTCAGTCAACCCGTCAGCCCATGAGAACACATGCGGCGCTGTACCTGGCTTTCCTGCCAACGCTCCAGACTCGCTCCTGATTCACAAGCCCCTGCTGCCTTCTCATGGGACTGTTCTTCCTCCAGAGCCTTGCATGGCTCCCGCCTTCCCTTCACTTGGACTTTCATTCAATAGCACCTGCTCAGAGAAGCCTTCTCTGACCATCCGTGGCAGAGACATGATACCTTCTCCCTCTTTTTAAATAAAGATGTGGGGCGTGTCTGTGTTTATGTGTGCAGGTGCCTCCATAGGCCAGAGGAGCCAGACCCCTTGGGGCTGGAGTTACAGGCAGTTGTGGTCTGCCCAAGATGGGTGCTGGGAACTGAACTCAGGTCCTCTGCAAGAGCAGTACGTGCTCTTAACCACTTAACTAGCTCCTCTCAACAGAACCCCTGAGCATTAGCTGGACGAACAGCTAAGCAGGAGTACAAAGTCTGCCTCCCACCCTGCTCCGCATCAAGGCTTGGCTTTTCCAGGAACCACTGGTCATCAGTAATGTGAAGTGTGTGAGTGACTTCTCCTGGAGGGAGGGCCTGTGACCTCCTCCAAGTGATCCTTCTGGCAGCCTGTCCCTAGGAGATGGCGGTGAGACAGACTGAGCGCTCCCAGGAGGCACAGCCACACTGCCCTGGAGGAACAGAGCCCTGGCCATGAGTGGCTGCTCTTGCAGAGGACCTGAGTTGGGTTCCCAGTACCCATGTCAGGCAGCTCACTGGGGCCTATAACCCCAGCTCCAGGGGGATCTGATGCTTTTTGTCGGCCTATAGAGGTACACACATACACACACAGACTTGTAAATACACTTCAGTGTGGTTTAAGCCCCCGTCAGTCTGGACTGTGCTTACACCCAGATGGACTGCATTCTAGAAGCTTCTAACCACCTGATCCAGAAGGCCCCACACCTCTGCCCTCACCCCTTGTCATATTTCTCCCTGGCATTACATGGTGCCTTCTTCCTGTTTTATTTTGACAATCTGTGTTCTCTGCCTCCAGTCTCATACACTGGCCAGGAGAGGCCAGGGAGTCTCTTCTTCACCCCCCCCCCCCCCCCCCCCCGTTCCCTGTTCCCAGATCCCAGCTCAGTGCAGTTCCCCAAACACCAACGAAAGCTGAGCACGCATGCTCCAGACACTTTACTTGTGTCATCAGAGCTGTTAGGTACCACACCCTTTCCAGAACATTCTTACCCTTGCTCTGTGGAAGGGGAGACAAGAACTAGGAACTAAGAAGACTCGCTGGGAGCCTCAGGTCCTCAAAGTGGCTGAACCAAGATCCAAACACAAATCTGTTTTTTCAACAAATAAACTCTTCTCTGATCTCCAAAGCAATTATGAGATTGTAGCTTTGGTAGGAAAAAAAAAAAATTCCAGGCTCCCATGACTCAACAGCAAGACAAATAAGCCAATTAAAAACGGGCAAAAGGCTTTAATAATATTTCTCTAAAGAAGATAAACAAATGGCCATTGAGTAAAGCAAAAGGCACTCAAAACCATTTGTCATCAGAGAACGTAAAATTAAAATCACCGCGAGAGAGACTCTTCCCACGGGTTAGGATGACTACTGGAAAACCAGCCAGCCGGTGGGACAAGATGGCTCTGCTCATAAAGGTGCTTGCTGCCAAGCCTGAAGACCTGAGTTCGATCCCTGGGTCCCAGAACTGGCTCCTAAAGTTTCTCTCTCCATCCTTCACACATGTGAGGTGACACTTGCTACCTCATCTTCCACCCCAATTCTTAAATGCAACTTAAAAAAAAAAAAAAGAGACAACCATTGGATATAATGGTTGGTGGCACTTATCTGTGACCCCTAGCCCTCTGGAGGTGGAGGCAGGAGGGTGAGGAGTTCAAGGTCATCCTCTGCTACATAGCAAGTTCGAGGGCTAGCCTGGGCTACGTGAAACTCCGTCTCATAAAACCAAACCAAATCGAAACAAAACAAACGCAGGTCACACACAGTGCTGGAGCAGTACTGTAGGAAGCTGGAATTCTTATACACAGCAGGAGGGAATGCACGGGGGCTGCCTCTCTGGTTATAGTTGGGCAGCTTTTTTTCTTTTCCTTCCTTCCTTCCTTCCTTCCTTCCTTCCTTCCTTCCTTCCTTCCTTCCCTTTCTTCCCTCCTTCCTCCCTCCCTCCCTCCCTTCCTTCCTTCCTTTCCTTCTTTCTTTGCCGGGCTGGCTTTAAACACTATAGCTATCTAAGGACGACAGCCTTGAACCCAGTCCCTTTGGAGATAGCTGGCTAGGAAAAGCCTTAACAAGCGTGAGGATGTGAGTTTGACTCCTTGCGGTGCCCAGAACAGCCTAGCTGGCTTGGAGGCCGTGACTGTGAAGGATGTGCTAGCTTCTCTTCAGCATGATGAACAGAGCCTCAGATTAGATTGTGGTGACCACTGGACAACTGTAAGGTTTACTAAAAATTAGAAGCTTGTGAGTTTAAAGGGGGCCAATTAATTGAAGATATGTGGGTTTCATCCATCAAACGTCAAAGGGAAACAGCAATGCATTCCTGGTGTCCGGAGTACGGTGCTGTGGCAGGGAGCTGCAGGGTGCCCTCAAGATGCTGAGTTCAGTTCTGAGCATACTTGACCCCTCCAGGGGAACAACTAAGCTTTGACCTTTTATTTTGAATTCAACAAAGTTTGTTTGTTTGTTTGTTTGTTTTTTTAAAGACAGTGTTCCACGTAGCCAAGGCTAGCCTCAAACTCCTTATATAGCATAGTCCAGGATGATCTTGAACTTCTGATCCTCCTGCCTCTGCCTCCTGGATGCTGGGCTTACAGGCATGCTCCACTATGCCCAGTATCTGCAGATGGAGCTTAGTGCAGACTGACAGGAACAAGGGCAGGAACAGGGACTTGGAGACAGTTGAGGAGGGTCCCGCCCTCAGGAGCTCCACACGTGGTGGGAAGCAAGAGAACACAGAAACGTGTCACCGACAGAGCTCCAGCTAGGTCTATGAGGTTTGGAAGTTTCTAGAGCCTTGCTTGTGCAGGGCCTCAGGAGCCACTCAGAAGTGTAAGAAGCAGAGCAGGAGGGCGTGGCATCCGGGTCATTGGAGGTGGCAGTAGTCGCCTTCCCATTTTACTATCGATGAAAGTCATGGGAGCCTCAGTCTCTCAGGTGAGAAGCCCCACCCCAGGTCACCTTACTCAGTGGTTCTGCTGGTCAGAATCTGTACTTCAAAGACATTCAGTAGGAAAAGCATCTGCTCTGTCACTCCTGGTCCCTTTGAGGACAGAGCTGTCTGGGGCCCCACTCTGATTTGCACAGCCAGGTCCATCTTGTTCCAGGAGCCTTGTTTGCTCAGGAGGGACTCAGGGTGAGCAGAAAACAAGTGCGGGAGGGAGGGGCTGGGTGTGTGAGTGAGATCCTGCTGCCTGCTCTGGGGTAGAGACCTTGGCAATGTGGCGGTGTCGTGATCTGGGAGTCTGACCAAATCACATCAAGGAAAGAGCAGAGCATACTCAAGTTCAGCTCTGCCTTCCCTGAAGAACTCAGTGGTTCCTATTTCCCCTCCCTTCCCCTCTTTTTCCTCTGACACTCTCTCTCTTCTTTTCTCTACCCCTTTGATTTTCTGAGTCAGGATCTTGACATGTTATCCTCAAACGTATGATTCTCTGTCTCATACCTCCTCCCACAGGTGTTGGGTTTATAGATGTATGCCAGGATGTTTGCCTTACCTTGTTATGTTTTCAAATACAAGATCAAATAAAAGGAAATAGTTGTAACATGAGATAAATAGGAGGTAAACACAATTTGCAAGGAGATTTATTCCCTGAAGATCTGCAGAGCATCTGGGGGTGTTGCCTATCAACTTGACAGACTCTAGACTCACCTGGGAGACCCACCTCTTGTCATGCCTGTAGGAGATTATCTTGACTAGGTTAACAGAAGTGGGAAGACTCGTCCACTGTGGGCGGTACCATTCCCTAGCTGAGATCCTAGACTGCAGAAGATGGAAAAAGATGAGCAGCATCTCAGAAATCTCAGAAAAAGAAGATGAGCAGCAGCAGCATGCATCCATCCCTCTCTGCTTCCTGATTGTGGCTGTGGCATGACCAGCTGCTTCAGGTTCCTACTGCCTTGACTTCCACCATGATGGGCCACATCTTTAACCACACCTTTTTATTCCAACAACTAGAAAAGATACCAGGACAGAGGTTTGTTGTAGAAGTTTATTTTTAGTTAAGTTTAGTTGTTTTGTGCACTGTTGGGTGAGGGTCTGCCTAGGTCTTGCATTTTGTATTGTCTGCAGGCGTTGGGTTTATGTGGTGGATGTTTGATTGCTAATGATCTGCATGTGCTGTCAGTAGAACACCTGAGGAGTTCCGAATCAATAAAAACACCTGAGCTCAGATGTTTGGGGTTCCACTGTCCAGTATGGTGCTGGCTAGGATAGTGGTTCTCTCTGCTAAGGTCTGGCAGGGTTTGCAATTATGAAATATGCCTCCTTGTCATCCTTGGTGAGCTACCACAGTAAGCGAACTACTACAGGGTTTGATTTGTTAAGACTGCTACTTGAGCCACAGGACTGAGTTGATAGGTTTTCAGGATGCTGTATTGTGTCCTATTTTTCGCATCCTGATATGATATCCAAATATTTTCTTTTGCTACTTCAAGTAGCAGGCATCTGGCCGCACACTTTCCACCAGCCAGAATGTGTTTTATTTATCCACTCTGCTTTACTTACTTAATTCCTTCCATTTCCTTTTTTTTTTTTTTTTTTTTTCCAGTACAGTACTTATTTTTAGCCTCTCTGGAGGGTGAAGGAAGACGCTGCCAATCCCCTCCTCCACATCATGACATCACAACCGTCATGACCATCCCGACCTGCCAAAGCACACCTGCCCCCATATCAGCTGTCCATCAGCCAAGGGGAAGGCACTGTGGCAGCAAGCACCTGACAGAGCCACTTGTGGACACTTCTTAGGCTTCCTGTGGGGGGACTCAAAGGCTGTGGCTGAAAGCAGCCCATGTTCCTTTGGAGATCAGCCTGTTTCCACCCATGCTTCTCTCTGTGTTCCTTGCTCTCTCTAAGGCCTGGCCAGAAGACTCACACATGGCCAGTGACATGCTGCTGGATACTTCAGAAGATTATACAAACCCTCTGCTGTTCCACAGGGCAAACCGCTGCAAGCCCGGGCAGCTAAGCACATCATTTCTAAACCTTTCTCCCAGACAGATGCAAATCCCCAAGGGACGCAGCTTCCGGGAGGCTACCGCTCCTCTCCTTTGCATCTCCGGAGGTGCAGCTGATGCTAGGATTCCCCTCGAACTCCCTGTAATTGTCATATTTTCTTAGCAAAGTAAGTGATTTGAATTTTGAATAATTTCCCTTTTGTTGATAGTCAGTAGCTGAGGGGAACGGGGTGGGGGAGGGGGAGGCTCCTGGTGTGTCATGGTACTCAAACGGAGAACTACTGGTCCAGGTCACAGTCAAGAAGATTATAGGAAGGCCCAAAGTACCCTTAGAAAGCCCGTTCATGAATGCACCTGCTCTGGGACCACAGGCGAAGTCCTTGTTTTTCCGATAGGTCAAAGAAACATCAAGGGTCCCACATGAGTATTAATTGACAGCAGGAGGCTTTGTAGGTCAAACACCGTGATGCCCCAGAGCAGTGTTCATTGGCTCTGGTTTTCCTCTCCTCTCTGGATACATACATGACTGTATTTCCCAGATGCTTTTACAGCCTGGGGTCATGTGACTCATTTCAGCCAATGGAATGCAGGTGGATATAACAGGGGCCAATCTCAGGCCAAAGCATGTAAAAGCACATGCAGAATTTAGGGATGCAGCTCCGCTGGTAGGAAGCTCTGGGTTCAGTTTTCAGCACAATATAAACTGGGCACAGTGGGCACACACCTGGGATCCCAGCACTCAGAGGGGCAGGAAGGGAAGACCAGGAGTTCGAGGTCATCTCCAGCTACAAATTGAGGCAGAGGCCAGCCTGGGATTCATGCGGATTCTGCATGCTCTGTTTTTCCTCCCACAGAATCCCGTTAGGTTGGATAACAGCAGCACAAAATGAGGTCCCTTCCCTTAGCCTGGGCCCCTGAGTAAACAGGACAAAGATGCCTGCCAACCTGCACCGCCTGGGAGACGTGGGGAGAGGGTGCTTTGCTGTGCTGAGTCCTGAGAACTTAGGGTCTCGGCCTGTCACTGCAGGCTCACCCAGGCTGTTGGTGACTATGCAAGTCCCTAGCACTGGGGCCATGTCCACAGAGATGCTCACACCTTCCGCTTGGGTGGCTGACATGGGTGTAAAAACCTCATACCAATGTGGAAGGGCAGGTACAATGGAGAAAATGCCACCAGCTTGAAAACCTCTTTCTGCCCTAAAACAGTGCCCCCCCCCCGAAAGCCCCAAGTCCACACATCGCCAAGTTCTAGGAGAAAAAGGAAGAAAGTGGTAACTGTTTTAACAGCAAGTCCTGATGGGGGTCTATGAGGATCATTTCAACTTCCTCTTCAAGAGTTTCCATGGCTGACAACAGGGCAAAGGGACTTGCTAGACTTGGAACTCCGCTCACCCCCCCTACCCCGCCCTGCGCTCCCTCCCCCAGCAGCCTCGCCCTGTGGTCTGCTCAGCTTCAGCCTGAAGCTGCTCCTTGCAGAGATCCTCAGTCACCAATGGTGTGAGCGCAGGGCAGGTAGGCTCATCTTAGTATCAGAAGAAAAGGAGGATTAAGAAGTTAAATCTGTCACGGGGTGGGGTGGGTGGGGGTGGGGATGATGATGAAAGTGAGTTCATGAACGCACTTCAAAGACACCTGCAAATGACTTCTGGACCCTCTGCTGTGAGTTACCCATGCCTGGGCTCCCCTCTGTCCTCCTGGAAGGGCTGGGTGGGGCTGCGCACAGCCCGGGCTTGGCCTCTGGGTTGGAGAGGAGGGGACGGCCTGTGCTGGCAGAATACAGAGCTGTGGGTGGGGCTGCAGGGGGGAAGCTAGGGTGCTTCGATGAGGCTCCTGGTGCAGAGGTGGGGGTGGGGGAGCCTCAATCCAGGCTAGCTGGTGAGAAGCTCATGAGAGCGCCAGCCTTGGGGTGGGGGTTCCCAGGTGGGAGAGGGCAGGAGAGGGGGATGAACACGCTCCCCTCCTCAGCAAGGCCAAGAAGCTCCTGGTGGAGAGACTGTGGCTACTCAAATGTCCAGTTATTTTCGATACTATGTTAGACACCAAGGGGGTGCTGGCATGAGAAGGGTCATTGGTTAATTTGTTTTTAAACACATAGCAAGCTTCTAACCTACAAAGGAAGCACAAAGCAGGGCCAGGAGTGTTGGTGTCAGAGAAGGCTTAGAGGGGTGACCAGGGCTTCCTGAAGGAGGCAGCAGTAAGCAGCTTTTCTACTCATGCCTTGTCTGTGGCCATCTTTCTCCATCTTGGCCAGATGGACAAGTAGCTGACCCACATTACACCCAAGCCATTAGAAACTTGGTAAACACACATACTGCTTTTCCCAATGGCAAGGGAAACTGAGTCAGTTTAACATTTGCTCATTCGTTCATTCATTCACTTAATGGTGAACCCCAACAAGAGTACTCAGCACTAACCAAGGCCCCAAGGCCCCAGCCCTGAGGAAGGCAGACCCAGGCCTAGAAGGCAGAAGACAGCCAGTTCCCTCCTATCGTGTGTAAGGCAGCATTTTGACATAGATGGAGAAGCTGGTCCTCTGTCAGTCTGGCTCTGACTACGTGACATCGACAGTGACCATGGATGCCCCCTCCTCTGCCAAAGCTGCCCAGAAGACTAACAAACAGATGACTGATAGTTGTGGGTACTTACCCAAGTGTCATTCATGCAATTTTAAAGGCATGACTTACTGAGTAGCTCGCAGACCGTCTGTGAGCTGCGGGCATTGCAGGCTGAGCCTCGAAGAGAAGTCTGATCAGAAACACTCCTAAATGGAAACAAACAAGCAAAGAAAACCAGCCACGGGACTGGAACCCAGGGCCCCACCATGCTAGGCAAGCCCTCTACCACTCAGTTATATTCAAGTCTTCTGTTATATTTTGAGAGGACTCTAAATGTAGCCTAGGATAGCCTCAAGCTTTCTTCTATTTTCATGTATGTGTATGCCTGTATGTGTATGCATATGTGTGTCAGGTGTCCTCTGAGGCCACAGGGTGTCAGATCCCTGTCACTCCAGTTACAGGAGCTGGGAACTGAACTCAGATCCTCGGCAAGAGAAATCAATATGTGCTCTTACCCATGGAGCCATCTCTCCAGATCAAGGCCTCAAACTTTCAATCCTCCTGCCTCAGTTATCTAAGTACCTGGGATTACAAGTATGGGCTGGGCTTCAACATCTGAACATTTTCAAGTCCTGGCATAATGTCACACATAGAAAGCACACATCCTGTACACAATTATTTAAAATATTTTGCATAAGGTATCTGGGCAGCAAGGCACACTCTTGCAGTCCCAGAACTTGGGACGCTATGGTGTGAGGACCATGAGTTCAAGGCCAGCTAGGCTACATGAGACCATCTCTCAAAGTATTTTTATGTTTTGTGTGTGTGCGTGTGTTACCTTCAGGTTGGTCACATATAAGGTAGTCATGAAAACAAATTTTATTTTTAAGATTTGGGCCCTCTCCCCAAGAACCCCAAGATATTCTGTATACATAAATCTTTCATTTCAAACTCTGGAAAAGACCAAACTGCTCTGAGTCACAAGGATTTCAGATAGGAGAGACTCAACCTTTACTATATAACTCCAATTTTACAGACAAGAAAACTGAGGCCCAAGACTTTACACACACTGGCCAAGGTTACAGGGCTACAGGGAGCTAACCCCAGGGCTCTCTAAGCCGCTCTGGGAAGCAGCTTCTCTGATCTGCATTGCTGCCCAGGGTGACTGGGCATTTCAGTGCCTTTCTGTTCAGTTGTTTAACTTGTTCCTGTTTGTCCTATTGACACAGTAGCTCCCAGCGGACTCTGTGGTCCCCTCTGTAAATTGAGACAAGCTTATCTGCCTCGTGCGTGATGGTGTGGGGATGTGAGGGAGATGGCAGGGGAACACCCTGTGAAGCACAGCAGCTTTCTTTGTGTCCTTTCAAATTGCCACAGTGCCTCACAAGAGCCTCGAAAGCCACAGCCTTGGTCAGTGGGAGGGATGGCCACTGAACAAGTGGAGAAGAGCAGCTTGGAGTTCTTCCTCCCTGCAGTGGGTGTGGGGAAGCCGCTGGGTCCAGGACCTTGGCTTGGAGTGAGCTTGTGAGCTGCAGTGGGGCTGGGCTCTTTCACCAAGGGGTCTAGGAGTTGGGGTGCCTGACAGGCTGTGCATGGGGTTCGCAGAGGGAACCTCTCTCAGAGAGGCAGCAGAGGGAGCAACGTCCAGGACCCCAGAACTAGGGCAGGGCTGAGGCCAGTGCACTTTGGCATCCTTACAAATGGCTTCGGGATGCACCTGCTCCGGGGATTAGGACCGTGGCTTGAGTGTGGCAGACTTCATTGGAACCAGCCAGGTGCAGACACAGCTCCAAAGAGGAGGGAGAGATCTGGGTCCCAGCTGCTGCTCGGATAAGAGCTGTGAGTTCACAGAGGTTGCTGAAGAGTCACCAGCTGCTGGTGTTGCTGAATGGACAGGGGAGATGCAGGATTTTAGGGCACAGGGTCCGAGGTTAGCGATCCCAGCTACCCAGGAGGTCTGGGCAGGACTGTAAGTTGAAAGTTAGCCTGGGCAAGAGAGGGAGATCCTGTCTAAATCTAAGACTTAAAAAATAAAAGAATTGGGGGCCCAGCAAGTTGGCTTAGCAGGTCAAACACCTGCCAAGCAAGCCTGACAACTTGGATTCTATCCCAGCAACTCTGGTAGAGTAGGAGGAGGGAACTGACTTTGCCAAGTTGTCCTCTGCCCTCTCTATGCTTGCACCGGGGATGTTGCTCATTGTGAACTGCATCTGGTCAAGGACACATGTCCCTCTCTGTGGCTTGTGCTGCCTCACAACATGGCGGCTCAAAGGGTCAGACATCTCAGCATGATAAGGCAAGGTCATGGTTCCGTTGATAAGGCAGTGGTCATGGCCTTTGTTAGGACAGCTTTGAAGACTGCATGCTTTTCCTTCTGTTTTTCTCCTCTCCTCTCCTGTCCTCTCTTGTCCTCTCCTGTCCTCTCCTGTCCTCTCCTCTCTTCTCTCCTCTCCTCTTCCCTCCTCTCCCCTCCCCTCCTCTTCTCTTCTCTTCCCTTCTTCCCTCTCCTCTTCTCCCCTCCCCTCTTCTTCTTTTTCCTCCACTCCCTCTTCTCCCCTCCCCTTCCCTCCTCTTCTCTCCTCTCCTCCCCTCCCTTCCTCTTCCCTTCCCCTCCCCTTCCCTCCTCCCTTCCCCTCGCCTCTCCTCTCTTTTCTCCTCTTTGGAAAGGATTATCTTGAACTTCTGATCCTTTTTGCCTCTACCTCCCCAGTTCTGGGATCACACGCATGTGATCCAGTTTATGTAAAGCTGAGAAGTGAACCTAGAGCTTCGTGCATGCTAGACAAGCACTTACTGACTGGGCCACCAGACTCAGCCCAGAGAACCTTGCTTTAAATCAAAGCATGTGACCAACTGCTCCAGCTTTCCTGAGACACACAGAGAACAATTGAAAACCATGACAATCTGAAGGAAACTAGGACTAGCTGAATAATTCTCACCTGTCTGTGACACTTGGACTAGGCAGGCACTGGGGGGCAGGTGCTGTTAGGCCTAAGTCTGTCTGTCTGCTTCTTGAAAGCTAATACCATAAGAACAAGGGCTTTGAAGAAGGGCATCAGAGTTGTTCCAGTGTACCTCTTAAGAGGACAGTGGACACAGCTGGCTTGCATGGAACCCTTAACTGCAAGCCAGACCCCACTCTCCACCCCTTAATAAGTTTTTCTCATGACACTCAAACATCCTATAGGCCTGCACTCTGAGACTGAGGCTCAGGTGATAGAAATGAGCCCACTCCACACTCCTAAGCTTCTCTCCCCATCTGGGCCTTATCCTCAGGTCATCGGGGGTCCGGACTTCTCAGTACTCACTGGGATCCAGGAATCTGAAGTTTTAGCAGGCACTCACTGCAGCCAATCATTGTTGTTGTCTGTGCACAATTAGGGAAACTGAGTCTCAGGGGGCAGAATAGCCTGGCCAAGACCATCATAATGAGCTGTAGAGTTGGGGACTGGAAAGATGGCTCTGTGGTTAAGAGTACTTGCTGGTCTTCTAGAAGACCTGGGTATCGTTCCCAGCACCCATGTCAGGAGGCTCACAACTGTTGGTAACACCAGTTCTGGGCCTCTGATGCTTCTGACCTCTGGAGGCACATGTGCCCTCACCACCACAAAATTACAATTAATTAATTAATTAACTGCAGGGCTAGGCTAAAAGGCCAAGTGCAGGCCATGGATCCCTGGTTCCCTGGCTCCCACATAACTGGGTGAGTGGGGTGTGTAGTAGCCAGTGTCAGCCAGATAAGAACTTGAGAGCTCGGGCTTGGGTATCAAGGCTGCCTGGATCCCAGCTGCAGTTCCACTTTCTCAGAAGCCAAGGACACTGGGGGAGAACAGTGGCTGGATCTCCCAGAGCAGCGAGTTTCATTTGCTGGAGCTGGAGCTGTGCCATTCACCTGCTGGAGGAGTCGCTAATAACTGCTGAGTTTAATGATGCTAAATTAGCTGCAACAATATTGAAGCTCCGAAGGCTCCTGGAATTGAGTGCATCAGGTGGGGATGAATTCCAGAGTGTCTTTGCCTTGGGGGCTGGGGAGAAGGAGGGGGAGGGACTCAAGGAGGGAGGAGAAAGATGAGACTGACTACTGCAGCAAGATGTAGTCACAGTTGGGATGCCCCATCCACCACTTGACTGTGAGCCTTTCTTACCAATAAACACAACAGCCACATCGAGAATCACAGCTGATTACTCATGAGATGCCAGCTCTGGTCTAAGTGCTTTCTGAATATTCACTAATGAACTTGCTCTTCGTGTCTCTGAAGTACCAGGTCAGTCTGGACTTGCAGGGGTTACAGAACATTCCCGGACTTGCCCTGACTCGGGGGCCATCACACAACATCGTTTCTGTTTTCTTCCCTGAGTGTGGTCCAGCCTCTAGCTGCTTCAATAACCAGAACCCAGCAGAAAGGGGTTGGGGATGTGACCCAGTTGGTAGAATGTTTGCATGTATTCCATCCCCAGCACTGCACAAGCCTGTGTGGTGGTGCATACCTGTAATCCCGGCACCGGGGAGGGAGAGGTGGGGGAGCAGGGAGCAGATGTTCAAAGTCATCCTCTAGTACATGGCAAGTTCCAGAGGCCAGCCTGGGCTACATGAGACTGTGATCAGGCTAGCCTGAGCTACATGAGACTGTGTGATCAGGCCAGCTTAGGAGACTCTGTGTGATCAGGCCAGCCTGGGCTACATGAAGCTGTGTATGATGGTTGATGTCAATTGTCAACCTGACAGGATCTAGACTCACCTAGGAGACAAGCCTTCAGGTAGACCTATAGGGAATTATGTTGATTCAGTTCACTGAGGTGGGAAGACCCAGCCCTAAAAGTGGGTCCTGAGCTGGGATCCTGGGCTGCACAAAAAGGAAAAGTGAGCACTACTGAAGCTTTCCTTTGCTCGTTTCTTCCTGACTGTAGATGAATTAAAGTCTATCTGCTCCCTCTCAGAAGCCAATATGAAGGGACAAGGAACTCAGGTTCATCACAGGAGGCCAGCCCCCTACATAACTGTGAGGCTGTGCACCTTCCAAATACAAGAGCATCTGGGAAACCCAGTATACAAAAGGGCTTTTTAGGGAAGGGAAGGAGGTTCTTGTGGGAAAATGAACCCAAAATCTTGTGTTGAGCTGGCCCTAAGTGTAGGGCTTTGATTTTAATCCACCTTGTACATCACAATTAACCTTGATTTCTGGAATATATATATATATATATATATATATATATATATATATATATATACACACACACACACACACACACACACACACACACACATATATATAAAATATATATATACATATATATACAAAATATATATATACATATATACACACACATGCATATATATGTATATATATGTGTATACACACATATGTACATATATACATCCCTGTGGGAAGATATATATAGTGTGTGTACATGTGTATATTCATACGTGGTACATATATGCATGTGTACCCGTATATGTGAATGTGCTTGGACTTGTGCGCACATGTAGAGGTCAATGGCAGGGGCCTTCTATTCCTATCTTATTTTATTTATGTTTTTTGAGGCAAGATCTTTCACTGAACCTGGAACTCCCTCCTTTGATGAGAGTACCTAGCCCGTGAGCCTCAAGGGTCCTCCTTGTCTCTGCCCTAGTGCTGGGGTTACAGACACAGCCTGATACACTCTGCTTTTATGTGGACATCGGGTATCCCAACTCCAGGCCTTAGGCAGATCCTCACTGAGCCAGTTCTCAGCCTACAGTGTTTTCAGAGAAAACTTCCTTCTGACGTGGTGACTAGATACGACCCGAGGAAGACTATGAGCCTCAGAGCAAAGGCCAAGGGAGGATTGCAGGCCACACGGATCATGTGTGCAGACACCATGAGCCTGGAGAACATGAGGCTTTGGAAAGTGGCCACAGGGACACACCATCTCAAAATATGACTATGGATCAGAACATGCCAGCCTCAAATATGTCCCTCTGGCACAATGGCTATTTTGAGGTGAGGCTTCTGAAAGATGAAACCTGCCTTGTTTCCGGTGCTCCTCCCAGTCAGCCCCAGCCATCCCAGCCTTTCTTATTTCCAGAAACTCTTGTGTTGAGGTTTAAAAGTCCCTGGAGATCCACTCTGGAGAGTTAGCATTCTTCCCAGTATGCAAGAGGAACAGATGCCAATCAACTGCTGTTCGTTTCCCTCTGGCTAGTCTGTCTTTTGTTACAGAAGTCACAGTTAATGACTAAAAGGAAAAAGAGGAAATTATTTTCCTTCACAGTAGTGGGAATGGAGGGGGGGGTCAGACGACTGGGGCTATTGGAGGCCACTGGACTCCTTGAGTGATTCACTTGCCAGGTCCACAGAAGCAAGCACGTGACCCGGTGTAGAGAGGATACCTCCAGGTCCACATCCTGCTCTCAGCTGCCTTGTGGTCCAAGTGAGAAGTACTTTTTAGCAGAAGCAAAGTGCCTTCATGCCTCATTTCAGGGAGCTGGCTCCTGGGGGAGTTCACTTCTAAGCGCCTCCCAAATCCCAATATCTCAGGAATCTTAGGGCCAGAGGGGAAGATGAACAAGAGCGTTGGTTAGACCAGACGGTGCCAGGGTGTCGTATCCCAAGGAATTGTTGATGGTATCATGAGAGGTGGAGAACAGGTGAGCCTGCCTAATAAGTGGAAGAGGTTGTTCAGCTTCTCTTGGTGAACAAGGGGTGTGGCCAAGGGAGAAGGGGTGTGGCCAGGATCGCCCCCAAAGCATTTCAGTGTTTGTTTTTGAGAGAGGATCTCATAAACAGCAAGGACTGGTCTGGAACTTGCTATGTAGACCAGGCTGGTCGGGAACTTAAAGAGACCCACCTGCCTCCAACACTTCTTTGTCTTCCTGGGTGCTGGGATTAAAGGTGTGTACCAAGGTGCCAGGCTGTTTCTGAATTTCTTTCACAGGCATTTCAGACGAGGGGAAGGGGCTGGCCCAGGATACGTGGCTGGAGATGGCTGGCCACTGGCTGGTTCAGTATCACATGGGACCACCTGGAGATGGCTTTGTCATATCCCAGGTACTTTGTGGAAAGAGCAGCTGAGTCATTGGTTGGTGCCTTAGTTAGGGTTCCTGTTGCTGTGATGAAACAGCATGAGCAAAAGCAACTTGGGAAGGAAAGGGTTTGTTTCACTCATAGTTCCATATAACAGTTCATCATCAAAAGCAGTGAGGGCAGGGACTCCAGCAGGGCAGGAGCCTGGCTGCAGAAGTTCATGCAGAGGCCAAGGAAGGGTGCTGCTTACAGACTTGCTCTTCATGGCTTGCTCAGCCTGCTTTCCTATAGACCCCAGGACCACCAGCCCAGGGATGGTTCCTCCCACAATGGACCGGGCCCTCCGGAATCAATCACTAATTAGGAAAATGCCCTACAGCCGGATCTTATGGAAGCGTTTTCTCAATTGAGGTTCCCTCTTTCAGATGACTCTAGCTTGTGTCAAGTTTTGGGGAGCAGCCCCAGCTGGAGTTTGGGTGGAAGTTGAGGCCATAAGTAAGGATAGGGGAGCTTGTAGAGCAAGGACAGAACCTCATCAGTGAGTGGGGGAGACCATCCCCCCTCAGCCCAGCCTCCCGGGAGGGAGTGACATTTCAGCACTCCTGATTCTAATTGAATTTAATTGTCTCCTCCAAGTTACGCTAAAACCTTTTCAAAGTCCCCTGAAATTAGGGACCATCGATAACACCACTCCTTGGGGGCTTTAATCCGTGTCCTCCCCAGAACGGTGATTAATATTTTACAAGCTAATCATATCTTTCAGGCAGGCTGTCAGCAGAAGATTCGCCGACTCTCATCAATAATAAAGTGCTCCCAGGCCCTCACTCCGAAACCTCCTGCATAATTCACCTCGAAAACCTCAAACAAAGGAACCCAGGGTCTAGTCTCCTAATGGGTGTCCTTCCCAATTATCTACGGGGTGGGGGGGGGGAGAAGGGTGGGGTGGGGCGGGGAGGGAAGGGCAGGGGACATAAAAGCTGATTGATGGGTGCCCATCTGGTTTTCCCTCTTTAACATGCACTCACCTGCCTCTGCCGTCTGTCGTCGGTGTGCAGCCTCCCCTCCCACACCTCATTTGTACCCATCTCCCTCTCTTTCCTGCCCTTCGCTGTCCTCCTGTTTCGTCCTAACAGTGATACGGCTCACGGTCTTCACCAGCTTCTGCGCGCCGCAACCTATGAAGTTGAATGGGTTACTATGGTACCCGTCAGACGGATGAGTAAACTGAGGTCCACTGCTCAGGGTCACAGCATAAGCTGGTGGCTGTCAGAGCTCTCCCTAAGCCTGTGCTCTTCCCCTGTGAGTCTCGTGCCAAGGGTGTGACAGCACCCCCATATATACCCGGGCGTGGAGATTAAACCAGGGCCTCTGACCTCTTCTCTATCAGCCGCAGTTGGCCTCTTGTCCCAGGGGATGGTAGTGGCTGTGTACAGAGCTGGCTTCACTTACCCTTGTGGTTCCAGCACTAAGGCCAAAGATCAGAGGCCAATAGGTCAAGGGCAGAGTGAACTGGGGAGAGGTGGAAGGTTTTGTAGATAGCAGGACCCACTCATTGGCCTTTCTCCTCACTGGCGTTGCTGGGAAGCTTGACTGGGCATATTTCAGGACGGTCTTGTCCTGGTGCCAGAGGACACTGGAGCCCAATTCCCTGCATTCAAGCCTTGAGCAAGCATCCAAAAGGCCAGAGAACAAGGTCACCAGGAGCAGGATGAAGCCCAGGTCCTGTGAGTCTGTGGAGGAAAGGCCTTCTCCTCTGTGGGTGCTCTCTCATGCTTCCCTAGGTCTCTATGACTGGCTCCAAATTTGGATCGCTGGCCTAATGCTGTTCACAGCAGGGCCTGATCCCTGGGGCCTTATCTCAATTGACAGAAAACACTAATGATCACCTTTCCATTTGAAAGGTCAACTGGAAGGAATAGACAGACAGCGGAAGAGTGACTAACAGACACTCAAAAAAAAAACCCGCAGGGGGTGTCTCTGGTATGAGCATTAGAGTCCCCCATCTATTTACAGGCTGGGGTACTTATGGGCAGAAAGAAGGTGAATGAGAAAGAAATGGTTTTCTTTTGAGCCTGCAGTTGGCCATTGCTAGGCCTAACCAATGTCTGGTGAAAGATGCGGGGAGGGCAGCCATCTATGGAAGTTACTTCAGTTGTAAAACCAGGTAGGTTTTGAGGCTTGTCACAGTCCACCTGAAAACAAGGTGTTGCACAGAATGGCATAGCCTTGGCTAACGCTGCCCCCATCTCTGTCTTATGTCTGGGCCAGCCCAGGGTGACAACCTGTTTGGGTTTCCTCAGGCACATGGGGATTTGTTTTAAGACAGGGGATGCTCTGAGAACCCCAAGACTCAGTTCACCTAAGCACTCAGATGGAGAAGTCAGGGTCAGAGAGAGCAACAGGCTGGGGGTGGGGTGTGAGGAGCCTGGCCAGTGTCTGCAGCCTTGGGTCTGCTCCTTCAGGAACATGGCTGGCCTTAGGTGACCTTTGACCTCCTTCTTGGGCAGCTCATGTAACACATGTAGTAATCCTAAAGGTTTTTTAGAAGGAGAGGTGAGATGGTGTGAACCGAGCACAGCACCCGGGTAGTCCTTGGTACCCCTTTCCTCCTGGCTGCATATAGCCACACTATCCTCACTTGCAGGCTTGGCTTCAAAGGCCTTTGTGATGGGATGCTTCCTCCTCAGGATGCCCTGCCTACCGCCTAGAGCCTGTGCCCCTCAACTCTCCTGCCTCTCTTCTCTATTGAGACCATTTTAGAGCCCACAGCAGAGGCCCAGAGAGGGTGAGCTGCTCACAAAGGCCACCCAGGAGCTAGGAGCAGAGCCCAGGGAGGGGACTTTTGTGGTTTGGGGAGCCAGGCAGACTTGAGTTTGAGGGCTACCCCAGAGCTCGACCCCTCCCGGGTGGATTCCATTGGCTCTCTGCAGTCCTGTTCTCAAATTCCCTTTTAAAGATGGGGATTCAGGGCTGCAGAATCAGGCCAGAGGCAGAGCACCTGCCTAGTGAGTGGGAAGCCCCGGTTGCATCCGGATCCTTAGCACTGCATAAAAACAGTCAGTGCGTGAGTGGGTAGTAGTCAGTTACTACATGTGTTACATGAGGCGCCCATGAAGGAGGTCAAAGGTCACTTAAGACCACCTGTGTCCCTGAAGGAGCAGACCTAAGGCCTTATAGGATCTAGGGAGGAGGAAGATGATCATTTTTGTTTGGCACACTGTGTGTTCAACAAGGCCTATTGTGGCAGCAGGCTCTCTGCTTTGATCAGTGACTCTTTTCTGGGCACCCACTCACGGAGGTCTCACGAGGGAGGGACCTGCCGCTGCGTGCCAGAGGTTAACCTCCGTCCCTGGATCAAGCCAGGAAGGGTGCCCGTTGTACAAGGAGAGGCAAGGATCACTCCGCCTCCACTGGGGGGCCTGGCCCTGCAGCTCCCAGCTCTGGCAGGGGTCCCAGACTTCTGGAGATTCACTAGGCTCAAGGTGATTCTGCACGGAGCAAAAGGGAGAGGCAAAGGAAGGCGAAGACTTTAATGTTGCAGGATCTGGTTCCAGCCTACAAGCGACATTTGCATTTAAATGGAGGTCTGGAAGTCTGTAAATCTGCATTTCCCAACCGCAGAGGCCTAATGGCTGTTTAATCATGTTTAGATGAACCCCCCTGGAGCACTGGGGGTTGGTGCAGGGCTTCTTAGATCTGTAACAGAGACTAAGATCAAGCAGGCTCTCAGGCAGGGACTCCCCCCTCACACGCCTTCTGTCCTGCACAGAGTGGTCATTCCAGCGGTAGGCCTCTGCCCCTGCCGGGAGGGCTTCTTGGATTATTCAGAAGTAGCAGAAGTAGGGTTGGCCCCAAAGTCCCCAGGCCTTGCCTTCTTACATCTGGAAGAGGTCACGGTATTGCTGAGACCTGCCCCTGATTGACTCCAGGCAGAACTGGGCATTCCTGATTGGCTACATGACCCCAGAAGAGCACAGGGCCAAGCCAGGCATGCAGAATACCCAGTACACAGTAGGACATTTTTTAAAAACATGGTGATCAGCCTAGCTCCAGGTTGCCCTTGAACCTGAGCAAGATCAGCCTTCCTGGGTCTCAGCCTTCCACCCGACCTTCTAGGGGGCTCATTTCAGTGCGCCCGGTCTCTCTGGGACACAGACCCCTTCACACTGACGATAGAGTGTTAGGCTCACTAAACAACATCCTCCAAGGGCCAGCCTTTGTCAAGTGGGTCCACAGTCACAGGTGTGTTCGACTTGCCCTGTGTGGTCCCCTCGTGGGCAGTGCCAGATGGCACTGCTGTTCTCAGGACACCTTGTCTTGAGTCTTGTCTGGTGGGGTCCCCATCAGAGTCTCATCCTGCGGGGGGGGGGAAGAAGAGGATCAGAAGGGGAAGCACCTTTGTAGAGGTCACCCAGCAGAACTCGGTGCTCAAGCACCCACGGGTACTGGGCACCCAGGGCTGTGGCCTGTGCCCCTGCTGTCCTGTGGCCTCACACCCGAACTCCACAGGAGGGAGGGAGGTAAGCAGGGAGAGAGGGTTCGGCTCCTGATCAGTTCTATCTGAGCACTCAGGTTGTAAATGAAATGTGTGTGGCCTGAGGGTGCTCACTCAATCCCTATACTCCCCCGACTCTGGAATTTTGGGGTCCCCCATCATCTGTCTGGCTCCCAGGCTTTAAGACAGGATAGGTGACTTTCAGAGGGTATCTGAAACTTTTGTTCCCTGAATTACAGGTTTAGCTTGCCAGGTTGGCCTTGGTGAGTCAGTCAGAGCCCACGACCCCCAAGTAGCTATTCTAAAGCTTTGTAGTGAGAGCCACAGATGCAGAGAGATGGTTCTGAACACCACCCACCCACCCAGACTCCGAGGAGTGGGGGAGCATGCGCCAGAGAGAAGTGTGTTGGCACACAGGCCTGCCCATCTCCTTTATACCCCAGCCTGTCACTCCACGGAACTTGCCCTTGGTGTCCCTTTACTCTCTCTGTGTCTCCTGAGGCCTGACTTGCAACCCCCCACCGAGAGTCCAGCTCACATACTCCCCCTCTCTGAAAGCCCTCCAAGCCAGGTACTATGTCTTCACTACCCCTCACTCCACCCCCAGAATCCTGTCTCTGCTGCCTCCCCTCTGTGGAGGAGCAGGTAGCACCCTGTGAGTTAGGCTTGGATTCCTCTGGAGGGGAGGGGAGCGGTTGAGGCTGCATGGGGAGGACCCCTACATGGGAGCCTGGAGCCTGGAGCCCTGACCCCGGACCTTCTGCATTAGGAAGTGATAGAGCACGGCAAGGTCCGCTTCTCCGTGCCTCGGTCTCCCCACGTGTAATAGGAATAGTGATGAGATTCAAAGAAATGGACAGATGGTGCACTGAGCAGGGTTTGCATGTGCTCTGAGCTTGGCTGGTGATACTCTTTCTACCTCAGACTGCAGAGCTCATCGGGGCTGGGCAAGGCTAGCAGTGGGGCAGGGACCAGGCTTTAGGGTAGCAGTTAGGGGCAGTGGCGGTTGGTGCACAGTTCCCCATCGTGGTCACCTATCCTTGGAGACACACCTGTGCCCCCTGTCCCGCAGGGGACTGCTGGAAGCATTTGCTCTGACATCTCTGTTCTCCTCCCCTTTCCTCATCTATGGAAGGCTCCTGTCCTCCTGTCTTTAGATCACGGACTTCTAAGGAGAACAGACTCTATCTTATCCCTAGCCTGGGGCCCGGCGTGGAATACGTGCTTAACGGGTACTTGGATATGTTGTTACTTGGACATGTGCAGTAGCACTCAGGAACACTGTGCAACCCGTCCTGTTCTGTGGCTCAAAGGCATAGGCATTGACATCAGACAGGCCTGGGTTGGAATCTCAGCCTCACCCCTTATTAATGTCAGGGAGTAACTGACACTGAGTGTGATCTCAGCACATGCCGGGTTTGTTCACTCTGGGTCTACGAGATACAGGTAGACAGTTACTCTTGCCTCTGTCTTCAGCACTCTCAATTAGGACGTGGTAGATGGGGGCTGTTGCCTGGTGTAGCCCAGGCTGCGGAGAATGACCTTGAACTCCCGATCCTCTTGCCGCCACCTCCCTAGGGCAGGAATGACCGGCCTGCACCACCACCTCTGGCTTACGTGGTACTGGGGATTGAACCCAGGGCTTTGTACATGAAAGGTGGGTGCTCTACCAACCGAGTCACAGCCCAGCCCATTGCTACAACTAAAGAAGCAGGTGGGTTCTCTTGATCCAAATGACAGATGCTGCTACCAGGATGCCCCCTCAGGTCCCATCAGTCCTTCCCCAGGTCATGGGCCAGCCCTGCCCAGCTCCTTGGCCTGACACAGCTGACTGGAAATGTGTTCTTTCTGAGCCGGCCCCCACCACTTTCCCCTTGGAAAAAGCAATTAGACCGTGTTTACCAGAGTGCGTGGTTGCAATCTGTCGCTCGAATCCTATCCTGTGCACTGGCCCGCTTCTCACAGGCTTTGCTTAGGCCTGATGGGAGATTTGCATAAGTAGTAAAAATAGAACTGGGGGAAAGCAGGGGAGGGACCAGCCTGGGGCCAGCAAGTTGTGAGTAGAGCCCTGGAGATCCTGATGGGTCTGGGGGTACTGATGGTGGGTGCAGGGGGCCCCCCTAACTCGGAGGCATTCTTGTGTGATTTGATCTTTCATCTCTGTTGGGTAGGCAGTCTGGTCCTTATGAGAAGCCAGGGTAGCCTCCATCTTGGAGGCACAGAGCAGCTGGAGTTCTCTGTGACATCTCCATCTCTGCATACAGCCCTCAGTAGCTCCCCAGTGCCCTGTTCGCTGTCCCTCCCAGGGGCTGACATAGCAGAATCAAGCATATGCTTGAGATTCCCACTTTGGCTTCTGTTCCTGTCTCCAGTTTCTCAAAGTTGGTCTGCAATGCTCTGGGGAATGGGAACATACTCCTGGATGTCCTGTAAGGCAGTGTGGAGGGTTCCAGGGCAGAGAGAAAGAGAGAAGTCCAGGACAGGTGGGCACCATGGCCAATGGCTCCTAGCTGTGGACATTAGGGCCAGTCCTTCCAGAGAGAGACTGCAGTACTGGAATTTTCCAGCACAGACAGGAGGCCTGCCTTAGACTGGAGGGAGGCCCTGGGGAGGCATGGGGGCCTGCACCTCTCCTTCCCTCTCCTAAAGGGCAGCCTGACACTCTGGGACTGTGGAAACTGCCCCTCCACCCCCTGCTGGTAAGTGAGGGGGCCGTCTCAGGCCTGGGGGATGGTCCATTTTTCATCTGTGAAGCCATGTAAGAGGAGGTAGTCTTTTATTTTAAAAATTAAATCGGAAAGTTCTCTGGGAATCTTTGAAATCTTCAGAGTGGTGGCTTCTTTTTTAAATAAAAGGAAAGATAAAGGCAGCTTTTCCAGTCCTTGGGTCACACTGGGATTCCAACGTCATTTGAAATGGCTACCGTGGGCCCCTGTCCAGGGACTTTCTTTGTTGTTGGGAGAATCCCAGGGCTTGTTATAAGGGGTCGCCCATGAAAACCCTCTCTGGAGATCGCCTGTAAGAAACTCTGGGCAATTTGGATTCTCTGCTGTTTCACTTGTCAAATCAGCGCCTTGATAAAACTGGTCTTCGATGCCTCTCAGAGAACGCATGAGTACATTTTTGACAAAGTTAAAAGCATTCTACAAACGTAAGGTTCTATTAGCAGTGGCCACCATGCCCTGAGAAGGGGGGTGTTTTTTTTTTTTTTCCCAAGGTCACAGAAAAAGTGGCTGGAGGAGCCAGAAAAAGAAGCAGAGGTTCTTTTGTTCCCCAGGGCTCCATCATTGAACCAAGGAGAGAACAGAGGCCGCAGCCAAAGACAGGGAAAGGTAAGGGAGAGGGGCCTCTCACCAGCTGAGAGCCAAGAATTCCATCCCAGTTAAGAATCCTTGCTGTGCTGGATAACCAGAGACACCTGGCTTTTTAGGCAGAGATCTTGCACATAAGGTTGTTAAAGTAGCTGGGTCACAGATGGCTCAGTGGGTCAAGACGCTTGCCGCCAAGCCTGATGACCTGAGTTCAATCCCCAGGCTGTGGTGGAAGGTGAGAACTGACTCCTGCATGTTGTTGACCTCCGACCTCCGTAACCACACAATGGTGTTTGTTCTCTCTCATACAGGAAGAAATGAGATAAAAGTTTTAGAAGAGCGTTAAAGGGTTGATGAATTACGCTTAAATCTGAAGCAAAGGCGGCCTTTCTCCTTTCCCAAGGGAAACTTGCCATTTTCCTAGGATCCTCAGAACCTTCTTGGGCCTTGTTCCAGAAGCCAGGTAGTCTCCAGAAGTGCAGCTGAAGCTGAGATTCTGAGAGCATGATGGACCGTGGTTAATTTTAGGGCTTGTGGCAATGTATGGCATCCCTCTAGAGGGCTGCTTGAATTAATGAGTTAATTTAGTCCAAAGGTCCAGTATCTCTGCGCCTTTGGCGCTGAGGCTGTAGAAGTGAGTTGGGCGTGGGGAAGCCGATTCTGCACAGAACGTGTTTTGGGGCCCACAGGGACCCCAGAAAGAGGCCTGCACACTCAGCACTATAATTAATTAATGATGCTAATAATGGTTCTATGATCAATCCCAGTTTGGGGAGCTTGGGAAGTTGGGTCCGTGTGCCTAGAAGACTCACATTCTAATTGCTTCAAGGGTAGGTGTGGATGGGTGGGTGGGCAGTCCTGGGAGGTGGGGAGGTGTCCCTCAGAGCTGGCAGAGCACAAGGACCAAGGATTGGCTTTTGAGGCCCATAGCAGAGATTGTTCAGCTTTAACCTCAGCCCAGGATAAGCTGTGTGACACAGGCTGGTTCCTTGGCCTCTCTCTGAGTGTGATGGTAAATCACGGTTGTCAATGTAACAGATCTAGTATCACCATGGAAGCATGCGGGGGTCCTTGAGAGGTCCAGCTCTGGCCCCCGCGAAAATGGGGTTCTTTCTTCCACGAAGGATGGGTAAACCCCAAAGAAACACGAGACAGTCTTGGGTCGCTGCGAGAACCGCACGAAGCTTTTTATTAATGAGCTTAGCACGCGGTTGCTTGGGGCAGGCACGGCGGCTTGCGCGCATGGGCGAGAGATGCGGGCGGGTGAGCTAGGCAAGAGAAGAAGGCAAGAGAGTGAGAGACCCCCGTCCAGGGCTTTTATCTGGGTCCCCCTGCCCTGGGCTTGTGCTATTTTGATTGGTCCCTCAACCTCATCGGTCAAGTGTCCGCGGGAACCAGAGTAGGGGTAGCCGCCTGGCACCTTTGAACTTCTTGAGACGAGATGGTGCCTGGGCTTTTTGGGGAAGAAAGAATCCCTGCTGATAGGTGATGGGGAGAGGCTGTTTTCTACGTGACTGCTAACACCTAGGGGAATTTTCTGGGTTTTATATTTCTTAAATCTTTGCAATAAACCTGGGTTGCTTTATTGCGATTTACTTCTGGATAGCATGGCTGTGTTTCATTCCAGCCCACAGTAGCCAGCTCAGGGATTGATTTTGCTATTACTATTGGCTTATACAGATCTTATTATTGATGAGAGAACATATGCCACCGTACAGTGAAGACAAGAAAGGGGCAAGGCAGTTAGGGAGTTCCAGTTCCCGGCAGTGAATTCGCTTCAGGAACCTTGTCAAGCTAAAGCATTTCATAGCCTGGGTAACCTGGGCCCCAACAGAAGCATACTTCTGAACATGTCTGAGAGAAGTTTTTCTAGACTAGGTTAATCGAAATAGTAATACACCCACCCCCCACAAATCACCCAAAATGTGGGGAGCACCATTCCATGGGGTCCTGCATTGAATAAAAAGAAAGTAAGCTGAGCACCAGCTTCATCTCTCCCTGCTTCCTGACTGTGGATGCGATGTGAACAGCCGCCTCGTGCTCCTGAAGGCATTCCTTCCCCCTCCATGATGGGACTGTGCACCCTCGAACTGTGAGCCAAAAGAAACCCTTTCTCCTTCAGTTGCTTTTGTCAGGTATTTTGTGACAGCAGTGGGAAAAGTAGCAGATGTATCAAGCTTTTCTCTCCTCTACCATCGGGAGGCATGGCCTCCCCCGCCCCCTCTCTTCAGAAGCCAGCGACCAGTGTCGCCGGGCCCTCTGTCCCGCGTGCTCTCGGGGACATCTCTGACTCCTTCCTGAGCACACAGACTCAGGATGCTTTGTTGCCCACGCTTGTCACTGAAGGTATAACGCACTCATGGGAAAGTGACTCTGCCTTTTCTGTTTCTAATCTTAAATTTTATTTCAATCCTCCCAGGACTGGAAACAGGACAAAAAAAAAAAAAAATCTGAAAAGGATTCTAAAATGTTTTGCTTTGATTGTTTTAAAATAGTCCTTTAAAAGATTTTGAAACAATTTAGGACTTCCAAATTTCAGAAATAGCAGAGTTCCCTCCAGCCCAGAATCTCCTGTGATGCCTCACACAAACAAAGACGGTCCAACCCGAAGCAGAAGGGGTGTGTGTGTGTGTCCAAGGACAACCTTGCGGTGTGGCAAGCGCTTTACCTGCTGAGTCATCTCACGGTTTTTGAGACAGGATCGCTCACTGGAACTATAGCCCAGTGGGTGGGCTGCCTGGACAGCAAGCTCCAGGAATCTGTGTCTCTCCTCCTCCTCCTCCTCCTCGGTGCTGGGGTTACAAGCCTGCACCAACATTGTATTTTACGAGGAATCTGGGCCTCAGACTCCATGTGTGGCAAACATTTTATCAACTGAGTCATCTCCCCAGCTTTCGGGTCCATATTCTTAACTAGACCTCAAAGCAGACAGCTCTGTGGACTGTACCAAATGGGCACAGCCCTGTAGTCAGCACCCAGACTGAGCACACCCCACATTGCTCCTCTGAGCTCCCTCCCGGGTCCATAATGGAGCTTTACCGCCAGTCCTTGGGATGGCTGTGAGCCTGAATCTTGTCTTCCCATGCCTGCTCCTATGAAATTCATGTCAGAGTCACCCTGTATAGGCTCCAATGCCTGCAGCCCCTTTGCTTGCATGCAGACAGCTTATATAGGGTACGAGGAACACAAACCCTGACCCACCCCTGGCTATCCTGATTGGAGGGTGTGGAGGAACTGCCCTTATGGTCTCCACCTCCTTTGGGCACTGTTAGGAGATGACCTGGGTCCCCACCCCCACCTCCCACATCCATTTTTGACCCACAACACTCAGGACCTTGAAATGTGACTTTCAGAAATGGGGTGGGATCAGGAGGATCAATTATCACCCCATCTTGACTGGGGACCACTGGCCATAGAAAGGGTTGCCAGGAAGGACCTGTGTCTGTCAGAACAACGTGGGCCCCTCAAGGTGAGTGCTTCGGGGACATCAGAGAGAGAGAGAGAGAGAGAGAGAGAGAGAGGGAGAGAGAAAGAGAGATATCAGAGGAGTTCTGGGCCTGGAACATAAGAAGGGGAGTCATTTGCATTTGAGGTAACCAGAGCCAGGTGAGAAGGTGGGGTATCTCAGGCTCACCCCCATCTGTGAGTTTAACCCCATGATTCCAAGGATGAGCATTTGAAGCAGCTCCTATGAGAAGGAAACTAAGGAAAATGAGGTCTTCGGGGTGGCCCTGGCCCAACAGATAGAACCTGAAGAAGTTCTTCAGTTGGGAACGAAGTCACCTGTGGAGAGTTCTGAGTTAGCCCGGGTGTGCTGCGAGGCTTAATCTTAGAGTCCCATGGATACACGCCTCTAGGAGTTTTTATGAAGATGTTCCCAGAAGGGTTGAACTGAGTGGGGAGGACCATCCAGAATGTAGGAGGCCCCGTCCCACGGGCTGGGGTTCCAGGAATGCAAAAAGGAGAAGGTGAGCTGAGCACCAGCAGTCGACCCTCCGGGTCTCGGCTGGATGTCATGTGACCAGTCACCTCTCGCTCCTGCCGACCTTTCCCAGCCACGATGAACCGCACCTTCCCGCAGCCACCTCGATCCGGTGTTTTGTCTCAGCAATGGGAAGAGCCACCCAGCTACACAGCGAGTTCCTGCCCTCCAGTGTGTGCCACAGCCTTTCTGTATGGCAATGCCAGGCATCCAACCTCCCTGGGTTTCTTCCCTGCTATGGCGATGACAGGAACACAGTGGGTGACAGGTGTCCCCTGGGATCACTGTGTGCTTTGTGGGATACAGAGCAGGTGGTGGGGTGGACGAGAGCAGAGGCTGGGATGAAGCGGAGAAGAGCTGGGCAGGTGCCATTTGTTGAGATTGTTGGCAACTTACGAGGGTTGGTGGTGATTAACAAGGAGGCATGGCCATACAGGTGTCCTCTGATGTATCAGTCATCCACTGCCAGGAGGTAAACTTCTCTGCAGCTCAGCATTCAAGAGCACTCCGGCCTCTGCTGACTTGGCTGGCTGGGCTGAGGCTTGGCGCAGCACAGAGTCAGTCACCTCTTGTCCTCACTGGTATGGTCCCAGACCGTGTTCTCAGGACGCAGACACCAAAGCGAGGGAGCTGACTGGACAAGTGTGTGCAAAGCTCATGCACACAGAGGTCCATTGACACGACCACGGCTAAAGCAAGACCTATGGCTGTGCTCAATGTCAATAAGACAGGAGCAGTCAGTGCCTTGGGGACAGTTACCCTTCCTTCCAGGGAGGCAGGGAGGCAGGACATCCGGCTAAGTTAGCCTTTCCACAAAAGAAGAACTTTCCCCACAAACATTCTGAGGTCAGTCACAGCTTTGGACCACCACCCTCAGCAAATCTCTCTGGGACATCGTCTTGGGCCAGCATCCAGTCTCTGGGGATGTGCGGGGATCTCAGGTGACAGTCCCACACAGGTGGCCTGACTCACACTCCCCTCCTCTCGCTACGCCCCCTACTGGCAAGACCCCACCAGGCCCTGAATGCAGGTCCACCTCCCTCTCTCCTCTAACAAGTTATCCAGAGGCTGTACAACAGTGACAACAAAGCCACTTGCTCCACAGCTGACCTGTGTCTTGGTGGCCATGTGGCACTGAGTAACTTCTAATCTGGAGGTCAGGACATAAGGCTTTGGCTGGTACGTATATCACCCAGCTACCAGCCACCCCTGAAATGGGCATTTAGCCACTGCATCAACTGGCTCCCAGAGCTTGAAAAACCACCCCCTCCCCCAACCCCGGTCAACTAGAGCAGGATGGCCAGGTTAGCCACTCCCAAAGAACTTCCCAGGACCCTGGGCTCATTCACAGGCAGTTTGTTGGGACCACGGCCCCTTCCCAAGATGCCCCTCTCCCAGGAGTGCTTGATTCTGGCCAAGAAGGAGAAAAGCTGCCCCAAGGCCCCAGCACACATCTAGGCACAGAGGCAGAAGGGCCAGACGTACTGAATCGGGAGAATCCACGTGCTCTGCCTGTCACAGCTCCAACCCGCTGGCGCACTGCAGTGAAACCGCCTTTGACTTAATATATGCTAATTAGATTTTAATGGGATTCAGATTTCCAACAGTAGTACAGCGTTAGCCATGGTAAGTTATAATCATATCTAATTGGTAATTCTAACATAACAAATTTCTTGGATAAATTATTCTTAGTTAATAGTCCCCCAGGAGACACACACACACACACACACACACACACACCCTTATGTATGATCCTATTTTAGGGGAAATTGAGGGAAAGAGACAAGGTCAAAGCAGGCTCATGCTGAGGTAAAGCCATTGTTGAAGCCCGGTCTCCTTCAGGCCCCCACTGGTACCTCCATGGACACTCCAGGCCGTCAGAAGCCAGAGCTGCATGCAAATGGTGCAGGACGTAGGACGCATGTGACACAAATCCAGGTTTCTGTCTCTGAGGGAGGCAGCTGCAGCAAGACCCATCCTTTGGCCTTAGCACGGAGCTGGCTCTCTGAGGGTCCAACCCAGCTACAGGGGTCCCCTCTCTGCAAAACTGGAGCACTCCAGAAGAATTCCAGATGCCAGAGAGCCCCTGCTGAGTCAGCACCTCCTACATCAAGCAGTTGAACAGTTAACGGGGTATTTTTCCCAGGTGAAGGTTGGGGAGGCCACTGGCCCTGGGCAAACCCTGGTGGAACCCCCATGAGTGGCTGAGAGCCTCTGTCTCCCTGCTGTGAGGTGGGCTGTGGGAGGAAGACATCTGAGCTCTGTCATGGGGGTCAAAGAGTAGACCCTGTGAAGCAGGCAGGGGGGCCTTGGAGGTGCCGCAGGCCTCGGTGCACCCACGGAGAATAGCTCTCCGTTCCCTGCAGGTCACTCTGTCCCACCGTGGCTGCTATTGCTTTGCCTGCCCTTTCCTGCTGGCTGGCCTTTTAAGGCTGGTGCCTGTGGAGGGTGGGTGGTGCAGAGGTCTGTCAACTCTCCACCCCGAGGCTAGGAGCAGGAGGAGTGGAAGGCGGGAGGTTCTCCGGGAGCATGGGATTCCCACCCAGGTCCCCGCACGCCAGCTGCACTGTGCCCTGCAGGTCATCGTCTGTTTCATTTGCTAAGTGACAGCAATTATCCCCATCTTCTGCTGCTGTTCTGTGGACGGGTGAAAACAACCTCGCAGACAATCTGGGTCTGCACATGTGGGCTTCTCCACTCCAGATTTCTCTTCTCTTTTTCTTTTGCAGCCCTAGAGATGGGGCCAGGGTCTCACACGCTGGGCAGGGGTTCTATCACTGTGTTACATTCCTGGGCCCGTTTGTTCTTTTTCCTTCTCTACTCTTTCCAATTTGGGGGGACAAAAAATGACCTTAGGGGACAAGGAAGGAACCCTTATTTCTTTGTTCTGACCAAGGAATGGAGATTAATGGCGGCACCTTGAGCAGCGACAGGCATCATTTATTAAGGGCATAGAGCACTTTACACGTTTTCTTAAGTTTTAATAGTCACTCTCTTAGCAGCTCCCATAACAACCACAAGAAGAGTATATGATTTGTATCTTCATTATTTTGACAGACAGGTGCAGAGACAGTGTGTAAATGGCCTGAGGTTACACAGCTAGTCAGCAGCCGCGCTGGGATTTGAACCCCGGGGAAGTGTGGTTTCAGAGCTCAGTTCTTTAGCCACTACATAGGAATCTTTAGATTCAGCAATTGGGGATCACAATAGAAGAACCCACAGCCTTGGGGCAGCATCCAGGGAGGAAAGGAGTGAACATCATTAGTGTCGTGCTGGGATTCTCCCCAGGGAGGCAGTATTCCCTGGGGTATCATCCCACCCTGGCTGTGTGACTGTGGGAAGGCTGCATAACGTCTCTGAGCCTCTATTTCTTTATTTGTAAATGGAGAATATGTCTTCTGGATGCAAGATTGCTATGAAGATCAAGATGGATGACACATGCCTGTGGAGAGTTGCCTGCAGGGCACATCCCCAAACACACGTCTACTGGTGATCACAGAACTTCATAATGGAAATGATGAAGAGAGAAAAGGAGAGGAGGCGCTTGCAGACTGAGGGCTTTATGTCCCGACTGGCCATCTTCTGGCAGAGTTGCCAATGGACGGCTTTCCCAGGACTTTTCTTCCAACAGCGCCAGCTCCATGCACAAGGGTCACCTTGCAGAACCTCAGCTCTCTCGTCCCACTTGGATTTGGTGGAAATGCACATTCGGACCCAGGGACAGTCCCAGCCCTCTGCCCCGGGGCCAAGGGGACTCTGAGGAATAGCAGCAGGTTCGATTCTTGCTCCCTCAAAGCCATCGGGGTCACCTGGTGTCTACAAGCGTGTGGCTTCCTCGCAGAGCCCACATAGGGCTTTCTGTGGCTTCAGGTTCTGCTCAATCCTCAGTGGGGGCACAGGAAGTGAGTTCAGCCTGTTGAATAACAGTGTAGAACCTCGGGGCTGCTGGGACCAACCCTTACAGTATAGGCTCGGGACTCACATAGCACCTTCTGGGCTCTTTCCCCACCTCCCTTTGTGCACCCGGCATTCCACGGACCATCTGTGCCAGCATCCCAGGGTCTGCTTTTTGGGAAACACAGAGCAACACCCTCAGCCATGAAAGGCTTCAGGGTCTGTCCCTGTTGCAGCAGTATAGGCTGACAGGTAGCCTGACCCCAGAGCTACCCCACACGCTGTGTGTTCTTTAGCCTACGGCCTACCTCTTCAAGGTGCCTGAGATATGGGCCCATCATCATCTCAGCACTTAATGAGTGCTGGTTGTTTTGAAACAAATGAGTCCCTGAGCTGCAGGATGCTGTCTTAGCCTTTGTGATCTCTGTGCTTGGCTGTCAACCTGACTACATCTGGAATGAACTAAAACCCAAGTGGCTGGGTACACCTTGAGGGAATTTTTTTCTTAATTAAATTATCTCAAGTGAGAAGATTCACTTTCAATCTGGGTCTTTTCAGCTGGGCAGATATCCCTTTGATCTGGGGTACCTGTTCTGCGGGCAGTCTGAATAAAGGACACGGTAGAAGGAAGTTCGCTCTCTCTGTGCCTGCTTGCTCTCACTCTCACTGGCTGGTCTGTTCCTTGACTGCCATTAGAGTGTACTTCTTCTGGACTCCAGCATATACTGGAGACCAGCTGAGACATCCAACCTCATGGACTGAACGATCACTGGATTATTGGATCTTCTGTTGATAGGCAGACATTGTTGGACTAACTGGACTACAGCTTGTAAGCCATACTAATAAATTCTGTGTGTGTATATATATATATATATGTGTGTGTGTGTGTGTGTGTGTATATATGTGTATATATCTATATACATATATGCTATCAGTTCTGTCCCTCTAGAGAACTCCAACCAATACAGAATTTGGAACTTTCTAGAAGTTGTTCTAGGACAACAAAAGTATAAGGATGAATTTCCTAAGTATCTGGAATAGGCTTTCCAATTTCCTAACACCTACAGTTACTGAAGCCTCTCCTGGAAGCTCAGAGAGTACTGAAAGTCCATGGTGTGAACTATTTTACAAACTTAAGGACACAAATGCATTTGATGATCTTGATTCACCAACTCTGAGAGGCTGTGGATTCGGTGACGCTGTATCTAAAACTTTCGACAGCTTGTGGAAAAACAAGGACAACGATGACGCTGGTTGGTTGTTCCTGTCATCTCTGGATACACTGACAAAGGAAAAGAATGAGCTCCGCGATAAAAGGAACCATCTTCTAGTATCTCAGAACACAGAGACGGACAGCAATGAACTCGGTGACAGAATTAGCCAGCCCCAGATGCGCGTCAACAGTTTAAAGGTTTCTAAGTACACCCTGGAAGAGTATCTTCTCTCCAGCAGCCACAGAGCTCAAGTTGCAGAAAATCAAGCTGGAGCCCTCATTACAAGGTTGGCTGAATTACAGTGACAATTCAAGTCCCAGCCTCAGAGAGGGGTCAGCGGTTAAAGAAAGGGCATTAATTGGTAAAGAATTGGATCCTGTAACTTAGGGGTGAGGATGTGTGGGCGGACACTACTGAAGCCGAGAACCTTGAACCCTCAGATTCTCAGGGGTTTATCGCACCCGAGGAAGTAGTCTCTCCACCCTTAGCAGATGTACCCTCACCCCACCCTGAAATACTGCCTTTTCCACCTTTGACTGAGGAAATTCATCCTTCATTGCCTTTCTCTGAGGGAGATGACTTCCTCTGAAGGAGCTGTCAGGCGAGATAATTCTGACGTCCCTCAGGGCCTACCAGTGGTTGCCTCTAGACTATAACCGGACTTAACGTTAAGCAGGCTCCTGGAGGGGAGATAGAAAGTGTGGTCCGGGAAGAACCGCACTACACGACTAAAGAGCTTAATGAGTTTGCTGATTCATTCAAGCAGAATTCTGGGGAATATGTGTGGGAATGGAATGTAAGGATATTGGAGAATGGTGGAGGGAACGAAAAAACAAATGGGATAAAGCTGAGTTTATTGCTACGAACTCGCTGAGTAGATTTTAGGTTTAATATGGAACCTCGCACAGTTAACCAAAAAAAGGTAGTGAAGGTTTGTTTGAATGGTTGGCGGAAACATTTTTCAAAAAATGGCCTACTAAAAAGGGTTTTAAGATGCCTGATATCCCTTGGCTTAGTGTTGATGAGGGGATTTTAAGGCTCAGGGAAATTGCAATGCCAGAGTGGGTACGTTGTGTAAAACCTAATCCTCCATCATGGGAAGGCCCAGAAGACAGGCCCTCCACTAATCCCGTAAGACACCAAATCGTGAGAGGACACCAGCGCGTTTGAAGGGCTTTATTGTTGTCCTTTGCCTTGTGCCAGACCTTAGGTTGGAGATGCTGCTACTCAGTCAGATGAAGTGAATGCAATGGGTTTCATTAGGTCCTGAAGTGGCAGGGGCCGGGCGGCAGCAATGAATCACCAAACACGAGGTGATCGCAGTTATCCTAACAGGCAGCCCAGACAAAGCAATGTCCATAATGGCCTAGTCTGTAATGGGCCGCACAGGCAAAGTGAATTTTATGGCGGCATGACTTGTGTGGACCTTCAGTACTGGCTTCTCAATCATGGCGCTTCCAGGCATGAAATAGCTAAGGAGCCTATTGAACTTTTTGTTTGAGCTGTATAAGCAGAAAAAAAAAAAAATCTCCAACTAATGAAAGAAGGGCTAATGTTGGATCGTGGCAAAAAGGAACCTTGGCCCGTGAACCTAAGAGTTGTACTCTCAACCTTTCTCCGGTCCTTCCCCAGAGGGACCTGCAGACGTTTACAGGGGTAACTATGCACTGTGGGAGAGAGAACAATCAGACTTTCTAGGGTCTGCTGGATATTGGTTCTGAATTGACAAGTAGGGGCTTAAGAGGTCAAGTGCTGGATTAATGGAGTTTTGGCTGACTCACAGTAGGCCCAGGAGAACCCGAAACTCATCCTGTGGTTATTTCTCCGGTCTCAGAATGTCTAGTTGGTGTAGACATACTTAGAAGTTGGCAGAATTCTCGCATTGATTCCCTAACCTAACACGGTCTATTACGGTCGGGAGGAGCTAAATGAAAGTCTTTAGAGTTGCCTCCACCAGGGAACATAGTGAATCAAAAATAGTATCACATCTCTGGAGGAACTGCAGAAATTAGTGCCACCATCAAAGACTTGAAAGATGCAGGGATGGAGGTTCCCACAACACCTCCCTTTAACTCTCCTGTCTGGCCAGTGTAGGAGACGGATAGATTATGGAGAATGACAGTTGACTATCAAAAACTCAGTCAAGTAATGGCTCCAATTGCAGCTGCTGCACCAGATGTGGTGAGAAGATTAACACATCTCCTGGTACATGGCATGCATGCTAGCAAATGCCTTTTTCCTGGTATCCATCCAGAAGGACCACCAGAAGCAATTTGCTTTCAGTTGGCAAGGCCAGAAGTGTACCTTTACAGTTTTACCTCTGGGATGTATTAACTCTCCAGTCCCGTGTCATGACTTAGTCAGCAGGGATCTTGATTGTCTCTTCCAAGAAATATCACACTGGTGCAGTATATTGATGACATTATGCTGTTTCGACCAAGTGAACAGGAGAGAGCAACCACTTGGGGCTCATTGGTAACACATATGCGCATCAGAAGATGAAAAATAAATCCAAAATTCAAGGGTCTTCTACCTCTTAGGAGTCCAGTGGTGTGGAGCATGCAGAGATACTCCTTCTAAGGTGAAAGATAAGTTATTGCATCTGGCCCCTCCCACCACCAAGAAAGAAGCACAATGGTTAGTGAGCCTATTTGGATTCTGGAGACTGCACTTGTCTGGAGACAGACATTCCTCACTTGAGTGTGTTACTCTGGTCCACATACCAGGCAACTTGAAAGCTGCTAGATTTGTGTGGGGCCTAGAACAGGAGAAAGCTCTCCAACTGGTCCAGGCTGCTATGCAGGCTGCCCTACCCCATAGATCATAGGATTCAGCAGACCTGATGGTATGTGAGGTGTCGGTGGTGACAGGGATGCTGTTTAGAGCCTTTGGCATTCCCCTATAGGTGAATCACAGGAGAGACCTCTGGGGTTTTGGAGCAAGGCTCTACCGTCATCTGCGGACAAGTCTCTCCCTTCGGAAGACAGCTCTTGACTTGCTACTGGGCCTTAGTGGAAACTGGACATTTGGCAATGGGCCACAAGGTTACCATGTGACCTGAGCTGTCCATCATGAGCTGGGTGTTATCTGACTCACTAAGCCAAAATGTGGGATGTACACAGCAGCCATCTATTGTCAACTGGAAGTGGTGCATGCCTGATCAGGCCCGAGCAACTCCTGAGGCAACTTAAAAGAAGAAGTTGGTCAAGTGCCTGTGGCTTCTACTCCTGTTACAATGCTGCCTGCCTCTGCTGTCGAGCAGCACCTGTAGCCTCATGGGATGTGCCCCATGGTTGGTTGACTGAGGAAGAGGAGACTAGGGCCTAGTTTGCTGACGGTTCTGCACATTACAAAGGCACTGCCCAGAAGTGGACAGCTGTAGCTTTACAACCTTTTTCTGGGACAACTCCAAAGGACACTAGCGAGGGGGAAATCTTCACAGTGGGCAGAACTTCAGGCGGTACACATGCTCATACATTTCCATTGGAAGGAGAAATGGCCAGATGCTTGATTTTTCAGACTCGTGGACTGTAGCCAATGCATTGGCTGGATGGTCAGGGACTGGAAAAGAGCAAGATTGGAACATTGGTGAGAAAGACATCTGGGGAAGAAGGATGTCGATAGATCTCTCCAAATGGACAGAGGGTGTGAAGATTTACTTGTGTCCCATGTAAATGCTCATCAAAAGGTGACTTCATCAGAGGAGGAGTTCAAATCAGATACGATGACGTGTTCTGTGGACAGTCAGCCTCTTTCCCCAACCATCCCTGACAGTGCCCGATGGACCCAGGAACAAAGTAGCCATGGTGGCAGAGATGGGGTTCTGCATGGGCTCGACAACATGAACTTCCACTCATCAAGGCTGACCTGGCTACAGCTGCTGCTGAGGGCCAGATCTGCCAACAGCAGAGACCAACACTGAGCCCCAGGTACAGCACCATTCCCCAGGGTGACCAGCAAGCAACCTGGTGGCAGGTTGACTACATTGGACCGTTCCCTCTGTAGAAAAGACAATACTTTGTCCTTCCCGGAGGAGATACTTTTTATGGCTGTGGATTTACTTTTCCTGAACAAAATGCTTTTGCCAAAACCAACACCTGTGGACTTACAGAACGCCTTGTCCACTGTCACATCTTTCCACACGGTTTTGTTTCTGACCGAGGAACTCACTTCACAGCCAGGTAAGTGTGACGATGGGCCCACGATCATGGGATCCACTGGTCTTACCATGTCCCCACCATCCTGAAGCAGCTGGCCTGATAGAAAGATGAAATGGCCTTTTGAAGACACAGTTGCAGCACCAATTAGGTGGCAGGAGCCTAGGGGGCTGGGGCAGGGTTCCCTACAAGGTGGTATATCCTTTGAATCAGCATCCAACATGTGGTTCTGTTTCTCCCATATCCAAGATCCACGGGTCCGGGAATCAAGGAGTGAAAAAGGGAATTGTTCCACTCACTGTCACCCCTAGTGGCCACTAGGAACATTTTCGCTTCTTGTTCCTGTGACCTTAATTAAGTTTGCTGGCCTAGAAGAGTCAGTTCCAGAGGGAAGAGTTCTCCTGCCAGAAGCCACAACTTCCATTGGACTGGAAGCTCTGAGTTCCCCTGGCCATACTGGGCTTCTGATGCCCTTAAGCATTAAGTGTTAGGAGGGGAAATTGATCCAGATTACTATGGGGAAATTGGATTGCTTCTCCACGATGGAGGTAAGAAAGATTGTGTCTGGAGTGCAGGAGATCCTTTAGGGCATCTCTTGGTGCTACCATGTCCTGTGACTGAAGTCAATGGGAAACTACAGCCTAATCCAGGAGGATGACAAAGGGCACGGAGCCTTCAGGAATGAAGGAATGAATGGGTCACTCCTCCAGGAAAAGAACCAAGACCCGCCGCAGTGCTTCCTGAGGGTGGAGGAGGTACAGAATGGGTAATAGAGAAAGGCAGTTATGAATATCAGCTCAGGTCACATGACCAGATACATAATTGGTGATTACAATTGCCAGGAGTGTTTCTATCATATTTCAAGGATGTGTTTGTACAGATACCTGTGTTTTCTTTTCTCAATTTATCATGCAATGTAACATCAATTAAAGGAATACCAGTGGTTATCATATTTAAGTTTGAGATACCAAAAGAATGTCTCTCCAGGGGCATTGCTCCCTACTCTAAAATTTATAATGCATCTGTTGTTGTACAAGGAATAGTTAGTTACATCGTGTTAGGCGTAATTATGACCTGGTTAAATATATAATGTGTTTGTGATTGTGCGTGGGATAGTTATCGTGTTAGGCATAATTGTGACCTGGTTATTGTTTTCACTTAGAAATTAAGCATGACATAAGGAGCTATGGTTGTGTGCCACGTTGACAAGGGGTGGCCTTGTGAGGTCTGTTCTTGGTTGTCAACTTGACTACATCTGGAATTAATTAAAACCCAAGCATCTGGGTACACTTGAGGGTTGTTTTTTTTTTTTTTTCTTAAATAAATCACTCAAAGTAGGAAGACCCACTTTCAATCTGGATCTTTTGAGGTGGGAAGATATACCTTTGACCTGGGGCACGTGTTCTGTTGGTAGCCTAGTTAAAGGACACGGAAGAAGGAAGCTTTCTCTCTTTGCCTGCTTGTTTTCACTCTCGATGGCAAGTCCATTCCTTGACTGGCATTAGAGCCTACTTCTTCGGGATTCTGACGTATACTGAAGACCAGCTGAGAAAGACTCAACTACCAGATTCTTGAATGTTCTGTTGGGAGACAGCCATTGTTGGACTAGCAGCCTATAAGCCATTCCAACAGATCCTATATGTATGTGTGTGTGTGTGTGTGTGTGTACACAATACACACATATATGGGATTTATTACACACACACACACACCCTATCAGATCTGTCCCTCTAGAGACCTTAACTAATAAACCCCTCAAGCCTGACTTCTTGTCCAGAGTCATGCTAATCACCTCTAGCCTGCTGTGTGTACCTCTTTAGCCATCTTCCATCAGCATAGGCCAAGGCCACCCCACCGTCCATCCATCAGCCCATACCACTTCCTTCCCCAGCCCCATAGCTGCTCAGTTCTCTGGAATCAGCCCTTCTTCCCATGCCCAGCAGGTGGCGTGGTCTCTCTGAGACTGACCACCTCATCCAGAGGATAAGGGCTAGGAGATTCTGCCAAGCTCCAGGGATTATCCTGCTACTGGTCCAGGGGCCCAACCCTCCCCACCCAGGCCTGCCTATACTGCTCTGCTCTGCTTACGTCCTGTGGTGCTGATGCCCAGGCTCTTGCTCAGTAGCCACCCGTGGCTTCCTGTCCTTCAGAACTGGTCACACTAGTTTATGTTTGCTGCGCCTTCACTGAGTGGAAAGTCTCACGGTAGGAAGTGCTTTCCATGTCTTCACTGAGATCTCTGAAGACAGGGCCAGAAACATGGACTCCCCACTTTCACAGAAAAGGAAACAGAGGCACAGAGAGGTGGCATGAGGAGGTTGTGGAGCGAGCAGCGGAGCTGGCAGTGACTATGACGTCATGGGCAGGTGAGTCTGTGCCTCGATTGGGATGCTTGCTCTTTTGCCCACAGAAGGGCAAAACCTTGGGGCTGCCTTCAAGGCAGACCAGGAAGACCAGTTTTAGAACAGAAGGCCTAGTGTGGAAAAAGACTATTTTTCCCAAATGTCCGTGGTTTTGGGAACTTTCAGTCTGATGAAAGCAGAGGCTGGTGGTCTGGGAACCTGGAGTGGAGGTCGTGAGCTCCTGGGCTGGGCCTCAGGGAGCCAGCTGCAGGCAAGTGTAAACCCCTCTGGCAGCTGCCTGGGCCTTCAGCTTCCAGCACCACAGTGTGCCCACAGCCTCAGCCCAACAGCCTGTAGCTTCAGAGCACACAGGCTTTTGGGCCTCTGTTTCTGGGTCAGGCTCCATATCCCTCAACCATGGAGGGCTGCAGGAACACTCACTAAGCAACATGGAGGAATGAGGCCCTCAGGCGTGGGTAGGAAGCAGGTCATCAGGCTGCAGTAGAGTGGGGGCAGTTTCTTCAGGGGAGAGATGTACCAGGAGGTGACTTAGTCCTGCTTCTGGGGGACTCATTTTAAACCTCAGAAAGTCCTGCTGAAGCACAGAGTGTCTCTGGTAGTGTTTCTGGTCAGATGGAAAGGTATCCTGGCAGTTGGGGGCCATGGATACCACAGCGTCACACCATGCAACAAATCTCACTCAAGAGATTTATTGGTAGGGAAAAACACAAGAGGTGTATGTGTGTGTGTGTGTCTGCCTCTGCTCTGGAGAAAAGCAACAAAGAATTGAGCATGGGACAGGATTTATATAACATTTCTTGCGGGGGGGTGGGGGTTGCTTTCCAGGGTGGCCTGGTATGGATGGGATTCTGTGGCCTGATCTTGGCTTTTTTCTGTAGGGTGGGGTCTGGCCATTCTCCTGCCTCAAGGATTGGGAACAACTGTTATGGCAGTTTAAAGTAGTCTGGTGGGGAGGAGCCTAGCTGTTTCTGCCTCAAGGGGCTTACAGTCTCCCCTCAAGAGATTCTGTTATGGTGGGGGTTTAGAGGGGCTAGAACTGGGTGATGGCACAGCTGGGGTTGAATGTGACTGTGTAGGCCCTTGAGGACCTGAAAGTAGCTAAGTCCTGCGCCCAGGTCTCTGGCCCTAATGGCCCTTTCCAGCTCCTCAATGCACCCCTTCCTCCAGACTACTCAAATAGAGTGAAAAAATTCCCACCAATCTCAGGTCATCCTGGAAAGATCCGCCCCCTGAAATACTATATGAAGAGCTGTATTCTGCTCAATTCTCAGCGTAGTTTCAGCTGCTACCTTCTTGGAGCAGTCAAGAAGGAGGCAGCCATGCTCAATAAATCTCTTTTGTGAGATTTGCTGCATGAAGTTGTCTTTGTTGTTGGGTTGAAGCGAAGAATATCTCAGCTCAGCCAGGGCTATTTCCCCTTCAGAGCTACAAAGCGGGAAACTTCTCCCCTTGGAGCAGACCAGAGCAGAGTGGAGCTGTTACACTGTAACACTCCAACTCAGCTGGGGAAGCCTTTCCTACCCCAGACCTACATGGTCCATGGGTTCCCGGCTGCTGGATACATAGCTCATAGTGCTGCATATTCCCTGGGCTTCCCACTGCCAGGGTACCTTCCTCTCAGAGCTGTTAATACTTCCACCGGAGACACCTTCCACACCTCAGAGCTGGGTGGTTCCTTGGCTCCCGACTGCTAGCGTAACTTTCTGAGCTGGAAAAAAAAAAAAACCCACTAACACCAGGGACACGGACAGGGGCAAGGCAGGGGAGGCTCAACGCAAGGTCAGGAGCTCTGTGGGCCCAGGGCTGTTTGACATTTAGGTCTATCACTGAGACTTTGACATTTGGAAAAACCGCACGTGTGTTTTACGTGCCTATTACCAGCCACCCATCGCTTGGGGCTGTCATTCTGGAGGAGGCTGAGGGGGCCATTCCTGACTCAACAGCTGAAGTGCTTTCTGAGTCACTCCCCTCACCAGCTCACTTCCCCGCTGACCGTGGGCGTCGAGCTGGGCTTCGTCTTTGCGGAACACAGGGAGCGTTCAGCCCCTCCTGCCGGGACCTGGCTCTCATTTTCTCTGCGCCATCTCCCTGTGTCTCAGCTCTTATTTTTTCCTGTTGCTGTGATCAAATACGCTGACAAAAGCAACTTAAGGAGAAGAGAGTTTATGTCAGCTGGAGATTCAAGGTTACAGACCACCATGGTGGAAGATGTCCCCGGGGGCAGGAACTTGAGGCTGCTGGCTGTGCAGGCTGCTCGGTTCTTTTCCTTTTCATTCGGTCCTTCTCCCATCTCTGTCCATCTGTCCATCTACCGCTGTAGATCCATCCCTTGTCTCAGATGCTGACTATCTGTACCCGTTCTGTCCCCTGGAGCCCAGCTGGACAATTGACCTCTCTATTCTCAACTCTCCTCCAAGTGGCACCTTCTCCTCAAATCCTCAATGTTCAAAATTCAGCTCTTTCCGTGGCTGCTCCCAGGGCAGCCTGACCCACGATGTCCCAACAGCTCTGGATGACTGAGACCTCCTCTTCTCCTCTGCCTCTCTCACATCCCCTGCCCAGTTTGTTCCTCACTTCCCCTCACTCTTTCCCCACCTACCTTCCCCTTCAGGTTTCACCAGCAGGAAGGTGTTCCTGGCACCGGCCTGTAACAGGATTCCCAGAAAGGGTTTTGTTATTTTGGTTTCTCTAAAAACACAAAATGGCGTCCGGACAATGTTTTTGTTCCCATCCCAGGTGTGGTGGATGATAATGAGTTTGATTTAGACTGTTCATTGCTGGTGGCTATGACTTGGTTCCACGCGGCTGTTTTGCCATGTGTCCTTATGATTGCGTGCTGCTTGGACTTCTGGGAACTTTGCTTAGAGTATATGAGGGTTGAAGCCCCGAGAACCGGAGTGGGTTGGTTGGTTGGTTGGTTAGTGGGTTGGTCATTGGTAGGTTGGTTTGTTGGTTCTTGCTTAGAAGAACATCAGTTGGAGAAATTGGGTTTGGGGATATTGAGCTTAGACGCTAGTCCAGTTCACTATCAGCTCCTGCTCTCCAAGCTCTGGACAGCCAAAAAGTGCTGTGAATATTTCTTCCTTTCTCTTTTTCTCTCTTCCAAGGCTGCCTACAAGGGTAGTGAAGATTTCTTTCTTTCTTTCTTTCTTTCTTTCTTTCTTTCTTTCTTTCTTTCTTTCTTTCTTTCTTTCTTCCTTCCTTCCTTCCTCTCTCTCTCTCTCTCTCTCTCTCTCCCTTCCTTCCTTCCTTCCTTCCTTCCTTCCTTCCTTCCTTCCTTTCTTTCTTTCTTTCTTTCTTTCTTTCTTTCTTTCTTTCTTTCTTTCTTTCTTTCTATCCTTCCTTTCTCTTTCCTGAAATTGAAGGAAAAGCGAAGTTCCCACAGACAAGGTGGCTCAGGGTGGAGCTTGTGGCTCCAGGGTCACGGTCACCTGTGGAAGACAAGCAAAAGTCCTTCCTTGGTGGTTTAGACTGAAGCAAGCTGTGACTGAATGTCTGTAGAAGCCTTGGGGTGATGGAGCAGGTGCCTCGCAGTGGGCCTCTGGGCCCAGACGCTGGTGTCCTGGGCTGAGGAGGGGACAGAGGCCATGGGATTGCTTCTCTCCAAAGCTCCCAGCAGCCAGGCAGTCAGACATGCAGCTCTAGTCTGGAAGGGACCACAGGGATACAGGTTGTAGATGTCCCTGAATTTCTGCCCCAGTGGGGAGGAGACCCAGATGGACAGTTGGCCTGGGAGCTGCACTCACGAGTGAGGCTTGCTCATGAGGCTTGCTCAGATATGAGCAGAAAAGGAAGTGTGGTTACCCTTCTCACACGACTGTAGAGACAGGGGGCTGTTGGAGCCCTGCAGCCATCTTTGCACCTGCTGGCTCAGCAGGACACCCTTGACATCCTCCAAGGACCAGGACGCTCTATGGTGACAGTATCCCAGGGACACATGAGCAGCCGGGGACTCAGGACACTGTGGCTGGCGAATGGGGAAAGATGAGCCATCTGGGACCTGGTGTGGCTCAGTAGCTACAAGTCCAGCCGAACCCTCTGTGCTTCAGAGGGGTGTCCTCGGGGACTCGTGCACAGCAGGCAGGGATCTGGGGTCTTCTCCCACCTGCACATATGGGTTACAGCTGAAGCACCTGGACCAACATGAGGCCACAATATGGGGGTGTGGGGGGACAGAGCTGACTTCAATTGCTCCTCTTATCCTTCAAGGCCACCCCCCCACCCAAGGACAGTCTCCCTGTGGGTGCTCTCTCCTCATATGGCTACTCTCAGTGTACTGTACACAAATTGTGGAGTGCAGCCCTTCTGGGGGGTCCATTGTTCTGAAGGATGGGGGTGCCATAACGGTAGAACCTACCCAGTCTGGCTGGTATCTCCCTTGGCCCAGCTCATGCCCTGGCTGGAGGAGGGTTAGAGTGTGTGGGATGGATGAAGACACCCATGGGAGACTGGATGCACAGGGCCCACCTCCCGGTGGCCTTCCCCATCCCCACCCTAAACGATGGCCTTTGAGTCTCCACGCAAAGCTGAAGCAGATGGCTGCCCCTCCCTCTGCAGCCCTCCCTCGTCCCCCACCACTTCCCATGGTTCATCTGCTGACTACTGAGCTATTGATGCACTTCAGGGGTCAGTGGAGCCCAGCAACCCTGCTGTTAACAGGGCGAAGCAAGTCCAATTTCATGCCTACGTGGGCTTCCCTCTATGAAGGCAAGGAGAGAGAATAAACTGTGTATTAGAATTTCTTCTGGAAAATAGAAACCTCTGGAAGTAGAGGCCTTATATAGAATTGCTGGGCAGCAGCAGAGTGGGCAGGTGGTGCACGTGAGACAGAGTGGGGCTTTGAGGAAGAAGGAAGTAGGTGAAGCGGGCCGATGGGACTGCGTGGTGGTTGTCCACTCTGTCTCAGGTGTTTGTGCACGGTTGAATGTCTGAGAGACTCATCGACTTCAGTACTATTGTGGACTTGCTGGCCAAGCTCGGGAAGGCAAATATTTATTGCATCAACCATTTGTTTCCGATGTATTTAAAACACAAATTGGTGGGCGGAAGAGTTTGAGCTTAAATTAAGTCAAAAAGGCACAAGGGTCAGCCCAGCTGTCAGTTGAGTTCAGAACAGCTCTGAGTTCAGAAGGAGCTAGTCAGAGCAGCTCAGTCAGCAGAAAGTCTCGGAGGCTTAAGTGATCTAGATTGTGTGGAGGCTGAGGCTGAAACCTTCCAGTTTTAGGCTTAAGATGAGATTGGATGGAGGCTGAAATCCATCAGGGCTCCAGGACTAAGACCCAGAATTGAATTAGGCAAAGAACGAACTGCCTTTTTGCCGTACATCGACGGCCACAATACCTGTCCCATGCCATCTCACCCACCCATTCCATGCCCCTCCCCCATCCCTTCAGATAAGGCTCAACCAGCGTCCACAGACATGGCCCAAGCAGAGGCTTGGGTTTTGGCTTGGGTTTTTCTTCCATTCTGATGATCCACTATGCTCTAGTTAGGAAGTTGATCAACTCCCTTAGGCCTGTGTTCACAAGGTCTGGTCCCCAGGGTGATCCTATTGGAAGGTGGTGGGACCTTCAACAGGTAGGGTGTGTCCTCAGAGAGGATGTGCAATCTACTCTCTTCCTCTTTCCCTCGGTCTGCTACCTGCCTCTTAGTGGATGTGTTATGGAAGTTTATTTTTAGTTATATGTAAAATAATTGTTCTTGTGCACTGTTGGGAAAAAAGGATACATAGGCCTTGGCATTTTGTATTGTTTGCAGGTGTTGGGTTTCTGTGGGTGGTGGTGGTGGATGTTTGATTGCTAATGATCTGCACGTGCTATCAGTAAAATGCCTGAGGCATTTTGAATCAAATAAAACACCCGAGCTGAGATGCTCAAGGTTCCACTGTTGATGGAGTATGGTGCTGGCCAGGACGGTGCTTCCCCCTGCTGAGGTCTGTCAGGGCTTCCACATATGAAAATGCCTCAGGGTCTTCCATACTGAGCCACTACAGCAGCTAACAACAATATGGATGTGCTTCTGCTGCTCCATGGCCTCCTGCCATGATGTATGGCCTCACGAGAGGCCCAAAACTATGGGGCTACTACTAGGTGGTAGGTTTGTGTCTTTAGAACTGTGAGACCAAAGAAACCTTTCCTCTTGACAAGTAAATTTTCTCAGGTGTTTTGTTACAGGGATGGAAAGCTGACTGATACACATTGTAAGAGAATCAGATATCAGGTAGCTACTGCCCCTTTTGCTCTGGTTCCAGGATAAACACACAAGCCCATAGATGAGATTAGAGGCCAGCCTAGAGTGTAGCCTGTGGCAGGTGGTGGTGGTGTGTGTGTGTTGGGGGGGACCTGCTGCCTGAAGCTACACTGTCTGAGAAGCCTGGATGAGGTCATCTAGACCACTGCTATCTATACATAAGTATCCATATTTGCTGTTGCATGCCACCAGGATTTGGGTTGACTTGTTAGGCAGCACTATTGTGGCTATAACTGACTGTTACATATCTCCTGAAGGATCACGTCTACTTCCCACCCCTGGCTGTTTTAAGGACTGAATGAGACAGGAGCTGCCTGTCCACCCATCCTCACAGGAGCGTAAGCCTTCCATCTCCTTTGTCATCCCATCTCTGTGCCTGTCCCAACACTGGCTGTCAGCAGGTACCCAGTACCTGCTACTAGACTAAAGGAAGAACCAAAAAACCACACATCGAGGTGGGGAAAGTTGGTCCGTTTGTTTTAATTAAACCCAGTGAAGAAGCCAAGACATGGGCAAAGACTAAGAACAAGACTGGAAATAGTTTAGAAAAGAAATGAAAATCGATCGCAGAGCTGCCAGGCGCCTGGAGCATCGGGAGGAGGCGGCATCTTCACGTGAGCTCCAGGACCACTGTCAGGGCAAGCACCAGGGTGAGCCGGACACCAGCGGGGCCAGAAGCAGAACCTGTGGGAGAGTGGAGGCCATGTCAGGGCTACAGCCTGCCTGTGTGTCATGGTCGGCCTATGGGCACGAGACTGTGGGCAAATGGTTCCCAACAAAGACGCTAGGGGGCGGCATTAGGTGAACGGGTTCAAACCGCAGCGCTTCTGTCTGCCTGCCATGGGTCCAGTACCCCATCCTCACCCAGGCCTGCTGGGCTGAGACCATCGGGATGGTCCACGGGGCACCAGGGATGGGAAGCTTCACTGAACTGTGAGATTTGCTAGGTGGGTCATGTCTGCATCCCATGGTGGTCTGAGGTCGGGGTGATTAGGAGAGCAGCCTGGAGCACCCATCTATATTCTTAAGTGTCCCATGGTGTAGTCAGAGACCCATACCATGGTAAGTGCCAGACACAGCCTCTTGGGGTCTGGGTAGCAGTGAGGAGGAACATGCTTGGCCCTTGACATCCCATTGACTGTTGGGGGATGTAGAGTTTTCTTTGCTTAGCGTGTGCCTTTGCCTAGCCCTGATTCCGCTTATCTGAGGTGATGGCTTTCTGGAGGAGGGGGAGGCACCAAGCATCAAGCTTTAGCAACAGATGCTTTCTGGGGTCTTGGAAAGCACTCACTTTTAAGCGGACAGTCTTGAGGGTGGAGACTTACCACGGGAGTCCTCGGTTCCTCTTGGGATGTTTGGGTTTTCTGTCAGAGAGAAACAGAGAGAAGCAGAGTGGGCGGCCCTGAGTTCTGTGCGTGGAGGACCTTTCCCAGCCACCTGCTGTATGGTATTGTATGCACCGGGAGGGTGCAGCCTCCCGGTCTGTCTGTGGGCTGAGATGTCTGACCATATTACAGATGGAGATACTGAGGCCTGCTAAGTGGTAAAGCTGGGATATGAACCTGAAATCTCTCAGCGTCATTGTTACCGTCAGTGAATTGAATTATCTCTCTGAGGTGAATTTTAGGGGCTTCTGTGGACAGCTCTGAACCAGGGCCTATCCCCGGGTGGTCCCCTGGGGTCCCTACCGAACACGATGAGCCGAGTGTGTGTATCAGTAGAGCCCAGTGGGTTCTGGGCTGTGCAGCGGTACATGGAGCCATTGAGCTCAGCAGGAACCCGCTCCAGCACCAGCTCCTTCCCGTCAAACTCTGCGCTGCCATCCAGGAGGCGGCTGCCCACTCGTGTCCACGTGAACATGGGCTCTGGGAAGACTTCATTCTGTGGGCCGGAAAAGGAAATAGTAGGGTCATAGGGAAGCATCCTCCCGACCCTGGAAGGTCAGAGGCTTTTCAGGCCCTATTTCTCATCTAATGGGACCCCAGGAAGAGGGCTGAAGATGTAGCTTAGGTGGTAGCATGCTTGCTAGGTTTCATCTTCAGCGCTCTATAAACGGTGATGGTATCTGCCTGTTACCCTATCACTGAGCAGGGAAAGGCAGGAGGGTCAGAAGTTCAAGGTCATCCTAGGCTAAATAGGGAGTTTGAAAAGAGCCTGGACAACAGGAGGTTAAGTGGAGAGGGCTCAGGGGTCTGGCTGGAACAGACGCAAGGACGGAAGGTTGATGTGAACTGCATTTGCTCATGGGTAAAGGACAGTGAGCCAGTGATGCTAGTCCCCACTGGGTGTCTCTACTCCCCACCCCCACCCCCAGGTGTCCAGTGAGAGGCTGACCTGAAATCCGTGGACTAGAATCCTCACTGTGTCCCCAACCCGGGCTCTGCTGGGTGTCATCACGATTTTGGGTCCTTTGGGAGCAACTGTATCAAGAAGATGATCGGGTCAGAGAGGGATGGTGGGCAGATGTGGTGAGTGGGGAGCGGGGAGCAAATTCCAGAGGTTGGTGTCCTAGACATTGGCTGCCTCTCGGGAGCTCCAAGGAGGCTCCCTCACTCCCTTGGTCATGGCTGCTCCCCACTTTATACTCCTTCCAGAGGTTCTGTGTGTCCCAACCCGGGCTGCATCTGGGGATTGATTCAATGCCACATATAGATGTGCAGGTCCCTGCACTCATGGGTCGGTCTCACACATCAGGTGAGGAGAGAGATGAACGACACCATCACTGTCCCCTCTGTCCAGTTGAGTTGACGGAAGCCCAGAGAGTCCACTGTGATCCGCCAAAGATCTCACAGTGGGGAAGAATCAAAGTCCAAAATTCAGGCCTCCAGACCATCCCTGATCCAGGATCCTACTGCCAGGGGATTTCCTGGAATCTCTGCGTGGAGGGTGGACAGTGTGAAGCCACCATCTCACTCCTTAGCCAGAGGCTCTCCCTGCCTCTGGTCCTCTGGTCCCCAACCAGATCTTCCTCAGCTGCTTTGTATGTGCTGAGGAGATCCAATGCCCTAGGCACCCTCACCTGTGGGAGAGCTAAGGGCTGCCTGGGCTTTTCCTCTTGTTTTTTTTTTTTTTTTTCTTTTCCCAGAGGGGAAACCTGGGCCCACGCATAATGAAGAGGCTTGTCCGAGGTCCCTGCAGAGTCAATTACACATGTTTCCCGACTCCCCGTCCCTAGTTAATTCTTTTGTTCACTCATTCAATAGTAATTATTGAACTGGCCATATGTCAAGCTTCAGAGCAGTACCGAGGGCTGGCAAAGGGGACAGTGATAGAAATCAAGTGCCCTGAAACTGATCTGTTGGCGGGGGAGACATTTAATTTGCAAACAGACTCAACCAAACTATGATTAGTATTGTGTGCAGGGACTGAGCCCCGCAGAGGCAGCACACAGCTCATGGAGGAGGTGGGGTGTGTGTGTGTGGGGGGGGTTGAGTGAGGAGTTGGGGGGTGGGACAGCAGTGACCACAGTGTCCCAGAGAAGTGAAGCCCACAAGGAATGTTCCAGACAGAAGGAGCATCGTGGATGTGGTGCTAAGGTCAATCAGAGAGCTGGTGGGGCCAGGGACGGACCCCACGGAGCTTCCAGGGCTGTCCTGCCCACTTAACTCACAGCAGAAATCAGGGCAGGGGGCAGGTGCGAGCAGGCTCCGGACTCTGCCAGTTTCACTTTCTGAGAATGAGACAGAAGCACTATTAATTAACCACGAGGAAGACATCTGAAGTGCGGGGTGGGCAGAGGGAAGGAAGGGCCCAGCCTGCTGAGAGGGGAGGAAAGTCTTCGGATGGCTTCCACTGCCTCATCTGCCTGCCAGCTAAGTGCAAGCAGTGCTGACAGGGGACCCTGGAGAAGTTCTAGTCTACTGTTGCAGACAGCAGGCTTGGGGATGGAAAGGCTCCACCTAGGAGCCATGCCTTCCTACCCCCCTGTGGTTAGCTTTTGTCCAGCGTGCTACATGCTAGGTCCTTCATTCAGCACTTCACATTTTTATCTCATTTCATCTTCCAGCTTTTAGAGATTGTCCTTCTGGTGTAGGAAGGCTCCGAGAGGCTCTTGCCTCCTCCAGTAGCTCTTGGGTGCTGCAGAGGACGTGAGTTTGCAGACAGGGAGCCATGGGGGGTTGCCTGGCCCGGGGTGGTCTGTGCCACTGCTGGTCTCAACCAGCAGAGGGCGCTGGATGGCCTCCATTGCAGGGTCTGGAGGTCAGTGTTTCTGGAGAGGCTCAGAGCCCGGAGAGGCGAGGACGGCAGGCCACACAGCCTCCTCTGCTGCCTTGTGCTGTTTCTAGTGGCCCCTATGTGAAGCTGACCCTAAGGGGCATAGAGGGCAGCCCTGGAAGGGTCTGCTACACCCTTGTCCCTCGGAGCTATCCTGCAGTCGGGTGTTTGCAGTGGTGTCCTGGTGCTCCCTCCTCCAGGCTGCTGGGAGCCCCTTTACTTCCAGAAGTCGGGCCAGCAGCTTGCAGCCTCCAGCCCCACCCCCCGCACCCCTCACCAGGAAGTCCATTTGCAGCTTCTGGCAGGCAAAGCCTGTCTGCTGTCTGCTTTGACAACACAACCCAGAGCACCAAGCAGAGATGCGTTCACAGTTTTGGAGCTCATTCCTCTCACCCTCTGGCACACAGGGGCTGGGGAACTGAATGTAGGCCCAGGATGTAGGTCTGGCCTCTCGGGCTGTGTGGTATGGAGCGTCAGCTCAGTGTGTCTGCTCACCTGTCCATCACCTACCTAAGAGCAGCTCTGAGAATGACACTGGGGAGAGGGATGAGGCCCAGAGTGAAATCCTGGCTCAAGGGCATGCAGAAATTCCCATCACACCCCCACATGTGGCATCTCGCTATCTGTGAGGATGGCATGTGGGTCTCAAGGAAGGGGTCCTCTGGTACTCCCACGGAATTCTGGGTTCTCATTAAGACAGTCACTTATCTATCTACCGAACCATCTACCATCTATCCAGTCCACTCCCATCTACCCAAATATCCATCCATCCATCTACTCAACCATCCACCACCTATCCAGTCTACCCTCCCGTCTACCAACCATTTATCCATCTACCCAGCCATCATGCATGCATCCATCCAAATCTCATCCATCCATTCGTCCATCCATCCAATCCAATCATCCATCCATCCAACCAACCTATCTACCCAATCACCATCTATCCATCCGTCCATCCTTCTGCCCACCCAACCACTCACATACCCATCCATCTATGTTTCCACTCTACCTCTCCACGCATCCTCTCTGTCCATTCATCTATCCGTCTAGCATGTCCATCCACCCAACCACCAAGCCCTCCCTTCCTTCCTTCCTTCCTTCCCTCCTTCCTTCCTTCCTTCTATCCTTCCTTCTTTCCTTCTTTCATTCCCCTGTGTCTATTTATTTATCCAATCCAATCAATCCATCCATCCACCCATCCATCCTCCCACCCATCCTCCCATCCATCTATCCACCTCACTCATCCATCCATCCATCCATCCGTCCATCCGTCCATCCATCCATCCGTCTAACCATCCCTCCATGTACAATTGTTGGGTCATAGAAGTGAGATGTTTATCATATTTGAAACAATTTCGCTGTTTTCTCTAAGAATTAGTACCACTTCATACTACCATGGACAGCGCAAAAAAGTTCTGATTGTTCTGCACCCTTACCAGACGCTTGGTATGGTCAGTTTTTAGATTTCTATCCAGTCTAGTAGTTACAGATGCTATCGCTGTTTTAACCTTCATTTCCCTAATGTAGAACAGGGTTTTAATGTGTCTATGAGCGATTTTAAATGCAAGACGTCACGGACAGAGGATGTGGCATGGTTAGTGGCGGAACGCATGCCTGGCACGTGTTAGGCCCTGGGTTTGATCTCTGACACTAAAGAAAAAAAAAAAATACCGGATGGCTCTCATGTGTATCTGGTAGGGGCTTTCCCCTACATCTTTTGGTTTTATAAAATTTTCTCTTTTTGGTTTCTAATTTTGTTTTGAGACAGGGCTTACGTAGACTAGACTGACCTCAAACCCCATGTAACCAAGGATGACCTTGAACTTCTGACTCTCCTGCCCCCTTACCTCCCAAATGCTGGAACTACAGGCGTGAACCACCATATCTGGCTCAGGTGGGTTTTTGTTTGTTTTCTTTTGTTTTGCTATTGTTGTTGTTTGATTCCTTTTTTAATACATCCTGGGTACCAATGCTTCGCAGAGGGCACGGAATGCTTAGAGTATTTGCCATCATTTACATTTTGCCTTTTTATTTTCTTTTGGATACCTTCTTATGAGCCGGAGATTTGAATTTTGATTCAGTCCAACCGACTGATTTTCAATTTTTCCTCTAGTGCTTTTTTTTTTTTTTTATGACTACTTTAAGGAATGTTAGCTACCTCAGCTCCATAAAGACATTTTTCTCCATTTTGTTCTAGAAGTTTTATGACGCTAGCTTTTACACTGGAGTCTATCAATCATCTCAGGTTAACCTGTGTACATGCCAGGCAGGGGCCAGGCCCGCCTCTCCCTTACTTGTGTTCTCTTGTTCCGGGGCCATGTGTTAGAGAGCTCGTCTTTACTCTCCAAACAGCCTCAGGGTCTCCGTCAAAATCAATTGACTGTATCTGCAGGTCTATTTCTGGGCTCTCTTCTCTGCGTCAGCTGAGTGTCTGCACTAGAGGGTCTGGGGGGCTGTTTATCTGAGTCTTGTGCTGATTTATATTTTAAGGAGATCGATTGGGATAAAGAACGGTGTAGGGCAAAAAAATCAGAAGCAGAAAGGGCAGCCTGGAGGCCCTTGTTGCACCCCATTATTGCACCCAAGGAATGGACACACAGGGTGGTTGCATGCAGCAGAGTGTGAGAAGGGCAGGTCTGAGAAGCATTCTGAGGCTGCATTATTGAGCAGGCAGTGACCTATGAGGAGACTGTGAGAAAGTGCCTTGAGCCTCTGTTTTCTGGCCCATTGAATATGGCAAATAACAGGCCAGCAAACGTGGTTTAACCACAAGCTGCAGTACCCCAGATGGCCACTGAGGGCGCTGTCCTTGTTTCCATCCTTTAGATGAGCAACTGAGGCTTCTGGTTTGACCAATGTGAAGAAAGCATTGTCATCACTGAGGTGGCTTTCAAGGCTACCCACCAGAGAGAGGCAAACCCAGGGAGAGGGGCTTGAAACACATACAGTCATCTGGAGTAACCAGGAAGACCCTTGCTGACTTCCTGGAGGAGGTGACATGTTAGCCACACATGGCATCCCTGGGAAAGGAACACAGGCCAGAGCAAGGCTCCTTGCAGAAGACAAGCCTAACCGTCAGTGGCCTGGTCTTCAAAGTCCTTGCTGGGTGTTTGAATTCTGTGTCCCAAAATGACTGTTCATTCCACAGCTTTTCTCAGAGTGCAGGGTCCCTCACTGTATCAGGCCACATTCATGGTTCAGTGTGTCCTTTGCCACAACCCTCAGGTAGGCTGCACTAAGGTAGTGGCTAAGGAAGTGGACCCTGGGGCAGACAGCCCCAGCTAACTGACCTAAGGATAGTCATCTAAAAACCCATCTAAAGAATGGAAGCAAGGACAGCGCCCTCAGTGGCCATACCAGGTACTGCAGGGGTTCAAGCTGGGCTCTTAACTTGGGGTTAAATCATGTTTGCTGGCCTGTTATTATATTCAACAGGCCAGAAAACAGGCCCTGGGCAGTCTAGATAGAAACAGAAGCTAGCCCAGGCTGTCCCATTCACCTGAGAAGTCCTGGCTATCTTATGATCCCACTCCCTCAGGGCCACAGTGTGACCACCTCGGCCTGTTGCTTGTGATTGGACCTGCCTTTTCCTTGCTGTGCTGGGAGAGGAGGTGTCCACAGAGGCCACCCAGGTGAGGGGCCTCTGGGTCAGGGACAGAGAGCAGGTTCCAAGTGGGAAGGTCTATCCAGGGGCAGCACACAAGCCAGCCTTTCCCCAGAGCCTTCAAGGGCCTTGACTGTTTGCATTTCTTTCTTGGTGGACATGGGGCAGGGCATGAGCTTTTGTGGGCAAAGCAGCCAGAGTTCCAGGAAAGATGGAGAGTCCAGAGAGGGCAAAGGGCTGGCAATGCAGGAAGCTGAGGGAGGGGTCTGGACAGGCTTAGCCTTCCGCAGGCCGGTGATGTGTCTGTGAGATGGATAAAGCCATGGGTGGGACCCAGGGGTGGCGCCCCCTGCAGGTGGATGCTGGGAGGAAACAAGGCCCACCTTTGAGTTTTCCCTATGAACCTTGAGCAACTTAATGAACCCCTCTGGGCCTCAGTTTGCACATCTGTGGCCTGGGACAGAGACACTGCCTGCTCTGCTGGGTTTCACAGACATCTGCTGAGTTAACAGAGGGAAGCAGCATGTGGCAGTCAGGAAACAGCCCTTCTCATGTTCTATAGGGGCTGCAGGAGTCTGCATCCATTTTGAAGGGTCTTCAGGGACCTGGTTCAAAGCTAGCCAAGGGCACCTGGCCTTGGAGGATATAGAAGGTGCCAGTGGACAGGGGTTAAGAGCACAGCTCTGCTGTGTACAAGCTAGTAAGTCCGGGCCAGAAGCTTCACTAACCGGAGCCTCAGTTTTGCTTATCTGTAAAATGAGACTACATGGCAAGGTTCTGTTTGTGGCTAGCAAATCCCCACTAAACCCCAATGCCCTTGACCCCAACAAGCACCCTGCTGACCTCCTGGAAACTTCCATTTTTTCCAGTCCCACAAATAACCTTCCCAAAACCTGCTGGCTCTCCCCTGGGCTGACCTGGCTCCCTTTGCCTCCTTCCCCCTGGCTTCCAGAAGCCGGACGCCCTATTGCAGAGCTATAGCCTCTTATCTCTCATGGGATGCAGAAGGGCCTGCCAGGTCTTACCCAGCGTGACCTCCGCCTGCATGGGCATGGACAGCGCCGGATGCTTGACCTCACAGCTGAAGAGGGCTTCGTTGTCGATCTGCGGGTTGAGGGTCCAGGTGAGCAGGGCCCGCACCTCCACCGTGCCATCGCTGCCTGGCGTGCGGCTGTGGCGCAGGAAGTAGACCGGCTCGGCGCTGTGTACCCATCGGGGGAACTCGCGGCTCACCACTGTCTCTGGGATGTTTTCCGTGGTGGGCTGCGCGAAGAGGCTGGGGTCTTGGGTCAGGCTGCGCGAGGGGCGCTCCGTGTAGGGACGTCCAGCCCCCGGTATTCAGTGTCCAGGAGAGACAGTGACTTTTGCATTTTGGTGTCGTCCACATCTCGATGCAGAAGGCTGCGGAAGGGCCTGCTATCCTGGATGGGCCCAGAGCTGGCTGCTGGCAGTTCTGACAGGGGCACTGCATCGATCGGCTCCCCGTCCCGCTTGAAATAAACCTTCAGTTGCAAGCAGGACAGGAGAACGGATAAGGAATAAGCGTTTTCCCGCTCCCTATGGAAGAGCCCGGGTCTCCCGGTCAGTAGGAGGACTGCCACTCCCGCTCCTTTCCCTCCCTCCCCTGCAGCTATGAGCACACCCAGCTCTAGAGAGAGATGGCTCAGCCCTGCCCCATCATTGACAAGCTGGGGAGACTTGTAGCCTCAGTTTCCCCACTTGTAAAGAGAAATCAGAGTATTGACTTCAAACCAGGCAGTGATGGCGCACGCCTCTAATCCCAGCACTCGGGAGGCAGAGGCAGGTGGATCTCTGTGAGTTCGAGGCTAGCCTGGTCTACAGAGTGAGTTTTAGGACAGCCAGAGTTACAACAGAGAAATTGTGTCAAAAAAACAAAACAAGACAACAATAACAAAAAACCCGGGTATTGACTCCAAGGAGCAGGTAGGGCTTAAATGAAGTCACATGAGGAGATTGATTTTAGATGCCACCTGGGCTCCAGCATGGTCTGCGGGCCCCCCTGGGGCATTGAATGAGGAAGGGATGAAAGAGCAGGGCAACAGGGGGAAACATGAGGCGTGAGAAGAGGAGAGAGAAAGAGTGTGTGTGTGTGTGTGTGTGTGTGTGTGTGTGTGTGCGCGCTCTGCCTGCTCACACAGTTTAGCAGTTTGGAGCTGCTAGGCAGAAAGCAGGTGCGTGTGTGGGAGGGAGCTAGGTGCAGGGATGAGGGGGAAAGAAGACGTCTTCTCCCTTTCTCTGCTAATAGGGAATTCGAGTTTTGAGAGACAGCATTTAATTCAATTTGCTGTCTTCTTATTTTGGTACATGCGCCCAGAGGCCTGCGGGGATTGGGTGTATTTTTTTAAATAAATCAGAGAAATAAATCGATAGGAGACGGGCAGAGAGGAGAGCAGGAGGCGCCCTACTCGGGGACTCCGGGATTCGGTGGGTGTGGGAAGAGAAGTCTGGAGTGGGCGGGTGGTGGTGGGGCTGGGGAGTGGGTAGGGGTAGGGGAGGGGCTGGTGAGGTAGGTAGGGGTGGGGGGAAGGGTTGAGATGAAGGTAGGGGTTGGTGGGGGGGTGATATGTGGATGCAGAGGATCTGTCTGCCAGTTTAAACTCCGCAGAAGAATCTTCTCCACACAATGGTCTGCTTTGGGGGGTTGGTTTTTTTTTTTTTTTTCTTCCCTTTCTTTGCTTTTCACCTCTTTTTTTTTTTCCTTTCTGAAAAGTGCTTCAAAAGCAGGTTTGTAATTTATATCAAAGAATTGCTTTCAAGTTCTGACGTTCCAGACAAACGTAAGATGCCTGGAACGTCAGGGAATGAGGATCTTTCATATTATAGACCCAGGCGGGCGAAGAGAGAGAACGAGAAGAGAGGGAGGGAGGAACGGAGTGAGAGAAGCGGTGTTTTTTTTATAACTGTGCCTTAAATGGTAGCCAGGTGGTGCCTCCCATAGCTCCAGGGCCAGGAAACTCTTCCCTAAAGTCTTCCTTTCTCCAGAGGAAAGGCCAGCTTTCCCGATTTGGAGGAGACTGGACATCCTGACAGGTTACGAAGTGGGGACTCCTGAGTCGTTATCTTCAGCGTTTGGTGGCGCTGGGGCTACCTTTACCATCTGCTTGCTTGGGACTGCAGTGTGACTCTGAACCCTGGCCACCATGCCTTTATGCCTCCCTAGTGACCTCATGACTCTGTAACCCAATGCCTCTGAACCCCTGAACTTGACTTTCATGCCTTATACCCCTAACCCCTGTGCCCTATACCCTATGTCTCTCCATCCCTGACCCCTGACCCTTACCTAACCTTATATCGCTGACCTCACCCCAGACTCCCATGTCTCTGTAACTCCTGATTCCTGCCCTACCTGTACTCCTGCACCCTACCATGGGGGGGCGTCTCAATACCCATCCACACCCCTGCCCTGGGCAAGCTGGCTCTGGGGTCCCAGGTTCCCGGTGAGGCTGGTCCAGATCCTTAGGCCCACAAGTGAGAAACAGTCACGTTGGGAAGGAGGGAGCCATTTACCTCCCTGTCTGAATTCTCATTGCAGGCCCTCATTGCTCCAGACTTACACTCCCTCCCCCCCCCAATGTAAATAAATCCTACAAATGTGTGAAACTCTCTTGGCTGAGGACTAGAGTATCCTAAAATGCCCACACTAGACACACCCCCCAAATGTAGCTCAAAGGCTCTGATGCGGGTGCACAGAGGTGTTTCCGGGGACTTCGAGGGTCTCGTGCCTCCCCTGTCAGAAGCTGACACGCAAGTTTTCACTGAGTAATCCTTGGGCTAAATGGGCCTCCATGGCTTCTGAAGCACTGATGGTGTCCCACTCCTTGGGCCGGGCGGACCCCTGCTCAGGGTCAGTCCTGGAGACCGGCAAGGCCAGAAGCAGAACTCACACCCAGGTGCTCCTGGTGCCCACCTCACCCTGTGACTGAGAACCCCACACTGTCTCTACTCCTGCCCCTTCTCTCTCTCCCTTCCCCACTCCTCTCTTTCCTTTGTGGGGCTTCCTGTGAACCCCATGGTGGCCTGGTAGGAGCAGTGGGCTTGAAGCATGAGAACATGAACTTGGGTCCCACCTTTATGGAAAATATCAGGGAGACCATGAAGAAGCCCCTCCTATCCCTGGACCCCACTCATTGTTCCCCATCTCTGTCGATATCTAGGGTGAGGTGTTTTGGGTGCTGGGCTCTCCTGGGAGACCACCCTTACTGTGACAATCTAGGAGCAAGATAGACTCAGAAGAGGTACCTGCAGGGGGTTCAGGGAGCAGGAGTCTTGGTAAACTGAGGGCTGGCCTCCGAGCACTTACCATGGGCGCTGGCTTCCCTCCTGACACGATGCAGACCAGTGTGAAGTTCTGGGCCTGGTACCGGCTGAAGGGGGCAGGTGAATCAGCAGCCACCACTTCGATGGAGGTGGGCGGAGCTTCCAGAGGGAAGGATGGGAGACAAGGATTCAGCCGGGGGACTCAGAAAGAGTTCTACTGGGTACTACACCAGGGGCTGCTGCAGTATTGACCCTGGTGAGCATGGGTCCCTCTCTGGGAATACAGAGCAGGACCCTGCTTCCTGGGACTGTTAGCCCAGTGGGGGGACTCAGGAGGCCATCTGGGCCCAGAAGGTGTCCTAGTGCACCAGGGCACCATGCCCCAGTGGAAAGGTCCTGAGGTGTCACTCAGAGAAGCCACCCTGTGCTGTGTGTGATCCAAGGTAGCAACAGTGGACAGGAAGACAGACATAGCACATGCAAAGGCCCAGTGGTGGGCTGTGTTGGGGGCGGGGGGAGATGGAGTGCTCATGAGCTGGGTGCTTATGTTGCCCCAACAGCTAGAAAACTGGGCAGAGAGCAAGCGGGACCAGTGAGTGGCAGCCACTGGCTATCTGGGCTGAAGCTAGCTCCAACCTGTGCAGAGGACTGTGACATCTTCAGGAATTCTGTGAACCAGCAGTGAAACTGTTACCAACTTGAAACAGGCCCCTGTGGGTGTCTTTACACCGAGTACATCACCAACAGCTGCAGATCAGCTCCCCCACCTTCCCAGTCCTGCTCTGGGTCTCCAGAAAGCCATGTGACCAGTCCACCACAGACTAAGAATTTTTTCCTCTTTCTCCTAAGAGTAGTGGGGGAGCCATAGAAAGTTTTAAGTGAGAGCAGTGACATCATACTGACTTCATCAGCGGAAAGGACAGAGGCTTAGGCACCGTGGACCGGGAAGGAGCTAAGGGTCCCGGGAGATGGGGGCTGTCCTCTCTCTTCCTCTAACCCAGCTTACTGTGAATGGCACCCTCCTACCCCCTCACCTGCTCACTTCCTTCCTCTCCTTGCCTTCGTCCTAATTCTGTCACCCCCATCCAGGTGTCTTGGGGACATGATCACACTGTGAGCCTCTGACCTCTCCTTTGCTAAATGGGGAACAGCGCTCAGCGGGACGTGGTCGTGGGACAGAACTCAGAGCTAGAGAATCCTCGCAGGGCTCCACGCGGGGAATTTAACCTTGAGAAGAGGTTTCCCGACCCCCTTGGCGTCACAGGAGACGCTCTCTTAGAACTCAGCTTCGGGGCAGGCTGTCTTGCTTGCTTTCCCTGGCCTCGGATCCATGTGTGATTGGGGGAGGGGTACAGCCAACAAGAGAGGTTGGAGACCTTGCCTTCCTGCAGGGGCTTTCCACCCGAGTTGAGTTTAATTAAGTTCAGCGAGCATTTCCTGACACCGCCAGGTGTGGGGCACGGTGCCAGGGGCCCACTGTGGGCGTCCAGCAAGGAGGCAGATAGAGCGCGGAGGAGCCCGCCAGCTGGTGGGGGCAGCGAGCGCGGGGCTGCTCTGTTTTAAGGCCGGATGAGAAGGAGCCAGGTATGAGCCCTAGCTGCTTCCATTCAGGCTGCCGCACACGCTGGGGGCAAGGGAAGGGAAGCAAGTGAGCGAGTGGGAAGCTGGAGAGAACAATAGAGGGAGAATTGTAATTAAGTGGAAGATGGCTCAAAACAGATGGTAATGGGGTAAGGAATCGGAGAACGGAAATGCACACCAGAACACTCCAATTACCCAGAAGTTGCAAACTCCGCAGAGTAACTTTTACAGAACACCACTGAAAACGAGATCTTCTTACAGCAAGAATGGGTGAAGGCCCAGCTTCCAGTGAGCTTGATCTTTAGCCTCACCCTTCAGCCTGGGAGGTGGCTGTACTATTCCCATTCTGCATATGGGAAAACAACAGATGTGGGAACGGACCCCAGCTCAGGCACGTAGCCAGCACTAGGTAAAGCTGGGATCTGAACAGTGGTGACTCTGCTCTGGCGCTTAGATTCCCTGTTTCTTTAAGACACAGTCTCATCATGCAGCCTCAGCTCTGTGTAGAGCAGGCTAACCTTGAATTCTTAGAGATCTGCCTGCCTCTGCCTCTGTGTGCTGAGATGAAAGATGTGCACCAAGCAGCCAGGCAAGCCAGCCTTCAAAGGAGCTGGTGTCTGTTGGTAATTCTTTGCCCAAGCGCAAAAAAGCAGCTTCAGCTGCTGAGAATACTCATTCCCTGGTTCCCTGCAGCATCTCCAGTGGCCTCGTGGTCCAGTTTCCTTGGTCCAGAACTGCTTCTGGTTCTGTTGCCCCAAAGGCTGAGGACACTCCAGTCGGGGGTCAGCATTAACACTGCCCCCTAAGCTCACTGTCTGTGGTCCCTCTCACCTCTAGTGTCCCTTGATGTAGTCCCAACCCCACCTCTTCGGCCTCAACCCCATCATCGTCCCTATGGTCACCTCCCACCCCCATGCGCCCTCCAGAATGTTGCAGGGCCAGAAAGCGAGGGTGGTCCCTCCAAAAACCACCTCTTCCCCTGAGACACCGTAGCAGTTAAGTTTCTATTGCTGGGGTAAAGCACCATGACCAAGGAAACTTATGAAAGAAAGTGTTTAATTGGGCTTACGGTTCTAGAGGGATGGAGTCCATTGTGGTGGAACAAAGCCATGGCGTGAGAAACAGCCGAGAGCTCACATCTTGAACCCCAAGCAGGAGGCAGAGGACACACTGGGAAAGGCAGGAGGCTTTTGAAAGCTCAAAGCCCACCCCTAGTGACACACCTCCTCCAGCAAGGCCACACCTCCTAATCCTTCCCAAACAGTCCCACTCACTGGGGACCAAGCGTTCAAACATGAGTCTACAGGGCCATTCCCATTCCAACCGCCACAGTCAGCTTCGCTGAGGTCACACTGAGGAGAACCTGGCTGACAGAACTGCTCAAGCAGCAAATGAGACTGACTGCACGGTACCTGACATGCCTGCTAGTCGTGTTGATGAATGCCATTTTTTCCTCTTCCCTTTTGCAGAGCAAGGGAAGGAATCCACAGCCTCCTGCTCACTGGCCAAGTGCTCAACCCATCCTGCATCGTTAGTAAGAAGGGAGGGAGCTTTGGATGGGTGTTAAGACTGTGGGCTCTAGACCAGAGAGCACTCGAGGTTCAAAGACCAGCCACACTAGTTAGGTGTGACCCTGGGCAGGTGATTTAACCTTTTTAAGTATGTTTCCTTTACCTGCAAATTGGAATTAAAGGGGTGCTTGTTGAGGTTCAATAAATAAGACCTACTAAGTATTTCAGAAGAGTCCCTAATAGAGCGCTAGCTGCCCTTGTTGGTGGCCTTCCCTGATAGTTTTCTGTTTCTCCAGCTACTTGCAGGAGTCTTACAGGGTCAAGTCTGGTCTCTGCTTGGAGTTTAGCAAGGAGACCAGGAAGTGTTCGATGTCTGCACCCTTGACCACAGTAGGCACCCATACCCGGAAGTGTGAGAGCACCGAAACGCTTGTGCTGGAAGTGTAAAGAACACACCAAAATTTCAAAGACTCAATATTTAAAAGAACATTGTAAAAGGGCTGGAGGGATTGCTTAATGGTTAAGAGCACTAGCTGCTCCTCCAGAGGACTGGGTTCAATTCCCAGCACCAATATGATGGCTCACAAGTAACTCCAGCCCCAGCCCACCTGTGGCCTCTTCTGGTCTCCACAGGCACCAGGCATACACACTGTATGAAGACATGAATGCAGGCAGAACACCCATACACATAAAATAAAAATCAAAAACTTGTTAAATATCAGCACTGATAACTTTATATTGATTTTATATTGATTCTATGCTAATGGGATAACAGTTTAGATATTCTAGGTGTAAATATGTGGTGCAGATTCACTTTGCTTTTTTATTATTCATTTTACATTTTTCCACGTGCTCATTGGAAGACTTTCAGACTCATGAAGGGAGGTCTCCACAGTGGGTCTGATGGGTAGCTCTTGTCTAGGCTTCCCATTTTACAGATGAGCATATTGAGGTCAGAGATGCACAGATCTGCTTATGCTCACACTGCAGGTCAATAGCAGAGCCTCAGCAGGTGCCCAGCCTTCCAGATCCTGGCAAGTCTTTTGGACATCATGGAGCTCTCCCAGTACACATATGCACACGCACATGCACAAGCATGTACACACACTAATATGCACAGAGAAACACACACTAATGCTCACATAGAGAGACACACACACACAGAGACACACAAGCACTCATTAACAGACACACATGCACACTGATGCACACAGAGACAAGCGTACTCATTCTCTCTCTCTCTCTCTCTCTCTCTCTCTCACACACACACACACACACACACACACTGTGTTCCAGAGCCCTGCACCCGAGTCCCACTCACAGCCCCGCAGCTCTCCCTGTCCCTCCTGGCATTTCTGAGCAGGTGCTAACAATGAGAACAGATACTCAGGCTGTAAGACCGCACCGGATGACAAACGGAAGCTGCCAGCGTCAGCACGGGCAGCCAGGGCTTCACACACTCTGCCCCCAGCATCTCCCAGGCTCCTGTCACTCTACATTACTCTGTCCTCCTCGCTCCTCCTCGGAAGGTTGAGTGCAAACAGTCAGAAAGCAGTCTCCACCTGGGACTGCTGGCTGCTGCTCCACAACACTCGACCCTGCCGCTCTTCCCTTCTCCCCTCCCCTTCCCTTCCTTACCCTCCCCTCCCCTTTCTTCCCTTTTCTCCCTTCCTTTCCTTTTCCCTCCCCTCCCCTCCCCTCCCCTCCCCTCTCCTCTCCTCCCCTCCCCTCTCCTTTCCTTTCCTTCCCTTTCCACCCTCTCCCCTCCTTCATTCCTTCCCTCCTGTCCCCTCCTCTTCCTTCCCTTCCCTTCCCTCCTCTCCCCCCTCTTCTCCCCTCCCTCCTCTCCCCTCCCCTCCCTCCTCTCCCCTCCCTTCCCTCCTCTCCCCGCCTCTCCTCCCTCCTCTCCCCTCCCTTCCTCCTCTCCCCCCTCTTCTCCCTCCTCTCCCCTCCCTTCCTCTCCCCTCCCTTCCCTTCTCTCTTCTCCACTCCCTTACTCTCCCCTCCCTTCACTTCTCTCCCCTCCTCTCCCCTCCCTTCCTCTCCCCTCTCCTCCCTCCCCTCCCCTTGATAGGCCCAGTCCTCAGTCCTAGACAGGCCCTTTGACTCAGAGACTCCTTGCCTGTGTGCTTTCCCCTTTCGTCTCCATCGATACAGCCCCAACCCACTCTCCCTCTGCACCTTGGTCCCTGTCTCCCTGCATCTTCACCCTTACCTCCATCCTCACCTCCCTCTCAGCCTCCATCTGAATGTCCAGCCGCCTCCAGCCCTGGCCCCATCTCTGTCTTCAGCTCTACCTCCATCTGATCTCTGCCTCTGTCTGCATCTTTACTTCCAGCTCCATCGTCTATTTCCATTTAGACCTCCCCCCTACATCCTCACTTTCACTCCACCCCCTCCTCCATCCCACCTCTGACCTCCATCTTCCCCTCCATATATAGTAGAGGATGACCTTGAACTTCCGATCCTCTTGGCTCTACCAGCGGCCTTAGAAGTGAGCACCACAAAGCCTGACGGTGGTGGAGCACGCCTTTAATCCCAGCACTCGGGAGGCAGAGGCAGGCGGATCTCTGTGAGTTCGAGGCCAGCCTGGTCTACAGAGTGAGTTCCAGGACAGTCAGAGTTAAACAGAGAAACCCTGTCTTGAAAAGTTGAAAGAAGAAGTAGTAGAAGAAATGAGGGCCACGCAGCTGAGGTGCTGGGGATCAAACTCAGAACTTCACACATGTGAAGCAATCACTCTGCCAACTGAGCTACAGCCCTAAATCTCCACTACCACCTGTTTTTTTTTGAGATAGGTTCTCACTATGTAGTTCTGGATTGTCTGGAATTACTGTGTAGAGCAGGCTGGCTTTGAACTCAGAGATCCCCCTGCCTCTGCCTCCTCTCCTCCTTTAATCTGGGGTTAAAGATGTGCAGCATATGCCCGGCTCCCATCTCTGTCTCTAGCTCAGTTCCTGCCTCCCTCCTTCTCCCAACTCACCTTATTTCTTCTCCCATACTGTTCCAGACTCCATCCCACCCCCGACTTCCATCTCCCTCCCGGCCCCCAGTAGCTCTCCATCAAGGTCAAAACTGAGCAGCCTTTTGTGTGCCCTGGGGCTGAGATCCAGTCTCCGTTCATACAAAACAAGCCAGCCATAAAGTCCATGGGACCCCCCTGGTAAGAATAATCCAGAAGGAGCAGTGTGTGGGGGCTGCCTGGCTGTGTTCAGCTGTATTCAGTTCAGCTGTAACCGTGAAGAGTCTTCAGTGGAGAGCTGGCCTCACCCAGCTCCTTCCCAGTCCCCTGCTATCCCCACTGGACAGCGGTATCCACGGCAACCCTGGGGGGCATCTTTCAGAGACGCTGCCTGTGTGCAATCAAACCCTTTGCACTTATGGGCATTGCTCTGAAACGCACCAGATCCATGACCCCATACCCACAACTGCCCAGCCAGTGGGCTTTCTGGCTTCTCGCTTCATCTTAAGAGGAAGGATCTGCTTCTGGAAGTTTCCTTGGTTAACAGCTTCTGGCTAGCCTCCACCACCCCTGCGACTCGGTCACTGAGGGAGGCAGGAGGTGAACTTATTTTAGACTCAGCAGTTCGTATTGATGGAGTATGGTGATGATCAACGATCCATTTTTATAAAATTAATCCTGAAATATGGCCTGTCTGTGTCTTGCAAGCCCAAGTTTGTTTTGGGCTCCGTAACTCACTTCTGAGCTAGTGCAGCCACACATTCAGCTCTGAGTTATCTCGTGCGGTCTTTGTAAAGACACCCTAGCCACATAGGCAGGGAACCTTCCCCAGGTCGGTCTAACTGTACCCCCACCTCTGCCAGGGGTTAATTCTCCCCACTAGGTCATGCCTCATCCTGAGGTACCAACTTGTACAAAGTAAAAGCAGAAAGATTCATCCTCAGACCAGGTATGAACATTCCTTGGAGCTTTGGACAAATTGGCCGCCACAACCCCCTCCAGCATCAGCCTTCCTGTCTGTGAAATGGGTTGACTCTGACACATTTGCCAGCATAACAGCTCCCAGGCGTTTTGAGAACAGCAAAAGAAAAATGGGCTGAGACCTCTTATGGGAATGTGGAATGCTGAGCAGACAGAAGGATTGTTTGATTCTCTTCTGTTTGCCTGCAGCCCTTCCTCTGTGTCTCCCAGTAACACAATTGTCTTCGGGGAGGGACCCTCTCGCCCGCCCTGCAGGTACCCCTCTTTGAAGGTGCTGAGCCTGCTCCAGTCCTGAGAATCATTTATCACAGGGAGAGCATCAATTAGGTTTTGGGGGGAGGAGCGGGAGGAAGGAACGGACAAGTTTGAAATTATATTATTTGCAAAAAAATCCATTCTTCCTCTCAGCATGCCCGCTCTATCGACTGCCTTCCTTTTCAATCAGCGCCCAGCCATTATGCTGTATTTCAGACATCAGAAAACTGGCCTCTAATAGAAGTGTCCATGAATATAAATGTCCCGTGCGGTCCTCCTTCGTTTCTTTCTTTGATTTCTTGATCTTGTTTGTGTCTCTGTTCCTTTCACAACCTCTTCAGAGTCTCTTTTGGCTTCAAGATGCCACCCAACGGAGCACCTCTTCTGGGGAGACCTCTTGGCTGCTGCCCTGGCTAGAACAGCCTAGTACAGCGCCCCCTGCCCCCCGCAGGGCACCTCCCCTTGCCTGACTCTGCCTCATCTTTCAAGGTTGGCTTCAGGTAGTCTCCTCAGACAGCTCTCCCACACCTCACCAGGCCTTCCCTCTGGGTGCCCGGAGCTGGTCACCCTCAAGCTGCTTGTTGCCCTAACCAGGGTCTGCCTCTGTCTCCCAGCTAGGCTTCTGCTCACTAGAGGCTGGGACTTCGTCTTCTTCCTCCCAGCTCAGACCTCAGGCAGTCTGCCACGTGGTAACTCAAATTTTGTCCCTGTTTGCGTCCCTCACTTCTGTGAGCACAGAGGACACCAGCCAGGCTGTGACAGGGATCCTGGGAGACCCTGTAGGTGCCCTGGGCCGGCCTGTGTTCATCTCCAGCCTTCTCTGTCAAGTACTGAGCCGGTCACCATTCTCCAAACACACTGAGCTTCCTCTGTCCCTGTCTTCCCTTCCCTTCCCTTCCCTTCCCTTCCCTTCCCTTCCCTTCCCTTCCCTTCCCTTCCCTCCCTCCCCTCCCTTCCCTTCCCTTCCCTTCCCTTCCCTTCCCTTCCCTTCCCTTGCCCCTTCTCTTCCCTCTCTTTCCCTTCCCTCTCTTTCCCTCCCCTCTCTTCCCTTCCCTTCCCTCCCCACTTCCCTCCCCTTCCCACCCCATCACTACCTCCCCCTTCTTTGCCCTCCTCCTTCCCTCTCTGAACACCCCTCCCACGGGCCTTTGCATGTATCTGCTGCTTCTTCCGCTAAAGTCCTTCACTTGCTGTTCTCACATGGCCCTGCTTTGTCTATTTCCTTCAGGCCCCACAATGTCTGGTGTGTTGTTCCACGGGTACCTTTTACTCTGATGCCCATCACTGGAAAGCTAAGCACCAAGAGAAGGACTCTTGTCTGCTCCCAACACACAGGGTCACTCAAGAAATGTTTGTACCATAGGCGAGTAGGGGAGGGACCCAGGTGCCACGCCCTGCCCCATCTCCCTACTTTTCCCCAGTGCGGGTCCCATGTAGAAGTGGATCCCACCAATGAAGGAAGAGGTTTAGGGGGAAATTAAATATCGAGCTGAATAGTCAGAGTCCCACACAGGAGCCAGGACAAGTCCCACAGGGAACCATGATGCGGTACAGGAGAGAGACTTAGTGGCTGTGCCTACATGGGCCACAAATGCAGAGCTGAGCCCCTGCTGTGCTGCTTGGCTATGGGTTCCTTGTGCTGAGGCCATGGCTAGACAAGGGGGTCTGGGCCTCAGGTCATTGCCAGCGTGGACACCCACTGTCCCGGGGTCCTTCCTGACATGAGATGGGGATCTCTGTGAGCTGAGCAGGAGCCTGGCCATGTCAAGTATCATGTCAGCCCTCCTGACCCTGCTCTGTGCCCATCGCTGCCAGCTGTGACAGAGGATAAAAATTAACATCTCAACCGGCATCTTTGGCTAAATGCTCTGGGGAGTGGGGGTGGGGGGGTGGTCCCCAGAGCAATGAGTGAATATATGTATGCTAGTGGGGTGGGGGAGGGGACAAACCCTGCTCACACTTCAAGGTGCAGTAGTGCTCCATGTTGGATCTAGACTCCAGAGCTCTTTTGACGTGTGTGTGTGTGTGTGTGTGTGTGTGTGTGTGTGTGTGTGTGTGCCCACGCGCGCGTGGTGCCATGGCATGCATGAAGAGATTGGAGGACAATTTTGTGTTTGTTCTCTTCCTCCCTGTGAGGAATTGAACTCAGGTCATCAAGCTTGGCAGCAATTGCCTTTATCTTCTGAGCCATGTTGCCAGCCCTCCAGTGCTGTCTTTAGACTATGGTTTGAACCCACTGGTTCTCACAATGTGTGATCCCTCGACCAGCGGTGTCAGCATCCTCTCAGTCACCACTGTAAATCCTTGGGAACATCTATACCCAGATTTTGGTCTTAACCAATTCCTCTGGGCCACTCCAAGGCAAGTCCGAATGTGCCAACTGCTACCTTGACCTAGGTAAGCTTCAGTTGGCTCAGCCCTAAGTTGTCCCGTGAACAGAGGGCTTGGTGCATAAGCAATGCTCAGTAGACAGTAGTAGAGGTGACCACTGTCCAGGAAAAGCAGTCTTGACAGAATGGAGAATGGCCGCTTGGTCCTCCAAGCCTATGCACACAGGGCTGGGGCAGAACTCTCCAGGGCCCCCCAACTCTCTTCACTGACTGGATCCAGGACTTCACACCCCAAAGCCCACCTCCCACAACTGGGGCCATTGTCTAGCACATCTGAATTAGCTGCTTGTTAACAATCCAAGCTTCTAGATTGGCCTCCAAAGCTGTGGGTCTCACGTAGACCCTCCTGTGGCCCCAGGGTTCTTTGGCTGCAGCCGTGGATGGTTGACCCCTCCTATGAGCCTGAGCTGCCTCACATCGATGTTGTACTTTACACAGTGAATGCGTCAAAGACCTGCCATAGTTGCAGAGACAAAAATCTGTGGGATGTGCCACAGATTCACTTTATAACAGCAGGGCTGGCTGGTTTGGGAGAAGTTTTCACTACACCCCAGAGGCGCATATTACTCACTTGGGCTGTTTCACCCTGTGCCATATGTGTTACTGTTCTAGAAGCCTCTGGAAGGCTGTGGAAACTTCCGAGGCGCTGCAAACGGAGAAGCATGCTGAAGACTCCTCCAAACTGCTCTGTAAGCCTCTCCCCCATGCATCAGGTGTTCTACTGATAGCACGTGCAGATCATTAGCAATCAAAGATCCTTTCCTCCCCACCCCCCCCAGAAATCCAACACTTGCAGACAATACAAAACGCCAAGACCTAGGGAGACCCTCACCCAACAGTGCATAAAATAATTATTTTATACATAACTAAAAAAACTTCTCTGCCCTCGGCCACTGTCAGGAGAGGAAGGATAGGTGTTCCACAGGGCATGGGCTCTCAGTGGGCACACGATGGATGCTGGCCACTCTCTTTCTTTGATTTATTATTGCACTAGAATCACAGGCACCAGTGGGAAGTCAAAGCTGAAGTCTGTGGAGGCTTTGATTCAGATCTTCCCCTTCCCTGCCCTCAGTTTCCCCATTTAAACAGTGCCGCAGCAGAAAACAGATCATGCACACACCGACCTTCAACAGCAGTCAGAAGGCCTCTTGGCTGCCCACCAGTTCAGCCCTCCGGACCTCCCCAGCCTCCTGAGAAGCATCACGCTGGGGTGAGCCCTGTTTCCGGATCTCACACCGGCTCAGAGCCTTCCTTCCAGGACGGAGTGGATTTTCTGGGAGGTGTTGAGTCCACTGCCTTTTCTGTCCTATGAGCATTTTAGGATTGATTTTTAAGTCGGAGTCAAATAAATCTGCCAGTCATCTGCCTGGCTCGCTGTTCATAAGGTAGTTTTCAGGCGGAACTGCAGGAAGGGTATCCGGTGGGAAGGTGCTCTCCTATTTCCTTCCGACAGTTCATAAAGTTCAGTCGTGGCTGGGGAGGTCGGTGGTTAAAGTGGTTATCACACAAGCGTGCATGCAAATGCTGTGTGGGTGTCCTGGTTCGCCTGTAATTCCAGCCTCAGAAGGCAGCGACAGAGGATCCCCAAAGCAAGCTGGCTGGTGAGACTTGCTGTATCAGTGAGCTCTGGGTTTGATTGAGAGACCCTGCCTCAGTGAATGAGGTGGAAGAGCACGGAAGGATGATTCCCGCCATCAGCCTCGGGTCTCCACACGCACATGCCCACACCTGGGTGCTTACAGATGTGTGCCCACACACATGGAAATATCGCGTACATGTGTATAACGCACGCACGCACGCAGGCATGGGGGGAAGAAAGCATTGAACACCCGTTGCTCAGCGTCAACCCTGAACATTACCCACTGCGTCACTGACTGACATGAAAGAGCTCGGGGAAGCTTTATTCTAGAAGGTGCCAGTTGCTGACCAGGGAGAGGGGCTTGGCTGGAGCCCCAGAGGTTCAAGGTCTGTATTCTTTCCTTGTAGCCTTCCCAAAAACCAGAGCTGGGCCCTCAGACATCTGATTCACCTCTCACCTGGGAGTCTCACTATTCAGTTGCATCTTGACTCTGACACTCAGCTAGGTTATGTTTGCTGGCCGTTGTTGTACCTTGGTTCCCCCATCTATGGAATGGGACCGTGATAGTCTGGGCTTTACAGGGTTCTGCTGAACACTAAAATACTGAGAGCCTTGTCTGACACTTGCTGAGAGCATGGCTAGGACCCTTGCCACCTCTGACGGTCCCTCCCCATGCTCCAGCATACAGAAACGTTCCCTGCTCGTGTGTGGTTGGAATAAGAACACCTTCCGTAGGCTCATATACTTAAATTCTTAGTCACCAGGGAGTGGTACTATTTGAAAGGATTAGAAGGATTAAGAGGTGTGGCCTTTTGGAGGATGTGCGTCACTAGGGTGGGTTTTGAGGTTTCAAAAGCCCATGCCGAGCCCAGAGTCTCTCTCTCTCTCTGCCTATGGATCATGATGTAGCTCTCAGTTACTGCTTCAGAGCCTGCCTGGAGGCCGCCACGGTCCCCGCCAGGATGATAATGGACGAAACCTCTGAAACTGTAAGCAAGTCCCAATCAATGCTTTCTTTTAAAGCTGCCTTGGTCACGGTGTCTCTTTGCAGCAGAACGATGGCTAAGACACTTCCTTCATCTGGGACCACGGGATGCTTCTACCGCTAAAGCCGGCATCCCCCAAGAAGAGACTCTTGCCTGGGAGGCTCACATGCCTCAGTTTGCACCCTTGTCTTTCTCCATCACCCCATTCCTGGTCTTCCAGGAACCTGTGTTCTTGTCTGGCTCCCTACCAGTCATGGACTCCTTGAGGAAGAAACTGGGCCTCCCAGCCCTGTGTCAGTCCTGGAGCCTGGAGGTCAGGCCCTAGATGCACACAGCAGCCCTTGGAGCCTTTGGGGCTCAGTTTCCTTTTCTGTAAAATGGGAATAATCCTACTTTCTCCTCGTGTCAGCTGCTGTGAGAACATCCCTAAAGAACATTGCCCAAGGCCTGGCTCACGGTGAGCCTGTCAGCCAAGGCTTTAGTGACTGAGGATGAATGAAGGAGCCCTGCCTTCTTCTGTACAGACAGGGAAACCAAGTCCCAGAATCCACTGTAGCCAAATAAGCAGTCAGGACTGTGAGCCCCAGGCTGGCCCGCTTGCAGTGTGATCTTGATCTCAGTTTCCCCTTCAATACACGGTGCCAGGATTGTGCTGCCCCAGCCCACTAGCTCTCAGGGCCACAGCTGGCTCCCACACCGCCAGCCTCTCCTGCTGCTCCAGGCTCTCTGGCTCCTCAGAAGGCTCTGCTCTTTTTACAACCCTGGGCCTGAGGCACTGCAGCTCCAAAATCACATATCACTGATAATTAAGGGTCCTGTCCCAGGGAGGGGAGTTTACCTCCTGCCAGAGACACTAAATCCTGCTCCCGGTGGTGTGGAGAATAAAGCATTGCGCTGACCTAACACTTGTCAGGGTTTAAACGGTGCCTCTGCAGACATGCTCGGATGGGGATCAGGTGCCGAGCCGATGCACCTCTGCAGGCAGACTGGCATTCTTGGGGGTTGGGGGGGATGTGGAAGGTCCACAAGGTTGGGGGGACTCGAGGCTGCAGCCATGTGTCTGGACAGTTTAAGGAAGATGAGCCTCTTTCATTTGGCTCAGGGAGGCAGGATGGGTGTCTCAGTGAGAGGCCACACAGAAGCCTCTGGAACCAGGCTTTTGGGTTTGCAAGCAAACTCTGCCACTCACTGTGTGACCTTGGTCATGATTTATAATTTTTCTGGACCTCAGTTTTCTCATTGACTAAAGTGGCCCGAGTCCCGAGAGTTATGAATTATTACATTTAAAGTGCTTGGGGCAAAGTCTGCCACTGATAACCACACTTACTTGGCTGCCCCCTATTGACGTGGCCTCTCCCCTAGGAGGCCCTATACAGGGAGACTAGGACTCATCCCTCCAATGTAGCAAGTGCAAAGGGAGTGGTTGGAATTAAGTGCGGAGCTTGTGAGATGAGTGGATATATGGCCTGTTCTCTCTCCCTTGGGTGCTGAGTTCCCTCGGGAGGGGAGGGTGGCATGGACTCTGTGGTTCCAGGGACTCTACACTCCCAGAGGTGTGTGCTGTTTGGCCAAGCTGTTCGCTTTCCCACTCATGATCGTGGAGGGATTTAATGCAGTTTCCCAAACCACAGCCCAGCGTGGGCTTCGATGGCTGTATCTCCATCTGCAGCTTAAACCTTAAGTTTAAGAAAGAGTGGTATCAGAGGGTAGCTGAGTGCAAACTCGGTGCTCCCCATTGTGAACTGACTCAGTTTCCTCCTCTGTAGCATAGGGACCTGGGCTCGCACCTGCTGACGTCCAGGCTGCTGGAGTACTGGCTGACAGTGCGCCTGGGCATCTCATGACGTTCGTGTTAAGAAGGGGCCTGGTGTCTGGTGGGGACTGCTTTTCATCCAGCGGCCATCTGGCTGTCCTGCTGCCCTTGGCTGAATATCTATCTATGGTCCCACTTCTCTCGAAAGGGGCTCAGGAGGGTGAGCCGGATGGCTGACGGAACGTGCTGGGTCTGTGTTAGGTGCACAGTGGACTGCTGCCAAGGGCACCCCAGCTTGACAGAGCTATGTTCAGAGAGGGTGTATGGGCATTGGAGGAGCCTGTGCAGGAGGCAGGCGGCTGGCTCAGACCTTGGGGGCTGAAGCTGGGAAGTGACCGTCCTTGCTAGATGACTCGGATCACTCCAAAGTGCTCCTCTGAGCGCAGACCCATCTGTCTGCCTGTTCCACACTGGTGCTCAGCCGGTGGCTTTGACAACTGGGAGGCCTGTAGGCTGGTGGGTGGGCAGAGGGAACATCAGTCCTTCTCCAGACCCCCAACTGGTTCCAGGCTCTCAAGACAACAATGTCAGGCTGTAGGCATGCCTGTATCCAGCTTGGAGGGCCTTGGCCTATCCTGCTTGAGTCCTCTGGGCTTCATCCATTGTTCTGGACCCTCATGACAGCACAGCCTAGCCCATCCCTACCTCGGGCCCTGCACTGCCCATCTAGCTGCCCACCTTGGAAGATCTGGTTGACAGGAAGGAGGCCTGGAAAGGTACCTGGACCTTCGGTCTCCATCTCATATCCCTGAGCTGAGGACACAGAATGAGGTTTCACAGCCTTGCCCTAGTGCCTTCTGAGATAAATGTCTCAACCTGGTGCCAGTTCTTGCCCGGCATCCCATGCCTGTCCTCCCTCTCCAGTTGGCCTGCATGCCAGGGGGCTGCTGTGCAGAATGGTCCCTCGTTGCCCAGATGCTATACTGCGACTGTTCAGTCCTGGGACCGGCTTGTGCGGTCTCTGCCTTTCTATTCCTGCTCTGTCCGCCTCACAATGGTGGTATGTGGTATGTGAGCCAAGTACTTCCTGTTGGAGTAAACTGAGTACTTCCTGTCCACTCATGGGCGCCATGTTGTCTGTGCCTTATAGCAGCCTGTGGAAGAGGAGACTGGTTTCCAGGGAAGAAGACCAACTAGGAGAGGAATTAACAGGGAGATCGGAAGGGGTGGGTCTGGGCCGGGTGCTGGCTCCATGCTCTCCCATCTCTTGGCAGCCAACACAGCCAGCACCCCGGGGAGGGGACAGAGTTGCCACCATCCTGCTGAGTGATCTGCCCCTGGCTATTATCACTATCTGCAGCTGTCACCTGTGCCCAGGAGCCTGCTGAAGCTGATGCTGTCAGGAGAGAATGCTGGTCGGAGAGTGGGGAGGGAGAACCTGGAGCCAGGGGCACAGGGCTCCATTTAGTTGACAGTTACATGCTGTGTCCCAGAGGAGATGCTGCTGTGACCCCCACTTAGCAGACAGGAAGACCGAGGACGTGTTCCACTGAGAGGTAGTGGGCACAGTGGGCTGAAGAGGAGCTCAGTGGTGAGGCAGGAGAATAGAAAATAGCAGAGGAGGCCATTCCAGCGGTCAACATAGGAAAGGCTGCCAAGAAAAGGCTCAGCCCTCCCTCTACCCGGGCTGCCTTTAGCCAAGAGAGCATGCTCAGGAACCCTGCATTATATGAACTCCAGAGAGGCAAGAATTGTGTTAATGATCCATCGAAGTCACCAGGGGGCTACCTATCTCTCCCCTTTCTCCCTTTCTACTCTTTTGGAGCCAGCGGATGGGGGTTGTGTGACACCACCCCCCAACCCCTTTGTATCGCTCCATTAATGAACAGTTCTTCATAAGGAGATATAAGACAGGAACTCAGCTTCTGCCCTCCAGACTCAAACCCCTCCCATCCACACACCCCTCCCAGATGAGCCGCTGCCCTGGCTCCGATGCCAGCTACCCTACCCAGACCTGCTCACATCCTCCGGGTACATCTCCTCAGCTTGGTTTTTCCCATTTGTGAAACAGGAGAACAAATAATAGACCTCACTTATAGGGCTGTTCCCCAAAATCCAGCAGGTGCTGAGCCACGCTGGTGGCTAATAAACACTCAGTAAACAGCCTCGGGAATGGGTAAAAAATTTATATCCAAACACAAAGCCTGCCGTGTGTCTCATCATGAGTATGTCAGCTCCATATTCATGTTGGGCCTAATCTAACTGAGGGCAATTCTCCTACTGGGGATTCATTACCCAGACACCTCCCGTAGCTTGGGGGACAGGAAACATTGGTCTGATCATAACCCAGAGTAGTAGGAAGGGAGTCGGTGGGGCTGGAGAGAGGTCAGAGATTTGGGCTTGCCAAGTCTTCTGGTTGGCCCAAGACTCTGGGAGCTACTGAGGCAGGAGATAGGAGGTGGGTTCACAGCTCAACTCCCCAGTGCATTCTCAGTACCAAGGTTCTGAGTTCTCCTGAGTACTCTGCAGCTCTGGCCTAGATCCCAACCTGTCACATTGTCCTCTGTGGAGCAACCAGCCTTGGCTCCTAGGGTCTGTACTTTAGAAACCACTTAGGGCTGCTTGACTGTAATTAGTGTGTGCCCAGCGGGTGGCTTATCCCCCAGACAAGGGCTGGAGCTGATCATTTCCTTCCCAGCAGGCATCCTGGTCCTGCAGCTGTGAGTCCTGCCTCTCAGCCCCTGCCAGGGCCTGCCAGGAAGCTCAGAGCAGTGAAGCGTTCCCATCCACTGGTGGACTGTGTCCCCTGGAGTCTCAGTTCCTTCTCCTACTCCATCTCTGCCACTTCTTGAGAGGTGTGGTGGTTTCCATGAGAATGCCCCCAGGCCCACCCACATAGGCACATATATTTGAATGCTTGGTCCCCAGTTAGTGGGACTGTTTGGGAAGGATTAGGAGGCGTGGCCTTGTGGGAGGAGGTGTGTCACTGGAGGTGGCCTTTGAGGTTTCAAAAGACTCAGCACCTGTCCCAGTGTCTCTTTCTCTCTGCCTCAAGGTTCTATCTCAAGATAAGAGCCTTCTCTTTGTGTATCAGATGGTGAGGTTCAGCCCCCACCAATAGAGTGAGACACAGTCACCCTCTGCATTAAGGATCAAAACGAAGTGAATTTCCCATCCTAGAGTGTGCTTGCTAGCAGGGTTGGGAGAATTCGATGGATAGGAATTCAATGCCGCAGGAATGTTGCTGGCATAGCTGGACCCTCCCTCTCACCATCAGTAAAATAACTCAGCATGCACTGTCTGCCCAAGGAAAGAGCTAAACTCACAGAAACTCTTAGAAGAAAACTATGTGGTAAATTGCGCCTGCCATTAGCCAACAGGCTCCCTCACTGAGGCACTAACAACACAGCAATAAAAGAAAAGCAGATAAAATAGAACCCGAATCAAAGCCTTTTGTTCTTCAGAGGTCACCCTCTTGAGAGTGAAACCTACAGGGTGATCGAGGGGTATGCAGATTAGATGCCTGAGAAGGCACCTGCATCTAAGCAGATCAGGGACTCTTGCAGCCAAACAACACGGGAGCGAAGGGTATGGATTGGCCAGTCCACAGGGAAGATGCAGATGCAGCCAAGAGCCTCCTGTGGGTGGCGCAGTTAGGACGACTGGATTAAAAAGACTTCTGGCTTTTAAGAACTCATGTTGGCAAGAACTGGGAAGAGCTGGGTCTCCTATACCCTGCTGGGAAGCATAAAACGGGCATGATGGAGTCTCACATAATCCAATGCTCTGGAGTCGGAGGCAGGAGGATAGTTGTGAGTTGAGGGTAGCCTGGGTTACAAGGGTGAGTGAGATCTCGGCTCAGAAACACTAAACCAAATGAAACAATAACAAAAAACTCCACACGGATTCCCCTCCTTCCGAAAATGGTACAGCAACTGTACCATTTGACAGCAAGCTTCCTTGCTGTCCCCTTAAAATGTTGATTCACCATGTGACTCGGTAACTGACGTCTGGGCACACAAAGGGGAAAGCAGAAACTTCTACACACGAAAGAACTTGTTCACAGGTGTTCACAACAGCACGATTCAAGAGCGCGTCGCAAGGTGGGGACAACCCAAAGCCCTCCACAGACGAAAGGTCCACAGATACGGGAAATCCACACAGCGGTATGCTACTTAATACTAAAAAGGGATGAAGTGTTGACGCGCGGTATACCACGTATGAACCGTGAGAACGTTAACCGAAGAAGCCAGTCACAAAAGATCCGAGTATCTTATACGATCTCGGTTGTTTGAGATGTTCACAGTACGGAAAACCCAGTGGTCACCCCCCCTTATGCGTGACCATAGCCATGAGGTTTCTTTGGAGAAGTGATAGGAACATTCTAGAACTGATTGTGGCGGTGGCTGCGGGGTCCTGGAAGTGAACGGGACACTTTAACCAAACGGTGGTGTGTGAATAGGATCATTGCAAAAAACAGTGCTGCGGGTGGCGATGGGGGGGGGGGTGAACGCCAGTCACAATAAAAGCTGCATAGGACGCTCTAGAAAACAAACGCGGTGGATGACACGCACCAGCACTGCTCCAGGGGGCTCTGGCTGTGGAAAGTGAGCGGTCCAGCGCCCCCTAGTGGTGGAGGCACTAACCTCGCCTTTCTATCTAATGTCAAGTACTGGCTTTCCCAGAAACCCTTGTTTCCTCGTGATATTTAAATAGCCAATCCAGTGCTCAGGTTCTGACCAACCAGAGAGATCCCCTGCTTCTTTTAAGCCAGCTTTCAGGGTTGGCCATTTTACACGGTGCCTGATCCCAGCATGCTGGTTTGCTCTGCAGAATAGAAGTGCCTTCGCCTTTTGCATACGTGATCTCGCTGTTCCGAGGATAGGGTGGGGTGGGGTGGGGTGAGGTGTACATTTCGGACTCAACAGAAAGCATCGTACTTTGGCCTTGACGTTCAAGTTCATTCCGTCTGCTGGCCTCACTGGAGGGCTCTAAAGAGAGGGGGGATCCTTGAAAGGAGGATTGCCCCCCTTACTCTTGTGGGGCCTGCTTGTCCAGGTTCCCACTGCATGATAAACTGCCTTCAGAGCAGGTGGTTAGTTGTGGTTTTGGCCCTTTCTCCCTTTTCTGGCTAGGAAACCCAGGAGCAAAGCCCCAGGTTCCATCACCAGCACCTCATAGAACCAGGCGTGGTGCATACCTGCTATCCCAGCACTTGGGAAATGGAGGCAGGCCGATCAAAAGTGCAAGAGCCTGGAGAAGTTGCTCAGTGGTTTAGAGCACTGGCTGCTCCTCCAGAGAACCCAGGTTCAATTCTCAGCACTCACATGGTGGCTCACAACTGGCTGTAGCTCTACCCTCATGACAGCTAGCAACCTTCTGTAACTCCACTTCCAGGGGAACCTGACGGCCCCTTTCTGGCTTCTGAAGACACTGCATGCACATTGTGCACAGACACACATGCAGGCAAAATGTGCACACAAAAAATATAAGTTAATAAAATTTAAAGAGAGAAGTTCAAGGTCATTATTGGTTACACACTGAGTTTGAGGCCAGCCTGAACTACATGAGAGCCTGTATTTTAAAAAAAATCATGATATAAATTAACTATTAAATTACACACATACACACCACACACAGGAAAAGAAGTTGAATGACGTGGACTACCTGTGTCAAATGTAAGCACTTACTAAACTGGAGCTTTCGCCTGGTCTGTGGGATTGCCACATTCACTGCTCTGTTAGGACGGGCTGAGTGGTAAGGGTTGTTCCAGGCAGTGGGAATGGAGGTGTTGTGGATGCTTCCTCTCTCTCCCCTAGACCCCTACATCCTCACCCAGGGACCACAACCCCACTTCACTATTGGAGAGTTCAATGCCAGAGGTTCTAGCCTGGCCTCTGTCCTACACCCTAGGACTGTGGGTATTTGGGTTACAAACAACCAATGTCAAAGGTAGGGGTGTTCCCTTAAGAGTCTGGGTGCTATTAGGGCTGCTGGTTGTGGACCAGGTAGGCCTGATGGGACCCTCTAACCTCAAACTCTGTCACTCACATGACAGATCTCTTAACCCTCAGAGTCTCCGTTCCCTGCTCTGTAAAACAAGGACAACTGTGTCTATAAGAGGTCTTGTAGGGTCACGTGATCGGCCGCTCAGCCGTGGTGTGTGCACTGAGCTGGAACCCAAGGTGCCATAGCCTGCAGCTAAGATTCTGCCCCTGGCCACTCAGGAGGAAGATTTCAGCTTTGGTGGGGGCGAGGAGACCAGGCCTCATTATGTTTAATTGCTTGTAATACAAGCCCCTTAACATGCTCACCCTATGACCTGCACCTCCAGGAAGCAACCTCACCATCCTCCCGTGACCCTGTGGAACGCATTCCCAGAGCCCAGCACGCAACTCTCAAAATTGGCTCACGATTTGTCGGCAGCTTGGATAAAAAACATTTTAATGGCCGTGTGCAGCACGCACCCTGAGTGTCGCTCACGGGCCTCCCAAATGTCTTTCCTACCACATAGCGGGATGTGATAGGCGTGAAATTACAGCCACTCTCCCGGTTTCATCTCCACCCAGAGGCCTGTGTGAGCAGCTGTGGTGGGCTGACTGCGTGGTGGCTTTGAAGAGGGTGACCTGGGCTCTGTCCACAGCCTCAGCTCCTCCTCCTCCCCCACTATGCTGGGAGACTCTCTATGCCCCCAAATCTGGGGCTCTGCCCTGCATCACTGTTAGCTGCCACACCCTCATGGCATAAAGGAAAACCTAGGCACTTAGAGGGTCTCCGAGACCCACCTGAGATCCGGAGAAAGGATCTGGGCAGGTCACAGACAAGTCTAGACAGCGAGGGGCTGTGATTTTGGAAACTGCTCTTGACACAGACATACTCGAAGGAAGTCGTGGAGTTAGGGGGAAGCATGTTTAACAGACCTCTCAGGGACGGGGAGATGGCTCAGTGGTTAGAGAGCTTGTGGTGCATGCGTGAGAACCAGAGTTCAAATCACCCCGAATCCATGTAAATTCTGGCTAGGTGTGGTGGCCCACCTGGAATTCCCCAGAACAAGCTGGATGGACAGACTAGTCATATCAGCAAGCTCTGGGTTTGATTGAGAGGCCCTGCCTCGATGAATAGAGTGGAAGGAAGAGCAATTGAGGGTGACTCTTGATATCAACCTGGGCTTCCACATGCAGGTGAACCCAGGTACATGCAGTCTTCACACATGCAAACATGTGTACACACACACACACACACACACACACACGTACACACATACACACATGTACACACACATACACACGTACACACACGTACACACACATACACACACACACACACACACACACACACACAAATGGAAAAGTAAAACTAAAACCTCTTTGAGCTGGATAGATGGCTGCCACACAAACGTGAGGACTGGAGTTCGGATCCCAGCACCCACTATAAAAGCTGGGTATGCTCTGAGTATGCCCGGCATGGAGAGCAGAGAGAAGAGGACTGCTGAGGTTTGCTGGCTGCCAGTCTAGCCGAAAAAGTCAAGTTTCTAGTTCTTGGAGAGTCCCTACCACTGGGCCAGGAGTGACAGAGGACATCTGAACCCTCCCTCTGGCCTCTGTGTACATGCGTAGGCAAGGACTCCCAACACACATGTGCCCACACAGTATCATAGCCCGCCCCGATTTTGACCGACAGTTGCTGAGTCACTGGGTGCAGACCCCACAGAAAGGAAGGGATGCTGTCAAAGTAGGTGGCATGCAGCGTCACTGAAGGGACAGCGGCCGGCATGGCTGTGGCTATTCTCAAAGCTTCTGTAGATCCTGGTTCCTTCTCCAGGGTGAGGTGCAAAGACAGGTGGACCCCAGAGGCAAAGACAGACACCTAGTTGTGGACCAGGCAGGCCTGATGGGAGCCCCTAACTTCAGACTCTGTCACCCACATGTCAGGTTTCTTAACGCTCGGAGCCTCCGTTCCCTGCTCTATAAAACAAGGACAACCGTGTCTATAAGAGGTCTTGTAGGGTCACGTGATCGGCCGCTCAGCCGTGGTGTGTGCACTGAGCTGGAACCCAAGGTGCCATAGCCTGCGGCTGAGGTTCTGTCTCAGGAGGAAGATTTCAGCTTTAGTGGGGGTGAGGATCCCAGGCCTCATTACATTTAATTACTTGTAGACTCTAGAGAGTCTACATGGACTCTAGAGAGGAAGCCCTGGGAGGCCAGGCGGGCAGAGCACCCTCACCGTCTCTGCCACTCTCCAAAGCACCCCAGGCTTCCAGAACCTTCCCTCCTCGGATGGCTCGAGGCTCTGGAGAGCCATGAACATTGGGGTCGATCAGAGAGGTACCTACAAAATGTTCCTTATAAAGGCAGGCGCATAGCTCAGTGTTCACTTCGCACGCATGAAGCCCTGAGTACAATCCCTGGCACTCATAAACAGCATGGTGGTGCACACCCGCAATCCCAGAACAGGGGAGGCAGGAGCAGGAGGATTGGCAGTTCAAGGTCACCCTTTGCCTCGATAGAGAGTTTGAGGTCAGCATGGGCTACATGTGGTCCTGTCTCAGAAACAAAATCAATGATGAAAGATGGCGGTGTGTGTGTGTGTGTGTGTGTGTGTGTGTGTGTGTGTGTGTGTGGTGATGATGATGATGATGATGATGATGATAGCCTTTTCTCCCTGGTTAGTTATGAGGATGGAGTTGGATGATGTGTGGATGTGTACAAGCACCCAGCTAAGTGCCCAGTGGCCTCCTCTGAGTCCCTCCTAGTTAACACGCCTCCCTTTGCAGGTTCTCTTTACCCATCATCCTACGCTACGTTCCTTCCAGCCTCTGCCGTATCACTACTTCCTCGGCACATGCATCTCATGCCTGGCTCACACCCTGCACCGCAAACTCCCCAAGGACAGGCGCTTCCTTCTGTGAAAAGTTTGTCCCTATTTCCGGGCACAGAGCAGGTGCCCTGGATGCTCCGTAAACACGTGGTGAGTCAATAATGGGGCCTGTCTCTCTCATCGGACTGGGGGCCCCTCCATGGTGTAGGCTGAGCTGTGCTCCTTCCCTGCTGTGGCCGGCTTAGAGCTGAGCACTGAGCATGCTCTGTTTGAGGAGCCAGCTAGTCTGCCCAGCAATGCCACCTCCGCCCTGAGCTGCTGCAGTGGGATCAATGTTCCTCTGGAGGTCTGGCCTTTGGAGGTTTTCAATTTCCCTAGATGGAGGACTTTCCTCGGGGCCTTTGTGCTCTCATTGATTGTGGGAGCAGAGCAGGCTTTGTTGTCCTGACAAATATTATTGGATAAGAAAAACAGTCACCGAGGCTGGGTCAAGGCCAAGCCCCAACATTCCTACAAAGGAGTGACAACAGAATGGGGGTTCATCTGGCGAGAGCATCATGCTGGTGGGACTTCCCAAGACCGTTCAGAGCAAGGCCTTTGCATCTCCAATGGGGAAACTGAGGCTGGGTAAGCCAATAACACATCAACAGATACTAGTATTGCCATCCTGTGTCACAGATGCATAAGTGGTGCTCCCCAACCCCCACCCCAGAAAATCCCTGGGAGGAGCATGGAGGGAGTCTCTGGAGTGTGTCACAGCTGAGGTGCTGGGTTTCCTCCCTGGAGGTTCAGGGCAGTCATCCCCCATAGAGGACTCTCACAGCACCTGCTCCTCGGGGCTTCTACTGATACAGGCTTGGCCTCAGCTGGGGAAAGCAGCTGCAAGAACCACAGGCTCAGGGCCTCCCTCCACTAGCCATACTATGCCACAGGACCTACAGCTGGGTGGCTCAAGAGACCAACATCCCTTGCCAACCTTCTAGGAATGTGACTGGGGGGGGATGCTGTAGCCTATTGTCTCTGGACACCAGTCACAGTGTCTCCGTTAGTCCAATCAACAAGCAGCCCTTCACAGACCCAGCATGTGAGGGGTGAGGCACAGACTCTGGGTCCCTATAGCTTGGGACTGGGAAGAGAAGTGGTCCCTAACAAGAGGCCCTTGGGGCCAGGGTCCACAGTCACAGCTTGCCAAGTCTGGCCTTTTCTTCCTCTCAGGCAAGGTCAGTAGATGGGTGAGGGCCCTGTACATATACCACAGGGGTCTGACAAGAGTCCCAGGGGGTTTCTGTGAGGCTCCTGTGTGTGTGTGTGTGTGTGTGTGTGTGTATCTGTGCACGCGCACACGCGCATGCATACACCCACTCCCCTCCTTCCCGAAACACCGACTCACCCATGACGTTGAGGAAGATGTTGCCTGAGGCGAGGACAACCTTCTCCCTTGTGGCTCGGTCGTAGATACCCACGTGGCACTCATAGGGACCATTGTCTGAGATGCGGACCTCAGGCAGCCTGCGGGGAAGCAGAGGGCAGGTAAGGCTGATACTGTAGGGTTGAGAGGGCAGTTTTCTGGGAGGCCAGCCCCAGAACAAGCTTCTCCAGCCTCCACTTACCCACTCTGCATAGACACTGCATACTTGTGGTCTGGACTGTGGGGAGGCAGGGGAGGACTGTATTTGTGCAGGGCCCACTGTATACAGGCTCCGTGCCCGGTGCTGCAGAGGGAGACGGTGAATGCTGTGTTCAGCCTGGGTCAAATCTGTGCCCAGGAGCAGCAGTTCAGCTGCTGGCCTGGCCATGTGACACTCTCAGGGTGTCCGTGGGTGATGTAGGTTCAGAGAGTCTAGGCTTAGGTGCCATCAGCACAGGGCCTGGCCCTACTCATTCCTCACAGTCTCTGTTCTATTGCTGGGAAGAGACACCATGACCAAGGCAATTTTAGAGGCAAGCACTTCATTGGACATTTGCTGACAGTTTCAGAGGGTTAGTCCATGATCATCTTGGTACTGGAGCAGTGGCTGAGAGCTTACACCCTGAGCTAAAGGCAGGAGGCAAGGAGAGAGAGAGACTGAGCCTGGTATAGACTTCTCAAACCTTGAAGCAGAACCCTGGTGGCACACCTTCTCTAGCGAGGCCATACCTCCTAATCCTTCCCAAACAGTTTCATCCAGCTGGGGACCAAGCATTTAAATATATGGACCTGTGGGGGCTATTCCTGTGCATAATACAGGGATTGATCATTGCATTCTATAAACAGGAAAACTGAGACACCAGATGGTTATGACTGCCCCACCCTGTGCAGCTAAGATGCCACCGTGAGAACCTGGAGTTCTGCCTCCACACTGGGCCACTTTATGCCCAGTCCCAAGGACACTAAAAGAAACACAATTACATTCCTGTCCCCAAGGAATCCCCACCCTGGTGGACAGGGACACAGGGAAGCTGACCGGTGCTCCACGCCCACAGTATGCTATGTGTGCTCAGCAGAGTCTGGGCTGGGCAGTGGCTCTGCCTCCAAGGTCCCCAGATCCTGGGTGTTGGAATCCCATCAAACTTCTTATTTTGCCTTTTCACCAGAAAGGCTCAAAAGCAAGTGCTTCAGGCTTTGTTCCTCTTTAAAGTTGGTCTCTGGGCAGGAGATATGGCTCTGAACTTGTGCAGAGGAACTGAGTGTGGTTCTCAGCATCCATGTCTAGTGGTTCATTACAGTCTATAAAACTAGCTCCAGGGGATCTAATAGCTCTGGCCCTGTGAGTACCTGCACTCATGTACACCCCCCCCCAGATACACATAGGCAACCTTGGGGATTAGGAGAGGTAGATCAGTGGTTAGGCTCACTTGCTGTTCTTGCAGAGATCCCAGGTTCCATTCCCAGCACCCACTTGGCCGCTCACAACTGTCTGTAACTTCAGTTCCAGGGCATCCAACACCCTCTTCTGGCTGCCACAGGTACTGCACACACATGGGGTACATACATACATGCAGGCAAAACACTTCATACACAATTTAAAAATTAATCTAAAAAAATTAAGGCTGGTCTCTGTTATAATTATCCGCTGTTTTCTTCATAGCACGCAGACAGTTGAAGATAGTCTGTCAACCAATCTGTGTGCCAGAGTTCCGATAAAACTTTATTCAAGACCATCAAGCTTTGCACTGCTCAGGATGTTCACGTCACAGAATATACTTATGCTTTCCTTTTTTCCCTCTTCTAACCATTTAAAATAGTTAAAACATTCTCCGTTCACAAGCTGTAGGTAAACAGACAGTAGTCTGATGACTCCCATTCTAGATCTTTCTACAGGGCCAACAGGGTCAGATCACCCTAGAATGGGTTGGTATGCCATTCTTTCTCCTGGGGAGGGTACAGTCACATCGGGGCAGCCCCTTTCTGCCATCTAGGCTGCAAAGAGCTCTGAGAACCAAGTTCAAATTATGCTCCCCCTGTGTGGAACCCACGAGGGACTTGGGGAAGTCATACCTTTGAGCACCCACTTTCTTATCAGAAAAACGGAGAAGTGAAGCAGTGAAGACAGGCTTCGATAAACACTTGAGGCCATGTTTGGCCGTCACCTGTGATGCCCCATGAGGAGAGACCTGCTGAGGGGTATCCAGACACTTGACCAGCTGCCACTTCGGCCTGGTACCACACTGGGCAAATTCGAGTCTTTCCCCAAGTCCCAGTCTGGAGCGGCCTGTTTCCGAGGACCCTGTGTCTGTGTGGGTGTTCACAATCCTCAGCCAGGCAGGCAGAAAACCGGGGGAGACAACCACATTTGTCCCTGGTCCTTTCCCACCTAGCCAGCCCAGCAGTCCTACAGAAGTCATGGAGGATGGGAAGGGCAGCATCAGCTCTTCTTGGACCACCCCTGAGCTGGGAGGCGATCCTTCATCCCTCCTCCTCCTTCTGCCTGCTTCTCTCTCATCTGTTTGTGATGAGCAGTTTAACCTCAGGTTCCAGCCTGTCTCAGCTTCTTTTGCTTATGAGTCACTTCTATGTGCACCCACCCCCCTTCACTTGCCACTCCCCCCACCTGGGCTCCCAGCCTCTTCCTAAGCTGTTGTCACTTTGAGCTGAGCCAGCTCCCTCCTTTGCACAGCACCCGGCACTCATTAGCATAAACAACACCCTCATTTCCATAGACTGCACAGAGGTTGCCATCTGGTCTCCTCACTGTCAGGGAGGACTGAAGTGTGGGGAGTGCCCTTCTCACGGGGAGGGAGATGCTGCCCCTGCCCCCTCCGCTCTACCTCCCAGAAGAAAGCGCCTTGACAGTGGGAACAGCAGGGAACCTGTCTCCCCTGGGAATGATTTTCTTTGTAACGCAGCTAGATGGGGAACGGCACTGTACTTGCGCGGTAGCTGAGTGACAGCCACCTTAAGTGACATGTTTCGGCTGTCCTCACAGGTGTCTATTATTCAGTCGACCTGCTTAAGTGACTTTCGAGGGAGACAGGTGCAGGGGGACGTGTAAAGAAACAGGCTCAGGCTCAGGGTGTAGCCGCAGGCTCCCGGGTGATGTCACCAGATAGTAGGGGGCATGGTTGACAGGCGGCATCTCGGGAGGTGTGTGGGTGACCCGGTCTATGCGGACGTGTTTGGGGATCACTCACAGATGACACGCTCAAGTAACGGTAACATAAGCAATATGTTTGGGTGATGTGTGGGTGACACCCCGCAGGTGGTATGGGAGACGGCTCAGTGGGCGTGTGGCTTGGTGCTTTTAAAGAAAAGACAGCTTCCCATCTGCTCTTTCCCTATAGATCCACTTAATGCTCCGGGTTTCATGCCTAGCCTGACTCAGCCATTAACCCACATCATTTACTCCGCCCATGCATGACAACTCTTGTTCGGTGCCCTGGGAGGTGAGTGGCCAGGGCCTATGTGTCCATCTCCCCTTGAGTCCTGGGCTCCACTGTTTCCCCCCATTCTCACCCTGCAGCTGAGCTCAGGATTTAAGTGGGGTTTCTGGACCTTTTAATCCCCATGCCATGAAGAATCCAGACCGGGTCCTCCCCAGAATAAAAAAACCCCTTGGAAAGCTTCTGTTGGCCTTCGGGATGAACGCGAGGGCTCTTGCTCCACCCTTGCCCACCGAGCCTCCTCAGCTACCTCATCCCAACCCCCCTCTTCCTCCAGTCACAACCCCCCTGCTCTTACCCTTTCTTCCTGTGGGCACCTTGTTTCTGCTTTATAAGATAACGTTTTTACTTTGGATAATCTTAAATCATGGAAAAGTAGCCAAGATAAGAGAGTCCCTGCGCACCCACACTGCCTCTATCTCCGCTACCATCCGAGTCCAGACGCAGCCTCATCGCCAGGCGCGGTCTGCTCTCATCTCGGATCCAAAGCTGCCAGGTCGTAGCTTTGATCCGGACCTAACCGCCTCTTCTCCTTCATCAAACCCTGAGATCTGGCTTCCACTCTTGTCCTCAGAAAGTGGATTAAGTGGCCCAGAGCCTACCCCGCCCCCGAGCACTGAGCCGCATTGATCCGAAAGGCTGGATAGAAGGCCTTGGCAGGCAGCAGGGGGCCGAGGGGGCGGGGAGGAGGCCGCTCTCATCAGTGATGGCCCCAGATCAGGTCGATAAACTATTAATAACCGCAGCGTTTGTGCACGGATAGGGGCAATGCAGTTTGGCGGCTGGAGTTTACCAACACTGACGGTGTCTCTGAAGGGCAAGTAATTGTGTTTTTGAAAAGCAGGGAACGGGAGGAGCAGGAATGTTGCCCTTGCCTGCAGGCCTGAGCCCAGGATGAGGGTTAGACACTGCGGCTTCTGCAGGGTGCAGGGCCAGAGGGCCACATCTGCACACAGTCTTGGACCTACAGTGTGACCTGCATCTAGAACTACTGTGTGACCCACATCTAGACCTACTCTATGTTCTGGCATCTCCGATCTAATATTCGGACCAGCTCTGCACCTCGGCATCCAGACCTACTATGTGTCCTGGACTCTAGACCTATTGTGTCCCCCAGTCTACACCTATGGCATGCTCTGGTATCTAGACCAACTAAGTGCCCCAGCATTTAGACCTACTGTGTGTCCTGCAAGGTTGAGACTTGTGATGGGGTGGAGATACCCAGACATTCTATCTCTACCTGGAGTATCTGAGTATCCGGGAGGAAAAGGTCAGCGGAAACAGCTGTAAAGAGCTGGTGTCTCTGGTGAACCTGGCCAGCTTGTGATGTTTGCTGAGGTTGTTTGGCTTCCCAGGGCCTCAGTTTTCCAATATGATGAATGGGTGTGACCGAGGAATGTTAGCCCTGGAATGTTAGCGGATCTTTGCAGGTTCACAGTGTAGGCTTTGCAATGAGTGTTTCTCCAACTCACTGAACCCTACTGTGAGACTATGACTTCCCACTGCACAGAGGTGTAAACTGAGGCACACAGACAAGATGTAGCGTGACCCTAGCCGAAAAGTGAGCAGGTAGATGCCCTGGTGTGAACCCAAAGCCAGAGGTGGTAGATGGGGGGGAGTCATGCAGCAGGTGGGGGGGGCAGATGTGCCCTCTACCCCCTCATTCTGCCCTTGCACTCTGTTTCTTCCTGAGCTGAGTTCCTCGGGAGTGATTTGGCCTCCCCTGCCCCTGTGTGTTTCTATTCTGAGCCCGCCACCACCCCAGGTAACAAGAGCCGTATGCTTCTGCCCTGCCGGAAGGAGAAAGATGGCTTTTTGCTTCCCTAAGTTCTCCTCTCCGAGCTCTCAGGAAGTCCGAGGCATCTCCTGTGGACCTTGTCAATGTGCAGTGGGCTTCTACCTCTGCTTGTCTTTCCTGTCCTGGAAAGAGCCCCGGATCCTCCCAGAATCCAGGACTTAGGAGCCTGGCCAGGAAAAGAATGCCAGATCCAGCTCTGTGGCTTCCTTCTGCCTTCCTGGATGGGGAACCAGGAAAGTCAGCGATGGACCTTTACAGAGACTCAGTGAAGGAACATGCAAATGTGCGTAGAACTGAGCTCGGCGAGCTCTCGGCGCTTGCCCTACTTTCTCCTACACCATTAATTGATTAAAATTTTAAGACAAATTATTAAGCCACTGCCCCACGCTGTTTTCAGTGCTGACTCTATAGCCAGGAGCCAGGAGACAGACAGAGACACATGCTTGAATGGAGACACTGGGAGCTTGTTTTTCTGTCCTGTCTGCATGTATATGACCCTCCTTCTCAGAAGGATTGAGCTGGGCAGTAATGAACCTGCTTCAGGAACAAGGTCATCATAAAAAGGGCCAGTCTCATCTTGTCACCTCCGGGGCTTTTGTGATATGTTAGGTTAGCTTTACCATTGTGTTGCGTGTCTCCCAGGAGCCTTGCATTCTGCTGAGGTTTTCTATGCTTTAAAAATTGTTATACTATTTTATTTTTCATCTTCAGTTATGTGCATGTGTCTGTGCACAGTGGTTCAGGTGCCCAAGGAAGCCAGAGGCAATGGATGGCCCTAGATGGAGATATAGGTGATTGTGAGCCGTTCGATATGGGTGCTGGGAATCGAACTCTGGTCCTCTGGAAGAGCAGTGTGTGCTCTTAACCACTGAGTCATCTCTCTAGTCCCCCTTTTTTTGCTGGTTTTATTTTTATTATTCATTTATGTATGTGTGTGTTTGCAAATGTGTGTGTGTGTGTGTGTGTGTGTTCACATGTATGTGGCTGCACATGCACATGAGTGTGTGTGTGGGTGTGTATGCAAGTGTATGTATGTGTGTGTGTTCACATGTATGTGGCTGCACATGCACATGAGTGTGTGTGTGTGTGTATGCAAATGTATGTGTGTGTGTGTTCACATGTATGTGGCTGCACATGCACATGAGTGTGTGTGTGTGTGTGTTTGCAAGTGTATGTGTGTGTGTGTTCACATGTATGTGGCTGCACATGCACATGAGTGTGTGTGTGTGTGCGTATGTAGAGGCCAGAGGTCGACCTTAGGTATTGTTCCTCAGGAGCCACCCTTTGCTTCTAATCTGGGTCTCTCACTGGGATCTGGCACACTCCAGTCAGGCTAGGCTGGCCAGGCCAGTGAACTCCAGGGATCTATCTGCCTGTCTCTGGCTTCTTACTGCTGGGATAGCAAGCGTGTACTACCATGTCTGGCTTTTTAGATGGGTGTTGAGGATCAAGCTGAGGTTCTTGTGGCACAGCAAGTGCTTCGCCCAGTGAGCCAGCCACGTCCCCAGCACTTGTTGGCCTTACGTTTCGTTCTCAGCTTTATTGGATTATAACCGATGAAGTACAATGTGAGCATATGGAAACTTTACACACTTTACTGGTTCCAACGTATTGAAACTATGGCTACCATCAACGTAATGACCCCATGCGTTGCCCCCAAAGCTTCTTTGTGCCTTTTTGGAATCCATTCCCTGATCCTTGGGAGAGCACAGATGTGTTACCTATCCCTAAGGGACAAGGATCTGCTATAGATTGTATCTTACAATGCCTGCGATCTTTGGTTGGCTTTCTATATTAGCTTTCCGCTGCTGTAACAAAATACCCTAGGGAATCGCCATCAATGAAGGCAAGTTTTATTTGGGCTTGGTGCTTCAGAGATTTCAACTCATGGGGTCTGACCCTGATACTTTGAGCCCCTGACAAGAATACGCGCTCTCAACCAGTGGCTCCCAACCTTCCTAATTCTGCGACACTTTAATACAGTTCCTCGTGTTGTGATGACCCCTAACCATAAGATTATTTTTGCTGCTACTTCATAACTGTAATTTTTCTCTGGTTATGAATCCTAATGTAAATAGATTATATGCAGATGGTCTTGGGTGATCCCTGTGAAAAGGTCATTCCACCCCTGAAGGGGTCACGACCCACAGGTTGAGAACCGCTGGAATATGCTGATAGCAAGAAGAAACAAAGTAGCCCAGAGGAGACAAGTGAAGAGGAGGCAGGCCCCCCTTTCCTCTTTAAGGATATACCATACATAACTTAAAGGCTTCTCATCAGGTCCCACCTCTCAACTTAAAGGCTTTCACCACTGGCTTAGTGGGTAAAAGCGCTTGCTGAGTTTGATCTCCAAACCCACCTAAAGACCTGGATACAGTGGGGTGTGTCTATAATCCCAGCACTCATTTGGTGAGACGGGAAGTGGAGACAGGAGAATCACTCAGAAGCTTGTGGGCTGGCTAGCCTGGGGTACACTGCACAGTAGCAGACAACAAAGAGCAATAGTACTTCGGTATGGCCGGAGGAGAGAACTGACTCCCGAACGCTCTTCTTTGCACACACATGTGCCGTGACGCGCACACACACACACTCTCTCTAGCTCTCTCTGTCTTTGCCTCCCTCAACCACACATGTTTATTTTAACAAATTCTTTTAACTTGTGTAACACCAAGATGGGGGGTGGGGGGGGGACTTTAACACACACCCTTCATTGTTCACCATTATCTTGCCATTCACTCGTGGGTGGCCTCTGTTCACACTCCCTCCTTCCTGGTCATGGCCGAGCCACGCCCCGTTGCGTGGATCTGGCTATGAGTCTCATCCCATCCTGTGGACTCAGCTGTAACACACCCGAGGACACCTGCTTCCGTTTCTCCTGGGCAAACGAGCAGGGACAGCATGGCTCGGTGTACGGCTCACTTTAAGCCATTGCCTGATTTTCTTCTAAAGGGGTCAGATAAACCCCACTTTCCCACCGGCCTCAGTGGCTTTCTACCTTATTTATTTGTTTGTTTGTTTGTTTATTGGATTTTTTTCGAGACACTGTTTCTCTGTTGTAACTCTGGCTATTCCTGGAACTCGTTCTGTAGACCAGGCTGACCTCGAACTCACAGAGATCTGCCTGCCTCTGCCTTCCGAGTGCTGGGATTAAAGGCGTGTGCACCACCACTGCCCAGCTTTACCTTAATTTAGAATTTAAAAATTTCATTCCATTTATTTATTTATTTTCCATCGCAAGCGGTTCTGGGAGTTGGACCCAGGTTGTCCGGCTCTGTAGCAAGCACCTTTACCTGCTGAGCCAGCTCCTGACCCTCTTAGATTTATTTTAGTTTTAGGCAAATTATTTTGTGTGTGAGTGCGTGTACATGGTATGTGCTGTGCACGGGCATACAGTTCATGGCATGCGCGTGGAGGTCAGGGGACAACTTTGTGGAGTCATTCCTCTTCTCCTCCTTTATGTGGGTTCCAGGGATTGAACTCAGGCAAGCACCCTTACCTGCTGAGCCAGCTCATGGGCCCAAGTTCTGCCTTTCTACACGTATGCCACTCTTGAGTCACCTGGAAGCATCCCTCCCGCCCCCTACCTCTCCTGAACTCCCTATCTGCCTCCTCGTCTCATTGACAGTCACACCCAAACTCCAGGTCCAGTTGGCAGCAGGTGTGTGGCGTGGGCGGAGAGGCTCCTGAGCTGTGGGTGAACCCCAGTGGTGGGGCGTGCGCTCAGCATACCTGAAGCCCTGGGTTTCCGGGGTACCGACAGACAAAACAAAGCTCAGGAGAGTGGCAGGGAGCTGTGGGTTTCTCTACGAGGTACAAGTGGGTCTCTCTGGGCCCTCTCCTCCATCCTTTGCACAGGCAGGGGTAGGTTCAGGGACAGACTGCTTTCTCCCCTCCATCTCGAGCCTATCCTTCACACCAACGTCCCCCACCCATGCAGCCTGTCCCAACTGCACCCTGCTGCCATGGTGATCTCCCAGCCACCTCAAAGATGCAACCCATCCTCCCCAGGCTCACAGCCTACTCCAGGCTTCCTTCCATATGAGGATCAAGCCCAGCCTGGCTGCGAGCTCAGATCTGGCTCAGGCCCAAAAAGGAGGAAGGAAGGAACAGATGGAAGGAAGAAAATGGCTTGTGGCCTCACGTCTCTTGCCAAAATCCAGCAATCGAATGAGGAGGCTCTTCAGGACCAAACGTGTATAATGCACTCTATTTAAAAGGCATTTTGTAATTCAAACGTCTTCATTTCTGCGCGCGGCACCTCGTTGCGGGCTAGGAGTGAAGATTCAGGTAGCAATGGGTCCTTTGAGGCTGCGCTTTAATGAAGAGATAAGAGTGCCTTTTCATTTGGACAGCATTGTTTGCATGGAAACAGAGCCTCTGAGGGGCTGGGAAGAGTTCTTTCTCATAAGTAGGTTAAACACACCCCCTGCAATCTTATGAGCCCGGAGCCTGCCAGGGCTCTGCCGTCCCTCATCCCTGCTGGAAGGAGACCAAGAGTGAGGTCATGAAGTTTTTACAGCTCTTGAAGCCACCAGGCTGCCTCTATTGGCTGCTCTGTGCCCCCTCCCCCCAGCCACCCCCGCCTCCATTTCTCCCTCAAACACCTGCTTCCTCTCTCCATTCAGGGTCATGGCCTCTGATGTTGATGGCTGCTCTGCCTGGGCAGAGCGACTTGGTGAGGCAGAGCTAGTAAAAACGGCTGTAAAGTTTCTGGCAGCCTTGGGTGCTGTTGGGCATTTGCCACTAAGAGCTGCTCGCTCCTTGTAAGAGAGGAGGGGGTTGGGGTGAGGTCCCTGCCCTGCTTCTCATGTTTGTACCTGTGCAGTTTCAAGATCTTGGCTAAGGAGCTGGGAGTGGTCCAGATGTGCACCTGCTCAGCCAGCCCCAGCTGTTCCCTGTCTCCAGCTGTCCTCCCAGCCTCTTACCTCCTTCTCAGAGGCAACCTCACAGTCCCTCCCACTACCCAGGCCTAGGAGACAGACTGGTGGCTGGTGGGAATATTGGGCCCCAGGAAGGTATCTGAGGCCAACAGGAAAGGATGCTCTCAACTTGTCTGGGGATGGACCTCTCAGCGGAAGACCCCAGGAGAGCGTCGGATGCATAGCTCAACCTTAGGCAAGCACAGGGAGCCTACCAGCCAAAGGTGGGGGTGGAGGCTTCTTGCAGGCTCCTGGGGGAAGCCGAGGCTGCAGCTAGCCAGTGAATACACTCTTGAGTCTCTTGTTTTGCCTCTCTCTGTGATCTGGGTCTATCCATCTGTTGACGTTTCCCCACAAACAACCCCCTAGGTTGTTCCTATCCACGGGCTTCTCTACCTCCCCCACAAACCAGAACCTAGAGTTTGAATGTGCTTGGACCCTAGCGGGTGTCGATGGACAGGATTAGATGACAGATGTCACAGACATGCTGAGGTCCTCAACCACTGGGGCTGTCACCAAGCTAATCACACATATACTATAGCCTCTAGCCCGTTCTCGGGACCCGCTCTGTTCCTACCCCATCTCTGCAAGCTTCAGTGCCTTCCTGGCTTTCATGGCCCACTGGGAGTGGGCTACACTCCATCCTAGCCTAGAAGACACACAGAATCTAGACCCATGCCAAGGGCAGCCCTAGCTCATCTGATTTGACTAACACCATCTGCAGTGGTAATACTTGAGTCACCCACCACAACGGTGTGGGTACATCCCTGAGCCACTTGGCAACGAAGAGGGAAGTTTAACTCCCAGAAGACAGGACAGAACAGTCTAGAATTAGAAAGGACCCCCCCCCACACACACACACATCTCATGTGACATACCTCCGTTTTCTCCTTCAGAAAGCCCTTTGCAAAGGTTCCTTGGAGAAGGGCAGATCCATGAGGCTGCCAGGGTGAGAGACAGATGGATGAAGAGGCTGTCCCAGGAGTGGGAAGATGACTAAATTGCTTGCCTTGCAAGAGCCCAAGTTCTACCCCAAAACCTGTGTGAAAGAGCTTTGCACGATGGGGAACACTTGTAATCCCAGCACAAGGGAGGCAGAGGCAGGGAGATTCTCCAAAGCTTGCTGGCTGGTCTAAGCTAACAGATGAACTCCAGGCCAGCGAGTGACCCTCTCAAAACACAAGGTGAAATGGCACTAAGGCCAATGCCTGAGACTGACCTTTGACCTCCACACTCATGGGTATACACACAGACCGAAGTACCTGTCCTTTAGCAAAGGCACCCACCTGTCCTACAGGTGTGGGATGTAAATACTTTTGTTTCTTCCCTATCAGGCCACCTAGTATGGCCTGGTCATCTAGCCAGGGTGACCATCTAGTCTTTGGGGGGTCCCTGACTTGATGAGTTTCCGCATAAAGTCCTCAGGTCCAGCATGCCAGAATGGCTGGCCACCTAACATTTCACAGGCAAGAACAATAAGGAGAGGGTATGACCAGCCCAAGGCCAGACACCGGCCAGCAGCAGACGAGAGAGGACAGGACCAGCAACCAAGCCCCCCAGCAGATGAACACTCCCTGCAGGTGCTTGAGGAATAGAAGCCCTCCCTCAGGGGTGGACACATAGCGGCACTCACCCCACCTCCCGCCCCTGCAGTGATTTCAGTGAGCGGAAGACTCCGAGAGACGGGGTTCCATGATCTAGATGAACCAGTGCTCTTGTCACACACAGGCTGATGACTTGGGGCCCACTCTCTCCCCCAGCCCCTTCAGATAGGAAAAAAAATCTGTAAGAACTGTTTCTTGGGCCTGGCAACCATCTCCGGTAGCCATTCCCCAGTAGCAGTAAAGAGAAGGCTCTCTTCCTAGTCACTGGGAGTTTTCTGAAACAAAGTAGCAAGGGTAAACAAGACCCCTTCCCCCAGCTATGAAGCTGGACACAGTAGCAGACACCTATAGTATCAGCGCCTCAGGAGGCTGAGGCAGAAGGGGCTCTGGACTCCCGGCACAGGCTTGAAGCCTGTGCCATAAAATGAGACCCCCCCCCCCCCAATCTTTAAAAAGAAGAACAGACAACACATAGATAGGGGCTGGGAAGTGGCTCATTTGGTAAGTATGAGGACTTGAGTTTGATCCTCTGGCACCCACATAAAAATAGTTGGGGTTGCTGGGGGTGCATTTGCAATCCCAGGGCTGGGGAGGCGGAGCTAGATGGATCCCGGGGGCTGGCTTGCCAGCCAGGCTAATCACTGAAATCCAGGTTAATGAGAGACTCTGTCAGTATTGGAAGGACACATGAATTTGATCCTCGGGCATCCTATGCATCCCATGCAAAGATGTGTCTACACACCCACGACTACAAACACATCCGCAAACAGGGAAGCAGAAAACAGCCTGGTGGCTCATAGGGATGTCAAGGAAGGCGGCTCACCAATGACCCAAGGAGGGCCAGGTGCTGCGTGCCCTTTCCATAGGAGGCCGGGGGCCGGGGGACACGGGTGGCCCTGGAGGCAGTAAACTGATTTTGATGGGCTTGAGGGAAGACAGTCCTTCATAAATGATACCTTTTGTTAGTGAGCAGGCCTTGGAGACGGGCGATGACTTGCGTAGAAATCTTCCTGCTGTGAGTACAGTTAATGCAACCTCGGGGAGCAAAGGCTATTGCTTTCCACTTTGTGGGGTCTGATTTGGGCAGACAGGATCAATGGAGCAAAATATGCTTCAGCAATGGCCTTCCCCAGGTCAGACGAGACCTGCATCCTGCCAGGGCATCAAGGAATACAGGGATGATACCCTAATACGGCGCCTGGCTGGGTTGGCGTCTGGTCCCAGGTGCTTGTGGTGGGCTGTCCTGGGAGGGGGCGGGACTTAGGGCTTGATGACCAGACTGGGTCAAGTGGGCAGAGGCGGTGCTGGGTAGGTGCTCGGTCTTCATGAAAGTCCATCCCCCCTGTGGGTCTTGGTACTACTCTGTTGCCTCTTCCTCTGTTCTCCCCTTTCCTGGCAGAGGCTGCGCAAGCTCCTTTCCTGGGGCCTTTAAAACCCGTCAGTGCGAAAAAGATTTCTAGCTGCTTTGCGGTTACCAAACACTGAGGGCATCTAATCGCATGCAGGCTGTCTGGGCAGGAAGCGGGCCATGATGATGGAGAGGGACAGCAGGGCAAGGGTGTGGAGAGAGGATGTCCACCAGGCTCTCCTTCGCCTGCCCTGTATGGGGACCTTTGGAGGCTCTTGACCTGCCGTAGACCGGCTAGACCAACAGATCCTGGAGCGCTAAGCCCCTCCATCAAGAGTCGGAGGGGACCAGTGGCTGAGGCTCTCTGGCCAGCCCCTCAGTGTGCTATGTGAGGGGAAGTACCCAGAGGAGGCTCCCTTTCTCAGTGTCTACCAAGAAGGACTGTCTGAGGTGAACAGCAGGAAGTTGGGTGGGACAGTGTACCAGCCCTCTGAACCTCGGCTTCTGCCTCGTAGATGGGGTAAGCCCTTTGTCCTGAGCCCTGTGTGTGGCGCTCTTAGGGTGGGTTTGCCTGGAAGACACACTTCTTCCCACCCAAGGGACAATCTAGACGCATGAGTTTACCAGTGGGCAGCCTGGCCAGCACCTGCTTCCCCTTGGAAATTCCCATTTTATTTTACCCAATAAGAGCCATTGAGAGCCAGCCTAGTGACTCCAAGCCCGGGAGGGACCCTGCAAGATGACAGATGGGACCACTTACAGGACTCTCTGCCCTGGCCTCTTATCTATCTTGACCCTTCCTGCCATGTGTATGGACACCTTCAGCCTTGTACCTGAGCCCCTATCTTCCTTCTCCAGACCCCACCCGAACTTTCTGTCCACTGCCTCTCCTGTTCAGACCCACCCCACCCTGCTCCCTGCTCCCTCCTCTCCAGACCTCCCTTTCTGGCCTCTTGCTGCTGCCATGGAAACCACTTCCTCCTCCAGGTCCTGATGGATTCATTTAGCCCCTCACGGTCAGGCTGCTCACGCCTGCCTGCTCTGGGCTGTGGGCGGTGGTGGTTGAGAGTATGGTGGGGGCAAGGGATAGGAAAGCTCCTGCCCTTTCTTCTTTACACCATCACATCTGGGGCTAGCAGGCACAGTGCGGGGCACAGGAAAAGACACTGGGCAGAGACAGACAAGAAACGAGGCATCTGGCCAAAAGGAAACCAGAAGGAAGGTTCTGGTTATCAAGGGTGTTGGGTATCTTTCTGCATGTTCTTATAACCAGAGAGGGTCAAGGGTAAGCAGATGACGAAACCACGAGCCGGAAAAGCCAATGGCATGTGGCCCGCTGGGTATCTCCTTGCTTTCCCTCATGGCCACTTTATTCCTTTGTAAGTTTCCGTCTTTGTACAAGCCTAGTGAGGGCAGGCATGAGGAAGGTCAGGCTGGTGGTCAGAAGGGGAGGGGAAGCTAGGGGGGGTGGTTCATCTAGCCACCAAGGCCCCTCACCCTCCCTTCCCCCACTTCTATATCGGTTATCATTGCAACCTTGTTCATCGAACACAAGTACACATGTATGTGTGGGAGGCCAGAGTGAGGTCACCTGTCCTCGGCACTCTAAAGGGGACGACTAGCATCACATCTGTGCCTGTTCACTGAGACCCTGCTTCGTGGCAGACCCTCTGTGAAGACTTCGAAAGCTGAGGTCTTCCCGCCTTTCCCCAGAGCTCAGGCCTAAGGACAACCACAGCCCCCGGGAGCTATGGTAAAACCTCTTGGGAGTGGGTACTCCCAGAGTTGGCAGGCTAATAGTGAGTGTGCTGGGGCAGGTAACTTAATGTCCGTGCCTTTCTCCGATCTCAACCTTCACAACAGCCCCATAAGGAAACCGAGGCACAGGCTGCCGGTTGTCATGGTGGTCGCTATTGTGTCAGAGGCAGAGAACTCAGCTGGGCTGAGTCCTGGTAGAGCCTCAGAGGCGACACCTCTGTGTTGCTCTTTCCGAGGAACCCGAATCCCCAGCGTGGTGGTAGCAGCCAGAAGACCTGTGGGGGGGGGTGCACTTAGGGTAGGATTTTTGCCTTCATAAAAGAGGCCCAGAGAGTTTCTCCAAGTGGAGGGAAAGGTGTTAGGGGCTGGAGGGACACACCCCTTCAGACCAGAGAGGGCTGCAAGTGCTAGAAGAAGAAGGAACAGAGATTATGAGATCACAGGGCAGAGAGAACTGTGGTTCTAGTGCAGCCATGAGAGCCTAGGTCATGGTGCACAGCCTGGCTCTGCCTTCTAGTCACTGGAGGGACCATATCTTTATTTTTATGTTTTTTTCCTGGAAGCAAAGTCTAATAAGAAGCATCACACAAATCCCTCCAATACGGGACGGAAGCACCCACAGGGTATTCTGCTAAGCACAGCTGGACAAGGGATCAGAAGATAGGCTCAAAAAGAAAATGCCTGACCCCCACCCCACCCTCCACCCCGGGCAAATTGGGCAGCATGCCAGAGCAGCACAGTTCAGAGCAGGCTTCTGGGTAGAGCTGAGCAGACTTGGCTGGGCCCTACTACATGGCTGTTGATCATCTCAACTGCCTGCAGGGAGACGGTTCTCACGATACAGCCTCAAAGCCTGAGACTGGCCCAGTGGTCAACCAACATCCTAGCAGTCAGTACCTGCCCCCGCACCCCCACCCCCACAGCCAGATCATAATAATGGACCTGGCTGAACTGATGGGCAAACAGAAGCCCTGAGAGGCCAAGCGGTTTGTCAGCGGTCACTCAGCTAATGGCTGGAGCAGGAGCTTGGGTCTAAGAAGCTCAGGAAGTTCATAGTATATCCCAAAGTTGGGGTGGGAGGGGTCTCTGCTTTGGGATGGATGTGGCGTGGGGAAGGGGTGGGAGGAGAATGGCGTCTGTACAGGACCAATTACTTGGATGGGTAAAGCAAACTTAACTCTCCCTGCCTGGCTGCAGCTGGGCCCGGGGACCCACAGGAGGCCTTTCCCAATGAGGTCAGCTGATGGGTGACCCCAGGCCGAACCCGATTCCTGCTGCTTCATCAAAGCTAAGCTAAAAACAGCCTGGCTTTGGCAGTGGAAAATTGAAACTCCCAGCTCCCTCTTAAGGCTCTTAAACAGGTCAGCCCACCAAAAACCCAATCCTTCAATCTGTGTTCTGTTAAAAAGTAGGGCAGGCCAATTACATTTCACAGTCCTGAGCTACATGCTGCCAAAGGCAGAGAAGGGCAGGCCGGGGCACCCAGGGCCACAGCAGATGGGAGACAGGGGGGCCTCGCTAACCTCTCCCATCAGCCTCTTTGTCAAAACAAAATTAAAATGCCTGGACTCTAGCCGGCACCGCGGTCCCATCCGTGGTAATAGGTATTTATCTTAGTGAGCTTGTGCTGGGCTCCTTGCCATGGGGAGCCGGAAGCTGAAAGGTTGTTGGCTTCTTGGTCTGTCTCTGACAGGGAGCACAGCGCTGGGTGCGGGAGGAGGGAGAGCATCCCATCGCTCATTTACATCAGCATGCTTTCACTGAGCACCTTCTCTGCGCCAGACCATCTTAGGTCCTGGAAATACAGCCACGAATGAGGAAAATTAAAAAATAATAATAATAAACCCACTGTCCAGCCAGACAAGGTGACGCACATCTGTAATCCCAGAGCTGGGGAGGCAGAAGCAGGAGGATCACCACAAGTTCGAGGCCAGCCTGGTTTGTAGAGTGAATTTTAGCTCAAAAGCTAAACTCAACCTGACTCAAACAACTACTGTCCACCGGAGTCCGCAGTCTAGCTACACAGGACAGACACGTGCACAGTAAGCTTTAAAGATATAAACCAGGGACTGGGGAACATGGCTCAGGCAGTAAAGTGTTTGACTTGCAAGCGTGAGGACCTGAGTTCAATTCCCAGAACCCAGGTAAGAAAGTCAGACATGGTAGCATGCGCCTGGAATCTCAGTACCGGGGAGACAGGAGACAGGAGATTCGCTAGGGTTCATCAACCAGCCAGCCAGCTTAGCCAAGCTGGAGAGTCTGGACTGTCTCAAAGCAAGGGTGATGATACAAGGTACCATCAAGGTACAAGGTAAACAGTACCTGAGGTTGTCCTCGGACCGCCATACGACACACATGTACACACATGCGTATACATAGGAATACACACACCTACACACACACATGCACACACAGCATGTCAAATAGCATGACTGTATGCACATCTTATAGAAGGAAGGGCAGGGCAGAGGTAGAGAGGAGGCCTCAGAGTTGGTTTTCCCAGTGGGCAGGAAGGCGGACCCAGGAAGAGCTATCTGACCAAAGATCTGAGTGGTGGGTCACGTGACTTCTGGAGGGACACACGGATGGAAGCAGCAGTCACTGAGTTTATACTAAATGTCACAGGCTTTGCTAGCCGCGCTTCCGGCCCTCCCGTCCTTCTGAGCTCCTTGGAACAACTTTGTAATGTGACAGAAGCTGAGAGGCAAGGGCGGAGCCCGGTCTCAGGACTGAATCCACAGCCTGGGTGAGACAGCTGCTTGAGCAAGTTCTCTTCATGGCTAACACGGGCAAAGCATCCCAGATACGAAACTCAGAGATCCGGAAGGTCCCAAAGTCTGGAACTTTCTGAACACCGTAGAATACCGCTGTGGAAAATTTGACACCGTGGAAGCTTTGCTCCATGAACAAAATTGTTTAAAAAGAAAAAAAAATAGCATATAATTGCCTTCAAGCTGTGTATGTTAGGAGCGTGGGAAACACGGATTACACGCTTAGACCTGAGGCCCGTATCCAAGACATCTCTTTAATATGTATGCAAATATTCCAGAATCTGAAAATTTTCCAAACCCACAACAATCATGGTCCCAAGGGCTTCAGAGGATAACTCAGCTCATGGTTACTATGGCTACAGGCTGGATGAAATGAAGACTACATTTCCCAGGCTCCTTATGGCAGGGTGGCTATGTGGTTGAGGAGGATGTTAGTTACAATTTCTGGAACCCTGCCCCTACCAAGACTCATGGGGCAAATGGAGTTGGTTTAGAAATTGAGAAAGAGCCAGATGGTGGTGGCGCACACCTTTAATTGACCCCAGCACTCAGGAGGCAGAGGCAGGTGGATCTCTGTGAGTTCAAAGGCCAGCCTGGTCTACAGAGTGAGTTCCAAGACAGCCAGAGTTACAACAGAGAAACTGTGTCTTGAAAAAAATAAACAAACAAACATGCAGAATTGGGAAAGAGGAAGTGAGGTCACTGGGGTGTGTCCTTGGAAGGGGGATGGGGACCTTGGCTCTCCTCCTCCTGCTCTCTTTTTACTTCCTGGCTTCGGTGACTTGAACAGCTTTGCTCCACCACATATTATGCCTTGTGTTCAGCCTCACCACAGACTCAGGGGACAGAGCCAGGCAGCCACAGACTGATGGCCAAGACGAACCTCTCCTCTGAAGTTGCTGATCTCAGTGTTTGGTCACAGGGAAAGCTGACTGACACATTTGAGTACAGACACAATGGCTGGAGCAAGAGCCTTTTTGAACTCTGAAGAGACCTTGAGAAATAGAGATACCAAGAGGGAAGTCATTTGAGTCCCTGGTGCCCTGGATCCCTGAGTTACATAGGAGGGAGACGTTTGTCTGGTTTAAACTTCTTTTCCTTTTCCTCCCTCCCTCCCTTCCTCTCTCCCTCCCCACTCCTTTTCTTCCTCCCTCCTTCCTTCCTTCCTCCCCCCTTCTCCCCCCCCGCCCCGTCTCTTTCTCTCTCTTTCTGCATAACCTCAAACTAATTCTACAATACAGAGCTGTGGACCGTGGGGAAACAGGGAAGCCACTCTTTGATTTACACTCTCTATTTACAGTGTTTGATGACTATAATTTGGAAATAACCACTAAAGAAAAAGCCACATCTTTAGCCTCATAACAGAAACCCAACACATACAGATTTTTCATGTGAAATCGCTCGATTTTCTGGAGTTTGTTATTGATTCAATTAAACAGAAATAATCAATGTGCATCACACAGAACTTGTTGACTGACCTTCAAGTTCCGGGTTGGTGAGGGAGGGGCTCACAGGAGATCCTGAAAGGGTAAGAGAGGGCCAGAGCCAGGGTGCCCGGGTGCTAGGGTGGGTGCCCCTCAGCAGGACTGGGAACAGCCACCTGCGCCCCCGCTGTGTCCCATTGGGCTCACACTGTTAGAGGGAGTCGCTCGGATCCTTCCCAAGGCCAAGACTGAGGCAGTCTCACTTAACCAAACATAGCCTCACACGTGCACATACAAACATATACACATTTGCACACATGTGTACACACATACACACACACACACACACACACACGCACATATGTACACACACACACACCTCACCAGCAGAGACAAGGACTGTAGAAGCGGCCAGTAGGCTAGTGTGTGCTAATGGACATGCCACTCAGCCAAAGCTACCGCCATGTGTTGTCTGTTGAGCACCGGGATGGGAGAAACACTCTGTGGCAGTGTCGGGACGGGGACGGTGGGGACGTGAGGTGAATTTGGGAGGAAGGCATTGTGGATCCTTCCTTCATTCTTATGGCAAAACCATCTACAGTCCAGGTGGCCCTACAAAATACCAGGACCTGGGCATGCTGTGTCCCACCATCATGCTCCATGTGGGGTCTATCCAACACTCTCACAACTAGTCTGAGACAAGGTTTTTGTTTCCAAGGTTACACCTGCTGTGCAGTCTCCAGACCCAAGGACCCGAGCCTGAGAGAACCCTGAGGAGGCCAAGCGTGCAAACGCTGGAGCAGCTCTGCCTGGCTTTGAACCTCACTCTTCCGCGTCCTGGCTGGGTGACCTGGAGAAAGTTTCTGTATCGCTCTGTGCCTCTGTTTCCCCATCTAAAGACTGGAGTCATCACGGCATCTTCCCTAAGGGCTGTTGAGAGGGTTAAGAGAGATAAGGTATGGGTGCACTACGGAGAGAGAGCGGCTGCCTAGGACCGACGCAGGCATGTCGCTGTGCTACTCCACTCCCTGCCTACGTTAGGGTTTACGCTTCTTCCAGCCTCTGGCTCTGCCGGCTGGTTCTTGAAAGGCCCGGGGAGCCTGTGGGTTCTTGCTCAGAGAGGTGGGTAAAGGATAGAGAGGTCCTGGGAACCCAGATGCACACACAGTGGGCACTCAGCATATGCTCTTGATGGCTACATTTCAGGCAGTTTTGAATGTCTGAGCCTTGGCTCTCTGAGGATCCCAGTTCTGGGAGCTCAGCAGTTCCTAGAACAGGGGTAAAACTAGAGACCCTTGTCCCTGTGGTAGAAGTCAACGGATTAGATGAAAGCTGATCCTCCACTACCACGAGGGGGCGCTGCGACCACGGGCAGTTGGTTCAACCTAATTTGTAATGTTTGGCTCTCTGCCACCAGCTGCGCAGGCCTGAGAGGACAGTGTGAGGAAGACTAGAAATTTCTTTCCCTAGTCATGAACTCTGGAGAAGACCAGGAGGAGTTGAACCAGTAGAACTAGATCCCGGAGGAGCTGGTGTGAATATCATCAGCCACAGCTAACGAGACTGTATGGGCTTCGAGATCTTGATTTGTGGGATGGATAACCCTTACTGTGACCCTGAGAAGCAGGCACTAGATGCAAGGGAGACCCCAGGGAGTGGGGGAAAGAGATGTCAATCAGCCCCATACAAGGAGTGGTCCCTGTCTTTTAAGGACCCCTTACAAGTCACTTGATATTTTCCCCACACTTAGAGCTGGGGTGGGCACACTCTATGATGCCACGCTCCCTGCGTAGCTCCAGAGAGAGCTCAGGATGTGTCAGCAGCTAGGGAAACTGAGGTGCAAGTTGCACGTTCCCTAGCATACCCAAAGAACAATGGCCTCCCCTACCAACTTCACAAATGAAATCCGCAACTTCCTGGCAACTCTGAGAGGGTCTGTGGATGGGAAGCAGGGGCAGTAGTGACCCCGGGGACCTGTATGTAGGGGTAGGAACAGGGTAGAGATGTGATGGGCACAACTGCCCACGCCTGTGCTGGGAGATGGAAAGGGCTGAGGTGGGAGAATGGGCACTGGGGGAGAGCACGCTCTCTGTGGCTCTGAGCAGGGGCCGAGTGGCTGCAGCTTTTAGAAAGCTTAGGGAGGTTGCCCCTGTCAAGAGGAGACATTTCTCCCCCAGTCTTCAGTTCTGGATCTCATGCTCTCTGATCCTGGGGCTGGCCAGGCCCATGTCAGGAAGGAGAAGCCAGGGGACAGCTCTGCTTTGACAGGGCCAAGGTCTCCAGGCCCTGGCCCTGCTGGTTGGCGTCCTGCCTGGCAGAGCCTGGACCCAGTAACTGGCATGGCTGACAACCCCAATTGGCCTCTGTCATGCCTCAGGTTTAGGGTTGGCTTTGGGTCTTGGTTTCCCATCAAGGGCTCTGCCTTCCAGAAAGCAAGCTGGAGAGAAGCGGGAACCCTGGGTTAGAGCATGCCCGGGCTCTGCTTCTAATCTCACAGACTGGGAATGACTTGGCCATGGCAGTCATGGGGTAAGGTTTCTACTCAAGGTCTTAGCATATGTCCAGAGAAGCCATCCATTTATCTATCTGCCATCCACCCGTCCACTCACAACCATCCATCCATTCGTTCATCCACCCGTCCACTCTCCACCATATCCATCTATCCACCCTGCACTATCCATCATCCATTCACTACCCACCACCCCATCCATCTACCACCTACTCCCCATTTATCTTCCACTCATCCATCATCCACGTGTTATGTCTCTTCATCCATCCATTCACCAATCCACCTACCTAACTGTCCATCTACCCACCCACTCATCATCTATTATTCATCCATTATCTGTTTACCTACCCACTCATCTATCCATTTATCTTCCTTATCCACACATCTACCCACTTTCCTCCCCTCTATCCTAGCCATTTATCTGCCCACCCACCCACCTACCCACTTGCTCACCATTCATCCATCCATTGACCATCTGCCTGTTATCTACCCAACTGTCTCTACACTCACTCCACCAACCATCCATCTATCCACCCACCCACCCACCCATCCATCCATCAACCATCCATCGATTCATCTACCCACCCGTCCATCCACCCACCCACCCATCCTCCACCCACCCACCATCCATCCATCCATCCACCCAGCCACCTAGCCATCCAACCACCCAGCCATCCACCCACCCACCCATCTATCCACCCACCCATCCATCCATCATCCACCCAGCCACCCAGCCACCCATCCATCCATCATCCATTCATCCACTCATCTATCCACCCACCCACCCATCCATCCATCCACCCACCCATCCATCCATCATCCATCCACAAACTACTATCCCCCACACCTATCTACCTATCCATCTACCCGATCATCCACTCAACTTTTCATCTGTATATCCACTCACCACCTTTCCTCTGTGTAATAGTCCCACTTAATTTACATGTGTCACTCCATGGTTCCTGGGGTCATGGCTGGGACAGCAATGACAGTGAAGCCATGCTCCTGGTCCCAGTGGACTTTGCAGGCAGGGATGGAAGGAGCCACCTAAACACACATTAAACTGACAATGTGATGGGCATGGGACTTGCCCAGAGGACTACCTCACTGGCTGTACAGGCAAAGCTTAGGAAGACAGGGCCATGGGGACAGAGGTTTCAGGATGAGAGGGCTGTCAACTGAGAGCCCAAGATCTCTGTAGGGTTACTGGTGTAAATGCTATTTACAACTGGGATCCAACACCATGCTCACCCTTCACTGCAGCCAGTGATCCCTGGACACTGTGCTTGACCTACACCTCTGCCATGTGTCCCAGGGTCCCAGGCTGGCTAGTGGCTCCTGTCTCTGAGGTGACCATGGACCCTGTGCTACACCAGACCCTGTTGGAGGAACTAGAGTTGCAAAGGGAAGAAGGGAACACCTACCTCCAGTTCCAATGAGGTCACCTTCTGCAGAGAAGGCTGTTTTCTTCTCTACCCAGCTTCATCCCTCTCACTCACACCAACCACAATCTCTGGCTAATGTACCAAGACCCCCTTCTTCCCTCTCCTCCTCCAGCCACACCAAGATGACCATGGTGGGCTCCCAAGGTCTTCCCACCATCCCCATCATGCAGCTGCCCTGAGCACAGACACTGCCTGCTTGCCCAGCCCCCCAATCCCCAGGGCTATGAACACCTTCCCTAAACTCAAGAAACGAGTCTCCTAGCAATGCATAGGGTCCCCAGTTGTTTGTCAGGCCTGGCACGTCGGCCATCTATACTGACATGCAAGAGGCAAGGTACGCCAGCTGTGGAGACTTAAGCCTACTCTTAGGCCCCAGCTTTGCTGTGTCATGCTCTGTGTGGCTGTAAGCAAGTCACTTGGTCCCTCTGATCCATTCTTCTCTCTTGCAAAGTGGGGCTCATCAGAGAAGGATTCGTGCAGAACCCTCAATGAACGCCCATGGGGGTCACAACACAGGGCTCCACACAGTTCCAGGGACATGTATCGTTTATGTCATCTTTATCTGTGCGGACAGCCTAACAGATTCTCAGACAGTGCAACCCAGCCAGGGAGGAACAGCCACGCTGGGCTGGGGACCAAGATCCACACCAGAGAGCTTCTTTGCTTTTACAAACCCCGGACAGGTTTCCCTCCCACGGAAGCAAATGTGTGAGAATAGGTTTGTGAGTTTCTTTTCTGTTCCACTGTATTTAAAATAAAGAAGTCAATTGAATGTCTATAGAGTGAGTTATGCCTTATTAGGGACACGGTGAGCTGGGGAAAGTTGGCCAAGGCAAAATTTGAGAAATTGGCCCCGGCCCTGAGAGCAATTACAGCGATGCTTTACTGTGCGGTCCTGGCCAGTGATATTTTCATTTGTGTAATTTATTAGTTTATTAGCTTTCTGGTGAATGGAGAAAGTTATGCCACAACACGGGCCTAATTTGATCAAAGTCAAATTTTCACATTGTCCCTAGATGGCTGTCATGAGGAGAAGAGATCCCTGCTTAGGAACCGCATCCAAGATTTCCAGAAAGATCCAGGGCAGAGTTCCAGGGCTCTGAGTAGTACCAGTGCTGTGCGCGAGGAGGGCTCAGAGCATCGAGGCTGAGCGTGAGGGTTTGTTATCCACTCCGGCTCCTCGGCTCTTCAGGCATTTGACTCCAGGCAGGTGCTCAGCAACTTCAGGACTTAATTTTCCTCTCTATGAAATGGAAGCAATAGTCAGCTCTACCCACCCAAGTGGTGAAGGGGAACTCTGGGTAGCTGGAATTATCCACAGCTGTCCCCCCTGGAGCTCAACACCATGCCTGGCCCACAGCCAGCTAGGGTCACTATTCCCTGAAGATTCGTGGCTCATACACCAGTCACCAGTACTAACTTGCTTGGGCCAATCCTGAGGACTGCCTCTCTCATTTCTGCCCTGACAAACCCTCTGCAGACAGGACCCACCACTGCCATCTCTACTTTGGGGGTGCAGAAACGGAGACCCTAAGATGTAGTGACTTGCCCAGGGCTCTTTAGCTCTCAGTGGCAGATCTGGGACTCAGAGCCTGGGACTCCCTCCAGAATGATTCTGCCTGTCACAAACATCCTTTATTTTGGTTTTATTACACAGTTGGACAAGTTGGGGGTGGGAAGGGGACCCGTGTAAAGGGTGAGGGATGAATCCTGTCACTGTGAGCCAGTCAGTGACGGGGTTGGGGATATAGCCAGAGAAGCCTGGGACAGAGGACACCTGCAGTGCCCAGTTCCCGCTCCACCCCGGTGTGGTCTATTGGCCTCCTGCACACAGCCCTCCAGTGCCCAGCTGCTGCTACCTCATATTAGATTCACCCCACTCACTGCAAACATGGTGTTGACAGCCCCAGGCAACCTTCCAGAACTTAAAGGTGGCTCAGAGAGAGCGGTGAATGAAAGAATCCGTTTCTAGTATATAAGAGACAGAGAATGAGCCATCGAGGACTCTCCTGTCATATAAGGCCAGGGAGTAATGGGTCACAGGGAAACTGAGAGGCAATACAAAGGTGATTGGACCTGCGTGTGTGTGTGTGTGTGTGTGTGTGTGTGTGTGTGTTTGAAGCTGAGTGTCTTCCTCCGTAGCTCTCCATCTTAGCTTTTGAAACAGGGTTTCTTGCTGAACTCTGCAGTAGAACGCTGCTGCTGAGACAGCTCAGGAAGGAAAACACCGAGGTAGCTTTATAAGTCCAAACTCTGCCAGACCTCAGCAGAGGGAACCACCGTCCTGGCCCGTGCCGTACTCAGTCAACAGTGGAACCGTGAGCGCCTGAGCTCAGGTGTTTTTATTCTTTCAGAACTCCTCAGCTATTCTACTGCTAGCACGTGAAGATCATTAGCAATCAAACGTCCCCCACAGAAACCCAACACCTGCAGACAATACAAAACGCCAAGACCTAGGACAGCCCCTCACCCAACAGTGCATGAAACAATTATTTTATATATAACTAAAAATAACTTCTGCAACAGAACTCGGATTTTGCTGCTTAGGCCAGATTGGGTGAGCAGAAAGTTCTAGAGATCTGCCTGCCTTTGCTCTGCCATCATGGACTCTAACCCTCTGGAACCATAAACCCAACTGAGCACTTTCTTACATAAGTTGTCTTGGTCATGGTGTCTTGTCACTGTAATAGGAAAGTGATTAAGACAGAAACCTCGCATGATGCTCTCCTAGGTATGCAGGCCCTGCGGGAGGATTTGACTCTCCTCTCAGTCAGCTTGCTCAGGTGACCTCAGGCAAATCCCACAAGCCCTCTGAGCTTCATTCTGACCTATAACAGAGGGAGCTCTGAGCCCAGCTCCTGTGGGGCCTAGCAGGGCTGTAGCAGCAGGTATGTGACCCGATACCACTTTAGGAAGCCCCCTCTGGCTGCTTCCTTCATGGAAGGAAGCTGCAGTGAGGGACCATGATGCCCCTGGAGAGAACCAGAAAGAAACCCGTAGCCCTTGACCAGACATTAGAAAGTCTGGTCCCTGGCCCAGCTCCATCACCTCTGTGATGACGACATCAGGCTCTGTGACCTGAGGCTGGTCACTCAACTTTTCTGGCCTTCTTGTTCCTTCTGTAAACGGAAGCATTTTCATGTTCTTCAGCCATGAGGAGGGGTCTCAGTTGAAGGTGTCATTTGCAAATTGAGATGATGACACCAGCTTTGTACAAAAAGACTCACCATCCTCAGCCCCTTGTCTCTCTAAGAGAAGTCTAAGGTGAGATATGTCTTCAACTCATCCGTCCATGACCATCCACCTACCCATCTGTGCTTGTGTCCATGCATGCCCACCTGTCCACCCATCCATGCACGCACACACCTACCCAGTTTGACAGTCACCATCTACCCGCGCGCCCTTCCATCCACCCATCTACCCGCGCGCCCTTCCATCCACCCATCTACCCGCGCGCCCTTCCATCCACCCATCTACCCGCGCGCCCTTCCATCCACCCATCTACCCGCGCGCCCTTCCATCCACCCATCTAGTTGTCCACGTTGCCAGTCATCTAGACAATTACCCACGCATCCGTGCACGTATGTATGCATCTACCCACTCATCTCTCCACCTGCCCAGTTGCCCACCCACTCAACCATCCATTCATGCATGCGTGCTATGATCATGTACCTATCCATCCATATGTTGGTCCAACCATCTATCCAGCCACTCACCAGTCCATCTTCTTCTCTGTCCACCTGTCCATCCGTGCCAGCCCGCCCCCTCCGCCAGCCTCCTCAAAACTCATCTCTACAAACACAATTACCTTCCATGGCAACAGAGCTTCTCCCAGAACTGGGAGATGTTATTAGGCCACAAAAACACATTAAGAAGGAGGCCTGAATCACCCGGAGCCCCTCTAATGTGCGGCAACACCTGCGTGACGAAGGCTTTGTTTTAAGCTGTTTACTAAATTAGGCCTTTCCCGGACGTTTTCAGCCTTCATTTTTTTTTTGTTTTGGTTTTTGGTTTTTTTCTTTTCCTAACACCAGCGATAAAATGGTTATGTAACTAGGAACAAAGCTGACAGTCTTCTCCCCCACCCTCTCTCCTGTGTGTGTGTGTGTGTGTGTGTGTGTGTTCAGGTTTTCGACTCCAGGTAGATAGATTATTCGCAATGTCAGCAATTCTATCCCTTCTCTCCCGCAAGCCACGGAGACACAAGGCCCGAAAAGACAGAAGTTTGAATTTTGACTCAGCTGCCAACTTGCTGTGTGACCATAGAGAAGTTGCCTGTCGTTTCTGAGCCTTGGCTTCCTTCCCATCTGGAGAATGGGAGGGCTGGCCTGAGAGTCTGGAGGCGGGCGATGGATTTAAGTGGCATCTGCGCGTGGCAGTGAGTCCAGCAGCTTCTCCTCTGCCTGTGCTTCCACACTTCAGGGTCAACCAGTGCGGTGCACTCTATCCAAACAGCGCATGTGAACCCCGAACCCAGTCCGCTCCAATCAGTTCCCAACTCAGGAAAGAGCTCCGCCCCCAATCCCAGTCAACTCCGTTCAGACAGGGTTCAGGGTTTCCTCCCAGTTCCACCTCCTCCTCCTCTTCTTTCTTAGTCACTCCCTTAGTGAGCCTTGACTTTTCAGGGGTGTCAAACCATATGCAATTGCCTCAGGGGCTCCTCCCCACTCTTAGAGCACAATTCAAGATCGCTCATGGCCCAGAATATTCTAGACAGCTGTCCTCACTCTGCCTGCTGGTTGGAACCAGCCTGGGTTACTGCTGACCCTGACACTGGGTCCCTGCCCCACGTATTTAATGGACTCAACCCAGGAGTGGTTGTATAGTAATTTTTTTTTGAGACAGAGTTTCAGTCTAACTTAGGTTGGCCTTGAATTCTCAACAATCCTCCTGCCTCAGCCTCCCTGGGGTGCCTATTTGGGCTGCAGACCAGCAGTGCTGCCTTCTCTGGGCAGTGTTTGGGTTCTAGAGTCTTGGGTCTTGTTCAGAAGCTGCCGCTGTGTCTCAGTGGAAAGTTCCATATGGTCTGCCACACTTGGTCTCTCAGCCTCCCTGCCCCCCCATCACTCAGCAGGGACCCTGAGTCCCCACCCTCTGGGCTGTCTACAAACACCACCTGCCCCAGCTTCATGCAGAAGGTTCCTGCCCTGCAGAAGTGTCGGCTGCCTCACCATGCTAGGTAGGCCACAAAGAGGCCACACCTCAGCCAACAGAGCCCAGTCACCTCTCACTCCTCATCATTACAGAGCTGGGAATGTCCACTCCAGGGGACAGAACCCTGACATCCACATCCTTCTGTCTACCGGTGCCAGCACTTAGCAAGGAACCTTTTCTTAAATGAATAATGAGGCAGATGGTACCAAGGCCACCTTGCCGCCACAGAGCACAGCCTGGGTGCTGGTTAGTGGCTCCTGATAGTCTGGGGGCAAATGCTGTCCCAGGAAGGTCCCTGGTTAGAGGTGTAATACCACCAGAGGAGAGATGGGGCTCTCCATCAGCCCCTATCTGTTAGCTAGGGACAGGCTGCCAGGGAGCCAAGTCACTCCCTCCTCAGCTGAGCTGGAACTGTGTGGAGGGTGTCTGAGGGCTGGGTCACATGGCAGATGTTGGGTTTAATCAGACAGTGCAAGCCAAAGACTGGCTGATTGCTGAAGAACAGTAGCTACCAGCTCATTAGCCTAACAACCCTTCACCAAACTGCCGCACAGGGCACTGAGGACCTAAAGACAGCGGTGGGCAGAGGATGCCTGCCCACCCTTAGAAACCAGGCCTATCTTTGGAGATGGGGGTGGGTAGCACATGCTGAGCCCCCTACTTGCAATACCCCAGTGCTTCACCAGAGGGCAGCAGACAGCTTTGTAGCGTGTTCTGCCCCGAGTCGCCTCTCACGAATTAGGTGAAAATAGGAAGGTGGCGGTGTTCTGTAAACCCAGTGGTCTCCCTGCTGCAGGTGGATGGGTGAGGCTGCCTAGTGGGTGGCTGTGGACTCAGCAAGCACACCCCATTTTTCTGGCACAAATGCCTCTACTCTCCCAGGATACAACGAAGCAGCGGCCTGGCCTTCCTGCCTACCATAGTAACAAAGGCAGGAACATATAGCCAGCAAGATGTTGGGGCCGTGGAGGGACCCCAAGCCAGAGATGAAAGGGTTGCCCACGCTAGTGTGCACATGTGTGTATGCATACATATGTGTATGTATGTGTCTGTGCCTGTGTATGCACACAGGCACATGTATGTGAGTGTGAATCTGTGTGCTCGGTGTAGAGATAGAAACACCCCAGCGAGCACTGGGGTTACAGATTGACGAGAAACAAAGAAAGGTATTTGGAGAATCAAAGAAGGCTGATGTTGAGGTTGGGGCGGGGGCAAGTGTCCACTTTGGGGGATGGATGGAGTGAGGAAGGGGAGGAGATGGTACTGAACCTTTTTGGGGTGCCAAGGAGCAGCCTGAACTATGGAGGAGATAGACACTGCCCTGCAGGCCTGCTCTTGACCTCAGTCAGCAGAGAGGCCAGGAGATGGTAGCCACTGGTTTGTGAAGCTGAAAGAACCACAGCCTGTTTGGCTCAGGCTTCCTGCCCTGAAGGAAGGATGGATTCTGCCTGAGGAAACAGGGGAGCAGGAAGAGCCGCTGCACCGCATGGATTTCTGAGCCAGGTCTGGAGGGCTAGTGGGTAGAAAAGCAGGGAGGACAGGCCTTCCTGAGAAGGAAGGACAAGTTTGGCAGAGGACAGGTCACACCCTGGGCAGGAACAGGAGGAAAGGCAGCGAGGACTGAGGAGTTTGGGGTCCAGGGGAAACAGATCCACGGGGGCCTGGGCAACACAGCTAAGGGCTCTAAGGCTGAAGGATTTCTCTTGCAGGTCAATGGAGTCGAATCTACCAGCTGGGCAGCAGGTAGGTAGAGACTGGGAATCCTGAGTTCCTCTTCTGGTGCTGGGCTTGGGTTGGGATTGCCTTCCTTGACCGAAACATTCAGCAGCTCTCTCTCTCTCTCTCTCTCTCTCTCTCTCTCTCTCTCTCTCTGTGTGCGTGTGTGTGTGCTTGAGCGTGCGTGCACGCAGTTGCTGTGGATCCAAAGAGGACATCAGATCCCCTGGAGCTGGAGTTACAGGTGGTTCTGAACCACCTAGTGCTCTGGAGGAGCAGGCAGTGTCCTTGGCCACCGAGCCATCTCTCCAGCCCTTGCCCATGGACTCTTTTGGCACCGGGCTGCACACAGAAGCAGGCGGATGGTGTGCGGTGGTGTGCTCTTCAAGTCTCACTGCCAACACCGGTTTAAAACCTGGCTTCCTGGTTTCCTGGCCTAACTCCAGGCTTGAATCAAATGCTGCCCTGGTAGGTCTCAAGAACTCACATTTTCAAGCAACTTCCAAGCAGTTCACTGGGCAGATGGCTCCTGTCCCTGCCGTGGAGGTGGCTGGTTTTGGCTCAGGTGGATGCAGAAAGGCAGGTCACTGCAGCTCCCTTCTAAAAGAGTCCTTGACTTTGCAGGGCAAGGGCTCCCACTATAGAGGCTGAAGGCTGGGGGTTTCTAGTTACGATTAACATAGCCATCAACTGTCATGATTGACATACTGGCCCAAGGTTGTTCTCACCAATCATTCTCATTCATATTTCTCAATGATCTGGGATGGGAGAGAGGCACTGATTCCTGCTGAGTGTGCAAGACTCTGGGATGATCATCTCCAGAGAGGTAGAGTTTGATTTTGTTCTGTTGCCCAGCAAGCTCTACACACAGTAGGTGCTCAATGAGTACCTACTGAGAGTCTGAATGCAATCAGTTCCCATCACACATACCCTGGAGAAATCAGGCCCGTGACAGCAACCAGAGGACTAAGGGACTAAGAATTCAGGCTTCCACATCATTGAGGCTGGGACGCCATTCTCTTTGTACCCACAGCGAGACACGCATTCGAGCCTCACACTAACATAGGCCATCAGGGAAAGACGTGTCACGTCTCAAAGTGCTACGGAGGCCTGGCTCTTCCAACTGAACAGTTAATGTGCTTATTTAAAACCCAGAAGTGTGTTTTCATTAGAGCAGATTTCAGAGGGCTTCTCTGTAAAGACCATTGTCTGCCGAGTGTTTCTCTCCGGGCACCTCCCCACTCTGAATACACTGTCCCTTCCACTTAGAGTCCTAACGCCTCCCCCACCCCCTACTCTTCTTTGTCTCAAAGCCACTTTTGATTCTGGATCCACTTCCAATGCCACTGTCATCATCACATCCTGCAGCCCTGCAGCTGAGTCACGGTGGCGTGTGTCTGAGCGACTCCTCAGACGGCTGTGGCTCTGTTGAATGTTTAGGCGTGTATCTGTTTCAGCCTCAGTTCCTCTCTTTCAGCCCCAACTATTGCCCCTATTGCCCCTCTAAATGTCAAGCAGACTCCGGGATTCTGAGGTTGGGAGGGGACCTTGCTTCCTGGTAGAGCAGGAGGACGAAGGGACAGTCTCGAAGCCCCATGGAGGGCAGGACCAGTCTGGACTCAATGGATCCAACCTCTTTTGTAAATCATGGCTCTGCCTCCTTGACACGAGTCCTCCAGGTCTAAAACACATCAGGGCCATCAGGGGCAGGCACTTCCTTTAGTGTCTGCCTGCCAATGCCCACCCTCACCTCACCCGGCTGCCTGCTATCGTGACCTGGGGAGGTAAGGCTGTATGTCTGTGGAGCCCTAGGCTCTGTCTGCTCAAACAGCTACCTGTTCTCAGCCACTTGGGTGAGATGGTGTGTTTGTTTTGCCTTTCTTGCCTCTACTCAGTAATCAGGGTGAACTTTCAAATGCAGGTCACGGTGGGCCACTGCCCTGGTGGCTTCCAGGTTGCTGAGGGTAAATGGCTACTTACTTTGTTGTTTTCTATGCCCTGGCCGTGCTCTGCCACAGGTAGCCCTTCTGACCTCAGGACCTTTCTGCTTGCTCTGCCTGCTACGTGGAATGACCCCTGCTTCTGGCCCCTGGTACATGACTGTTTATATTCTAAGTCTCTGCTTAGATGTCTTCTGTGACATGCAGCCTCCATGCCCCAGTACCCACCCTTTGATCAGAAGTGCCCTTATTTGCATGACCCTTATTTGCATGACCCTTATTTGCATGACCTTTATTTGCATGACCCTTATTTACACGGCCTTGATTTGCATGGCAGACATTGCACTCTGGAAGTTGCTTGGATAGCGGCTCAAACTAATCCTTGCCAAACTTTGCAATGGCCAAATCTGGCCTGTCCTCCTTGTCATGGTTTGTATTATATGTCAGGAAACCTCACATGAGAAACTCTATCTAAACATAAAAATACTTCTTCCAGGGGCTGGTGAAATGGCTCAGGGCGTAAGGCAACTACTAGAATCCAGATTCCCACCACATGTGGGCACAGTAGCCTGTCTGCAGTCACAGAAACCCTGGAGGCAGAGACAGGGGATTCCCAGAGCCAAATTATTAGCTGGGCTAGTGAAATTGATGAGCTTTCTGACATATGTCTCCATACAAATGAACCTACACACACACACACACACACACACACACAGCCTTATCCTGTAGGTGGTACTCTAGTTACTGCCTAGTCCCTCCCTACACTGCAGGGGGCGCTCTGCTCACTGCTCACCCTGCTGCCCCATGCTCTGCCCACTCCCCAACCCACGCCATACTCTTGTCTAAGGAGTGAATCCCCTCACTGCCCGCCGGTCCCTTCCCTAGCTCCCAGTTCATCACACATTGAAGGGCTGGGACCTCTGAGGTACAATGACACAACCATGCACATCTGGACCTACACGAGGCAGGCACCCTGCCACCACCAGCTTCCACCCATCAGGTACTATCAGCTGCGGACAAGCACAGGGAGTCCCCGGTTCTCCTTGAGGCTCCCCAGGAAATTGTCCTCTGCGGGTTGCTGGTAATATTCCCAGCTCTATTCTCACCCCACTTTCCCAGCTGAAGAGGAAGCAGCTCAGACAGCTGCAGAGCTGGGGCTCTGGGCTTCGATGCATTAATTTGTAAATATCTTCATTTATATGTAAATGCGGAGCCTGGAGCCCCACCAATGGGGCCCTGCAGCCTGGCAAAGCAGCTCGCTCTTCACTGGTTGGGCATCAGGAGATGTTCCCAACCCTGTTAGATTTCACAGGTCTCTTCCTTCCCTGGTTCCGGGTGTCTCCTAAGCAGGTGGCTCTGCTCTCTGAGGTGCCCTCTCTCTGCTCAGGAGACCCTAGTGTCTCAGGGCTAAGGAAGAAGATTGCAGAGACCCTGGATGAACATGGGGAAGGAAAGGAGCCTAGGCCATAATAAGTCCTAAGACTGGACTTAAGTTGGTGTTGCTGTGTGACTTTGGGCAAGTCCTGGACCCTCTCTGGGTCTTGTTCTCATGAACTGTGAAACAAAGAAGGCACCGTGGTTTGGGTGTGAGGAGAGGTAGATTGAGGTCCGATCAAGTTCATGCTGTTTCAACTCAAGATCCTTGACCTCACTGAACTTTGACCCCTCTGTAACATAAAATGCAGAGGAGGAGTGTAAAAAAAAAAAAATAATGTCACCTTTCCAGGTTCAAGGGGTTATTGATGAAGAAAGTGAGGTACAAGAGAAAGTGTGTATGTAGCCGCTTAGGGGGGTCTGGTGCAAGGTGGGGTTTGCCTGGTTGTGGTGACAGAGGGATTTTTGAATGGTGTTACTAAGTGAGACAGTCAGCGTTTGACCTGGGGTCACTGGGCATCAGTTTCTCCCAAATTCCACAATTACGGGAAGATTAATCTAGTCAGCCTGTCCAGGGGCTGGGGGTGGGGGGACTGGTTCAAAGTTCCTGGGCAGGCAATGTCCCTGCTGGGATTCAAACCGGGTTCTCCTGGCACCTGTTGGCTTTCTGAATGCTGGTGAGTTGGGGTGGGTGGGAACGTGGTTGCAAGAGGGCAGGGGTGGAGTTTCCTTCTTGACTAAGGAGTCACGACTGGGGAGTCATCTGAAGCCACACCAGTGACTGGGAGCACTGGAAATGAGGATTTGTGGGTCCTGGGTCATCCCTCTTCACCCAGAGACTGGGTTTTGGGAAGCCTGGCTAGAAGCCATGAAGTCCCCCTGCTAAAGGACTCTCTGTGGCTCCAGGGCAGAGTTTTTTACCTCCTCTCTCATCTAGATGGTAACTGATTTATCTTCAGCACAGGAGAATACAGCATGGTGCCTGCCTGCCTCCTGCATGCCCTGGGCGCCCTCATTGTCTGCAGGTGCTCAGGGAAAGGACAGCTGAGACAGAGGTCCTAGCTCAGTGCCCGAGAGGAGGGGGCTGGCGAGAGGCCACCAGGGGCTCCTGGCGACCCTCCTGCCCTCAGTTAGGCAGGTAAGAGGTCCTAGCCAGATTCCCACACACAAAGTGGTACCCTTTGCGAAAACCAAACAAAACCAACCCCCAACCCCCAGGCCTGGTCCCTCTCCCTCCTGCTCACACGCCTGCTGCCAGCTTGGTGGCCTCACCTCACAGTGGACTGGTAGACGAGATCCTCCCTCTTGCGGTAATTCTCCATGTGGGAGTAGTTGGTAGAGAACATGGCGTCAAAGGTGAAGATCTTCTGCTTGATGGTGCCGCCATCTGTCACCTGCCACAGAGCAGAGGAGCCACACAGGTGAGTGCCCAGCCGACCCTGGTCGCCGCAGTCCCTGCTCCGGCTCCTCTGCCCTTCCCTAGGCCTCTGCTGATGCCCCTCCCTTAGAGCCAGGGAGCCTGGAAGCCTTTGCAAGGCCTCCCTGGTCTTTGCATCCAAGTGCCCACCCAATGACAGCTTAGGAACTTGAAAAAGAACCAGAGGGTCCTAAGAGAGGGCTCAGCAGATTAAGGAGCTTGCAGCCAAAGCCTGACGAGCTGAGTTTGATTCCTGGGTCTGACATGGTAGAAGAGAACTGACTCCTGCAAGTTGTCTTCTGACTTCCACATGCATTGTGGCATGTATATAATGTGCACACGACACACGCACGCACACACACACACAATAATAAAATGAAAATAAATAAACTAATTATAAATAAAAATGACAGCTTCCGGCTCCAGGAGGCCAAGCTCATTACCAAGTCCTAGAGAAGAGACAGAAGACACATTGCTGATCACACACACACACACACACACACACACACGAGTCTTCCTCTCTATTCCTCTCTCTCTTACCTCTTGTCAAAGCCCTGTGCACTGGGCCCCGAGATGTGGAGCTCTGAGGCTCCTTCACCTGTTCACGACTACCAGCCTGTGAATAAACCCGGCTCCCTCCCACCAGTGCCACCAGCCACCACAGCATTGGCTTCTTAGCAGGGAGCCGCTGGGCTTTCAGTTGTGCAAACACTGGGAGGGTCTTCTGGGCCCTGTAGGCATGAAGGGGCAGAGCGGCTTCTTCCCACTGGGTCTTTCCAGGAACCAGGAAATCCTACCACCATGACGGCTCTGCCTTGCAGAAAAGGCCAACATGGCCCCAGTAACTGTGGGCACAAGCCCAGAATGGCCTTTGTAGAGTGAACTATGGGAGCAGGGCCTGGACAGTAGCCATAGTCAGTAGAGAGAAGGAAGGGAGGGGGCAGGCTAGCCAGAAAGAATGGGAGATGGTCAGGGGACCATCAGAGAGCAAATAACTCATGGAAAGACGCATAGCTATATGGCAACTATTTCTGTCTTTAAGTATGTTTATTACTATTGTGTACGTGCATGTGACGTGTGTGGGGTGACTTGGAGGTCAGAGGACAACTCCGGGTTGTCACTTCTCTCCTAGCGTGTGGGTTCCAGGGGTCAAACTCAGGTCTCCCAACTTGACAGCAAACTCCTTTACAGGCTGAGCCACCTCACCGGCCCAAGATATCACAGCCATTTCTGATAAATCCTGGAAGTTAGATCCAGAATGTCATGGGAACCCAGAGGAGAGGGAAACCCACTTTTTGGGGCGGGGGTGGGGGAGCTCCCACGGGGTATCTTGGAGGATGTGAGGTCTAAGCTGCCTCTGTGGGAGGCACAAGAGGGAGGCTGGCAGAGCGCTGCTGTCCAGGCGGAGAGGTAGTGAAGCCGAGGCCAGAAGCAGGAGGGATCTGCTCAGCTGCCTTCATGACAGAGCCTCTTCAGTGCCTGGAGCAAGGGGGAGGGTGCTGGGAGGATACTGACAGCCAAACGCCACCACAGAGGACACACGGACAAAGCAATGCCCCAGCAATGCCCTTCTCCTGCAGGTACCAGTCACACAGCGTCAGACTTGGGTTCTGTGTACAAGCTCCCCTGGCCTTCTAGAAGGCAAGACCAGAGGCAGTGACCCAGGGGTCTGATAGCATGGGACACTTGTCTTGGTTTTTCCCATAGCCACTCTTGGGACAGAAGCAGGCCACAAGGTCCCCATTCCATCTGCGTGCATGGAGGCTGGAGAGGCTGGGGGGGTGCTCAAGAGGTGGCCTTAAAGTCAGTCCTGGGGCACAGGCTGCCTCAGGGTCCTGCTGTTCAAGACTGATGAAGAGCCAGACCCAAGTGTTGGGGTGCTCCCCAGCAGCAGCCGCCCGGCTGCCTCCCGCTAATGAAAGTGTTACTCCACAAAGCAGCAAGGTATGTGTTGTCACTGTTTCAATTATTTATCTGTTTACCCGGCTGCAGTTTTCCGCTTGTCTCAGCAACTCTATTATAGACCGAGAGCTCGCAGCCTCTCGCCGCTCAGCTGGGCTCCGCGCTAACAGCCTGCGAGGGTGGCCTCATGCCTGGGCCTGGAGAAGTGGAATTAACTCCCCGCGCGCGGCTCCTCTGGTAGGAGCAGGAGAGAGGGGGCTGCCAGGGGGCAGGGTGCGGTCAGGGATGGGGAGATGCTGAGAATGACTTCCCCAGGTCTGTTCCCCCGACTGGGAGAACTGGCCTCCCGGAGCACACCTGTACCCAGGCTGACTTAGAAAACACGCATTTGGTGTAACCCATCCAGCATCTGTGAGGCACCCACCGTGTGTCAAGCACTGGCCGCATCTGTTACCTGTTCCATAGACCAGGAGCAACCGAGGATAAAGACACCTGCGTGAGTAGGTGGAAGGATGCTAATACATTCGTGGATTATGTGACTCCGAGTGGGATCAGCTGTAGGACTTCCCCTGACTAGGTTTCCTCTCAGCCCCCACCAAGCCCATCTGCCTCTCATCGCCACTCCAGACTTATCTAGCTCATTACTCCGCCCATTTCCCTCTGAGGCTGGTGCTAGGTTGCTCTCATCCGTGCAGCCCGAGGACAGAGAAGTGTGTCGTCTCACCTCACCTGCTCTGCAGAAGGGACCCAGATTCCAGAGTAGGATGGCAGCGTGGAGGAGGAGGAGGGCTGCGGTGTGGGAGAGGAGGCGGCATCTCTGACATGGGGCTCCATGCTGGCACTTGCCCAGGAAAGACACTGTATTAAGATGCTCATAGCATGCTTCTGGGGCTACTATCTTAACCCAGGGCATGCCCCACAGTGACTGAGGCCAGGGTGGTGCAGGGTCTGGGGCGGGAGGGGCTGAGAGGCTCCATGTTTTCAAAGTTAGAACAATCTTGCAACCACAACCCTGCCTGGGGTCATGATCACAGCCCTGCCTGGGGTCAGGGACACAGACCTGCCTGGGGTCAGGATCACAATCCTGCCTGGGGTCAGGATCACAGCCCTGCCTGGGGCCAGGGTCACAGCCCTGCCTGTGGCCAGGATCACAACCCTGTCTGGGGTCATGATCACAGCCCTGCCTGGGTCAGGGTCCCAGCCCTGCCTGGAGTCAGGATCACAGTCCTGCCTGGGGTCAGGATCACAGCCCTGCCTGGGGTCAGGTTCACAGCTCTGCCTGAGGTAAGGGTCACAGCCTGTGGTCACAATCACAGCCCTGCCTGTGGTCAGGATCACAGTCCTGCCTGGGGTCAAGGTCACAGCCCTGTCTAGGGTCAGGATCACAGACCTGCCTGGAGTCAGGATCACAACCTGGGGTCACCATCACAGCCCCACTGGGGTGGGTCCATTGCTCGCTTCCCTCTTCCCAATCTTCCAAGGATGCTTTGGCCCCTTAGAGACACCAAGGTACTTTCCAACCAGGGCCCTAAACTGAAAGATTGTATTTATTTACTTTATTATTTTATGAGTATGAGCATTTTGCCTTTCTGTATGTCTGTGTATCCTGCAGTGCCCATGGAAACCAGAAGAGGACACTGGATCCCCTGGAACTGGAGTTACAGATGGTTATGAGCTGTCTTGTGGGTGCTGGGAACAGAATCTGGGTCTTCTGCAGAAATAGCAGGTGATCTTAATTGCTGAGACACCTCTCTAGCTTCTGGGGGAACTGTTCTGACCCGCTTCTCTACCAGGGGAACACGACACATTCTGGAGACAGTCTTGGCTGTCACCTGAGGTCCTGGCTGTAACTGACAGGCCAGGGAGGCTGCTGACCCTTTCAATGAAGAGGACCTCCCTCAAAGCACTTTTCAGCAAACCGTTGGTGGGCTGGGGTTAAGATAGGGAGGGAAGGGCTTAATCCCCAGCACATAGTAAAAAAGCTGGGTTTGGTGTTCATAATTCCAGCACTGGGGAGCCAAGAGACAGGAGGATCCTGGAGGCTTTCTGGTCATGGAGTCCAGCTAATCAGTGAGTGCCAGCTTAAAAACCAAGATGGCTGGCACTGAGGAATGATATAAGGTTGACCTTTGGCCTCCATATGCACACAGACTCACACACCTGCACACATAAACATGTACACATACATATGTGCCTATATACCTGTGCATATACCTGTACACATATGTGAATAAGCACCCATAAACATGCACACACATGTGCCTGCACGCATGAACATGTATATACATGTGTACATGCAGATACAGAAACATGCATACCTGTACACATGTACGCATGTACCTGCACACACACATGCATGCCAAGGTTAGGGAACCGTCCATCTCTCATCTGTGCACCCCCACCCCCACCCCACTGTGCCCTGGGAAGACAATGCAACGGATGATAACAACTCACTATAGAACTAAAGACACAATGGGGGCCCTACACCAGGGCCCAGCACTCCTTGCCTATCCTGCCAGGCTGGCAAGGTTGCCTAACTGCCCCTTGGCCTCACCTTGCACCTCAGCTGCCATAGGAGAAGGGTGGCGATTCCCCCCAGCAGCCTTCGGGCTCCAGCCTTACCTACCTTCAGCTTTTTATCTCCTAAAACTCAAAACCCCCACCGCCCCAATCTCAAATTTCACTCTTTTTTTTTTTTTTTTTATTACACAAAGGAGAAAAGAAGTCCGTCAGTAAAACTGTCTCCTCAAATTTATTTGCTGGGACTGAGGGTTTTATGACTAGGAAAATACACTCACCCCCACACGTCCACACACCCCTACACCCCAGATAAAGCAAGGAAGAATTACCTGAGCTGTAAATCCCTGCTGAGAGCCGAGGAGCAGGAGAGCCTCAAGGACAAGCCTGCTTTTCTTTGGTTTTTATTTACATTTTTTTCCTTTTTTTTTTTTTTTGAGACGGTGTCTGGCTGTGCTGAAACTCACTGCGGGAAGTTCAGCCTGGCCTCCAACTTGCGAGTGTGAGCTGTGTGCCTCCACCTGCCGAGCCTCTGGGATTCCAGAGGTGCACGAGCACCCTGCTCCTTACAGCCTTTCCCCTGGGGCAGCGTGCAAACTGGCCCTTTTTTATCTTGACTGCATGCTGGGGAAAAGGGACCACTGCCTGCTTGGGGCCACCGTGGTGGTGTCCCATTGGTCAGAGCTCCTGACCATCCGCTGAGGGCAAGGGTGGGAAGTGTGTGAGACTCGGGCACAGTTTCAGTCCCTGGGCCAGAGGAAGGCAGGGACGGTGGTATAGCCCATCATGTCCCGCTCGGGATCTGATGGGGGCAGAACTCAATCCACAGCTGAGGGTGAGTCTGCAGTGGTAGGTGTGAGCTAACAGGTACCCATGATGCTCCTGGAGGTGCAGAGAGTTCTTGGGAGGGAAGGTGACCCGAGAAGTCTTCTTGGAGGCATACAGGTTCAAGAGGCACACTTCTGAGTGTGTCTGTGGGGGCCATAATCAGCAGTTCCCAGAGGATTAACTAGGAGGGAGAGCCACCTTCCTTGTCTGTGGCACCCACCAATACCTAGGTCTAGGTCTCCCTCTTTCTCCCTCACTTCTTTATTCTCTCCCTCTGATTGCCATGAGCCGAGGGAACCTCCAAAACCACGAGCTAAAAGGACCCTTCCTTCCTCGAAACTGAAGTTTCCCCAGGCATTTCGTCACAGTGCCAGGCTGATTGGCACAGGTGGGTCTGTGGGGCAGCTTAGCCCAAAGCTGGTTCTTCCTGCCCTGGAGGACTACTGGATGTGAAGCAAGCCTAAGCCCCTCCCCACTGATTTAGGGTGCCTGTAACTATCTCTGAGCTCTTTAAAAAATAAAAAAACATTTTATTTATTTTTATTTATGCACATTGGTGTTTTGCCTGCACGTATATGTGTGTCTGAGGGTGTCAGATCCGCTGAGACAGGAGTTACAGACAGTTGTGAGCTGCCATGTGGGTGCTAGGAATTGAACCCGGGTCCTCTGGAAAGCAGCCAGCACTCTTAGCCGCAGAGCCATCTCTCCAACCCTAGCTCTGAGCTCTTGAGCAGCAAGCAGGTTCACCTCTCAGGGCTCCCTTCCCCATCTGTAACTTGGGATGGGGCTGCTGTGACTTATAATTCGTCCTTGTGAGGACTTAGGGGGAAGTGGCTCACAGGGTGCTCGATCCTTCCCCACCCTCTTGGCTGGTGCTGGAGAGTGTGCCCTGCTCTGTGAAAGCCTGGAGTTCCAGAAGGTTGGGAACCAGCATGGCACATCCCGAAAGGTACCAGAAGGCCAGCAGTGGAGGCCTGGACTCAGGGAAGGATGCAGGGCACAGACTGTACTCTGAACCCTCAGCACAGGCAGCCAAGGGTGCGCTGAGCAGAACCTGGAGGGCGATTAGGGCTCTGAGACACCACCATCATGTCGTGATGCTGAGGGACTGTGGCCAGACAGACAGACAGCTGTAAGACTGGCATGGTGAAAGACAGGCAGGACCCTGCAGCTCAGCTAAGTTACTGAGGCATGCTGCCACCTGAGGACCAGGGCGCATGGCTTCTCCCTTCCTCAGGGAAGACTCTCCCATTGAACGTTCTCAGACTCAGTTACTTTTCTTGCTGCTCTGATGACATACCCAAGAAGCTACAGAAGCAGGGAAGGGTTTATTCTTGCTCCCGGTCCATTGGGGCAGCTGATCACATTGCAACTGCAGTCAGGAAGCAGAGAGGGGAAGAGAGCGCTACTGCTCAGTGGTGCTCAGTGGTGCTCTGCTAGCTTTCTCCTTACCCCAGCGCGTGGGATGGTGCCACCCACTCTCAGGTTGGGTCTTCCCACCTCATCCAGAAGTTCTCTCACAGACATGCCCAGAGGTAGGTTTCCATGTTGGTTCTAAATCCAGTTACACTGACAGTAGAGATTGACCCTCATATACAGGTAACTGAAATTGCAGAGTAATGTCCTGCTCAGGGAACAGACTGTGTCCAGCACACTCCTTGAGTTCTTACTGTGCGCCCAGCATTACACAGACTCACACAGACGCAAATGTCCAATGGACATCAGTGACAAATCAGTTTCCACAGAGCCACACTGTTGTGTGGCCAGTCTAGGCAGCCAGCACATAGTAGGTGCTTTTTTAAAAAAATATAGTTTCATCAAGTCCCAACCTGTCAACCTTTCTGCTAAGAGTTCCCCAAGTTATCAGCTACGTGTTCTCCGTACTGTTCCTAATCTGGGCCTCAGTTTCCTGAAATGCCCCATGAGGAAAATGAGGTCTGGTGGCCTCTGAATACTCTGTCTTCTTGTATGGTCCCAGAGGTGTGACCCCAGTGGTGTGGCTCTAGACAGCCAGCCCGAGCTGACCACAACTTGTCACGTTCCTCCACCCCACCCTCAATGCCAGGCTACCCCCCCCATATTCCCCCAACACACACACCAGCAACCCTGGCTGTGGCCAGGCCAGATGGATTTGCAAGTGGGCTCATAGAAGCACAGCCAATGGATGCAGTCCAGCCAGCAGCAGGAGGGCCCACTGGTCAGCCAGCCACATTTTAATTTGAAAAAACAAATAATTCCTCAACTTCAGCCTTCTCACCAATGCTCCTAGATGCCACCATCCGTAAAAAGGAAAGAGAAACAAAAAAAAAAAAAAGAAGAAGAAGGAAAGGGGGGGTAGGAATCACCTCCCTCCTCCCCCAGCCCTTTCTCTTTGTGTTTCACAAAACCAATTACAGGTTGGAAATAGCTGTAATAAACTTGATATCCCACTTACGGGCCAATCCCGCTGCGGCCAGGAAGTGTAATAGTGGCGGAGAGTAGAAACTGCGGGTTTGTGGAGCTGTTTTAAATTGCCTGCCTACATTACTCCACTCCTCTCCAGCGGGGAAGGAATTCGCTTTCCTGGAATTGGAGCAGCTGAGGTCTCCATGTCCTGGGTGGCGCAAGGGAGTGTTTTCAAGGCAGACTTTAATGAACTGATTAGATGTGGAGGAATGGATGGCCCTGGGAGCTTACATCAGCCAGGCACAGGTTCAAGTCCCCAGCAAGGCTGCTCACACTCCCTGGCGGTGAGTGAGAAAGAGCGGGGCCTGGCCGTCCCGCACTGCTGAGGGCAAAAAGAACATCTGTCGGATAATGCAGGTGACCGAACGCAGAACCAAACTACACCACGGAGCGGCCCTAGCCTCGGTGGGTAGACTGCCTGCAGAAGCGCAGGAGGCCCCAGGCCAAACACTGACAGTCCCAGCGCTCAGGTGGTACAGGAGGATCAGAAGTTTAAGGTCATTCTCCACGCAGTGAGTTGGAGATAAGCCTGGCTGCATGAGACTCTGTCTTCAATGCTGTAAGAAATGGACGAAATCTTGTAAAACACAAGGGGAGGTGGATACTGCTACGGACCTGGAATTTCAATTCTGATCTAGACAGCTCTGTGGAAGACAATGAAAAGCGATTCTGGAAGCTTCCACCACGCAACTGTCATCCAGAGGTCCCTTCTTCAATGCCCATTCAACCCTGCACGTCTAGCATGGGGACAAGCACAGGGAAGGCCCTCAATGTACATTTGTTAAATAAGTGCACAGCTCAGCCAGGGAAGGTATGGACTCGGCAGGGCCCCTGTCCTCGGTTACCACTTTTGGTGCTCGTACCAAGAGAGTTCTGCAGGGACTCACCGTGACACCAGGTCAACCCAGCATCATCAAAGGATCACCCTGGTGGACTGGGCCCTGGGCTGCAGCCTGAGTCCCTCGTGAGCCTGAGATCAGCATCTTTCTTGCAAGGCTGGGCTCTGTAGCCAAGCAGACATAGACAGTGAAGGACTGGCTTCTCATCTACCTGGCTCTGTAGTTCCTGATTCCTCCAGCAGGGTAGCAACATGGAGCTGGTACTGTGTGTGTCCTCTGTGTGTGATGGGGGTGGCATTGGAGTGGACGAGGCATTTCAGGGGAGTTGTGCATACAAATTCTATAATAGAGTCTAGCATGTGGCACATATTCACTCAAACTTTATAGAAATAAAATTGCAGCCAGAGAAGAAATGTCACCTGCTCAGGCTGCCTGACTGGCACAAGGTGAAGCGGATATTTGAACATGGCTCTGACTCTGAAGACCCAAAAGGAAGGACTTGGGGAGTTGGGCCAGGGCCAGCAAAGGGGTGGGTGTCCTGGGTACAGGGAGGGGAAAACCTGGGCAAAGATGCTCAAGATGGAAGTGAGAAGTCTGAAGGTGGAGGGAAGCCAGGGAACATTGATGGAGCCACTCGATGGTCCTTTGGGTGGGAGAGGGTGCAGATCTCGTTGCCATGGTGACCCTGGACCACTCTTCCTCTAAAGCTCCTGCCCACCTGTTCTCTACCCTGGCGGGAAGCTGTAGCCACAGATGCAGGAATGAGGGAAGATGTGTGATAGCCAAAGAAGAGAAAAAAAAGAAATGAAGTCAAGGGCCACCCACCTCCCCGGGTACCGTCTCCACCCTGCAGTGCCATCTCTGTGAGCTCCCACTCCTGGCAAGGCTGGGCTGGGGTGATTGGCTTCCCTGGCGTGTGTGGGAGATCCGGTGTTGACAGAGACAGCTGGTATCATAAATTGCCTTGTCTCATCTGGTTATGGTGTGATGGCAGACAGGCGCTCGGGGACAGGATGGGGTGGGGGTGACGAGAAGAGTACAGAAGAACAGTGTGGCTGCCAGCTTCCTTGGGGGTCCTGAGCTTGCCACGTGGGCCAGTGATCGGGCAGGTGTGATGGCTGAACTAGCGGCGTGGTGGGGAGCCAGCTCGTGTGGGTGGGCATGCATGTGAATGTGGAAGCCTACATGCTTAGGCATGGTGGGAGGTGTCTGTGGAGCTCAGATGTACTGAGCTGCCAGTACACACACTCATGGTGTGTGTGTGTGTGTGTGTGTGTGAATGTTTGCACTTTTTATGGGGAGTGGGGTATGTGCATGTCTGTTGGTGATACATGGCCAGTATATACTCCACCCCGCCGCCCCCCACAGCAGCAAGCCTAGTTGTTATGTCCCCTCTTTGCTCTGTGACTCAGGGAGGAGGAACTAGGGGTGCCAGCTGGGGCCAGGGTGTGTACATTGCTGATGACTGCCAGGCTGTTTCTACAGGAGTGCAAGAGCATCAGGCTGGCTGTCCCTGCATCTCCCACAGGCAAGGGCCACCTGAGCCCTCACACCCCACCAAATCCGTGAAGATCCCTCATCACCACCTAGGCATCCCCACTGCAAGGACAGCAAGCAGGAAGCAAGAGACACAAAAGATACCACAGGACCGACGTCCGGCACTTGAACTTCAGAGCACAGCTTACTTAACAGGACCGCTCGGGAAAGTCTCCCGGAGTAGGCCGGAAAGTAGCATACTCCCAGGGTGTGGTGTGAGAGGCTGAGCAGCAGTCACATGGGGAGGCCCTGATTCGCACTGCAGAGCTGAGCAGGGTGGTGTTTGCTCTCCGAGGTGAGAGTGCACATCTAGATCCCACGTCTCCTGCAACCCCTGCTTTCCTCATCTGTAAGTTGGGGTAGGACGAGCACACTGGAGGGTGCTCAAGATTCCCTGTGTCTGCTGGATAGAGCGGGAATCACACTGCTGGCTGCGGGGTGTGGCACAGGTTGGTGTTTATTCTGCATAGTGAAGATGGGGAACCACCAGAAGCATTAATCAGGACAGAGACAGAGTCCAGGGATATCGATTAGTCCCTCATTGAGATATACACAGTGGATCTCAAACTACCTGAGGAGAGGCGGTGAGGACAGAGAAGACTGTTTTCTGGGTCCTCTTCAAGGCTGCTAATTAGATCTTCGGATCTCAGGAGCAGGCTGGGTAAGCATGAGCACAGTGGCCTGGTTGAGTCCTATCTAGTCCCAGAATCTGTGTTATCTGTGTGCAAGGCTCTATGGCAGAACCCTGCTGTGACACCCCTACAGCATCCCAGTACTCCACCCCCGAAGCCCTGTGCCACCCTGTCTGAGAGCACACCTGTGTGCAGACTGCCATTGTAGGGACAGCTGCTTAGCTTGGGCCAGTCAGGGCAACTGGTGCCGCCAGGAAGAGTGCCAGTCCCTGGGGAGGGCCCTTGCTGTGACAATGTGGCTGGGCCCCCATTCTCAGTGCTGTTGCAAACAGTTGGGCCATGTCAGCAGGTCTGACCGCCAGCAGATCCATGACCATGGCCATCAGCAGCCTACGCCAGCCTGTGCACCTGCTATACCAGGGCGGCTGCACTGCAGACGGTGTTGGCTGGCATCTCCCGCCCTATGTAATTAACACGGTATCGTGGGCAGCTCAGCCAAGCAGAACCCGTCCGCCTGTCCATCTGCTGGCTGCTTCCTGGGACTGGCCCTTTAACACAAGCTCAGCAGCCAGCTAGGGAGGGAAGATTCCTGAAGTGATAGCTGAGGATCTGGGCTCCATCTTTGTTCAGCCTCTGGCAGGGCATGCTGGGAAATTTACATTCCACCTCTTGGCCTCAGTTTCCTCATTTGTCCGGTGGAACTGGGATGGCTGCCACCTGTGAGTTCTTGTTCTACTTGCCATGGGGAGGTTTGAGCAGTAGGCAGACTTCGGTGGCAGATGTCTATACTCTGGGGCCACACGGGACCTTGCAGTTTCTGCTCACTTATTTCTCATTCAACAAGAATGCCCTGAGTTTCTACTCAGTGCCAAAGACTGTTTTCAGAGCAAAGGACAAGGCTGAGAAGTCTCTCCTCTTCTGCAGCTTGTGCTGTACTGGGAGGAGATGGGCGATTAATCAAGGTAAAGAACAGGGAAGGAGCTTATTGGGAGGGGACTGTGTCTTCATTTAGCATGGGCGAGCACGGCTCAACTGAGTGGGTGTCTGGGGAGGCGACCAAAAGTTCAGGAGAGGAGGCTGAGACTGAGGTCCTGGGATCTTCTGGAGTCAGTCCCTGGACAGCCCTGGGACAGGTGTGCACGCCGCACTGCACAGATAAGGATCTGAGGTGCTGAGCCCTGGGTGAGGTCCTGCAGCTTTGTGTTTTGGTCACAGGTCTCTGCTTCTCGGCATATCCAAAGATCCAGGAGAGCCTGAGGGATTTACGAGCCAGCCTCAGTGTACCTGGCACCTGGTCTCTGTAAGGAAACCGAACTGTGGATTCGGTTTGGTCTGGTCTCTGTCTCTCCTGGCATCCACCTGCCTCAGTCATTGGGTCCATTGCCTGGTAAGCCATGTACATCAGTGTGATTGGCTCCTAAATATCCTGCATAGATGCCACAATTTAGAGTTAAAGGTCCATGAACAAGTCTTCTTTTTTTCTTTTGAGGTGATATTTGCATACAATGAATTGAATGCCTGTATATGTGTGTGTGCATGTGAATGTGTAGGTGCCTGTGTATGTGTGGGTGCATGTGTATGTGTGGGTGCATGTATATGTGTAGGTGCATGTGTATGTGTGGGTACATGTGTATGTGTGGGTACATGTGTATGTGTGGGTGCCTGTGTATGTGTGGGTGCATGTGTATGGCTCCCTCCCAGAGCCCAGAGGGTGACACTTGTCCTACAGGTCACAGTGGAGATGGCTCCCAGCTTGAGCCTTTGTGAGGGGTACACAGAATTCCCACTGCCCCCTTTCTCAGCAGGGGGCATGTTCTACTGAGAGGGGAGAGAGAATTGAAGAGTCTGAAGCGAGCTCTTATTACAAAGAGGCTGTCCAATAAAGATCACTCAGTATATTAAGAAAAAAATCTTTACCTGGCTTTGAACAAACACTTGGTATTATTACAACCAGGAAAAAAAAATCCCATTTGCTTTTCATTATAGATCCGGTATGTTTGTTTTCTTGTTCAGAGAGCCAGGACTACATGGACGGAGTGATTTAAGAGAGGCGGCAGGAAGCATGTGGGATCTAGAGCCATGCAGCCTTGGGTCCATATTCCAGGTGGACTGACCCATTGAGAGATGCAGGCCAGGCAACTACATTGGAAGCTTCAGGCTACCCATCTGTAAAATGGGCTACAGCAGTCCCCTTCCCAAGGTGAGGCAGAGGCAAAATGTCTGTACGGTTCTGTCACTGCCTTGTGTAACCTCAGATCTCAGGGGCTGGTCAGACACAGCGAGGCATGCCTGTAGCCGCCAGAGACCTACAGGGAAAGGGAACACCTAGTCGACTCTGTGCCAGGAAGCAAGCCCCTGATATAGTCAAGTATAAGAAGCTAGGAGACGGTTGTGAGTTATGTTTAGGGAACATGGGTCGTCATAAAACCTGGGTGGTAAGAGGGACCTGGGGGTGGGGGAAAGGTCAGGAAGGAGAATGATGACCAGAGTAGCTACAAAGCCCTACGATGGGACACAGTTGGCTGCAGTGAGGTTGTACCGAGTGGTTGGTAGAAGCTGAGTGGTGATTTCTGGGGTCAGATCACGTGAGGTCTTCAAGGCTGCTGTAGGAGGTTGGATTTTATTCTCAGTGTCGTGAGAAGACACAGGGAGGTTTAAAGCAGAGGCCTGGTTTGTGTGATTAGTCGACCTCTTTAGCTCTTAGTGGAGAAGGAAGGATGGGGGCAGGAGAGCCTGGCCAGGGGCTCCTCCAGCCTGAGAACAGATAGCAGCTCCCACCAGGGCACGAGGGGTTGGTCTTGTTGCTTCCTCTGAGGGACTTCAGTGAACATCTAAAGGCCAGGTGGGACCTGCAGGCTTAAGTGTGGACACTGTCTAATTCGGGGCTGGAGGAGAATGAAGAGACCCTCTCCCGCTTCAGGACAGTTCGGCCTTGACAAGGACTAGCGGCCCGTGGTGGTGTCTCTGCTCGCTGAGCCTCAGTGTTCTCCAGATCACTCAACCCATGCCAGAAAGTTCAGAAAGGGCTTGCCTGGTCACACAGGCATAGGATAGCAGCATTGCCAGGACACAGGCATCAAGAGTGACCTTTGGAGAGATGAGAACATGCAAGGTTCTGCGCTCAGTCTCTGTACCCACTCACTCCAGCTCTCAGAAATAGGAGCTATTTGTAGATGAATATATTAAGGTTGTGGTCATATGACAGGAAGACGCAGCCAGAGAGCCCTACCTCTTTCACAATGGTTTCATGGGACATCTTCTCCACGGCCCAGCATCTTGTGTGGCTATATTTCCTTAAGGTCCAGAAGTCAAGGAAACTCACAAGTCTCAAGAGGCTCCTAAAACTTACAAGATTCCAAGGCCCCACTCCAAGATTATGTCAGCAGGAGGAATTGCTACAGAGAGGAGACTCCTGGGAAGAATTGCCTGAAGTCATGCTGGGAACTTCAAGATTGCAGCTTTGATGGTGTCATGTATGTGAGGTGGGCTCTTCTGTGACGCAGAATACACACTCCTGTAAGTAACACCAATAAACTCTCACTGGTTCATGAAACTGGACTTAGTTGGGATTGTTTCTTTGGTCTGTACCCTGCCTGGAGTAAACAGACATCTGTCTACATCTCTTCAGGGAAAGTCTTAGAAACCCCTCCGGATGCCTGATGCCATGCCAGCCACCTGCTGAACTAGCAGCCGTCAGAGTCACTGGTGAATGGAGATATCTCACAGTGACCTCTGAATACCTGTTCACAGCCCCAGAGACAGAACCATCTCCATACAGCATGTGGCGGGTGAGGAATGCACGGGCTCCACTTGCCTGGTCAACTAAGGCCTCGTGGCTGAGGGCTTGGACCAAAGACTGAGGCTGTGGCTGGACACGGGGCAGCCACTGTGGTTTTGGACTGGTCATCTGGCCACGCTGGCTATGTGGGGAAGGAGAGGGAAGATAGTCACAGAGATGGGAAGGAAGGACCAGGAGACTAGGATGCAGACCTTCACATTTAAAACCTGGTAGTCAGGGTTGGGAAGACGGCTCAGGCAGTAGAGCACTAGCTATACAAACACAAAGACCGGAGTTCAAATCCCTAGCGCCCTTGTAAAAGCTGGACACAGTGGCTCATGCCAGTAGCCACATCACTGTGGGGATGGGAGGACCCCAGGGCCAGCTAGTCTTGCTGAATCGATGAGGTCCAGGCTCAGTGTGAGACTCTGCCTCAGAAGGTAAGTTGGAGGGTTGGGGGGACGGCTCAGCAAGGAAAAGGTGCTTGCTGCGCAGGTCTGACAGCTTGAGCTTGATCCTGGAACCCATGGAGGAAGGAGAGAAGTGACTTCCATGGGCTGTCCTCTGACTTCCTCAAGCAAACTGTGACATAAGGGCACCAACACACACGTGTGCACAAGTAAATGAAGTAAGGTGGAGAGCAATTGAGGAGGAGCCTGAAGTGGGCCACGGGCCTCCACACGCACACACACTCACATGCGCACGCATGCACATGCATGCACACAGATGCACACGTGCACACACAAGCCAGTCATTCTCTCAGGAGCCTGTGACGTGGCTTTCTAAGCTGACACTGAGGAAAGCATGGGCAGGCTGTCATGAGTTGGTTACCTCAGTCCTACGTCCTCCATGAAGCAGAGAAGGTGACACTGAAGTGACAGGCTCCATTGTGTAAGGACTGTAGCTGTCAGGGCTTAGAGATGAAGCGATGTTTCTGCAGTAGCTAGCAGATTCTGTATGGGAGCCCATGAAGGCTCATCCCTGTGTCTGACCTTAGGAGGCAGGCAGAGGAGCCATCCCTTGGTGCCTGTCTGGTCTGCAAAGACACCTTGTTCTTACACATCAGCTCCTCTGGGACATGTGATCCCAAGATGGCATAGCCCCTGCTCCTCAGCCTGCAGAGTGAAGGCTGGAGACACCTGAACTGTCAGGTAAATACCACCATGACAAAGGCGCGTCCTCGGCGGGACAGTGAGGTGTGACTGGCACAAAGCCATCAGATCCACGTATGGCCTAGTATGGGGAGCAGTGGCTGATAGCTTGATGGCACCCATTGGGGAGATTTCTTTCCCTTGTGAAATCTGATAGACATGATGTGAAGGGGCCTAGGATCAGCATGGGAGGCGAGAAGGAACGCCACCATCGCAGGTCCAGCCTGTTTCCAGCGTGGCTGACAATGGCAGCCCTGTCACTGTGGTCAGACACTGACATGAAGTCAGTGGTGGATTCTAAGCCTCCATGAGTGGAGTCTGGCCTGGCCCTTCTTGATGGTGGAGACACATGCCAGCGCTGGGCTGGTATGCCCTAGGTGAGCTGGGGAGAAAAGTTGCCACCATCTTGGGACATATGGGTGACAGACACCAAATAGAGGGAGAACTGAGGGGACACAGGTAAGAGGGGTTGCGCTGTCCTCTGCCCCTCTCCCCTAGGAAAGGCAGGGTTTGGGAAATGTGTTAGCTTTGTGTGCATGTATGTGCATGCTCGAGTGAGCAAGGCTACACATGTGTGTATTGTGCCAGTGCACATGCCAGTGTGCACATGCCAGTGTGCGCATGCCAGTGTACATATGCCAGTGTGCACATGCCAGTATACACATGTCAGTGACCTCATGCCAGGCTGACTCCTAGATCCAGTCTCTTCTGAAGCTGGCCACCTGTGTCTTATCCCTAAATTCTGATCATTTGTTCATCCCATGCACTCCGTAGTCAGCCTAATCCCGTTAAAATGAGGTCAGGGCCTTCTCCTGACCCCCAATTAGATGAGGGGTCCTTTAAAGAAGACTCTAATTCTTCCATGGGCTCTTTGGAGCTGAGGGTAAATCCCCTTCTTCTTACTGGTCTCCCCTGAGGGAGGGATATGTCTCCCATTCCCTCTGTCTTGGAAGACCCCGAGGCAGAGCACACGGGACTATAGACTCTGTACCCCTGGGGGACCAGTTGAGACCTTCTCTATGGCTGCACAGCTGAGGGACCCAGGAGGACCCAGGAGGACCCAGGAGGACCCAGGAGGACCCAGGCCTTGCAGAGCTGAAATAGCAGAGACCCTTTTGCGATGTGGTGAATGAGAGCCTGCTTCAACTTTTTACCCCTCCCTGTCCACATTGGTGTCTCTCTCTCTAAAGAGCCACCACTTGCTCCCTGACTGAGTTACAGGCTGGCCATGAAACGTGTTCTGGTCAAGAGGAAGGTGTGACTAAGGACTGCACACAGGCTTCTGGTATAACCATGAGAACCTGTTGAGCTGTCTGCCAACAGGGGACAGGGCTGAGCTACTGGCTGCTCACATTCCTGTAAGGCCAGCCTGGGTTATCCAACAGTCAGCCGGCCCTAGACATGTGAGTGAGCACGGCTGCCCCAACATCCCCCCCCCCAGATGTGTGAGCACAAAGCACCCATTGCTGTCCCTGCCCGCCTAAGAGGCTCTGCGGGCATCTGCTACGCACCGTTACCACGGCAACGGATAATGACACATGGATGGTCAAGAATCTGGGTTCTAGAGTCCAGCTGTCTGAGATGAGCTCCTGGCTCCACCGTAGTTGGGCCACGTGACCTGGAACAAGTTGTCACGTATCTAGCCTCTGAGCTTTTCAGTCTCCTTGTCTGTCCAATAAGAATAGCAACAGACGCCTGACGGGGTGTTGAGAGCATTGAATGATCCAGGTCACATGAACTGCTTAGAATGGGACTTGGCACACAGCCCGTGGTCAGCAGCATCGACTCGTAATACCGTGCTACTGTAGAGCCTGTGAGATACACTTCAGGGTCATCTCTACGAGGGGCCGCATAGCCTATAAGAAAGGGACTCTCTCCTCTCATCAGGCTCCATGGAATTCCTAATGCTCTCTCCTCTCCCCGGCTCTCCAACTCCCTGGCTAGACAGAGAACTCTGCTACTAGAAGTAATGCCAGGGAATGTCCAGGTCTTGGGCATAGCTGGGGCCTCGGCAGCTGCCAGGCTCCAAACTTCAAGAATAGACAATTTGCTTGGGGTGAGGGGGGCTTCTTTTTTGAGCTCTCTGGCTGTGTGAATCTGGTGCTAAAAACTCTGTGTGAAGAGCAGAGGATTCAGCCAGCGGCGTGTGTGGGGGCGGCGAGCATGCGGGCGGCAGGCAGGATGGACACCCTTGTCCCCAGCTGCAGGGAGACTGTCAGCGGAGGGGGCAGTTGGGCAGCCCTGATGTTAAACATGAAGGCTCAGTGTGCGTTTCGGGGAGGGGAAGGAGTACAGCTTGCAGGAGGGAAGAATGAAGCTGTGCTTACAGCTGAGAGTCTTCCCAGACACCAGATGCCAATTCACACCTCGATCTGGAACCCAGGGAGCCAGGAGCATTCTAGAACTAAGGTCTTCCCCTACACCAACATGGGGGGTCTGGGGCTTGTTCTGTGTGTTGTATTTACACACAAACAGACACACGAGGACGGAGGACTCTCTCCATAGTCGCCCACACTAATATTTCTGCAGCCCAGCGTCTGGATAGCAGTGTAAGTGACATTAATAGAGACCATGCAAAGAGCACCTTATTGCCAGGCTGGGGCTGACGTCAAGTGCTTCAAGCGGGGCTCAGCCTGCCACCAAATACCCCCTCCCATCCTCCATCTTCCTAAAACACTGTTTTTCAGTTTCTAGACCTTTGGGGGTTTCCAGGAAAGGGTCCAGGTCAGTGACCTATGTCGGTGGCGGTGACCACATCTGCGGGCATTCACGACATCTGTCACAGGGGAGCTCCTGTGCCTCCTCCCTCTGGCCGAGGAGTGGAAGGTAGGCTCATATATCATGGCTGATCAGACAGAGCTGGGAAGGAGGTGAGCTGCCCTCAGAACCTTCTGGAACTCAGAGCCATAGGAAGGGAAGGCTTCAATTTACAGTTTTCCCCAACACAGAGCCATCTGTTACAGATGCAGGCTCCCCACCCTCCTGCCTCACCAGGAGATCCCAGGAGGACTCTGTGCATGTGGTCTCTGCCCATTTCACAACTGGAAAAACCAAGGCATACTCTACAGCACCCAACAGCAGCAGCAGAGCACGCATGCTCCACACAACATCGTCCTTAATGACGGCAACCAATGCTAGCTGGGCTTTTCTGTGTGCTGGTGGGGTTCACGACGGAGCAGGCATGTTACAGGCAGCCCATAAATGCTTCCTTCCTACTGGTTTGTCTCAGCACAACGCTGGCGGGAAGCAGAGACAGGCGACCCCACTGGAGATGCTAGGAGAGGGGAAATGGACCATCCCCTCAGAAGGGAGGGAGGGAGGGACCCCCAGTTCCCCGAATTTAAGATAACGAGCAGGGAAAACAATCACTTTATTTAAATGAGTGGAGGAACGACTTGCCCTCTCCCAGTGAGAGGAGGCGGTTAAGGGGCTTATTTTATTTTGGGCCCTAATAATATTACAATCTCCAGGCCGGTTATTATCTGTCACTTTTCAGGGAAGATCGAAAAGAAAATTGTTTCAGCCCCAGCAATTGTGAGCCTCTCGGTCTGATGAGTTGTTGTTCCCACTTCGATATTACATGCAGCCCTGTCAGGTGACCTGCCTGGATGGGCGGCTTTGTTTAACTGGGGAAGGGGGTGAGGGGAAAGAGGAGAGTACACTGGAGCCACGGGGGATGGGCAGGCAGTGAGAGCAGAGTACCCCGGCTCTGTGTGTGCCCGGGGCTGGGTAGTCTGGTTGGGCAGGCCCCAAGGGCACTGGGACTTAACACTTGAAAATTATTTGTTTATTATTATTTTTCTCTGTTGTAACTCTGGCTGTCCCGGAACTCACTCTGTAGATTAGGCTGCCTCAAACTTACAGAGATCCATCCACCTGCCTCTGCCTCCCGAATGACTTCTCTGTCAGAATTATTTCTGTTTCAAGGATGAGGAAACTGAGGCTCAGAGAGGTTGTAGGCCTGGCCTAAGTCACACAGGTCACTGATCACTGACAGGACTCTGCTTGCATCCTCTGGCCCACACACAGCAGCTGCTGTCACTTGTCACCCCTCACAGGCCTTCACAACCCCGCCAGAGGCAGATGTCATAACAGCCCTCCTCAGCTAACACTGCAGTGGGGACAGACACCAGTCAGTGGGTCCTCCCAGGGGTGGGGTCGGTGTGGGGTCCTGGGCCCTCATCGCCTGTCGGGGCCTGAGCGGGGAGCATGCCTCAGGCCAGTCTTCTTGTGTGTGCAAGGTCCTGAGTTCCTAGGTCTGCAGACTCAGGCTGTCTGGAGGGAATGTCCTGGAATGTTCTTTAACAGGCCTCCTGGGGTGATTTTTCAGATGCTCTGAAGTTAGAGCAGCTGTATTCTAGACAGATCTGGATACTCTTCTGGGGACTCAGCCTTTTCTCCCCAGTTTCTGCAGCCACTCCTACCTGGTGGGCTTCATTCTCCTTCCTCCATCTGGTCTACCCCCGTGGCTCTCCCTGGCTCACATCCGGAATAAATTGCTGAGGCTCAGATCTGTGTCTCAGAGGGCAGGGGCTTCTTCAGATGCTCTGCTTCAGACGGGCCCACCCAGCCCACCCAGCCCTTCCGAGTCCACAGGACAGGGCCTCTGGGATGTAGCTGTTGACAGTTCCTCCTCCTCTCCTTCCAGTCTCCTCCTCTTCTCTTCTTTTCCATTCCTCCCTCCCCCTCTCACCTCTATCATCCCCTCCTCCTTTTTCTCTCTCCTCTCCCTATACCTTCCATTCCTCCCCAACTCCCCCTCCTCTTCTTCCTCGTCTACCTCCTGACCTCTAAGAGATGAGCCTTCCCAGTCAACCACCATGCTGCCTCACCTGTCACCTCATGCAACTTCTCAAGATCCCCTGAAGCATGCGTGGTTCTCCTGATCTTGGCGTGGAACAGGTGATGGAGGTGGAGCGTGGGTGGGCTGAGAGGTGAGGTGAGACAGTACAGGGCCCGCCCCTCTCTGCTCTGGCCAGCCGGGGTCAGCATGCATGACTGAGATACATCAGGATGCTCCTGTCCTCGAGGCAAAGGATCCCTCGGAGTCCTCAGCCCTGATACCTCCTCTCTCACATTGGCGGGCAAGACCCCTGGCCAAGCAAGGCCAGGATGGGTCTCCATGGTGACCATGCCGTAGTTTTGAGGAGACTGGCCGTCTCGCCAGCAGCCCCTGGGTCTTTTGGCTTCTGGCTGGTCTTGGGCCTCTGGACTAGGACACCTGCCCTTTCCAGATGCCAACAGGGAGTCTTTCCAAGACGATGCTGAAGATTTATTCCTGAGGGTCTCCTCTGTGCCTGTCCTGGGCCTCTGCCAATCCATTCTGCTCCTGCAGCCCCAGAAGGGAAGGCTATCATGGCTAAGAATGCTCTGCGGGCCAAGCATCTTCCAGGGACTTATCTGAAACACCCAACTGTCAGTGCTGGAGGTGGGGAGGGGTTTCTTTTTTTCTCTTTTCTTTTCTTTCTTTCTTTTTTTAGACAGAGTTTCTCTGTTGTAACTCTGGCTGTCCTGGAACTCACTCTGTAGACCAGGCTGGCCTCCAACTCACAGAGATCCACCTGTCTCTGCCTCCTGAGTGCTAGGATTAAAGGCATGGGCCACCATTGCCTGGCTAAAGACAGCAGTGGAGTTTGGGGTTTTTTTTTGTTTTGTTTTTTGTTTTGTTTTTAGATTTGCTTGTTTTATTTATGTGCATACTCTATCTGTGTGTTCATTTGCATGTCCAAAGGGGGCATCTGATCTCATTATAGATGGTTGTGAACTACCATGTGGGTGTTGGGAAATGAACTCAGGACCTCTGGAAGAGCAGCCAGTATTTTTAACCACTGAGCTATCTCTCTAGCCCCAGGGACAGGGGTGGTGGTGGTGGTAGTGGTGGTGGTGGTGGTGGTTCTTACAGCACCCAGAGAAGGAAGAAAACAGGCTCAGGGATGAGGGGGAGGCTGGGCAATCACATACATCTAGCTGAGACAGAGCTGCCATTTCACCCAGAGTTTCCACAGCATTCAGGCATGAGAGAGAGGCGGGGGTGGCGGTGAGTGGGGAGTGCCTTACTGAGGGCACAGGAGCAGCTAGAATGCAGGAGATCCTGAAGAGGCTGAAGATGGGGCAGAGGTCACTTACAAACTGTCGCCAAGGGATGAGTGGGCACCACGCTCTGGCCCTCTCTGTTCTTCATCGCCATTACAGACGACACAGTTTTCAACATCCCCACTTCCGTGCCACATCCAGGGACAGGGTAGGATGCTCGCTAGTATTTGGTATCTACTGTGTGCTTGCTGTCCATCGTGAATCTCGCTGATCCTTTTCTCTAACCCTGACATCACGAAGTGAGCGTGGATCTGCTCATTTTACAGCTGAAGAGACAGAGGCTCCCAGTGCCCCTCCCCCACACCCCCACCTACATGCTCAGTACTTAAGTTGCCAACCCACCCTGGCAGGCTGGCCCCAGTATACTCTCTTCGTTCGCAGTACGCCAACGTCGCTCATCCACTGGCCTCCAGGCAATCTGGCAGGCACCCAACTCGAGGTGATCTTTTCCCTTTTCACTCTGTTGTTCATTCACCCAGAGGCTCAGCAGCCAGTCATTTCCCTCTCTTTCAATATTTATTAGTGTTTTACCTGCTGCCAAAGGGACCCAAGCAGAGGCAGAGGGGCAGGAAGACTGTGGGGCTGGGCTGGGCTTCTTGTACGCTCTGCCCACGAGGAAGGCAGAGGAGCTCTTAGCTCTAGGAGGCAGCGGCTGCAGGCCATGTTCCTGGGAACGAGGCTTTGGTTGAGACACCACTGTGAGTTTCTTATTTGGTACCTATGTGGCTTTTGCTTGCATACACCCACTCACTGACACACAGCGAAGCTGGTTCCCTCTCATGGATTGACTCCTGGTCTGTGCAGACACAAACACAGGCTGCAGGACACAGCCCAGTCTGAGTTAGCCCACCCTTCACACCCCGCTCATGAAAGGGTACTCTCCTCAAAAGGTCTTGAACAGTGCCCTTCATTTCACATGTGAGGGAAACTGAGGCTCCGGCTAGCTTTCCTTTCCCAATCTGGTCCCTCCTGCCATCCTCCCTGGCTTTGCCTAAAGCACCAATGGCCAAGGTCAAGGTCACTGGAAGTCCCAAAACTGGAGATGACCTCGCCTGTCACGCTCACTGGGCCCACCCTCCTGCCTCTGGGATGCTATTCCTCAGTCAGGCCAAACCAGCCGAGCCTGGTGGTTTACACCTATAATCTCAGCACCAGGAAGCCGAGGCAGGAGGAATACCTTGAGTTGAAGGCTAGCCTGGGCTACAGAATGAGAAAAAAAAAAGCTGAACAAAAATCAAGTAGGACTGAGAAGGAGGTGGGTAGGGTGATAACAGCTCCAGCAGCCGCGGTTTCTCCCTAGTCCAGCATCTTTCAGTTTTAAAGTGAGCTGAAGGGAAGCAATGGGGTAGGGGTGGGGTGTGCCACCGGCTGAGAAAAGGCCCCCAAAAGGACACTTGGGTGCTCTTGGGTGCTCTCGTGTCCTTTTTGTCATCTGTGATCTACAGTAATACCACCCTGGTATCCTACTATGTGACACATAGTAGGCACATAGTAGGCACTCAGTGAGAAGCTCACTGACTCAGAGTGGGTCGATGTTCAAGTGTTTGTTGATGGAAACTGAGCTCTGTTAGTCAGGCATCAGGAAAACCAGAGTCAGCCGGTTTCAACTCCACCCAGGACTTGACATTGAAGCTCTAGGACACCCCTCCCCCAATCCCCTCACGCACACAGAGTTTCCACCGTGCCCCAGGGAATAGTGTCTGTCCTAGTAGTGTTACAGGCCATGACGACGGGGAGTGTGTCTCTATATAAAATGAAAGGCATTGTCATTCCAAGGGACTGTCCTATGCATTTCTTTTGCGCTGTTGCTCCATAGGAAGTCCCTCCTTAGCACTGACTTTCATCTCTCCTGCTGTGGTGTGGTGAAGAGGGTTGCATTCCAGGAGGCACAGGCCAAGGCTTCCCGCAGGAGAATGTCACTACTGGTCATAAGGAGTATGAAGATTAAAAATAACATGTATGACTTCTTTAAAAAAAAAAAAAACTTCTTCCACTTTCAATGGCTGTTCAGAGTCGACAGTATAATTTGCTTGACTGCCCTGGCCCGTGGCTTATCACCGAGGGCCTAGCAACTCCAAGAGGGGAGGATTATGCAAATAGAAAATCAGCTTTCAAGAAAGTGGGCTAATCCAATATTACCAGGAGCAGAGAGAAGCCACTGAGAGGGTGAGCTGTGGAGACACGAGTGAGCCTCTTCCTGGCAGGAACCTGAGCAGGGGGGGGGGGGGGGGGGGGGGGCAAAGGAGAGGGTGGCTTTGCTGGCACCCAAGCCAGGTTCAGGAAAGGGGAGCTGGTCTTCACCTCCCCAGTATTCTGTGGGGCTGGGGGAGTGGGCATTTGACTGGCTTTGTTCCACGGCTTTAGGAAGTTAATGTTTTGCTGGGATAGCTCCCCCCCCCCCCCCCCAGAGACCCTGAAGACAGAATGGGGAGGAAGGGCTAGCAGCCAGTGAGAAGACTCCCCGGTGAGTCTTCACAATGGACAGACCCTACACACCAGGCAGGGCAGGCAGTGTGCTTAGAATGTCACAGTGAAGTGCTCACTCCTGGAGGGAGCCCAGGGCACCGGCTCCTCTGTGAACTGTGAATGGAAGCACCATGGACAGCTCTTGAGCCACTGCTGGGATTACCGGCAGTGCCCACACCCAGGCAGGGATCTAAACGCAGCAGCTCCTCACTCTTGAGTAACAAGCACTCTTCCAACTGAGCATCTTCCCAGCATCCACTTCTCTACCGAAGGAAGGACTGGGGACTGGAGGTTCAGGTCTGACCTGTCGCTTTCCTTGGGGTCACTGCAAGGCACTGATGAAGCTTAAAGGCAGATGAATGGAGCGAGGGAAGCCTCCACTCTCTTGATAGTCCCAACCGCGGTGCTGAGGGCGTGGCGGAAGGAGCCATGCTCAAAAACAGGTGCTAGGTAGATTCTATCGATGCACGCATGTGTGGGTAGGAAAACGGGTAGGTGGATGTGGATGCATGCATGTGTGTGTGGCAGATGGATGGATGGTTGGAAAAGGATGGGTAGATGGATAGGTGGGTAGGTGGATGGGCGAGTGGATGGTTGCATGGTTAAATACACAGGTGTGTAGAAGGATGGATGAATGGGTGGGTGGATCAATGGATATGTAGAAGGATAGATGGCTGGGTGGGTGGATGAATGGATAGATGGGCGGGTGAATGGTTGAATGGATGAATGGTGGCTGGATGGGTGGTTGGATGAATGGGAGGTTGGATGGATGGGTAGGTTGATGGATGGATGGATGGATGGATGGATGGATATGTAGTGGATGGTTGGCTGGGTAGAGAGAGTCACATAACTGAGTGATCACTGTGCTCTTATGGGCTCTAGACAGAGTCTCTTCATGAGATCTTAGAATGAATTGGCATGATGAGACACTCTGCTGGGCCTTTTATGTTTGAGTGTGATGCAGGCAGCAGCCTCTTTGATGGTCAATGAGGAATCCTCAGAGCTTCAACCAGACCAGAGGAAACCGTGCAACAGATAGTCCTTTGTGAGGGATATCGGTTGTGTCTACTAGAACAGGAAGGATGGAGACAGCCAGTAAGAGAGAGGTCCAGGCCAAGCCAGTCTAGGTGGGAGGCCTAGACCCGATGATGGACAGAGGGAGATGTCTTCAGGGGAAGTGGGAAGCAGGGGAATGGAGACCAGTGGGCTGTGAGTGCGGACACCGCCTGCCTCACAAATGCGACAATCCTCAGTCCTCCCCACTCCTCTCCTCACTTTCTAGCCCTGAGAGCAGAAACCCTGAGGCAACCAGCCTAGCTCCAGCACTGGCCAGAAGGATGAATGGTTGGACAGACCTGGGCTTCAGTGATAACACCGAGCCACAGATCCACAGAGCCAGGGGAGCAGGGCGGTCTGACAACCAGAAGTTATGCATAAAGCGTCAGCACAGAGTCCAGGACACAGATGGCCAGACTGCCATTCTAGATTGGTCTCCTTGACCTTGCCTTTGCTTGCATGGTCTCTGTCTCAAGTGCCTGACTTCCTCCACCCTCTAGCACCTGGCTGGTATCTTCTGCTCTGAAAGCATCTCTGAGTTTATAATTCCGTGACCTCTTTCTCTCTGTGTCAGGGACATGCCCAAGGAAGAGTCTCCTCTGCTCTCTCTGGAGCCCAGGGGGAGGCAAGCCCTGGAGCAGAGGTTCTCAACAGGTAGATCACCACCCTTTGGAGGTAAAATGACCTTTCCACAGAGGTCATCAAAGAACATTTGCATATTAGATATTTGCATTACAATTCATAACAGTAGCACAATTACAGTTATAAAGTAGCAACAAAAATATTTTTATGGTTGGGGCTCACCACAACACGAGGAACTGTATTAAAGGGTTGCAGCATTAGGAAGGTTGAAAACTACTGCCCTATAGAATACCCATATGGTCCCTGTTGGAGTAAGCAGAGAGGGAGGTCTTAGGGCCTTCATTGCTTGAGTCTTCCCTCCAGACCAAACATGGGTAATAAAGTCATGTTGAACTGCCTGCCTCTTTAATTGGTACTTTGGCAAAGGATAGATTCCCTGCAAAGCACTAAAAGGCTTTAAAATTCTCTTTATTGAACTACCTCTGAGCGCCCGTGGATAATGACAGGGCAGTGGGGTCCGACCTGCAGCTCCCTGAACAGGGCCACGGAGCTGGGCAGGGCCCACACGGCTTCCATGAACTATTGCCAGAATCCTGGGAGCTGGCTCTGACCCTAGGGGTAGCTTTCTCTCTCCCATACCCACTCAGTTCAATTCAGAACAAATAGCAGAAGTCTCTGCCTTTTTTGAGACAGGATCTTGATATTTCAAGCTGACCTTGAGCTTGAGATTCTCCTGCCTCGGCCTCCTGAGTGCTGGGATTATGGGCACACACTCACCAAAAGCCCATTTAAAGATATTTGGTGCTGCCAGAGAGAATGTGGCTGGCCAGGCGTCTTGGGGAAGCTTGGTTTTCCTGTGGCTCCTGGGGTCTCTGGCTAAGGGCCTGGGGGTGCTAACGCTGCACCCTAAGACCGAGAGATCAAGTCCCCAGGCCTTACTCCCACACAGTGGAGAGTAGTGTTGGGAGAGAATCCCTCTTGATGAAAGGTCACGCTTCTTATGCTCATCCTGACTCATGGAGGATTTGACCGGAGGACAGAGCAGAGGCCTGGAGACAATCCGCCCAGCTCCAGCATCCGCCAGACTGAACAAGGCAGGACGGAAAGACCTGAACCATGACAACAACAGCCCCAGAGGCAGAGGATGGCTCTCGAGGTTAAAGGTGACGTACGAGATAGATACTTAGCACGGTTCCTGAAACTCAGAATGAGCTGACCAGCCTTAGCACGTGGGGTATGAGGGAGGGGCTCCATATCCCCTGCCCATCAATGAGGATTTCTCAGTGTCCACTCTGAGCTCTCCCCTCTAGTTTCAACACGTCCCTGTGACAGCCACGTGGGGCCGGCATCCTGAACTCCTTCTCCTAAAGGAGAATTCTGGGGTTCTGGGAGAGAGAGAGAGGATAAAAACAAATAAGCAAGTAAGATGAGGAGGTGGCAGAGGAGAATTAGACCCCGAAATGGCCTCAGGGCCGGCCCTCTTGCCCCTCCATCGGGTCTCAGCAGACGGGGTACCAGGGAGACGCTGTGCTTTACCCTGGGGAACTTTGCCAGCTGCTTGTACCCTTGGCCTTCCCGAGGAAGGAGGAAATTTGAAACTTACTACACTGCATGGGAGGCACACGAGACCCCCAGACTCAGCCCCCACTTAGACACTGACCACCTCTGCAGCAAAAGCAAGTCCATGGTCACTTCGGGGGCAACCCCTCCCCCAATGTATGCAGAGAGATGATGACATGAGCATCTCTAAACGCCACTCCTGCGCCATGCTCCCAGGGTTTATGGCTCGCTGTTGGAAGCCTTGCTGGGAGAATGCCTCAGCCAGCTGACCTCATGGAGGCAGAGAAAAGCCATCTGGGGAACTTGACCCTACCCTACAAAAGCAGAGGACAATACCCCATCGTGAGGACAATCTTACTATAACAAGAGTTGGCCCAAGTGGAGCTCACCAGTCAAGCATACCAAGAGGTGTCCAGTGACACAGAGCATCCACCTGCCTCTTGCTTCCCTATGGCCACCAGACACATGCAGCCTCCACCAGCTCTGCTCTGGAAGTCCATAGGATCCTCCCACCCTTCTTCCCCACATTCACTTCTGACCTCATCACAGATGGTGCTCTGGGTTCACCAGATCCCAGTGTACTAGCTTCCATCAGAGCGGCTGGGAAAATTGTCTTTCCCAGCCTCCCTTGCAGCTAGGATAACAATGGAATATGAGCAGAAATAATCTAAGCCAGCAGTTCTCAGCCTGTGGATCTCAATCCCTTTGGGGAGTTGAATGACCTTTTCACAGGGGTCACCTAAGACCATATGCATATCGGATGTTTACATTATGATTCATAACAGTATCAAAATAACAGTTATAAAGTAGCAACATAAATAATTTAAGTAGTTTTATGGTGTGTGTGTGGGGGGGGTCACCACACCATGAGGAACTGTATTAAAGTGTCAGCAGTATAAGGAAGGTTGAGAACCGCTGACTTAACCTGTTTCTGGAACCACAAAAGCACAATACGATTGCAGAAGTTTATTTTTAGTTCTATATAAAAGATAATTGTTTTGTGCACTGTTGGAAAAAGGGCTGCCTAGGCCTTGGCGTTTTGTATTGTCTACAGGTGTGGGGTTTCTGTGGGGGGATGTTGGATGCTTACGGTCTGCACCTGAGGAGTTCTGAATCAATAAAAACACCTGAGCTCAGACGCTCAGGGTTCCACTGTCGATGAGTATGGCGCTGGCCAGGATGGTGGTTCCCTTTGCTGACAGAGTTTGCAGATATGAAAGCACCTCCTCGTCTTCTTTGGTGAGTCACCACTGTAGATGGACTGCTACACAATATGATTCTCTGGTGTCTTTATAACACTCTTTTCAGATGGCCTCCACACAAATTGAAAAGGAAGGTACATCAGTTGATGTCTTAGGGTTTCTATTGTTGTGATGAAACACCAGGACCCTAAATAACTTGAGGAAGAAAGGGTTTATTTTAGTTTACAATTATCAAGTCGCACTCCATCACAGAGGGAAGTCAGGACAGGCAGGAACACAAGGCTGACGCAGAGGTCATGGACTGGCTTGTTCCTCATGGTTTGCTTAGCCTGCTTCCTTATAGCACCCAGGACTATCAGCTCAGGACTACCACAGTGAGTGGGGCCTCCTATGTCAATCATTAATAATAATAAAAAATGTCCCACAGGCCAATCTGGTGGTACTATTTTCTCAACTGAGGCTTCCTCTTCCAAAACAACTCTAACTTGCGTCAAGTTTGAAATAAAATTAGCACAGATGGAATGAGCCTCAGTCCCAGAGCCGCCTCGATGGGGACAGCCAATTTTGTCAACGAGAAGTAAGTATTTGTTGTGCTCTGCCATGGAGGTGGTTGGGTGCTGTTTCATTGATCTGGTACCACCTTGGCTATCCTGACTCTCATTCCCTGGTTGTCCAGGCTCTGCACCACAGCCAGAGTATTCCTTTGGAAACATAAGTTAGAGCCTGGGGCAATGGCTCAGTCCATGAAGTGCTTGCTGAACAATCATGGGAGCCTGTGTTCAGATCCCCGCTACCCACATAAAAGCTGGGTAGACTAGCTCCTATCTGTAACCTAGCCCTGGGGATAAGGCAGAGACAGGAAGAGTATGAGGTCCACTAGTCAGCCAGTCTAGCTGAATCATTGAGCTCATTGGGTTCAGTGAGAGACCTTGTCTCAAAAAATAAGTGGAGGTACATAGAGGAAGACACTCGACTTCTGGCCTATGTACATGCATGCACACATTTGCCCATACACCTGCATACATACAAGCACACACACGAACACATGTGCACACATTATAAAACCTCTCCAGGAAGTCCCAAGTTCAACTCTGCTAAGGATGGATTCTACCAGACTTATTGTGGGACAGCCCTGTCTCTTCTTTGGTTCAAACTCTTTTTTCCTTTGCCCCTCCGTGTACTGGGCCTATGTCTTGAATTTGTCAGTATGACCAAGTTCATTCCTTGGTTAGGTAACCCCTCTGCCTGGCATGCTATTTACCATTGTTAGTATCAGTTGTCAATTGGAGGACCTCTAGAACGAAGTCTAGAACTTGAGAGATGGACCTCTGAGCAGGCCTCCGTGGATTATCTTCACTAGGTTAATTGAGGTAGGAAGACCCACCACCGTGGGCGGCGCCATTCCCTATCAGGGATCCTGGACTGTGTAAGTGGAGAAAAGGAGCTGAGTAGCAACATTCATTCATCCCTCTCTGGTCCTGATTGCAGACTTGATGGGACCATCTGTTTCACACTCCTGCTTCTTTGACTCCCCCATCACAATGGACTGTGCCATTGAATCTGTGCCAATGAACTGTGAGAAGGATTAAGCTCTTTCTCCCTTAAGTTGCTTTTACCGGGGTGTTTGATCTCAACAGCAGAAGAGCAACAAGGACACTCTCCTCCTAGGCCTGTGCATGGCTCCCTCCTTATCGTACAGTCCAGTTTCAATGGCACTTTCTGGGCTGCCTCTTTTCTGGCCAGCCATCTAAAGAGCACTAGCTAGCTATTCCCCATCACACCATCTTCAATTATCTGCACTGCACTTATCACCGCCTGCTATTTTCTTGCTAATTACTTAATTAATGATGTGTCTCCTTACCCCACTAGAGGAGGGATTTTGTTTGTCTTATCACAATTATATTCTGGTCCTAGAATAGTTCTTGGCATGTGGACACATTAGGCATGCTACAGACAAGGGGCATTAACTTCTCTCCCTCTGTGAAGTTGGGTACCGGCTCCACCCTTCACCAGCGGACAAGGAGCCCCAGAGAATCCCAAACCAGCAGTGGCAGAGCTCAGATTTCAGCCAGCTCTGACAGGTTTTGCAGTCATCTTTCCACTTTGTGAGTTTTGAGCCTCTGTTTTTAAAGGAACCTTTTACAAAAATTCTGTGTGTGTGTGTATACATATGTTGAGGTTTCATGTGTATGTCTGTGTGTGGAATCTGGAGGACAACCCTGGGTGTGGTTCCTGGGGATCTGTCCACCTCCTTTGAGACAGGGTTTCTCACTGGTGAACTTGGAGCTCATTAGCTAGGCTAGACTGGCTGACCATGGAACTCCAAGGATCTTCCTCTCTCTGCCTCCCCAGAGCTGGGATATTTACTTGGGCGCTGGGAATCTAACTCAGGTCCGTATGCTCGTCAGGCAGGCGCTCAACAGACTGAGCCATCTGCGGTGGTTAATACGGAATCTGACGGAATCTGAGATCGTGGGGTTAATACTGCCCACTTGACGGGATCTAGAATCATTGAGAAGATAAACCTCAGGGCACGTCTTTGGAAGCGTCTAGAGCAAGCAAGACAGCTGAGGTGGGAAGACTCACTCTGAACTGGGCAGCACCATCCCACAGCCTGGGATCCTGCGAGGAAAAAGCGAGCTGAGGCTCAGCATCCATCTCCCTCTGCTTCCCGACTGCAGATGTGATGTGACCGGCTGCCTCACGCCAGCTGCCATGCCACGCCTTCCCCGTCATAGTGGACCGTATCCTTGAACTGTGAGCCAGCTACAAGTGACTGAAGTGCCACCCACCGTCTCCCCAGCCTTGAAGGCGTCGTAACTGGGGTTTTCAGTACAACACAAAGAAAGGATGGTGCTCTCTGTTAGTTTACTCCTGCCATTAGGGGTTCCTAATCTGAGGGAGGAGACATGGTCCTCTTCCTCTGATGGGATATTCACGTGGACTCCAGGGCGGAATCCCAGCACCTGAAGCCACAGGAGTGGTTCAGAGCCATGTAGACAGGAGTCTACAGGAGGGACGAGTGTATCGGGGCTTGGAGGGTGGAGAGGTGAGAGAAGAGAAAGAAGGATGGACAAACAAAGAAAAACAGGGACCTAAGGACATGGACAGGCAGAGAGGGACAGGACATGGACACCGGGCTCTGTCTTTTCAGCTCATCCCTCAGTGTTGCTCTCTCCCAAGAAGAAGGAGGAGAGCACACTCCTGGGAGAGGCAGGAAAGGACTCAGAATCCTCCAAGATCTCCCTGGCAACAGGAAGTGAGGCCGAGGGCACAGGAAGTACCCGTGGTCAGGAGCGAGTACGGTGAGATATAGGCTCAGATCAGCACCAACTCACCTTACACATAACCACATCCTCAGCCCAGGGCCGGCAGGAGGTGAGCAGTCTGAAAAACTCCTGAAGGCCTGCAAATGAGCTGACTGGTTATTTTGTCAGTATTTCCCCAGCCCTGCCCTCTGACCTTCTAAAAAGCCACAGCAGAGAGCTTCCCAGTTCTAATGGAAAATCCCAGCAGCACTTTCTACAGAGGCCACTGTCAATCAGGCCGCCAACCTCCACCAGTACTGCAGAAACCGCCTCGGACTGCCTCGGACTGCTGCGGAGAGCGCAGCACCGAGTGAGTGCAGAGACCCCAGGAGGGGTTCACTCCTGCAGCTCGAATCTCCCCTGAAAGTCCAATTGGCCAGGTCTGTCAGGTCCGTCCTGGGGTGTGCATAGACTCAGCCACCTCCAGAGGAGCAGAAGAGAGGCTGACACATCTCAGCCTGGGGAGCTTTTAATCCCAAAGAGCTGGCTGGCTTTCTTCAGGCTCCGTGGGCAGTTGTACCTCTCACCAGTGTCCCGGGGCTTGGAGATAGCCCCGGGGTTTTTGATTTTATATCTGTATGAGAGGAGTTTGGGGCAGGCGGATGGGATGGGTCTGACTGTTCTCTTAACTGTCTTGGGTTTTGAGTTCACGGTGGTCAACTGAGGACCGACTGAAGACACGATCAGGCTACAGTGGCTGTGTCTACATTAGGCAGTACATATTTTTCTCCTTGATGTTTTCTCCCCTTTTAAAAAGTTTTCATTTCCTTTTTCTTTTTGTGTATATGTGTGTGGGGGGAGGGAACGGGGGGGGGGGTGGCAATAGCATTAGATGTGCTGAAACAGGAGTTACAGGTGGTTGTGAGCAACTCGATGTGCATGCTGGGAACAGAACCCAGGTCCTGTGCAAGAGCAGCCAGCACTCTTAACCTCTGAGCCATCTCTCCAGCCCGCACTTGCTGTTTCTTAAATAGCATATAATGATATGAGCTAGAAACATGGAGGTTAATTACATTGTCAGCAGAAGTAATCCAGAAGTGATTCAAGCACACGGGGGACTGTGTAGGTTAAACTCAGATGCTGTGGCATTTTCTGTGTGTTCTCATCATCGTGACTAAGCACAGGCACCCACGTTCCCCGGTGCGCACAGGCAGGCCGCAGGACAGCCAGTGTCGGTCTCCACCTCCCGTTTTGCTTTGAGACAGGCTCTCTTTGTTGTTTGCTGCTGGCCCATGGGCTTCTGGGAATTCTCTTGTTTCTGCCTCCCGTCTGTAGGAGTGCTGGGATGATGGACCGGAGCTGGCTCTGCACGGGTTCCTGAGACAGGAGCTCAGCTGCTCACGCTGCATGACCAGTGCTTTCTGCGCTAAGTCATCCCCCCAGCCATGTTGTGTAGAGACCAGAGAACTCGGGTCCCAGAATGCGTCCTCCATGAAGAGCAAGGGGCGACGGCGAGGACTTAATGAGAGCGTACGTGCAGATACCTGGCCACCACAGTCTGAGCGCTATGTTAACCCGCAGCTGTTCTATCTTGACCAGATTATTGCTTCTCTGAGCCTCAGTTTCTCCACTTACAAGTTGGAGACAATGACACCACGTGATTGTAGAGTGGGTATGACGATTCAATGACCAGATACAGGTCAAATCTTAAGAGTGTTCACGTAAAACCTCTGCTGTAAATGTGAAGCTGTCAGAGGCCCTCCCTAGAATGACCTCATGATTCCCTCAATACCCCACAGGGGACGCTGTTTTCCTCATTTCCAGAGAAAGGGCCTTGAGAGGCCTGGGGCCTGCTTTGCTGGAGCCCGGAACATCCCAGGGACCTCACCTATGGCTCCAGATGTTCACACCCCACTCCGGCAAGGACACTGGTCGCTCACTACCAAGGGATGATTGATGCTCTCTGTCTAGGTCAGCAAAGTGTTCGCTGGGTGGGGCCTTGCCTCGAGGCTCCCAGGTAGAGCTTTGACAGCAGAGGAGAAAGGGGTTGTGCCTGCTGCACCTGTCCTAGCACAGGGCAGGTACCCAGATGTGCCCTGGCAACCTGATATTGCTAGGCCTGTCTGACCATTTTAAGGGAACCAGAAAACAACTAGAGGAAGGTCTGGGGTTGGACGGGCCTGGGTTCAAATTCCAGTCAGACCACTTCTGAGAAATCATATTTTATCCCTGAGCCCAAGTATCCCTGTCTTATGGGAAGTGGGACTTAAGGTGAAGCTCAGGCAGCCTCCTCCCACCTTGGCTAGGATAGATTTCCTCCTACGGTCCAAGAGTCAGGGTCATAGAGCTGCACCCAGAAAGCTGATGAGGTTGAGAACTCTGTGTTGACAGCATCCCTCTGCTGCCAATCTGGTGCACTAGACACACTGCCTCAAGTCCACATGGTAGCTTGGTGTGAATGAATGCTGAGCACAAGGCCTAGGGATTGGAGCACACACAACCCTCTTCCTAGGGCTCGACTCCAGAAGCTGGGCGGTAAGATGTCAGCCACCATCTTTGCAGGAGAGCAGAGAAATCCAAGGGGTAAGAGCCCAGAGTGAGTGCTGAGAACCCAGCCAGAGACCAGAGGTAAGGGATCCAAGAATAATTAAAGTAACTGGGGCTAGGTGAGGGGCATGACAGGACCCAGGCTGGAAAGTGCAGACACTGGGGAGAGGAAAGTGCTGGCAAACAGTGACCAGATGGAGCAGAATCAAGAGCTCAATGACGCAGGATGGCAAGGCCTGAGGCAGTAAGAGGCAGGTGGGCACAGGGGGTGGGGGGTGTCCCAGTGGGCATTGAAATGCCACCAGTCTCAGAGACCTTACTCAGAGGTAGGAGAGAACCACTCAGCCTTGGGGAAAGCCCAGGATGAAGGCAGGCTGAAGTTCCAGCCCCAGACCCCTAGCCAGGACCCCAATTCTCAGAAAGCATTATGGAGGTTTGGGGTAAGAGCATCTACCGTCTGTGCCAGTTCTGATCATTGTGATTCCAGCCTCAGTTTCCTCCCTGGGTCAAGGTTAAGTCATTCATGTCTCTCAAAGGGACAGGGTACAATCGGGAAAGGACCTGATCTGCGGGTAAAGCGTTTGAATCCCCACCAGCCTCTAAGTGGCTGTGCAGCCTCCTCTCTTCTGACCCCTCCCCTCTTTGGACCCCTGCCCTCCATATGGCAGCTGAAGAAATGCTTTTGTCATTGCTCTGCCCTGACAAGGCAATGGGAGACAGGGTCAGAGAGCCCTGCTCAGCCCCTGGCACACAGTGGACACGCCTCACACACATGTTCCCAGAAAACCCAGAGTGAGGGAGATAACATCAGCCTGGGGAGACAGGGTGCCCGGACCAGAGAAGGGGAAGGAAGTCAAAAAGCCAAGCGCATCTCATTTGTAGACTAGATAAAAACCACACACAGAAAATCAATAGCCTCGTATTCTTTCAGCCCGGAGACCCATAGCAAAGCCAACAAAACAGGCTCCATTTATAATACTAATAAATAAGTACCGGAGAGTTCTTTTAATTTGGGGCACTAGATATTTGTTTAGCGAAATTATATAAAAACCCAGCAGAGGCTCCATATTAGGGAAACCATCAACATAATAATCCCATTAGTAAATTAAAGGATAAAAACCATACGATTACTTCAATAGGTTCTTAAGAAACATTTAATTAACTTTCCTTATTAAAAAAAAATTTCTAGGAAAATTGAAATAGAAGTAATCGTCCTATGCATTACAAACAAATATTTATCAGAAATCAGCAATAAGTATATGTAAGTTAAATAATGAAAACCAGGAAAAGTTTTGTGCAAGAATCCTGGAAGTTTTAGACAATAGAATAAGGTAAGAAATGACCACAAATTCAGGAAGTATAAAAATACTTCTTACAGCCAGGTGGCAGCGGTGCAGGCTTTTAATCCCAGCACTTGGGAGGCAGAGGCAGGAGGATCTCTGTAATTTAAGGCCAGCCTGGTCTACAGAGTGAGTTCTATAGAAGTTACAATAGAGAAACCTGTCTGGAAACAAAACAAAATAAAACAAAACAAACCTGCTTACATAGGGTGTCAGTTACTTTTCTACTAAAGTGACACCATAAAGAAAGCATTTAATTGCCTCATGGTTTCAGGGGATTAGATTCCATGATTGCAAAACAAAGGCAAGGAACATCTGAGCGCTCACATATTGATCCACAAGTAGGAGTCAGAGAGACTGAAAATGGCATTGGCATTTGAAATCTCAAAGCCTGACCCCAGCGACACACTTCCTCCAATGAGGCCACACCTCCTAATCCTTCCCAAACAGTTCCACCAGCGTGGAGGGGCAAGGACAAGTATTCAAATATGTGAGCCTATGGGAGGGCATTCTCATTCAAACCACCACAAATAGCAAGATCTATCTATCTATCCATCTATCTATCCATCCACACCATGTGAGTGCTGGTATCTTTGGAGGGCAGAAGAGGGTGCTATAACCCTTGGTGCTGGAGTTGTAAGTTACTGTAGACCAACCTGTGTGAGTACAGGAAGTGAACTCAGGTCCTGTGTGAGAGCAGCAAGCACTCTTGTCTTCTGAGCCATCTCTCCAAACCACCATGCAGAAAATAGGGCACAGAGTGGATGGTTAAGACTCTTGCGAGCGTAACAGGGAGTCTAAGAAGAAGAGCAGGATCTGGGCATTTGTAACATAGGAGATGATGCCTCTCCTGTGTTAGGTAGAGAGGGCAGTCACTGCTGTTTGCAGGTGATGTAATTACACAACAATTAAGAATGTTGAAAGAGAGTCTACTAGAATTGATAAGTTATCTGCCTAAATCACTGGTCTGCATACATCAGCAGTTTTCTCCCCATGCTCTGGGACCCCCAGTGTGCTGTGAGGGGCACAGGGAGCTTCTATGGCTGTTTGATAGGGGATGGGCCAGTAGAGCTGCAGGAAAGTCAGGGGACACCTCGGGGGGGTGTTCAGTGGTGCAGGTGGACTCCTCTGAGGCTCTCTCTTTCAGATTAGCCTGCCCTAGTCACAGGGCTCCCTCCTGTGCAGCTGGAAACCCCACCCTGCACCCCTCAACCACTCAACTTCCACCACCTTCTCCCTGTGCTTCACTGTGGACCCCCCCCAAACCTCTGGGTTTTATTCTACAGTACCGGGACATCCCAGGGATGGTGCTGTCCTGACTCAGCTGAAAGACACTCTGGTTGCTCATGGGCAGGATGAGCACAGAAGTAAGGGAACAGTTAAGGGGTGGCCCGCGCCAAGGCTTCTGTGAGAGATGGAGTCATGGCAGGTGTTTAGAACTGACCAAATGGAAGAGATGGGGGGGGCGCGCGGATGAGGGGAGGTAGAGGACAGGAAAAACCCTGGATTTCTGGCTCAGGGAATCTGTGGGTGGTGATGTCGTTTGCTATGCTGAGGAAAAGGGAAAGGAGTTGGCTGAGGAAGGACTCAGGGCTTCATGGTGACCGTGCCACGTGTCCTTCAACTTATACAATTTGATGATGATGCTCTTCCTGCTCTTAACCATCTGGGAGTGGCCCAGCCACACAGCACAGCAGATGAACATAGTGTATTCTGCTCAGGTCCCCCATGACCCAGTCTTTTCCTCCCTTCTCCCCCCTCCCCCACCACTGAGCACCCAATGGAGTTGAGATGGACCACTGTCAGTGTGCCACACCTGTCCCCTCTCTATACCAGGTGGGGGATCCCTCTCTACCGCTAGGACTCCATGGGGGGTCCCGAGCTCACCCATGATACGGGCTTCCCTCCTCTGTCTCTCCAGCCTGTACCTTGAGTGATCTAATATTCAAGGAGTAAGCAGGGTTAAAGGGGACTCTGTGAACCACTTAAGGAAATAAACAGCTTTCCAACATCCGCAATTATTTTGGAAGCACCTGCTCTCGGTATAATTAATGTGCCAATTAAAATGATTATTATAGCCGTTAAAGCATATTCCCCAAGAACCGCAGCTCCACAATACATGTTTACACTCACTCGAGTCACTCCACCGCCCTGCAAAAGAATAATAATAACAACAACAACAGCTCAGCAGCAGCGGCTGCATCGTCTCCAGAGCAGGCTCTCTGTTGACCCAGGCTCCTGCCTCCATCCCCGGGGCGGCCAAGGTCTCTGTGTGTCATGCTTCCACGAGAAGCCAGCTATGGACAGCCATGCCCAGCATTTTCTAAAGGAGCACCCAGCTTGGAGGATTCTGTGGGGACGGGGTGGGGGGGGGTGTCTTGCTACTGCCCTCTCACCCCGTGCTCGTCTTGGGCTCGGTGAACCGTGCTGCCCGTGTCTTCCAGTAGGATGGAAACTGTGTCTCCCCCACATTCTTACTTGATGTTGACAGCCTCTTCATGGGTCTGCGCCTCTGCTGACAGGTGGCTCTAGCAGGCGATGACTGCCAGGACCTGAAGCCTGTGTCCCAATCTGTTCCCCACCCACTCTGCCCGTGTCTTCTTCCTAGCTTTACTGTGGAAATGGATGGCCCAGAAGCCTTGGGGGACTTGCCTGTGCACCAAGATGACCAGAGACCAGACAGGTTGCTGTTCAGATCTCCCTGGACTTTGCTGGACATGAGACCTGGCGTCAGTTAGTTTACAACTCTGAGCCTCATTGTGCCCAGCTCTTGAGTGCTCAGGGTGGCTAGTCAAACACCCAGCACTGCAGCTGACCGGCACTGTGGTGGTGGTGTTCATGATGGCTATGAGGGAGACAGGGTTTGAGCCCTGTCTTGTCAATTTGCAGGTTCCTATTCCAGAGGGCTCAGCCCTCCCTAGGGATCCAGCTACTCAGGAATCCTTGCTACCCCTAGCATTGGATCTGGCTTCCAGAGTGCCCAGCAGAAAGGACTCAGTCTTAAGAGTCTGGTCAGCCATTCTCAAGTCTTGCAGCCTTCATTCTTCCTGGCCTGAGTTTCCCCAGCCGTGGTCCTTGCTCTTTTCTCTGGAAGCTCCAGGAGGCCCGTGGACACCCCCAGCTTCTGCATCCATGAGGAAAGAACTCACAAGAAGGAAGATGGAGATGCAGGCTGGGGTTGGGTTCCACACGCTCTGAAGGATGACAGGAACTCCCTCTGTCCCAAGACCTGCGGACAGCACTGGATGTGCTTAGAGTAATGGTCACACATAGAGACAAGCTTTATTAGGGCTACAAGTGCATGCGCCCTTTTCTGTTACAGATTTCCCTTTGTCTCCTCGGCTCCTAGGCGTGGCTGGCCTCATCCCTGGATGTCCACTCAGGGGTCACCCTCTCTGGATACTTCTAGCCAAATGACCCTGGTTCCCAGAGCATGCAGAAGCCCCTCTCCTGAAAGACCAGGAGCCACCCAAACACCTGCTTTCTGCAGGACCCCAATCATTTGCCATCAGCTGAGTTGCTGAACCGCCATCTCCAGGATCACGACACAGCAGCAGGGCAGTACAGCCCGGAACAGGCCGGAGCTCTGGGTCAGAACAGCACAGAGCCACTCACTCAGCATTCAGCTGGCTGTGGGCCTTCCCTACTGCTGTGTTGGCAGGTGGCCACTCTGACAGGTGCTTCGACACCCTCAAGTGGGAAACCCACCCACCCCAAGACACCCCATCTGTGGTTGGAAAGCTCGAACTGTAATGAAATTCTTTGCTTGATCAACTGAAAATTAATCTTTATGCTTCTCCAGAACCTTCTTCCTCCCTCTCTCCTTTCTTTTGTCTTCCCAGCTCTGGGGAGGGAGAGACAGAAGGATCCCTGGAGCTCACTGGCACCCAGTCTAGCTGCACCACTGACCTCCAGGCTCACTTAGAGACCCTGCCTCAAAACAAAGGTGCAGAACGGTTAAGGACGTCTGACCTCACATCTTCTCTCCCTCCCTAAAGTGTCCTCATGTCCACACTAGACCTCACGTGTGTGTTTTGAATGAGTCATTTCGCTGATACAGCTCATCCCCTGGGTCCAAGCAGAACAAGCTCTCCCTCCAAAAGCTGGTGGAAGAGCAAAGACTGGTCGCAAGCAGACAGATGATGGTGCAGCCCATCTAGGGCAGGTCATTACTTGCCCATGTGTGCAAGAGAAAAGAGCCAGGATCCTGGGCTGAACACCTTCCCATGTGGCCTTGGGCCAACCACCTCCCTTGCGTGAGCTCGCAGTGGGAAGACGCTTGTCCTCTTAGGGGCACCCAGGAGGATCTAACGCCCACGTTGAGTCACGTGGCAGGGCTCTAACTCCGACAAGGTCAAGAAGCTAGGATGAGGGAGAGGATGAAAAGAAGACTGAAGGATAGGAACCAGTCCCTGGGGGTGACCCTGAAGCTGAGCCCCCAGGGAACGTCGGCATTTGCCAGATGGAGGGAGGGAGGGGCGCCTCGGCAGCAGATGCGGCGCAGGGAGGTGGTGAGGAACATTGGCACAGGTGAAGAAGAGCAATATGATCGAGTGTGTGCCCTGGAAGGAAGCAAGGCTGGATCCAGAAAGGCCTGGCAACTGGGCCTGGTGACCTTGACCTTGAATGTGATGGAGAGTCCTTGCGTGGTGTGGGATCGACCAAGGGGGCAGCAGTGGTACTGTCAGATGTGTGTTCTGAAGAGCACATGGCTATGGCTGTCTGCAAGGAGATGCCTGTGGGGCTTCCAACCCAATAGGAAAGACCTGGGCCAGGAGGAGTAGGGGCTGGAAGGGTCGGGGGAGCTGGATGGAGCTGGCTTTTTGAAACACCTCAGTTCTGCTGTGGTATTTTATTTCTCTGGTGTGCTGGAGTGGAAGTTTGCCTTTAATCCTTCTCTGACAAGTTAAGTCAGCCCCTTGTCATTTAAACCCAGCAGGGCGTGAGTCAGGCAGAGACACTGAAAATCACACCTTGGGCTTAATATAGCTCCTTATTCCACTAGCTCAGAGGCCTGGCAGCAGCTCAGGCCAGGACTCCTACCTCTAGTGGAGAGCCATACAAGCCTCACCTTGGAGGTGTGCCCTGGCTGGACAGCCTTGCCTCTTACCTGTGCCCAGGGTCCCCTGAGATAAGAGACAGAGCAGAGGCTGGCTGCAAGGTAGGAAGGAAGCATACTCTCCACATTTCGCCTGGGATAAACCTTCAGATTTACAGGAAGATCTTGAAGCTCAGAGAGGGGAGTGATTGGCCCAAGGCCACACAGCAGGACACTATGTGCCAAGTCCTGGCTGTTTTCTCTTGGCTACATTGGGTAAATGAGGACACAAACCAGACAAGATCAGCCATCACCCTGTTGGCCTTGGCTCCTCCAAGCTGCCGTCTTCTATCCCCATCCAATAAGAAAGCCTGTTGTTTGTGGGGTCCCATGTGTGGACCAATAGAACATCCTGATATTTGTGAGTCCGTGCCAGCTGTTGGCTCTCCCTCTTGACAGCTTGGGAGCCAGGAGCTCTTATCGGGCCCTTATGGGGCAGGGAAACAATCTCATTGCCAGTATCGGGAACTTGATCTTAATCCCCAAGAGCAGAAGGATTTTTTTTCCCCTCCTGGTCATAAAATTCCTCTCCTGCTGCCAGAAAGGGCAGTGATGAACTGCCAACACTGAGCTGTCTTTTCTTCCCTTCTTATCCTCCCCTGGCCCAGAGCAGAGCAGCCATGTGCAAACCATGGCTGATAGAGCTAGGGTCTGGGTTGATCCCAGTCTCTGGCAGTGACCCTGCCCACCCATGCTGATCGTGGCACCCACCCTTCCCCATCTGGGTCCCTAGAAGGCTTATGAAGAGCAGTGGCTCTCACAACCTTACAGAGCCTACATCTCCCATGTACATCCTGAGTTTGGACTTCAGTGGCTCAACGCTACACATTTCATGTTCGATAACCACCCACCCAGACACGTGATGCTGAGGTCCCGAGCTTCGTGAGGGATAATAAGGAGCCTTTGAGGACCTGCAGTATCTTGGTCCCACAAAATTGCACAACATGGGCTAGTGAGATCGCTTAGTCATTAGGGTGCTTGCTTACACACACACACACACACACACACACACACACACACACACACACACAATAAAGCCTTCAGTGCTTCTTTGTGCACAGGACCCCTCCCCCCTTGGAGACTCAGCTCCCTGGAGCACAGGCTGGGCATGATGGGTCCCTGCCTGTCTCTCCAGCATCTTGGCTCGATTTCTTTCTTCAGCCACCCAAGCTTGTCTTCTGTTCCCTGGAAGCCCAACACAGGTCCTTGGCATGTGTGCATGTGTGCCTTACTTCATTTGGAATGTTTTACCTCCTTCCCTGGGCAGGGAAGGAGGCTTTCCCACTACCCTGGTGATCTCATTTTCCTGCAGGGTCTGCTCTTGACCACAGACTCTTGTTTACCCCACTGGCTATCTTAAACCTATGCACCAAACTCTTTGATGCCTTATAGTTCTTCCCTGCTGGTGTAACTTTTAAACTCACCCTGCAGGGGAGCGACGTCAGCGAGGGACCATGGTTCCACATCATGGTGCACCCTTAGTGCCTAGAACCATCCTGACTCTGGCGCTGTAACACATGGCAGGTGAATGTGGATTGCACAAGCAGATTAGACCCATCTTCAAAAACTACCAAACAGAGTCGTTTGCCAGGTCAACCATTCCACAGTCAGCTGGGAAGCTGGATAAAAATATAGGTGCCCAGGGATCTCCAGCCTGGAGAGTCTCACCCGATCTTGGAGATGACGTCTTGGGCAGTGGTTCATTTCTGCTTGCCAGGCCTTCCTGCCACCTTCTCTTCCCTCCCATGTGACCAGTATAAGACTGGTCAGTGTATACCTCATCCCAGAGAATCTGCCTCTCTGAGAGATCAGAGACCAGGAGGAAGGAGCCTCAGATGAGGCTCTCTGTCTCTCTCCTCCAGACCATGGGTCTGTAAGACTCGGGAGCCCAAGGAAGGGGTCCAGGAAGAGCTGAGGAATAGCCGGGGCAAGCAGAGTCCTAGCTGGGCCCAAAGTGCCGGGACCATAGGGCTGGTCCAGGTTTGTTCTTTTCCACATGTGCTTTGGTGTTCATCTGCCATGTGAGAAGGTGGCTGATGTCATTGGATTGTGGCACTCTCTTTGGCTACTGTTGCCCGTTTGTCTTCAAACAGGAACACTATCAAGGGAGTAAGAGAAAGATGGCAGTGGAGACAATTCGAAAGGGCTCTCTGCTTCAGGGAGAGCCATGCGGTCCACCGATCGGCTTCACTGTGGGAGGCTGCCTCCAAGAATTGGAACCTCTGAGTGCACAGTGGCACCACCCAGGGACAAAAGACGGTGTTGCTGTGACTCTGTGAGAGGGTCCCGGGAGGTGGTGGTCCTCCCTAAACACTGTCCCCCCTTATACTAAAATTATCTTATCTGGACTTCTTAGGTCTCCAGGAAACATGGTGGGATAATTGCTGCCATCTATAGACTAGATGCCATGGGGTGTCCAGTACCAAGTATACCCACCTATGCCCTAGGGCACAAGGTCAAGCCCCCAGAGCTTACTGCAGACACGCCATTACCAGTCCTTTCTCTCTCTACATTGCCTTACCAGCTTCCAAACACAGTGCCTTCCCTAGCTGTCTGTAGTCTCTCCAAGTTTCTATCAGATCTCCCAGGGAAGTGGAGGAGCATGCCTGGCCAGGTAGCGCCATTTGTAACTCAAAATAAACACATCCCCAGCCCAGCATCCACCACGGTGAGATAAGAGGATACAGAAAGGGCAGGAGAGACGGAGAGATGGCTCAGCAGTTAAGAGCTCTTGCTGCTCTTGCAGTGGGGTGAGGTTCAATTTCCAGCACCCACATCAGGTAGCTCACCTCTGGCCTCCTTGGGCACCCGCAGGTGTGTGGTGCACATAAACTTACAGATGAGCACACATACACATAATAAATAAATCAATCCTGTTTTTAAAGGCCGCAGAAAGCAGGGCTATGGCCACATGTCCATCTCCTTCCGTGGCTTTCTTTCCACGGTCTTGTAATCTGCGTTCAGAGCAGCTCTTGGAAATAAATAGTGCAAGAAGGGGACAAAACAAAGATGCGATGATAAAAACCGCCATGAAAGGTTAAATTCCCATGATTCCCTGTGGCTGTTTAATGGATTTCTATGATCTAAACAGAACTTTGGCTTTGCCTGCTGGGCAGGCGACCCCCAACTAAATGAGTTTAGACAGGATTTCCTAACAAGAAAAGTGCCTGGTGCCCACATTCCACAAAGAATCTGCAGAGACATGCACTTCCCCAGACAGACAGGTACTAGTCTCTGAGGACGCATGCGCACTCACGATAGGAGGCCACACAGACGGTCTATGAAACTGTGTGCATGTGTGCGTGTGTGTGCATGCATGTGTGCATGTGTGTGTGCATGTGTGTATGCACACGTGTGTGCGTGTGCGTGTGTGTGCCTGCATGTGTGCATGTGTGTGTGCGCGTGTGTGCATGTGTGTGCGTGTGTGTGCATATGCATAAATGTGGACATGTGTATGTAGATGTCAACCTCAAGCCTTGGGCTTTCCCTTTCACCTTGTTTGACACGGGGTCTTTTGTGGCTTTCTGCTGATTCTCTCAGGCAAGCTGTCCTGTAAGCATCTGAGGATTCCCTTGTTTCTGTTTCCCATCTCCCCACAGGAGCTCTGGGATTACAGGCACTCATGCTACCACACCTGGCTTTACTGGGGTCTGGGGATTTGAACTTAGGTCCTCACACTTGTACCGCAAGCCTTTTGGAGTCATTTCCACCACCTAGCCTTTGTTAATTTAACCAGCATTACTGGGGTGACTCTGCAGCAGCTGCCCAGAGTCACAGGAACAGAGATACATCTTTTATGCTTGCGGTCCTCAGAGGAGGGTGTGTCTAGAATTTTCTGGAGAAGTTGGCAGATGCAATAGAACCTGAGACCCAGTATTTTTGGTGGCCCTGGTCTCCTCACTTGAAAAGCAGAATTCACAGTACGATTTGCCTTGCAGTGTCAACATGAAATTGAAGTGTAAAGCCTTTGATCCTGCAGGCAACTCCCAGGAATGGCACAATAATGTCAGCCACTCCGGTTAACAGTCATCTTATTTCTAAGCACAACCCCAGTGGACAGGAAGGACAAAATGAAGTCAGTCTACTGTGTAACATTCGTCTAGAACAAATTCTTCCTTGTGTCCTAGGGCAGATGGGATGTTAGATGCCCGACTCCTTATGGCCATGTATGGAACTGCACCTCTGCCCTATTAGCTACTGTATGTTGCTCAGGACTTGCAGGTGGAGACTGGGGAACTCCAGTCGAGGAGATGAACCCATACAATACTGGAAAAGTTCCTGGGAGATGAGAGGTAAGCAAGGCACCCCTAGGTCACACAGGACTTTGACAGACACCACAATACCTAAGACCCCCCCATGCCTGACCATTCCCTAGACAGCTCCAGTGTTTTCAAATGTGTTTTAAGAGGGATAACCGCTTCCTTCTTCCCACCCTCCCTCACCACAAACACACATGCTGTAATGACAACAGGTCACAAAATCAATACAGTTCAGTTTGCTGGAACTCGCTGTGGCGTGAGTTTGCCAGGAAATGACTCTGTGAAGAGCCAACGCCATCCCTTTGACAGGGGAGCACAGTATATTCTAGAAGCTCTAGTGGGGAGGAGATCGGCATTCTTGGTTCTAACAGACCCTCACAGAGCTGGGAATATTCTGTTTCTCTTCTGTTGCAATCCGATGCCTCCAGCGCTGTGTGCTGAGTGAGTGAGGGTTGGAAATGGCTTGTCTGCGTGAATGGCGAAGCATTTTGCTCTTTAATTTAAATCAGAACAGCCATGTGTGACCAGTGGCAGCCACGTGGATGATGCAGACTGGCACTGGGGAGGGAGTGGGGGACTCTGATCATTTATGTTCTCTTAAGACTATCCCAAAACTGGCCTGACCTCTTTCCCTGTTAGCCAGACCCAAGGCAAGGTATCCAAGTTCAGGCTACTTCTCCATCACTATTTTTTTCCTCCAGGCATCTCCAGATGTCTATCCGGAGGTCAGAGGTCAGACAGTGTTATTGGCTCCCTAATCTTCCCCAAGAACCAATCTATTCTCTATGCTTTAGAAAGCCTCCCCCCCCCTCTCTCCCTCTCTCTCTCCCCTTCATGTATGTTGCTGGGGATTGAACTCAGGAACTTGCACTTGCTAGGCAAGTTCTCTACCACTGAGCTACTCACTCAGGCTCCTGTGCCTAGGGAAAACTCTGATGATCTGCTGCTCGGATGCTTTTCTAGAGCAGAGCAGAGCTGCTCTAGACTTAACACACACATCGGGCTGCTTTGTGCCCACTAGACTGAGTGGAGCAAGAGCAGTGGTAGCCCACAATGCCTCTGCTTTTCCCTTCTGCGGGGATCGGAGGCCTGGGCCTGGCTGGGCCTGTGGGATCTATTCATCTCTTTCTAAGCCAGGCTCTGTGAGCTCATTCAGGGGATGGGGGAGGAAGGAGGAGGAAAGTAACAGGGGCCTGAAAACGAAAGGCACTGTGCAGTTTGCTGTTTGTGGCCAGGCTTCTGGAGGGGAGGCGGGCTGGGGCAGGCTGAGGGGGCTGGTCTGGTAGGGGTGATGTCCGTTGGAGAAGGAGGTTGGGACTTCCCTTGCTCTCCCATGCTCTCCCGGAAGCCCTGCACTGCTCCAGGCCCTGGAGCTTCCACCTGGGTAAGTCAGTTTTTCTCTCTCTCTCTTCAGCTGGCTCTGTGAGAAAAGAGAGAGGCAGCAGTAGCTGAAGGGAAGGAAATCTGGCAGCATGGAGCCTCTTTCCTGGAATTTCCTTCCTCTCCTGCCTCCATCCCAAGGAGAGCAACCAGACAAGGAAGCCACTACTCTGTCCTGCTACAGAATTAAAGGGCCTGGCATTTGGCTCCAGCAGATCGATTTGCATGTGATTTGCATACATCTGCATACCCCCATTCCAGAGGCCTTCAGTCAAAGGATGTGAAATGAAATAAAATAAATTAGTGCAGCCTACCATGTCCCCATACAGAGGGCCTGACAAGTGTTAGAGACATAACCAGTTCTTTAAGCAGTCAATGTAGGGGGTAGACTGGACTGGGCAGATGGAAGATGAAGATGGAACCCTCCGTCCAGCCTGGAGGACCATGATGAGCTATGCCTCCAGCTCAGGGAGCCACAGGGACACCTCTGTGCATGGGCCCAGCCTGGCACAGTGTTGTCCCTCCTCTGGAAGCTGTCCTTCGGCATGGTGACCACTGGGAGCCCATGGATGGCTATGGGGCCCCAGGATGCTTCCCATCTCCAACTCTACCCCACCTTCAGTTCCAGAGACAGTCCCTACCAGTCTAGGGCCACCTTTCTTTCTCTCCTCTCTCTGATTCCACCCAGAGGCGAGGGAGGGTGGATTGTGACTCCCAGTTAACTTGTCTCAGTCCCTCAGTCCGTTGCAGTCAAGCAGCCCCCGTAGCCAGTGACTTCACAGCTGATGATACAATCCAGGGTCAGGCTCTTACTGGCCTCGACTCTGTCTGGGCCAGTTGGTCTCCCTCTCTAAGACTGGGGAACTTTCAAGTGTGCAGCTCACACTTGTGGGTGGAAGCTACTGGAGCTGGTTCCAAACAGGAGGGGTCACCACGGTGAGGTGGACGACAGGCTTGGGTTAAAAGGAGTATGGACGGGCAGAGTCGACAGAACAGAGCTCATCCGCAAATGGAAACTCGAAGAGCAGAAATTCAAGACGGATGGCAAGGAAGGCACTGAGCAAGATGTGTGTGTGGTGGATGGAGGCAGTGGGGAGCAGCCTGGGTGGATATGATACCCAGGGCTTCCTCTTTCTCTCGCCTCAAGTTTCCAGGCTCTGTGGGGGAGTGCTGGGCTGAGTAGCCGAGGATGGCCCAAACTCCTGATCCTGTCTCTACCTCATAGTGCTGTGATTACAGACACGCACTGCTCCAGGTTTTATTCAGTCTCGGGGACCAAAACCAGGGCTCCATACTCTACCCCCTGAGCCTCATGCTCCCCTACAGAATGGTTTCCATCAGGAATCTTTGGCCATGAGGCAGGAGTCCACCCTGCCCACATTCTATTCCACAGGGCCCATGAGCAAAGCACAGTTTTTACTTTTATTTTTTGGTTTTAACTGTTAGAAAAAAGGGAAGAAGGGATTTTTCTTGAACATAAGAAAATTATACAAAATTCAAGTTTCTGGTTTCCATGCACAGTGTGTTTTGGGGGCATGGCCCTCTCATTCACACATAGCTCCCCAAACCCTGTGGAAGACCTGTGACGCTCACGCTCTGCGGCTGGCAGAAAGGAACGTGTTTACAGCATTGGCCTTCACCGGGAAATGATGCCCGCCCCTGGCTTACATCCCACAGAGGAATTGTCTGTGGCATCCCTGGGCATGTTCTCACAGACCAGCCTCCAAACCTACTGCACTTCCCTGGAAGCCAGCCCCTACTCCTCCAAGGGAGATCAGGCTGGGATGTGTCATTCACACACACATACAGATTCCCTCAGTGGCTGGAATGACCTCTTGTGCCCAAGACCCAAAGCCATTCTTCCTTGGCAGGAGCCATTACTAAAGACTTGCAGTCTGCTATGGAGTTAACAAGGATGGACAGCTCATTGGCTTACATGGCTCCAGTGAACTCATCTCGGAGAGGCGATGCCCCTAGAGATTTGTCTCCCATATGTTCCTTGCCACTGTGGGGTCTGATAGTGGTGGCCTCTGTCCTGCTTTCCTTGTTTATTTTGTAGTATGGAAGTTCTACGGAGGTCTCTAACCCATCACCAGGTAACATTCCTGGCACACATAGCAACAGTGGTGATTTTCTAAAAAGCAGAGCCACTCAGTTGAATTGATAACTCTATTGAAACTCCAGAAAGAATAACTAATCTATAATATCAGATTAGGGTGTTTCACCAAGCTGCTTTGGAACAAGTAAACTAGGGAAATACAAACACACACACACACACACACACACACACACACACACACACACACATTCTCAGTAGCTGAAGACTTACTTTGGTCAGGGTTAGCAAACAAGAACAAAGAAAGCCAGGTTGCGAGGGCCCATGAGTTTCATCTACGAGAGACAGGTTTAAATATAACAAATGAGTTTCAGTGCCCACTGCTAAGTTTGAACTTCCTTGACCACAATTAATTTGATATTTCCCTAGTTTTTACAATTATAAGACTACTGATGAATTTTGTGTGTGCCTTGGGGACGTAGGGCTATGTGGCATGTAGACTGGACAGGATCTCTTTTACCTAAGAAGAGCAAAAAGATCCCTGACTTGAAGTTTTCTAGTATTACGTTGGGATACTATAACATGTAGTAGTTTCCTAGTAACTGCAAGGCTGCTGAACCTGCCAGCTCCAATAGAAGCTGGATGTGAGAGTAAGTGGCTTGCTTAAACTCTGTTAATCTATAATAACAAAATTATTGTTTTGGGGGTATGGATGTATCGTGGGGGGGAAAGTACATGGAAAACTGGGTGTTCGTGCATAATCAGGTGTGGGTATTTGTTAACAACCTGCTTTTTAAATATGGAACTTGTAATCACTTGGAAAAACAGGGCTCATGATTGCGGTGAGATTTCTTCTAACATAGCATTGTTTAAAAGGTGTATAGGTGTGCAGGAAATAATAAGAAAAAAAAGGAGCTTACCAAAGGAAGCTTACAAGATGGGTATGGGTAAGGTGTGTGTACGTTAAAGCTTACAAGACGTGTGTAAATGTGTGTATGTATGTTAAAGCTTTGCTTCCACAAGATGTGTGTGATTGAGTGTGTGTGCGCGCGTGTGCGCGCGTGTGTATATGTGTATGTGTGTGTGTGTGTGTAGAAGTTTCCCTTTCTCCATAAGATGTGAATGTGTATAGGGTGATTTTATGGAAAGGATATAGTGGAAAAGCTGGAATGGAGACAGAAGTTTAAAGCAAGAGAGAAGCCTGAACAAAGAGCATGTGTGACCCACCGTGAGCCCACCACACCCTCCCTGCCCCCGGCTAACTCCACACATCCTCTTTAGAACCCTGACCTGGTGGACCTTGTTGATACATGAGGTGTGTGTGTGTGTGTGTGTGTGTGTGTGTGTGTGTGTGTGTTTCTCTGTGTGTGTGTCAATTATATTAGCTGTCTGACTCCACATCTCTCCTGAGACCCCTGACCTCTAGCCAAAGCTGGACTTCCTACTGTCACCATTGGCACCTGGGAGCTGGACAGGTGACACCTCTACATCTTGAGTCACTTCCCTCCTCAGGCCTAGGTGCCAGGTTCCTCGTGCGGCGCTGGGTCTTGTGCAGTAAGCATAAGTGGCAGAATCTCTGATGCATGTATGCATTTATGCCTTATGCAAATGCATTGTGCTTTTTGGTTTTTTGAGACAGACTCTTACTATGTAGCCCAGGCTTGCCCTAAAACTGGCAAACCTCCTGCCTCAGCCTCCTGCATCACCACACCCTGCTGAAAGGCGGTTCTAAAGACAGGAAGCCTTCCTGTCCTCTCTCTCACATGGAAAACGTGATCAAACCATCCTACTTAGAACCACAGAAGTACCGTTTTCCAGCTCCACACTCTGCCCCTAGAGCTTGTGCAGTTTGCAGCAACTTCTAGTGAGGTACCGATGGGTTCCTGGGATGAGCAGAGGCACAGAGGAGAGGGAGGGAGAGAGAGAGGGAGAGAGAGCAAGAGCAGAGGGCATCTTAGGGGTGGCTGGGACTGAGGACGCAACCCTGCCTGTGCACCCTGCCACAGTCCTAGTACACAGAGACAGCCACGTGGAGCGGCCACTTACCCGGTACCACACGATCTCACGCATGCGTCCGTCTGTCTTGAAGTTACACTTCAGGGTCACTGCATCCCCAGCCACCACAGGGGGAAGGGGCTCAATGTTGACAGTCAGATAGCCTGTGGAGGGAAGAAGAGAGAGGATGAGACCGGCAAGCATAATGGGCAGCTTAGCCACCCAGGACCCCACCTACACCACCAAGGCCCGAACAGTGCAGTTGGCAGGTCACTCCTTCTTAGCAGCTCTGTTTTGGTGACCAAATCCATCCTGAAACTCAGGGTAGTGAGCCCATCTAGCCCGAAATGGTTTGAGATGCTTGAGATAAAGGTGACTCACGTCACGATGAACTTATAAGTAAATACTCCTGCTCTCTTGGCCTGCATTTTCCTTTTACATATGAGTAAAATCCTTCTCTCTTTTTGCTATTTCTATGCAATTCTTCAGTTCTGTGAGCAAGACACTGAGAACCTAACGATATACCCCAATCTGGACAGGGACCACCTGCAACAGGAAGCCAGGGTAGAGGCTGGGCAGTCCCTGTAGAGGTCACTGGCTCACCCCCCAACCTACAGTGAAGTGCTGACGTTATGCTCCCTCTCACTGGCTGGCATGTCCTTTCCACAACCTCCTTGGCTCCCACGGATCCCCCTTCCTGAACACCCCCCCCCTGTAAGATTTCCGTCTATAAGACCCATAGAGAGCCAGTGAGACAGGGGCACTTGCACACAAGCTTGACAACCCCAGTTCAATCCCCAGAACCCACAGTTCAAAGAGAGAGCAGACTCCTGAAAGTTGACCTCTGACCTCCACACATGCCATGGGATGCACACACACACACACACTCACACACACACATTCACACTCACACACACACTCACACACACACACACACACACACATTGACACAACTCTCATTTCAAATGGAATAAGAGATTATTCCGAAGCCAATGGGTGACCACGGCCCTAGAGCACCGATTTAGGTTACTCTAAATTCCATGTTCCAACATGGAAGCAGTTTTATGAAGGGTTTATAGTAACAAAATAAAGAGAAGTCATGAATTTCTGCTCTCTTCAAATATACTGATGGAGGTGTCAGAGCAGGGTTCCGGCCAGGAGGGGACCTCTGTCTCGGGCCTCAGATGCCTTCTGACATCTTAGCTTTTTGGCTGGGGGAAGCTAGTGGTCTGCTAAGTTAATGCATATCCAAAAGTTTTACTTAATACTAGGTCAAACACAGCGGTGAGAAAGGAATGGGAATAAGGGGGAGTTAGATACCCCCAAATAATACCTCTAGACCTGCAACATCCCAACCTCCCCACATTGTGGAAGGTGTAATTTCTTTCTGGGAACATTTGTTTTATTTACAAATAAGAAATGAAATTTTAAGACCTTCTGAGACCACAGGAAAGGGCTGGGATCCAGCACTGGGCTCCACCCCCTTCAGAGAAGGGACACACATCTGGTTGATGCACTTACTGGTTACACCTCTAGCTACTGTAACATAACACCTGGCAGAAGCGATGTGAGGGAGAAAGGGTTCTCCTGACCGTGGTCTGAGAGAGTATACCCTCTCAGTCCCTCACAAGGGGAAGCCGGAGTCCAGAGGCGAGAGTTTACAGCTGGGGCTTGTTGTGTGACATTGGCCACGAAGCAGAGCGCTCTGGTCAGAAGTGGGACAGGGCTGTAACCCCCAAGACTCCCTTTCCAGCACCCCACTTCCTCCAGCCAGGCCTTAGCTCCTAAAGGTCCCACAAATACCCCCCAAACAGTACTCCAACTGGGGACCAAGTGTTCAATCATGAGCCTGCATAAGATAACATAGCAACCGGCTTCTAGGGTCTGCAGAAGAGGGAAACACACTTACACCAGTGTCTCCAAACCACTCTGCCTGGGAGGCCCCTTCCTGAGCCCTTCCTGGGTCCCTGGGACACACTGGGATCTGGTCCACCCAACCATCTGCTCCAGCTTCAGAGCTACTAGGTCCCAGGATGAAGGCCCTGGGACACTACTAATGGCTTCTTTAACACCCTGAATTCCCTCCCCCACATGCCCAGAAACCCAAGGGAGGACAGGTCCCATGCTAAGTCCTAGGGAGCCAACCACAGGCTGACCAGCCAGGAAGGAGTCTTGGATATCTACAAACACCTCTATAATTCCATCTTGGGGATGTTGCTGTTCCAACGTCACCACCAGGCAGTCTGGCGAGACCTCCAGCCCATTCCTCTACCTCCCCACCTCCATCCCAGAGGCCCACATGCCCACTCCAGCTTGGCGGGGACTTCATCCTGGGGCCGATCACCCAGGCTCGTTTGATCGGCTTCCCGCCGCTGATGCCTGCCTATTGATTGACTAGATCAATCCAGTCCAATCATCTTAATGAGAAAAGCAGCCAGGATGGGCTGGGATTTCAATTGTGCAGGCAACCTGAGTGGATTGAGCCCCAGGGGGCCTGACCCCTGCATGTAGCTTAATGGGTCCAACACTCGGAGAGGCAGAAACAAGTGTGGACCTCAGAGATCAATGTGGAAGTGGAAGTCTAACCGGACCTGCCTGGCCGCAGCTCCCGGGCAGGGGTCGAAGGCAGGGGCTCACTCTGGGTCCCTCGCTAATGTAAGCTGAAGTCAGGCTCATGGAGAGCTTCCAAGGCCATGGGGTCTAAGAAAGGAGCCGCCATACCGCTTTGAGGCCAAGCTTGGGGTCGTCTTACAACATTGGTGCCCGTGTGCCCTGAACAAGACCTGGGCCAGAATGGGAAAAACAGGGTGACACAGGAGCGGCCGTGTCCTCTGAACCATACAGAGGAGAGAAGGAGGCAGCGCCACGTGTCGCCACTCAGGGGACCTTGTAGAGGTGGGGGCTACGAGAGGGAGTGGGGAAGTCCTGTTCAGTTAATGCAACCCAGGTCCCAAATTGTGACCAATGAGGAAGCTTCCTTCAGCTCGAAGGACCGCAAGGAACTGGAGGGCTCCTGGGCAAGCCAAGTCTGTAGGACATGGTAAAACACGGTGTGTACCAAGAACTAGCTGAATGCGTCACATGCATTCAGCATGGTAATTCTCAAGAAGAGCTATGACCTCCAACTCCTGGCAGGACCACAGAGAGATGTACCGTCCTAGTCAGGCTTTCTATTGCAAGTTGGGGAGGAAAGAGTTTGTTTGGCTGACACTGCCACATCACTGTTTATCACTGAAGGAAGTCAGGGCAGGAACTCAAGCAGGGCAGGAACCTGGAGGCAGGAGCAGGTGCAGAGGCCATGGAGGGGTGCTGCTTACTGGCTTGCTCCCTCCGGCTTGCTCAGTTTGCTTTCTTATAGAACTGAGGACCGCCAGTCCAGGGATTGGCATCAATCACAGTGAGCTGGGCCCTCCCTCATTGATCACTAATTAAGAAAATGCCCTACAGCTGTATCTTATGGAGTAGTGGTTCTCAACCTTTCCTAATTCTGCGACCCTTTAATACAGTTCCTCATGTTGTGGTGGTCCCCCAACCGTAAGATTATTTTCGTTGCTACTTCATTACTGTAGTTTTGCTACTGTGATGAGTCGTAATGTAAATATCTGAGAGGCAGATGTGACTCCTGCGAAAGGGTCGCTCGACACCCAAAGGGGTTGTGACCCACAGGTTGAGAACCACTCTTATGGAGGCATTTTCTCAACTGAGGCTCCCTTCTTTCAGATAACTCTAGCTTGTGTTGGCATAAAACTAGTCAGCATGTATGCTAATTAATGCCAGGGTCACACAGTAGGGCTGAGATTCACATTCAGTCCTTTCCTCTCTACGGCAAGTCCCACCCCATCACGTCACAGCCCCACCCCCATCCCCAGGGACAGCAGAGGTGAAAAGGACATGCAAGCAAACACATGTGAGCCTGCGGCCTGAACTCTTCCCCTCCGCTCTAGAATTCCAGGGCGTGGGGGTACAACTGAGGCAATCATACAGCAGTCCAGTTACCAATCCCACCAGACATGGCTTGGTCACCCAGCCCTCTCTCTCCATTTTCCCACTTTTGAAGTGTAGACAGGAGCTCAGCACCACCAAGCCAGGTAGGTGATGGGCTCAGGACCAGAGGTAGAAGAAGGAAAGGCCCTTGTTCCTGCATGAGTGAGTCAATGGAGCAGGGGTAGTTGGCCAGGGCCATGGAGGACCACCGTTGACTGCTGAGACATGAGAGAATTGGGGGTGGGGATGGAGTGAGTACCGTTGCAGATCTGGAGGTGGGACTGAGTGTGAGCAACACCATCTACTGATGTCAGAAGCGATGGGGATCCCTGGGTAGGACAGGTTCCAGTCCCCCATGCCCACACAGGTGTGAGGTGGGGCTTGGCCAGTGGAAGTGCTGTATTAAGTGGGCACACTGGCAGGTGGCTCTCACAGATGACTTTCCTTGAAGTCTATAGAGATGGAGCTTCTGACTCCCCACTTCAGGCATTCCATTTCTGTAGCCAACTACTTTTGAGAAGTTATTGGCCAAGGGAATGCCACCTGTCCCTCCTTAATGGAATGGTTATGGAGTTTGTGATGGTTGGTAGTAATTGTTAACTTGACAGACTCTAAAACTACATGGGAGATGGGCTTCTGGGCATATCTGTTGGGGGGTTATCTTGATTATGTTAATTGAGGTGGGAAGACCCACCATCCACTGTGGGTAGTGCCATTCCCTAGGTGGGGAATCCTGAACTGTAGAAGAGTAGAGAAAGTAACTCACTGGAATCTACTAGGGAGACCCTAGAGAGGACCTTTAGTAAAGGGGATATGGATCATATAAAGGCCATCTCCTGTGGTCAGGCAAGGCTTCCAGTGGTGGGACTGGGACACCAACCCAACACAAAACCTTTGACCTACGGCCTAACTTCCATGCAAGATCTGCTGAGACAATGGAAGAGCAGAAACCCATGCCAAAGGAGGGAGCCCATGGCTGATACTGTAGGTCAGACCATGAACTAGAGACTGGATAGCTTGAAGATGATTTCTAATGATGTCCTGCTCTGCTCATAGATTGGTGCCTAGCCCAATCTTCATCAGAGAGGCTTCATCTGGCAGCTGGTAGGAGCAGATACAGAGGCCCAGGGCCAGGCATCATGCAGAGCTTGGAGAATCCCATGAAGAGAGGGAGGAGTGATTGTGGGGACCAGAGGGGTTGAGGACACCAGGAGAACAAGCCCCACAGAGCTAACTGACCAGCACTCTAAGGGACCCACAGAGACTGAAGCTGTAGACACGGAACCTGTAGGGCTCCCTAAATATATCTTATGTTTGTCTGGCTTGGTGTTCTTGAAAAACTCCTACAGGCTGGAGTGGGGGAGTCTCTGGCCCTTTTACCTCCCTTTGGGACCTTTTTGCTCCTGCTGGGTCCCCTAGTCCACCTTTAATGTAGGGAGTAGTGCCTGCCTTGTTCCATCTTGTTATGCCCTGTTTGGGGGCGGGCAGGAGGTGGATCTGGGGGAGAGGGGAGATGGGGAAGCTGAAGATGGAGGGAGGGGAGGAGGGGGGTTGGGATGTATTGTACGAGAGAAGAAAAATAAAAAATAAATACATAGAAGACAAATGCAGAGAAAGCGAGCTGAGCACCAGCATACGTTCATTCCTTGCTCTCTTCTGACTGGGGATCAACGCGACCAGCAGTGACACGCTCCCGCTGCCTCGACTTCCCCACCCTGACGAGTGCCTTGAACAGGGAGCTGAAATAAGTAAAAACCCTTTTCCCTTAAGCTGCATTTGATGGGGGTATTTCAGCACACACAGCAAGCAGCAGAACCAGAAACGGAGACGGGTCCTGGTGTCAGCAGCACCTCCCTGCATCACGGAGCTGATGCTCTAGCGGACAAAGCTGTCGTTGATGAGGAGAAGGAACTATCAGGGCGATGCCATGGAGAGGAATGGAGGAGAGAGCGTGCCAGACAGGACACCGGTGCCACAGAGGCCTTCTGGGAGCCTGTGTTGGACTCCAAGCTTGGGCCCAGGCAGGAAATTCTTCCCAACGTCTTACACTCCGGAGCAAGTCTCTGGCAGGGTTTCACGTGGGTCTAGGGTGGAGGCAGAGTAGGCTGCGGCAACCGAGAGGCAGAAGGTAGAGGGCGCGCATTCTCCTGGTGTGCTACCAGTGAGCCAGTGGCTCATTTATGCTTCTCCTGGCTCCTGGCTGCCCTTCCCCCCAAGTCTAGTCTCACTGGGTGCTGAGGGTGCTGGACTCCACGCTCTAGCAGAGGTGGGATCCGTTGTGCAGAAGTCTTTCCGATTTGCCCAGCACTTTGGTCCTCATTGCTTTTGTCCCCTGGATCAGCAACGTGTGCATCTGTAGGAAGCCACATCGAACTTGTGCTAGAGTGTGACTTCTGCCCATCTGTCTCTCTTTCTGGTTACCGTCAGAGCCCTGAAACAGGGTGCTGACGAGGGCCCCTTTCCCTTCCTTAGACTCTCATGCCTCTGTCAACACAGGCTTTGCTCTTCGGAACTGCGAAGAACTTTGTTCCATGATGTGTGGATGGCAGCAGCCGGGCTGGGATTTGAACCCAGATCTATCAGACTTTCTAAAACCAGTCCCTCCCTTCCATCTTTTGCCACCACCCAGAGCAGCGTCACATGCCTTGATAAGGTCTACTGAGACTCAGGAGCGGGGGAGATGCGTCTCCCGATTTGCCGCGTCCTTGGCTGCTAGTGGGTCTTCATCAGAAGCTGGATCTCAGAGCAGGCGCACAGCTAGTGTAAGGCCAGGCCACGCACCATTTCCTATTACTCCACAGTGACCTGGGAAGGACATGGGACCTCGGTGGGACCTTTTCTTCCTGTGGGATGCAGACACGGATCCATCAAGTTTAAACTAGCGAAGACGTGTGTGGGCCTCACTCTCCCGCTACTGCCGTTCTGGCCACTGGCCTCTTCTTCTATGGCAGTCCCAGGAAGGAAAGACAGAGGCCAACATCTGGACAACGTATGAAAGATGACACAGTGAGAGTCAGATGGTCACCCATGCCCTGGTATCAGCATCAAGAGGCCTTGTGGAACCCCCACCCAGACCTGGATTAGATGCTGGGAGCAGAGGCAGCTGAGCAGGTGGGGTGGGAAGACAGGATAATTCATCACTGTAAGGCAGCGGTTCTCAACTTGAGGGTCTCGACTCCTTTGGGAGTCAAAGGACCCTTTCACAGGGGTCACCTAAGACCATCTGCATATCGGATATTTACATTACGATTCGTAACAGTAGCAAGATTACACTTATGAAATAGCAACAAGAATATTTTTATGGCTGGGGGTCACCACAGCATGGGGCACTGTATTAAAGAGTCACAACGTCAGGAAGGTTGAGAACCACTACATTAGGGCATTGAGGACGGAGAGAAGGATCGCAGGGAGCTGTGTCTGGTCCCAGCCTTGCTGCTGGACCAGCTCCGGAGGCCTCAGACACTTCCTGGCTGGCCCTGAGATTCCTCATCTGTGAAACATGGCATCTTCAGGGCCTCTCTGCTCTACAGAATTTCTCCTCAGATTCTAGCTCAGCCTGAGCTGGTCTGCACGCAGAGGCCTAGCCGGAGCACTTGGCTGGCTACCTTCCTTCCTGTACATCCCGCATCACTTCCCTGACAAGTGTATCCACCAATGACTCAGACGCCAGCGGTAGATAGAATCTGCGATGTCAGGCATTAAATTCAGTGTCAATCAGCTCTGATGCCCAAGCGCCTCTGAGTGTAGTATCAGGTGGGCTGAGAGCGGTGCTGGCTCCATCCTAACTAAACAATTCTTTACTGGATGGTGCCATCGCTCTCCCCTGTATCACTGACAGCGCATAGTCAGATCAGGTTAAGATACATTTAGCAAATTGCAGGGCTATTTAGACCACACATACCCGCCTCAGGGGGTGATGCCTGAAGCCTTCTCCCCTTGGAAGCCTAGAAGCATCGTGGAGTCACTCTCTCAGAGGTCCAGGCTCAAGGCTGTGACTGGACTTGGCTTAGGCCTGACCCCGTGGGGGATGAGTCGGTAAGGAAGTCCAGGGAAGCATGGCCGACATTACTTTGGTCCATTCCCTGGATGGTGCCAGATCAAGGATAAGGTATTTGCATGCAGAGACTTGAAAAATCCTGCAAACCGTTGAGATGGTCACCCCTGCCATATCGCCACCTGGCCCACGGGTGGTGCTGGGTAAATTACGACAAGCTCACTTGTCATGGTGGCACATGCTTGCAATCCTGGCACTTGGGAGGTGGAGGCAGGAGCATCAGGAGTTCAGGGTCATCTCCAGTACTTAGTGAGTTCAAGGCCAGCCTGAGCTACACGAGACCCTGTCTCAGATGGCGACAGCACACACCGGCCATGAACGGTTTCTGTCTGCATCACTCATGCTTGGAGGTCCACGAGAGCAAAATGGCTTTCTCCTTGGCTATTCCATAGTCTGAGAGGACAAAGGTCCCAGGGGGCCCACCAGAAACACCTTGCCCCTATAAGTTGGGGCCTCTGGTGCCTTCAAGTGTCTTCCAGCCTGCTTTCCAGGCCAGGTCTGTGCCAGATGAGCACCCAGGCGCCCCCCCCATGGCTGCAGGCCAAGGACTGTCCCAAGGAGGAAACCAGCTATGAATTTCAAGGGTTTGCCTTCTTTGGGGTGCTACACATCACGCCCACGGGTCGGGCAGGAAGCACAGGGCAGAGCAGAAGCTAGGGTTCAGGCAGTGAGACCCACTGACAACAGCCCAGGGAGAGCTTTCAGCATGACAGGCTGGGGTCGGGAAGCAGTGGTGGCTGCCTGAGGGGACTACTGGGCAAGCAGATACAGGACGACAGGTGGAGCTTCCATGGTTTCCCCAATGCTTCCCTGTAGCTCCCAGCAACCTTGACCTCAGCCATAGCCCAGCTTCTCAGGTAGCTGCTGCTGAGCACCTGGCTCCATGCTCTCTCCCGTGCCCTTGCCAGGAACCTTTGCCCAGAGAGCTACAGTCATCCTCTGAGCTCACCCCTGGCAATAGAGACACAGCACGGCCTGGCACATGGCTTGGCTGTCTTCTACATCCTCAAAGGACAAAGTCCTAAGTGATGGGGTGCTTCCTCTGTTTCTCAAGCACCCAGCTTCTTCCTAGTACACCCCTTTCCTCTAGTCTGAGGTGCGAGCAAAGCCTGGATGCAGAGTCCAACTGCCTCATCCATCCATCACCACCTCTCCCCCCCACCTCCGGACCTGGAACCACCATTCATTGGCTGCTCTAACGTAGCACCCGCTCAACTGGTCCCCCAGCACCGGCTCTGCCCCTACCTACCGCTGCGACTTTTACCCCTCTCACTCTCAACCTGTTCTGTGCTCCCTGATCACAAGAAGCCCTCTGAGCACACACAACAGGCCCTCCTCGCCTCCTCCGGTCTTTACCCATGATGCCTCCACCTCCCAGGGTAATGTGGCCTTCTGTACCTGTTATTCTCCGTTCTTGTATCTTTCCTTTAAAGAGGTCATTCTATTGACATCATTGCATACAGAATCACACCCCTGCCATTCTCTAACTCTTGACCCTTATTTTTCCGAAACATATATCCACCCCTGCCTGTCTCCATTTACTTGTCGTGTTGGAATCCCTGAACTGCTCTCCCCCCCCCGCCCCCCTCCAATCTGCATCTCTGTCTCTTCTCCCATGTTTTGAATGTCACCTCGACTGATGTCTTCAAGTTCACTTATCTGTCCCTGCCATCTCTTCTGTTATTCTCCGTCTTCATAAACCCTCATGCTGTATTTTTTTGGGGGAGGGGTAGGATTTTTATTTGGAAGCTAGAAAGTTGTCTGCGCATTGAAGAGTACACACTGCTTTTGTAGAGAACTTGAGTTTCATTCCCAGCACCCATTGAGCAGCTCACAACCACCTGAACTCCAGTTCCATGGAATCTGATATGCCCTCTTCTGGTCTCAAAGAGCACCTGACTCATGTAACACACACACACACACACACAGACACAAACACAACAAATCTACATAATTTCCATTTGGTTCTTTATATCTTCTGTTTCTTTGCTGAGTATTTTAAAATAAAATATTTGTTTCAAGACTCTCTAATCACTTGGTTCAGCACTTTAAAAATCACAACCTGTGATCAGTTGCTTTCTCATTGCTATGACCAATCCTTGCCCCAAGCAGTTTTGGGGAGGGCCTATTTAGTCTCACAGTTTGAGGGTGGCTCTCATCACAGCGGGGCAGGCACAAGGGCAGAAGCTCCAGGCAGGTGGTCACACTGTGTCCACAGTTAGTGTATTAGTTATTTTCTGTTGCAGTGATAAAACACCAGAGCAACTTTTAGAAGAGTTTATTCGGGTTTAGTTTCCAAAGGCCAAGAATCCGTCCTGCCTGGGAAGCACTCCATGAGTGACAGGGATGGTGGTTGGGACAGGTTGTTGAGAGTTCACATCTCAAACTGCAGCCATGGAGCAGAGAGAACAAATTGAGACAGGCTCCAGTTTTTAAACTCTCAAAAGCCATCCCGAGTGACATACATCCCTCAGCAGGGCTACACCTCCTCAGCCTCTCCAAATAGGGCCACCAACTGGGGACCAAGAAGCCTGTGGGGGAACATTCTCATTCAAACCACCACATTCAGGAAGCTGAGGAGGCAGGAAGTGGGGCCAGACTATCAAAGTTAAATTCCTGTCCTCAGAAATTCACTTCCCCCAGTGAGACGCCACCTCACAATGTTTCCACAACCTTTTTAACCGTCTGGGGACGGGGTGTTTGGACACCTGAGCTTGTGGGAGCACTCACATCTGACACCTGAGCCTGTGGGAGCACTCACATCCGACACAGGAGTCTGTGGGAGCACTCACATCCTATACAGGAGCCTGTGGGAGCACTCACATCCAACACAGGAGTCTGTGGGAGCACTCACATCCTACACAGGAGCCTGTGGGAGCACTCACATCCAATACCTGAGCCTGTGGGAGCACTCATATCCAACACCTGAGCCTGTGGGAGCACTCACATCCAACAGAGGAGTCTGTGAGAGCACTCACATCCTACACAGGAGCCTGTGGGAGCACTCACATACGAATAGCAGCAGCCAGCATCTTCTGCTCATTCCTGACACACAGTCTGAAGCAAGTGCTAGACCAATGACTTTGGCCTTATAAGTGCTGTCACACATTACCTAATCCATCACTCTCTGATGCCAAGCAAGTAAGTAAAGAAAGAAAAGCAACCTGAGCTGTCCGCGTCTCCATCTCAGGACAGGGACTGCGTCTGCCACCAGATGAGGGGATCTTCGTGGGCAGGGACACACGTAGCCCTGTTCTGGGTGAATGGGTTCAGTGATGAAGACGGTTCAGGAACCTAGTCTCTGAGGAACCAGCCTGGGCTATACTGTGACTCAAACTGAGGGACATGTGGCCTGGGGGATGTTGGGCCTCCACCAGCTGCATTTAAGTTTGGTGGGGCATGGAAACAGGGTCACATGGATTCCTGACACCCCCTCCCCTGCTAAGGGTCTGGGATTTATCTCCACATGGCAGCAGGAGAGCTCCATGCATTACCACTCATGAGGAAATGAGGTCACCCCTATCTCATGAAGATAAATATCATATTGCAGAGCCACCGACAGCTTCCCTGGGCTCCGCACTGCGTAATTACTGTCGTAATAAATATCATTACAGGGAACCAATTACTGCCAGCGCACCTTCCAGGCAGGTACATGGGTTCTGTGAAATATACGCTTCCGGGTTGACTCACACGTGCCCCCGACCATTGTCTCTGACTGCAATAGAGAAGAGAGCCCCCAGAGTAGAAAGCTACCTGCTCATCAGTCTCGGAGACGGATCAAAACCGCCTCTCATCTCATGCTCTCTCTGCCCTTTTTTGCCTCAGTTTGGGAACTTCGCTCTTCATGAAGTGGCAATGCAGATTTCTGCTCTGTAACCTGCAGATTTGTTAATCTCACTCCCCTCCACCCCTGGAGCTTCAGCTAGTTCTAAAATGCAAATACTGATGCCTGGTCTCTGGTTAATGTCATTCAATTTCCCCGCCCCATTGCCTTCCAATTCAGGATCAAGTTCAGAATCTGTCAAGGCCAACTGGGCCCCTGATGAGCTCCCCTCTCCCCGGCCCCTCTGACTCAATCAGTCTCACATCCTGCATCCACCATCCTGAAACCCTGCCAGGAGTCTTCCCAAGCCTCCACCTCCACCCCACCCTGTTCTCCTTCCTCTTGTGGAGTTTCCTTCTCTGAGCTCAGCTAGGTGGATCCAGTCATGAATATCAGCACCATGCTCTGCCTGACTGACACTCAGACTGATGCTCCTACTTAAGAGTACACAGTGGCCCACTCGGCATCTCCACTGGATACATCACATGACTCTCCACCCTCAGACATCTCCAGCTTCCTGGGTGGGTGTGGTGGCTGCACCAGTGTGATGTTGAAGGAATGCCCCCAACACATATACATACACACAGACACACACACAGACACACACACACAGACACACACACACATAGACACATACACATATTCACACAGACACACACAGAGACACACATATACACATGCACACACAGACACATATACACACATACACACATGCACACACAGACACATATACACATATACACACAGACACATATACACACGTACAGACACACACAGAGACACACACAGACACACACACACACAGTATGCATGGGCCCTCATGACCCATGTGACTGGAAACAGTTGATGAACAGACAGGGCCCCAAGTCCAAGTCCTGCCTTGTCCTTCCATTGATCCAGAGGTGAAGCCACTGGCTCAGGAAGGCTCCGCTGAAGCGTCTGCCTGGTCCTCAGCCTCTCTACTTTTTCCATTCTGAGCCTTGGCTGTCTTGAGTTACTTAGGCCTCCCCAGATACAACAGGCAGTGACTATGTCTCTGTACCTGCTGTTCCCTCTGCCTGGAAAAGCATTTTCCACCCAATCACCTCAGACTTTACCAGGTTTTCAGGTCCTGGTAAAGACTCTATTTGCCCTTGAGCTACCCTGACACACAGCTCATCTTTACCCTGAGCAGAGCCTCTTACATCTGGGTCAAGCTCCCTCCCACAGCATCTACCACAACCCCAGAGCGCAGTGACACCCTTTCCAGACAGCCACCCCGTCTCCCACAGCCAACTGCGTCTCCTCACAAGGCCAAGTGCACGTCTCCATTATTATGCCAGAATGATTTGTAGCTACTGGCTAACTCAAGACAAATTGGATGAGCAGGGCATAGTGGTACATATATGTAATCCCAGCATGCTGGAGGTGGAGTCAGGAGGGTTGTGAGTTCAAGATCAGCCTGGACTACATAGCGATATTCTGTCTCCAAGAAGATGAAGCCACAGATGAACAAAGACATTCTACAGGTCTCTTCCCTGGCTAGCCCGGCCCACACTATCCCATTCTATTAAGACCTAATATATTTTGCTTTCTTCCTTTCTTTTCTTTTTAATCTCTCACACACACATAGTCCTGGTCAAACTCACCACGTAGCTGAAGTTGACCTTGAACTTGTCATCCTCCTGCCTCCATCTTTCGAGGGCTGACATTAGAGACTTGAACCACTAGGCCTGGCTTGTGCAGTACTGGGAATCGAACCTCGGACTTCAGACATGCCAGGCAAGCGTGCTACCAGCTGAGACATATCCCTGCCTTTCTGGGCACTCTATTTGCCACCCCAACTTTGTTCTAGGTGAGAACATTCAGAAGAGAAGGCACATGGCATCCCACTAGACTCCGAGTCCCTGATCGTCTGGCAGAAGGTCAGCTCTGGGCCCTGAGGACAAGAGCACTTTCAGTCGTACAGTGCCATGCTGGACCCTCCTCCGTAATTCAGCTTCCTCTCCAGAGCCCCCTCCCTGTGATCCCCAGCCAGCTCATCAAGCCCCCCCCACCCCAGTCAAAGGCAATAGATATTTAGATGCCTGGGTGTATTAATGTATTATTCATGGTGTATGTATTATTTATCATTAGTTTGTTTATTTATTATTAATTTGTGCTTCATTATTGATAATGATGTGGTTATACTATTAATAAGGAAACCCTGGGGCTGTTCATAGACACCTGAGGCTCCTCCATCTCCCTGCAGAAGCCAAAGTGGGGGACTTCCATTCCCGTTTTATGAATAGGACTCACTGAGGGCCACAGAGGGCCAGGACTTGCTCAGTCCATTCTCCTGCCTCTGAGGCGTGTGTTAGGGAAGGTGATGGCTAGGGAAAATCTGGACAGGGCCACAGGTCAGATACCCACAGGCTGCAGCTGCCACTCTTGGCTCTATGCAGACCCCGTGGTCTTCTGCCCACGCCAGGCTCTTTAACCCAAGTTTATGTTGGGATTCCTCACTCCTCTGTGGGATGGGATGCTACTCTGTGCCACGTGTGCCTTCCTAACCCATGCAGACTGCGATGTGACCACACACATACACACACCCCAGTACTCAGCCAGGAACACTTCCCAGCCTCCCTTGCAGTTTGGCTAGGTAGTGTGACCAAACCCTAGCCAGGACAATGCCGCCACCAGGCCTGTACCTGAGAACTTGCAGAGCCCTCATAGCCCTCTCTCTCCATCGACCCATGCATAGAAAGGGATCATGGGGAGGAGGGAGTGGCCGCAGCACAGAAGGAGCCTGGGTATTTATGACTTCCACTAACAGCGGTGTTCCACAGGGTCTTAGAGGGAAGGAGGAAATAAGCAAACACATAAAGAAATCTATTATGTCCTGGGTCAGGACTCCTCACGTGGCCTCCATAGCAGCTAAGGACATTTTATGATTCATATGGAGAACTGAGCCCCAGAGGCTCAGGGTCACTCAGTGACTTGCTGCTGGTGTCTCTCTGACTCTTTCTTGCCTTCTAGAACGTTCCGTGTCCTCAGGGGCAGATGAGGACAGCCATCTCTTTGGGTGTCAAGTGAGGAGGAAGGGCCAGAGGCAGATGTGACAGAGGGCGCCAGTGAGCGGTCTTGGTCACCTACGCTACCTCTGTGGTATCTCTCAGTCCGGGGTCGGGGCCGTGCATGAGGCTGGAGAGGCAACTGGAGGTGGGCAGGCTGCCGGTGGTCAGGAAGAAAGAAGAGAAACTGCTCAGCTGTTTACACAGATGGCCAGACTGGACCGGTCTTTGTCGGCCATGATCAGAGGCAACGAGTGGCTACTCCTCTGGGCCTCAGTCATCTCATCTGAGAAACGGGCTGATGGCTCTTATTTCTCAGGACAAGAGGTGAGGATGAGAAGGGAGGACGGTGTTCTGTACAGGGGTGATGTTAGGGACCTGACCACACAGGGTGACCTTGAATTTGGGAAGGAGATAAGACAGAGACAGCTTCAGACTCCTCTATGGGCTGAACGTGCAGCCATGAGGGAGTCATCCTGAGGATCCATGCCTCAGTTTCCACCTCTGTCATATGTGATTGACTCTTTGTGTATAAGGGCTAGCAGAGGAGAGGCAAGAGATAAACAGGCAGACAGCCCAGAGCTGTGCCGTCTACACAGAGACTTTGTCAAAATGGCGGAGCAGGCCTTTGCTCCCGTCCTCTCTGGGCCCCCATTCCTCTTGTAGTAAGACCGGGTTGTCACTTGAAGGCTGCAGGAGGGTGGATGAGTGTCCTGTAGATCCCAGGGCTCCACAGAAGCTGCACTGTTCTAAGTGGCAAACTGACAGAGACTCCCAGAGCAGAGGCTGCAGAGGGTGTGGCACCCATCCTCCACAGTCACCTGGGTCCTCTACCGTCACCCACGTCCTCCACCGTCACCCAGGTCCTCCACCGTCACCCAGGTCCTCCACCTTCACGGTCCTCCACCGTGACCCAGGTCCTCCACGGTCACCCGCATCGTCCACGGTCACCTGGGTCCTCCACCACTACCCGGGTCCTCCACCATCACCGCGTCCTCCACCGTCACCCGGGTCCTCCACCTTCACGGTCCTCCACCATCACCCGGGTCCTCCACCACTACCCGCGTCCTCCACGGTCACCTGGGTCCTCCACCGTCACCCGCGTCCTCCACCACTACCTGGGTCCTCCACGGTCACCCGGGTCCTCCACCACTACCCAGGTCCTCCACCGTCACCGCGTCCTCCACCGCCACCCGAGTCCTCCACCGTCACCCGGGTCCTCCACCGTCACCCGCGTCCTCCACCGTCACCCGGGTCCTCCACCGTCACCCGCGTCCTCCACCGTCACCTGTGTCCTCCACCATCACCCGCGTCCTCCACCGTCACCGCGCCCTCCACTCTGGTACAGCTTCACGGGGACAAACTCGTGAGCTACAGGGAGGCGTCTCCGACTTGGAATAAAACTTAAAATATGGATGATAAGTTATTACTGAATATCTTAAAAGAAAAATAGTTATTACTCAAGAAACACAGACTAAGCTGGGATATAAACGGGTCTTAATAAGTAAAATGAGGCAATTTAATGAAAAAAATTACAATTTAAAATTGGCTTCCATTAAATAATAATGCCTCATAAACACAGAAGTCCTTCGGTATATAAGAATTAATTGCTCGGGCCTGGGAGCTGAGGGCAATGGAGAGGCAGCTTTTCCAGTGTTTTTGTCTTTTTTTTTTTTCCTCCCAGAAAAGCAACTGGCATTGCACAGGATTACCTCATTCTGGCACCAAAGGCCTGGAAATTTGAAGAGAGTTTGCTTGGTGACAATTCTGCTTCCTTGACCCTGTTATGTTAAAAGGTGATCTGAAAGATCTGGTTTGTGTCTGTTCCAAATGAGATCACGTGACCAGAGTTTCTTCAAGACCAAATGGAAATGGGTCTTTTTTCCTCCCTGATTTGCTGTCTCCCTGTCTCTGGCTTCTCTCTCTCCCACCCTCTTTTTCTGCCCTCCTCTGTCTCTCTTTCTCTCTGCGTGCAGTGTCTGCATGTTACATGTTTGTCCATGTGCTGGGGGAGGCACGGACATGTCCATGTTTACATGTGCATGTGGAGGCCAGAGGACAATGTCTTCCTCAGTCGCTCTCCACCTTCTCTTTCGAGACAGGGTCTCTCCCTGCACCTGGAGCTCATCGATACAATTCAGCTAGATTGCCTGATCAGTCATTTCTAGGGAGTCATCAGCCTATCTCTGCCTCCCCAGCACTGCACCCCGCTTTTACATGAGGACCAAGTGCAGGCCTCCATGTCTATACAGCAAATGCTTTCCCCACAGAGCCCTCCCCCCAGCTCTGTTAGACTTTCAGCCCAGTGCCTGGTAGTCCAAAGATGCAAAGTGGTCCTCAGCCAGGGGTGAGTTTTGACCCCCAGGGAACATTTGGAGATGACTTAGAGACACCTGGAGGGGAGCTATTCTATAAAATATCTTACGGGACGTAGGACAGACCCAGATAACCAAGAGGCCCCAAGTGTCCACCACAATGCAAAGGCTGAGAAGCCCAACACTGGAGGAGGTGGCAGACACTTGGGAAGGTGAGGGTGTTGAGTCAGGAATCCCCTGGCACAGCAGAGTCTCCCAATCTCAGGGCCAGTCATCTGTGCCTGGAAATGTGGAACTTCCAAAGTTCGCCATAGAGAGAGAGCGTACTCCATCACAGTCCAGCCAAACTTCTCCTCCTCCCTAGTGGATCAACCCTCATCTTCTGCTGGGGCACCTGTCCCAACCTCTGGAATGTGTAGTGATTTGAGAAATGTCCTTTTCAGTCACCTTTGACAGAAGGCGTGGCATCCATTCCACCAAGAAACAAGCCCAGTGGGACTCCCTCCTCCAGGGAGCACCAGCTCCTCCTCCCTCCTCTGCAGTCACACTTTGCCTGCTCGATGGGAGAAGCAATCTGCTCTTCATATTAATACTTTATTAAGAGCACGTGGTCCGCAAGATAAACGTCAACCTATTACATCTGTTTCATGATAGGATTCTCGCCTGTCACTGGAGGCTCCTGGGGTCCGAGTCAATTGTCACTGGTATGTCACCAGGTGGCAGGTGTTTCAGAATGGAGGGCCAGGCCTGGACCGGGTGGGCTGGGCAGGTGAGCAGGAGACATTCGGTTATGTCCTGCAGAATGCAGGCTGCCTGCTCCTAGTGTCAGCCTGAGGCTCTGACAAGGACGTTTGGGCCATGTCTTAAGCCAGGGAGGAGATTCAGGGGTGGAGCAGAGCAAGCTCCCCTTCCTCAGTGCCCCCAGCTTCCATTACAAAGACAGAGACCTCCGTCCCCGCTTCTCATTAAGTTCTTTCTTTTTTTTTTTTTCCAGACCCAGTGTAAACTAGGTTGCACATCCTGGCACTTTCATAGGTCGGTTCCTGTCTGTGAGGAAGTTTCTGGCATGGGTGGGGAAAACCCACCCTGATTGTGGGCAGCACCCCCCCCCCAAAAGGACTGGGGTCCCAGACTACGGAAGCCATGTGACCGGCCGACTCAGCTCCTGCTGTGGTGCCTTATACACCCTAATGGTTTGCATCCTTCTCAAACCATGGGCCTAAATAAACCTTCCCTTCCATCCTTAAGTTGCTTAAGCAGCCCTGGGTGAGGAGGCTCCAGCTGCGTCAGGAAGGGGAAGGTCATTTCCGCCATCCCTGCCTGGTTCCTTCTCTTCCTCCCGTGGGCACTTGGGACATCTCTGCCATGGCTCACAGCAGCCCCACCTTCTCTGCAGAAGCTTCCCTTAGGGAAATGCCCATAGGCCTCTTGCCTTCAGATAGGAGAGCCCTTCCCCCATCTCTCCAGGAATTCGAAAGCCAATCCCCTACTCCCCAAAATCATACCACTGCCTTTGACCCCTTCTGTCTCCCCAAATGGCTGAGCCCCTGCAGCCACACTGGCTTTTTGCGTGGATTCTGGGGGTGTGAACTCAGGCCTTTATGCTTGCAAACACTTCACTGACTGAGCCGTCTCCCCGTACCCTAGCAACTATTGACACAGTAGGTGTCAAGTACACTAGTCACCTGGATATGATGGAAAATAAACAGGAAGGTGTGCATGGGTTTTGTGAAAAGCATACGCCACGTGGTACAAGGGGCCTGAACACCTGTGGTTGAGAACGTTACCCATGGATGTAGTGGTACACCTATGGCTCGGCTCAGCAAGAAGACAGGGAGGCATTCTCATAGGTGGAAACTCTACCAGATCTCAGCAGAGGGAACCACCATCCTGGCCAGCGCCATACTCAATCAACAGTGGAACCCTGACCGTCTGAGCTCAGGTGTATTTACTCTTTCAGAACTCCTCAGGTATTCTACTGATGCAGCACGTGCAGATCATTAGCAATTAAACAACCCCTACAGAAACCCAGCACCTGCAAACAACACAGAATTCCCTAGACTTACGATAGCCCCTCACCCAACAGTGCACAAAACAATTTCAAACATAACTGAACATTAACTTCCCCAACACAGGAATGACTGCCTGCTGTCTCATTCTGGCCCCAGCATCCCCGTGAGATGATACTCTCTGTTCCTGCTTTTTATCTTTCACACCACACACACACGCTTAAGGTGTGCAAAATTACTTCACGGATGCTCACTGGAAGAGTCTAGTAGAGACTAGCATTACCATATTGACTTTGTAATTCGAGATTTTCCTTCTCCAATGAGAGAGATGTCCATGTGTATGGATCCCTGCTGTGCAATCTGTGCTGTGGGTGCAGGCAGAATGCTCAGCCCCTTTCCTAGGGCCTGGCACCCTCATCATGAGATTCTGTGTCCCAGAAGGGCTGTCACGTCATGACTGTTACGACAGGGAGTGGCACCACCCTCGGTGGGCAGGATTATCCATCTCAATTGACAGTAATCAAGATAATCTCCATGTTCAGAGGTCTGTCTTCCAGATGACTCTAGATTCTGTTCAAAATTAGCCACAACAGACTCTGACTCAAAAGATAAAAATGACTGAGGAGGCTGCCCGATGCAGATCTCTGGCTTCCACAGCACACACATGCGCACCTGAGTGCGTGTGCACACGTGTGCACATACCCACACAGGCACACACGCTTGCAGGTATGCAGGCACAGTAGTACAGTCATGGAGGGCCTATATAAGTGCACCAGCCCACTTGGAAGTGGACAGTGTTCCTTCACTTGAGACATAAGAGGAAGCCAGAGATAGTCAAAGTCCGACTCAACATACCATCCCCGGGACACACCAAGAACAGCCAGCAAGAGAGCAGGGACCTCAGACCTGTACTCACAGAGCAGTAATTCCAATGGATTTGGAAGTGAATTCTTGCTCAGAGCCTGTGATGAAAGTCCAGTCGGCCAACATAGCCTTGACTTTAATCATGTGAGACCCAGAGCAGAGGACTGGGGGGAGCTCCTCTGACTTTGAATCTACGGAGCTGTGAAATAACAGATGGGACTTCTTGAAGCCCTTCGGATCGACTATTTGTTACAATGCCATCATGTACTAAAACACTGTGCGGACATAAGGCGGGAGCAGCCTGTCAATGCATCGGTAGGATGTGCTGCCCCAGTTCTAAGCCTTTGAGTAGCTCCCATCACATTGGACAGCCCTGGTAGGGTCACAGCTCGCACATCAACCCTCCTACTGTGTCAGTGTGTGTGTGTTTGTGTGTGTATATATGTGTGTGTGCTTGTATGTGCATGTGTGCACTGCACACGCACACACACACACACACACACACACGCACGAAGATTCACAAGCATCTGATTGTGGAGGACAGACGTCAGAATCGGGTATCTTCCTCCTCATTCTCTCTTTTGCAACGAGGACTGCGATGGTTAGTGACATCTGTCATTTTGACAGAATCTAGAACGACTTGGATGACAGACTTCTGGACATGCCTAGGGGGATTATCTTGATTACTGTTAATTGAGGTGGGGAGATCTGTCCACTATGGGTGGCACCGTCCCCTGGCTGGGATCCTGGACTGTGTAAATGAAGAGAGGGAGATAAGTGTTTGCATGCATTCTCTGCTCTCCGCTTCTGACTGTGGAAGTGATGTGTCTGGCTCCTTCTGCCGTGAATTCTCCAACCTGATGGGCTTTATCCTTAACCCCTTTTTCTCCTAAGTTGTGTTTGTCAGAGTATTTTATTACAGTGACGGGAGAAGGGACTGAGAGTCTCTCACTGAACCTGGAGCTCCCTGGTTAGCTAGCCTGGCTGGCCAAGGAGCTCCAGATGCCCACCTGGCTCCATCTTCCTAGGGCTGGGACTACAGGCATTCCAGCACAGCAAGCTTTTGGCATGCTGCTGGGGATCAGAACTCAGTGAGTTTGCAGTGAATTCTTTACCAAGTGTGGCAGCTCCCCAGCCTCCTGGCCCTGTGTCTTAGTTACTGACTCACTACTGTGAAGAGACACCATGACCAAGGCCACTTATAAGAGGAAACATTTAATTGGGAGCTTGCTTACAGTTTCAGAGGGTCAGTCCATGATCATCTCGATGGAGAGCCTGGCAGCATGCAGGCGGGCGTGACACTAAAGCAGGAGCTGAGAGGTTATAATTAATCCACAAGTAGGAGGCAGAGAGAGAGAGAGAGAGAGAGGGAGGGAGAGAGAGACAGGGAGGAAGAGAGAGAGAGAACGTTGGGGGCCTGTTGGGGGCTTTTGAAACCTCAAAGTCCAACCCCAGTGACATACCCCCTCCAACAAGGCCACACCTCCTAATCCTTCCCAAACAGTTGCACCAACTGGAAACTAAACACGGAAACAAATGACCTTGTGAGATCCATTATCATTCAACCCATCACACCCTGCTTCTCGCTGCTCCCCCCACCCCAGCTACATTGACCTCATGGCTCCTCAACCACCTCAAGCTCATTCCCACCCCAGGGCCCTTGCAGGCACTGTTACCGCCCCTCTCCCAGAACACCCTCACCCCAGTTATGCACACAGCCCTCTCTCTTGGTGCCTCGCTTTAGCTCCAGTGTCAATTCCCCACAGAGGCCCCGACAACCACGTCTCAGCCTCACCTGCCATCCCTCTCCCAGAAACCGCTTTATTCTTTACGATTTCTCTGCCCGGCTGTACTTTAAGTTTATCTGTTGTTTATGGCCAATTACGTGCACGCTTCAACCTCCAGCTAGAATGTCAGTTGAGAGGGATGGGCCTCATCTTCCTCTGCTGCTGCATCTCTGCTCCAGGAACCGTATCCGGGGATGGTTGGTGGTGGCTCGTGGGGCCTCCGATGAGCCCGTGTTGTGCCTCATGCTGCCTGCACTTGTAGCAGATGACGAATCAATGGAACGTTCCCCACATTAAGACAGATCGTCCCCCGCACAAGCTTCTCAAGGAGCCTGCGGGCAGAATTTGAGCCTTTCTCAGCAGTGCAGGCAGCTGCCACTTGCAATTTCTCTTAAGTCTGAGTCTAGGTTGTGGTTGAATTAAGACCCTTCCTAGGGATCACCTTGAGTCCCGACTTCCAGCTAGCCCTCCCCTGGTTTGAATGGGACTCCCAGGTGGTAGCCATGCCTGCTGGTGGCATTCCTGGGCTCCATTTTGTCCCCATGGCAGAGCTGTAGTCAGCTGCCGGGCTGGGCTGCCGGGCTGGGCTCCAGCCAGCCTTGCTCCATCTCAGCTGCTCCTCTGACCTCCTTGCAAGAGAGAGAAGCAGAAAGACCCGAAAGACAAACATCTCCCCACACTCAGGGAGCAGGAAGTTTCCCGTGTGTGGTTTCACCCTCAACGGCTTCTACCGAAAGGGAAAACTCACAGGAGTAATTACATAAGAAGCGAAAGTCGCCCCGTGACTCCCGGTGCAGGGAAAGACAATGTGGATAAATTAGAGTTCTTTTCCCATCTGTCTAGGCCTCGCTTTTTTCTTTCTTTATTCTTTTTTTTTTTTTAAACCAGGACTTTACAACTATTACTTAGCATAATAAACCACCTGCTCTGTTCTACACAGTGTGAACCTCAAATAACTCCAGCCTAGCCCAGAGGCAGGGAGCTCTCCAAAT